>OY743225.1:43923654-44523654 GCA_963555765.1 Orthonevra nobilis
ACTCCGTCGAGGGAGTTGGCAACTGCCTCAAGTATTGCGGCCAAGCCACAGCATCGCTCTATGGAGAAAGTTCATTTTCAAATATTTACTCAGCGGTAGTGATTTCTGGAAGGACATTCGCCGGGGGCATCGGAAACGGGAGAACAGGAACATTTTTAGTCACGCAAAACATTACAGCGTGTCAGTGACAATCGTTGACATTTCTTTCTGATTCACTGCGAGCAGACGAATGAAAATTGTCAGTAAAATGTTTCGTTAGGTGGTTTTTGGGGCGGATTAAAATGATGTATAAACTGTCGTCGGAATGACGGAGTGTCTTAATGGGGGAATTTGAACTGTTGTAAACCGTGGGAATGGACGGGCAGGAACGGGAACCATTCAAGGGATATTCGTGAACTATAGAACGGTCACCGAATTGCTGATTGAGCGGGTTAAGTAAAGGCTATTTTTTATTGTCGAAATAGAAGCACCTTAGAGACTTAAAGATAACAAAAAAAAAACGGATTGTGTGCGTTTTGCCCAGCCCATACAATGGAGTGCCCATTTGATGACAAAAAAATCACTAAAAGAACGTACGGCCTTATTTGTGCTTACTCTACAAGTTAAGAAGTGCAGGCTTTGCAGATATCAATACTTCAGTGACCAATGCGTTCCAATTTATGAAGGAACAAGAACCATTCGGATGCGAACGTCTTGCTTGCTTCCAGCTCGACTGAATCGTCAAACGTTTTTAGAGCAATATCGACAGTCTCGACAGGTGAGTTAACTGTCGAACCTGGATCTTAGCATGATTCTTATCTGCAATGGGTTTACAATTTTTGGAGGAGTTTTATTCTCTCGCTGTGTTTTTGTATTTTTGATTTCTTGCAAATTATTGCTTTACTACAGGCTGTGCAGTAAGCTACATATGTAGATGTTTGCATGTTGCTGCAACCGACGACAAATTTGCATTAAGCCAACCCTTTACTGCAGAAAGTTTTTCCCAATCTTTTTTATAATATTTTAGTATTTTCTGTCCCTTTTCTTTTGCGTTTCGAGGTATAGAGCTGCAAAATTCTACGTTGCACATAGGAGTACTTGCATCAATAATACAATTTCCTAAAAAGTAAAATCAAGAAGTAAAAGTTTGCTAAAGCGGATCCTCAATAAACATGGATAGGTGGCGTTGTTGCAGTGGTTGTTGTATCGGCTAAATTCCTTGTTCGTGTTGTCAAAATAGTGGTTTGTGTAGATTGTGAGTAGATGGCTCTGCTGTGAAGGCATAACACTGACAGCGGGGTATTTAGCTAAATCTTCCAAACTTTCAAAGTACATATATCAAACTAATGTCGAACAAAATCCTGCGAATAAGATAAAAATCCTCCGTCCCGTTTCGGGATCCGCCCACGGAAGTGATTTGAAACCAGATACATCTGAGTTTCTCAAGCCACTGCATTATCTTTCATTCTTCTCCTGATTCTTGAAGAGCGAGTCAATTATAAGAAAAAAAAATGCAATTTCGTTGGTGTTACTCTGTAAGTTGTTGTGATATTAATCTTTTTTTAATGGAGAGTTCTACTCCAGGTATGTTTTAACATTTAAAATGAATTTTTGGAAATCTTGGGTTGCTGTTCTTGTTTCAATTTCGGTTCAAACGCAATACATCAAAAAATGTCGCATTGCTTTGCATTTCTTTAAGTTTTAATGATTTTAAAATAGTATACCGTGTTATTCTGTGATGGTTTGAACTTAATAAGTGAGATTGAATATTTGTCTTCGTAATGCAAAAAGATTTGGCTGCTACCCGAAAATTAACGTTTTAGTTTTTCGATTTCTTGTGAAAAAAAACACTCATACGCCATACAGCGGTTTTAATGATTAATTATTGCAATACTGTTTTACTAATTTTTGTTTCTGGAATAACAACATGCACTGGGCTATATTTTAAGTCCAATAAAACTGTGAATTGTGTAAGGGGTTGGGTATGGGAGGCAGTCAACTTATGCCTTTTTACTGTGTTCATATCGTGAATGTTTTGTTTTTGTGTGTAAAAGTGAGTATTTTTTTCTTCAATTCCTACTACATACCATTTTTGGATCATCTTTTTCGAGAGTTGTGACTTAAAAAAATTTATTTAATATTAGGGAAGAAAGTGGGCAAGTCGAAATGAACCACAAATTAAATTATTTAATATTTAAAACAACTTTTGTTAGAAATTTCCTGTACAAAAGAACCTTCGAACTTATAAAATTGTTTTTGATTGAAAGCAAAGATGGTTAGCCTCTACTAGAAGAAAGCATTTGTTTTAAGAGAGAAATAAAGAGTGGCTTGAAGGGACTTTTACACTTCCAGAAAGGACTTAAAGAAGGAAAACTGAAAATATCCGAGAAAAAGTTCAAACTGAGAAACAAGCTTTTGCAACTCAGATGAAGTTAAGAGAAACCGGAAAAAGTGTTGCTTCAAAAGCAATTAGAGAAAAACTTTAATCCTCTGGAAGAGCTCAAAAGTACAGAGAAGCATTTTCTAACAGCCTTACAGATAAAAAGAAAAATTCATCCATTCATTGAAGCCGGACTATCGCGAAAGCAATATGAAATTTTGGCCGCAACGAATAAAGGTTTTTTCCGTGTTACAGTATGCTTCAAAAAGTTAAAAAGGATAGCTATCCAATAAAAGAAGTCGATGGAAAAATATGCATTGCATTTACAGAAACTAAATCAACACAGAAATGCTATGTTTACGGGTCAACATCAAAAGACTTGCACCCACAAACGAAGTTAATGAAAACTCCATTAAATTGGTCTCGTTGCAGGTTTCGGCAATACAACAGACGGGAATACAAGTCGAAGACTATTTAAGAACACTGTGATTGCCGCTCAAGTCACAGGGATTGATTTTAACTTGATTTTTCGATTTAAAAATAATTAAAGAGGCAATTTCAAGTGGTTAAAAAGTTGATTTCGAAATTTTGATTTTAATGAAATCGATACATGCAACAGATATATCCATGCATTCTATGACTCTGACCATGCATAAGATCTTAATGCACGGGTCTATTATTATAGAAAATGCCCTTCATCAAATTGGTCAGCTATCGGTAGAAGCAGCAGAAGCCAAGAACAAACACTTAAGGTGTTACGTTCATAAAAATACAATTAACTTAAATATCACTTATCGCTTATCAAGTCTCTTAGAAAGACGCAACCGAAAACAAGAATTCCATTTTATAAAACGACGTTAGAAATGCTTTTTCCGGAGGGTCCAGTATGATAAAAATCTATTGATTTATTTTTTAACATTAAAAACAATGAAATAAATAAAAAAGTCGGTTTTTTCAAAAATATATGCAAAAATTAATAGAATTCAAATTGAAACACAATAAAGGAAACGAAAAATAGTTTTGGACATGTTTTTCATGTGAATACTCCTGCGTGCGCCGTAAGTATTTATTTCGGTTTCTTTATTTTGAAAATATCTATTTTATAAGTACGCATTTTGTTTTTCCCCATCTAAGTAACACTTTTCCCCATTTTCCCCACTTAGTGAAAAAGATTCCCCAAAATGGGGAAAAATCCACAATGACGTTACAGTCACCGACAAATCGATATATGATGAAGATTGCTTTCATCAACCAAAGGTTACCAGCTGCTGCTTGAGCTTAATACAGAAATAGGATAATATACATTTAAGGACATAATAGGATCTCATGATTCTATTCAAAAGCATACAAAAACTTCGCGGAAGAGGGTTTCCTTAAGAATACAAAAAAAAATTCTTAGAAAAGTGTCAACGAAAACGTTGTTGCACCTGAAGTCAAAGGACAGCCACTGTCGATCGTCTTCCTGTACATGCGGCTCAAGACAACCCCTACTTTTACAACGAGAACATAAATTGTCTGATGCGAGATGCAAATCTGTGAAGGCAGGCCTTCCAATAAAGACGCAAAGTCAACGTTTATGATGACAGAAAGGAAGTCTCAGACGTGGCATTTATTTTAAAAGCAAACAAATCGATTACTTCTCGAATCAATTTAGCGAAGTTCGAAATGTTACAAAATTGTGTAGGCACAAGGAAGTATTAAGGAAAATCCTTAAACTTTTTTCGTTCATGTCCACGCCATCTTTGCGAAGATTTATGCACCTTGTCCCAATATGATACAATCGGTTTACGAGTTAAAACATAGGGATGCACAAATACGTATTAAATCTGTTCGGCGTTTTCATTAATTGTTCTTGTAGGGAATTGAGTTAAGAGAAATTGAGGCCCATTTTCATGGTCGCATGAATAAGCAAAGTATGGCACATCTAATGTTCGAAAATCATTGATGTTTTAATAGAGCACAACTAGACTTATAAAGACATTATAAATAAATTATAACGCATTCTTAAAATAAAACTTGAATCAGTTATTTATTGCCTTCCTTATACTTTTCAAAAATTAGCCAAAAATTAATTATTAATAGATTTTGAATGTGTAATTGAAAAGTAAAAATTCATAAATAGCATTTTTGAACATCACATTTTGACCTTACTTTTTCAAAAATGATAAAAAAATGCGGATGAAATTAATAGCCGATCAATGACCGATCGTTCTCTAAAGCCACATGCGGAGAACGATCCAGAGGTGTAGGTTCAACATACATAGTTCATACAGTCCATCAAAGTGTGGACATTTTTTGCAATCGAATCCTTACGCGATTCGTAAATTCGAACTGGTCACCGTGCTCGCCCACTTCGGGGAATACACTTTTTTCTTCGCGGCTATTAAAAGGTTTAACGAACTTATGTTAGAAAATTAAATATAAAAGAATTATTTGTTTAAATAAGAACATAGAAACAGTTAACTTTTAACACTTCAAAATGTAAGCTTTTTTGTATAAAACTGTCGACGAGGTCGCTTCCTTTTGGGTGGTAAAACGACCGTCAGCATGAATTGTTTTATTTTTAAGACTTAATTTATGTCAAGTAATATATCGTGTAGTGTGATTCAATGCAAGATCACTGAATAAAGACATTGCATAGCATTGTATCGCCCCACATATTTGAAAGTGTCAAATGGCATTCGATCAGTATGGGCAGTGATTCATGCTATGTTTTGGTCACTGGAGTTCAAGTGGTCATCATTGTTTACATTTGCATTCATTGAACTTGGGACAAAGCGAAAAGAAATATTGTACACAGAATAAAGCAAAGGGGTCAGGTTGCTTATATAGTACATACTGACCTAATTTTGGATTAGAACAAAGGGGATCATAGGGTTAAAATTTGTATAAATAGAAATGTTTTGGAAGAATAAAGAGAGTCTTGAAACTCAACTTGACTCAACTATTATTGTGGCAGTAATTTGCCTTACTTACAGCGAGCTGCGCTTTGTACAGCACGGAAGAGCGTGCTACGCTTTATATAGCTTAAGGGGTAGGCTACGGAGAAGACATAAGTACTTCTAGTGAGAATAAATCACTTGGCGATCCAAAAAGCATTACAATCGTGAGAGTAACTTAAATCGTACGCTAGATCCAAAGCAGACAAACGCACATCTACACTACACTACAGCGATCCAACGAAATCAAATTGTGTAGTAGGATAGCACCAAACAACTCACTGGTAGTGAAAAGGGTGGAAAATGTATACTTTTTCTCCTCAGAGGAGTAGATTCTCTCACTCCTAGACTACACTGGGCTACAACCTACAACAAAAGAAAATTACTCCATTTACTCTCACGTCACCGCTCGATTGTATTTCATGAATAAAATAAAAAAAATATAAAGAACAACAAACAGATAATAGCTCAGTGAATAACTCACCCTAAATTCCTTTTTTGTTTGTTCTAAATTGTACTTGCTTTTTTCTAACTTCTATCGTCTTTGATTATTCGACACTGAATGAAATCAGAATCGAAGAGGATCCTGCAAGCACTACACTAAATACGACACAATCCATTATTTTCCTTCGCAGATGACAGTACCCTCAGTTTCCCACATGCGTTTAATAATTCACGCCCCTGCTCTTCGGACGTGGACATCGAGCGACAACGTAGGCTTAACTTATTAAAATCTGATATTGACAGCATAATCAAATGGGGACAAGCCAATAGAGTAGAATTTAATGCTTCCAAAACTCAATGCTGTCTTTTGTCGGTAAAGCGAAACCCTAACACCCAGCCAATGTCCATGAATGGCACTTGCGTCGAAGAAACCGAAAAGCTTTCAATGCTCGGTATGCGCGTCAACTCTAACCTACGTTAGAATGACCACATATTCGATATTGCCAAGAATGCAGCGAAATGCTTAGATTTTCTAAACCGGTGTAAGATTTATTTTACCTCTTCTGATTTAGCCATAATTTATAAGGCTTTTATGTGGCCTAACGATCAAACGCAATTCACTCGCTGGAACACCATCGAAATGCATCTTGCTTGACTTTGTTTTATCGCTATTTCTACCACGAATGCTCCGTCGAAATTGCTTGTTGCATTCCGCCCCTCCAGAAATTCACTGGCAATACCCGCACATCATCGATTGCTCATCAGTTTACCCTAAAGCCTACTTTCGGGCGCACTGTGAAATTTAGAAATTCTTTTATAGGCCGCACAATGCGCATGTGAAATGCGTTACCTCGCTCTATTTTTCCTTTGCACTGCAACCTACAACAATTTAAAATCAATGTGCACTGGTACCTCCTTTCTTTCCCACCTATTTCTACTCGTGCTGTATAAAAAAAACAATTTAAGGGTATTTCCAATCCCTTGAGCACTTGAGCTCTGTTTAAAAAAAAAAAAAATCGATTGCCACTTAAATTTCCTGCCACTCCTTCTTTATCTCAATGGGGTAAAGGATGCAATCCTGTCGATAAGCCTTTACATACGCTACGTCATCAGCCCCGGAAATAGCAGCCGAAAGCGTACAACAACACATAGCGAAGCTCTGGGACTGTTACCTGAAATGGGAACTGAGGATCAACAGCAGCAAGACGGAGCTCATTTGCTTCTGACCGCCAATCACAGCAACAATGAGTAGGAAAGCTTTTCGCTACGAGATGCTACGATACAAGGATAACACAGTCAGACCATCAGCAACACGCTGAAAAGGCTGTTCAAAAAGCCTATTTTTTATTTTATTTTAAAAATGAGGAGCGGACTGCATAAAAGCACCAAACTACTGGTCTATAAACAGCTTATTATAATTACGTACACCTTCTTTACATGACTTACGGTGTTACCAAAATAGATGAGGAAAATTCAAATACTGGAAAGATAAATCCTCAGATCGTGCACTGGACTCACACGCGGAAATATTTCAGCAACACAACGCTCTACGGAAGCGCAGGGATCACGCTAATTAAAGACTTTATGCTGGAGCTGTCAAGGAAAATCATGAAAGGATTAGCAGGCCACCCTAAAGAGATCAGGATTATCAGCAGGAAACAGAACCAGACCACAGGTACCTCTGCACACGGACAATCATCGATGAACACTTTCAAGAGATCGATAAGGAACTGTGCAATTTGAGTATGTTACTTTGTCGATTGTTGTTTTGTTTTTGAAATTATACCTAGCAGTGTCCTTCATGTATAAAAGCTTGAGGCCAATATTTCGCTTCTGAAGCGAGGGCATTGGACGTCAAACCCTACAAGAGTTACGGAAATGTCGATATCTGAAGTATCTGAGCGTTAACTGAAGTTGTTTTCCATTCTTGTTGGTCAAGACAAGACCTCTTGTCAAAATCAGGAGGTACATATGAGCAGTCAATAGTGAATAATAAAACTGGCGATGCCCCACCCTACACAAAGCAAATGTGTTGGGTGTTGTTGCTTCCCCTGTCAAAGTGCAGCATTTTTAGCAGCCATCTTGATTTGTTCACCGCCTTCTTACTGTGGAGATCGATACTAAACTGGGTAAGGCCTTAAGGATTAGTCTGTCACTCTAGGGTCCATCTGCTCTGATCGATTTTTGTGTATTTTTGAAAATTTGTGTATTTGTATTTTGTGCTGCACTGAGTTTATCAATTCATGGCGTCTAAAATACTGCGAATTAAGAGAATGCAAATAAATCAATATTACAATCTCCGTCCAACTCACTGCATCGAAATCAAAATAGTCTGTGTTTCAAACTACTACACAATTCCATTCTATAAGGGTTTCCATTACCCCTTACAAATTTAAATGCAAAAACATTCATATTTTTAAGCTTCGCATTCATAAATAATTATTTTCTACTCAAAAACTTTCATTTTTCGCACAAAAAAAAACCAAGCAGCTCTGGTTTTGTCGGTGAGCTGTCACTTTCGCGTTCCGTTGCTGTTCATAAATTCAATTTCATATCTGCGAATGCGACTGACTTTGAGAGGCGCAATTATCATTCTCGGTATCTTCCTGACCTTTAAACTTTTTAACTTTTTTTTTAATTAATCTTTCTTTTTAGTAAAGACGCTCAAAGATTGAAATCCAAAATATAAACAAACAAAATAAAAAAAATAGCATTTCAAATGGCATTACGTACTCTCGGTTATTTGAGGCAAAAAAATGCATCAATTTTTTCTCAGCTTAGCAGCAGAGCTTTCCTTCATACAAAAGATAAAATTGGCAAGCGTGAAATTGTTGGCTACGGCAAAAATGGAGCTTATATATATTTTGACATGGTTTCCATGCCATTTCCGGCCATTCGCTTCAAAGAACCCAATTCTGAGTCAAAATGTCTGCGCGCTAAGGAACAACTGAGCTGGCGCAAGTTAACAATGCAAGAGAAGAAGGCGCTGTACCGTCATTCGTTTTGTCAGACATTTTCCGAAGTGAAAGCTGAGGTAGGTGGAGCAGGAGAATGGAAACTACACGTTGGCCTTGGGTTGTGGGCTATAATATTCGGCCTTTGGGTTGCCATGATAAATTCAAAATTTTGTAAGTGTTGCCACAGTGTTGGTTGTTGCAAGTTTTTTTTTTCACATTTTATCTTTTAGTGTATGACTATTTACCGCACACATTCGAGGAAGAACACAAGAGGGCTGAACTTAAGCGGATGCTCATCCTTAATGTTAACCCAATCAGAGGACTCTCCTCACAATGGGACTACGAGAATAACAGATGGAAGTAATTAATCGAAGTCAGTTTTGTTCGTTTTGTTTTTTTTATAGAAAATTAAATAAAACATAAAAACAAAAATATTGTTCCGATAAAGTTCGAAAAAAAACATAATGCAATTCAAGTAAGACTTGAAATAAGGGAAGGGAAAAGGAATTTTATTTGTCTCTATTTCCAGTGAATTCTTATATGAGATGAATAGAGCCCTTTTTTCAGCTTTGAAAATGTAGGATTCCGCACTTCTCTGGAAACACCTCAGGCTTTCATTCTGATGTGTAACAAAAATATTCGAAAAAATTGTTTTATAATTTTGGTGCACAAATTTGCTTGTCTGCGAATCTTTTTTAATATAATTTAAGCAGAATTTCTTTCGACTGCACATTTTGATTTTGTTTGTTTTTCTTAAAGATTTTCAAAAAAAATGTGTTAAATAATGTACGGTGGTATGGTACCCTTCGTGTGCATGTCCGTCACTTTTATACGGCTTTTGAATCTGTTAGAGACACCATTTTTGCCTACTGCTTCCTGTTGTACACGCCAAGTTGGTTGAGGTCTCCCTCAAGTTGTGTTCGCCACAGTTACCCTGTCACGTGTAAAACGCTCTACGTGGCTCATCCATCTTAGGCTATTGATCTGTAGAGGCCTGGCTAGACTCATGTCACTGATTTGCCCGCAAAGCTCTTGCTTGAACCTTATCCTCGCTTTGTCTTTTAACGAGGGATCTATTAATCAATTGCCTCTTGAGCTCAAAGAAACTAACTGCGGATGGTAAGAGTGATTCAGCGTTTGATCTCATCACTTATGTGATTTGCTGTGTTTACTGAAGAGCCGAGGTAGATGAAGCTTTTTGCTGCCTCCAAAATAAAACCTGCAAATTGTGCCACTCTGACCAAGTCGTAGGTGATGTGCGTACTTCTTTATCGCCGGACCCATTTCAGCCGATTCCGTTTCAATGCTAGCAAACGCCTCAATGACTGATCGCTGTGTTAGACCAATCATGTCAATTAGTAGTTGAACGAACTTTTAGAGGATCGTGCTTAAATGTTGGCCAGTAGACATGGCTTTATACCGCTCGTCTCTGTGGATGCTGTCATTGGCGGTCTTGAAATCGATAAAAAGGCGGTTGGTTTGGTTTTTTCTAAGAGCTGCCGTGATGTGAAAATATGGTGCATGGTAGAATTTCCTGTTATAAAGCCACACTGTTGTGGACTTATCAGGTTATTGACAAAAGGTTTCAGGCATTCACACAAAACAACAGAGATGATCTTGTGTGCGATGTTAAGAAGACGTATCCCGCGATAGTCGGCGGAATCAAAGGGGTCTCCTTTTTTGGGAATCGGACAAAGGATATTGAGATTCCACTCATGCTTTTCTCCGACCATATCTTACAGATAAGTTGATGCATGCGCTCAACCAGATGATGATCAGAGTTCAGCAGGCAGTAAGTCTGTATCAGCAGCTTTGTTAGACTTCAGCCTCGAATTTGCAATCTTGACCTCAACTAGGTCGGGGGGACAGAATTCTCTTCTGTCATCGTCCAGATTGAATGGAATATTCTGCCCGGTCTTCATCGCCGTTTTACAATCTGCAGAAATGGTTCTTCCAGATTCTCAGTATCCACAGTCTTGGTTTGTCTTGTCCTGAACATGGGAGGCGCAGTTGGTTATGATCACAAAACATCAATTGTAAGAGTAGTCCTCGACTGCAAACCCTAGCCCCAACGTATGATTGCGACTGACCTAGAAGAAAGTTAAACTTAAGAGCCACCACTCATGAATTAGACCACGTCCCGCTCGCTAGGACCTCTACAGCATAAATGGCGCTCATTTCAAAAAAGGAACTATTTAAAATCCAATCAACTTTATTGCTTGAAGTATTACATACCAAATGCTGTGGAAACGTCTCATTTGTAGCTTCTGGATGTGAATGAAATTTTTCCACTGTTAGCAACTGTTTTTGAATAACAAGCACGTTGTATCGGGTGCGAAACAAAAAGAAAAACTCAAGTTCTACGCGATAATTTCAACCAGTTTTGTGAACTTTTCGAAAATAGTGTCATGAAGAAGAAAGCAGTTATAAAACATAAAAAAACCAAACACTTTAAACTGTCAAATACTATAATCCCAAAAACAAACACAGTTGCAAGAACAAGGCACGAGAAGATCATCTGGTTAAGCAATTAACCGCACTTATTATTATTATATTCCAAACAATCATGGCCCCAACTCGGATGTCGGCCACTAAATTGCCTAATTGCAAAAGTTTTTAATTTTTAATTTCACCCCGCCAAACCAGCATCCTCTTCGAAAAGGATAACCACCTCGCCGCTCGCACATACTCGTACCGCAAAAACGTTCATCATCACTCGTACTGTGCTGCTGGATGCGGGCTGCCTGCCTGCCCACTACTTGAATGGTTGAGGCCCGGCCTGTTGGCTTATCCCCGGCATTTCCTCCAACCAGAAATCGAGTTATTAATTCTTAATTCATCCAGTTTCTTTTAGGCTAATCGCTATTCCGATGCTGCAGAAGCGTAGCTGCAAAATAAGTCAAAAACAACGACGATAGAAACTCATGGCCTTTTGGGTTGGGCGTTTTCAAAAGAAAAACGGATTTCCATCCGTCCGACCGCCCGCCATTCGCGGAGAAGGCACAACTTTCAAATGGAAATATTCTTCCATCTGATTAAAAATAAACTCGTTAAGATAAGCAACAATCTGGCTGGTAGAATGAGAAGAAGAAATGGAAAAGGACTCGAAACGCGTACAGAATGTTGCCGCTCGCAGTCGTTATCTGACGGTTTTCCGTTAAATTTTCATTTTCCGTTCTAATTTTGAAAAGCGACATCTTTATTGCAGTTTGCTTAGGACAGTGGCAGGTCGGGAATTGTCTCTGGCGTATCAACAATTTCGCAAATAAGATTATTTTGTGTCAAGAGTGGTGCTAATAGCTTAATTGGCTTTTGAGTTGTAGCCAAGAGGAATTGCAAACGGAAAATGAATTCCACAAAATTGTTAATTGTGTCTCCGTTTAGGTTTATAATATTTTCTTGAATTTTTCTTTATCCGACACGAAATGGAACTGAAAGCGAATGAATATTGTATATGTTGTTAAAAAGGAGTTAAGTTGGATTCCCCTTCAGAATACGTGCCCGTGGCGAGGAGTTTTATTTGCTTGGCAGAGAGTCAAAGCAAAAACATATTGTTTCAAGTCGATTTCACGTTTCGTAATCAAGCGGCGGAGTTTTCATATGCTGCTATTAAAAGGGACCCCCGTCCGTAGTCGGAAGTGGATGGATGTGGTCGCAGCCTATTCAACTGCTTTTATTTCAGAGCTCTAGAAACTCTTTCAATACTTACGGCTGGAGTTGGCTGAGATTTGAACGCCAAACATAGCAAATGGGGAAAAAGTTCACCAAATATTAGAGGGAACCTGCTATTCAATTGGTGGGTCAAAACAATGTTGAGTATAGGTAAGATTCGAAGGCAACTGAAAGCCCCAAGAACAGACTCTTGACTGGATCTTATGCTTTTTGACGAACGGTTACAAAAGACTGACGTGGACGGACAAACAATAAACTTTCTAAAAACATTTGTATATGACAGTGACCATTGCAGATTTAGTGCCGAAATAACTGATCCCAACGAGATCGCGGAATTGGAGGAGTGTGTTCAAGCGTAATTTTGGCGTGGTGTTGGCCGCGCTTCTCTCGAACGTTGGAGCACTCTCCTCAAACTTGCTCAACCCACCATCTTATAGAAATCTGTCGAATGAGGAGACCGACTTTAACCTCAAAAAGATGGACTATCACATTAAACGAATGATGGAAAGAATAATTCCGGAATACGAACTAACTGACAATGTAAATATATACCGCAATGGAACGACCGACGCACTCCACCAACAAAAACGAAGGCTACTGACGAGCCTGTACAGACGCTTCACTTACCCACAAGACTCGGAAGTTAGAACACTGAATTCTGAACTGAAAAACCTACAGCAGTTAATTCAGCAAAACTACCGAGCCGCAGTTAATTCGCATTGGGCTGTTAAAGCCAGCAACCCTAGTATGTTCCCGAAAATCAATAAATAATTGTAAAAGTAGACATTGATCAAGTCGAATCGACAACTTTTTGGTGATCGAAGATCCTCAGGAGAAAGTTGAAGTAAAAGGCGTGACCTTTCAAGATGTGTACAAGGTGAATGTTAGCACTCGCCCGAACCATTTCTTTGAAGATCGCGCGTCCTCGTACACAACTCCGACCTGCGATATGACATTGAGCACTGGCGATCGGAGAGTACTGGTTTACCATGTTCAATGATGATAAGTTGGCAAATGATGTCATCGCGAATGAAGGGGTTCACCCTCCGTACATTTCAAAGGAAGATCTCCTGGTTATTTTCGGCTTACTGAGAAGTAAGAAATCTGTGGGAATCGACGAAATACCAAACATTGTTCTTAAACATTTTCCTCTACAAGCGGTAAAAGTTTACACTACCCTGTGTACATTATCCAGCTCATTGGAAGACAGCGGAAGTACAACGAAACAAAGACACTTCCAATCCGGTAAATCTCCGGTCGATAAGTCGCCTTTCCAACATCAGCATGGTATTTGAAAAGATGATCAATAGAGCCCTGACCGAGTGAGAAGGCCTTTGACACCGTAGGGTTGCAGGGGCTACATAATCTTAGATATGTGCACCAGCAGACAGTTTATTGTAAAAAAATAATGGCGGCGTAACGTCTGCTTTAACTTTTGAAATTAACAACGGGCTGCAAAAGGGTGTAGTTAATACGTCGATTTTAATTGCGATCTTCACAAGTGATCTTGTAGGAACTCTCCACCACTCCATGTCGTAGGAAGATGTTTTTAACGCGTACAGGTCAAGTCCGAAGATCGAGGTAAGTCTTCTGCAACGCGACTTCGTAAAGATTCAGGGTTATTGCGACGGTTCGAAGTTGAAGAACAATTTCCAAAACTGCGAGACGATTCTGTTCCGGAATCCGTTGTCTCAGGCCTCTTGAAATACTAAAAAGAAGTGGCGAATGTTCTCTATTGTTGGACACGCCGTCCAGCCACTGGCGAATCGAAGTGTTGTCAGATACTTTGAGATCTGGACGGATCTGGCCCGAGCCAAAGCGGCTTTTGCCTTGACAAAGAGACTGTTTCACAGCAGTCAACTCGTTGCCAAGGTAAAGGTGATCTGTAACACGGCCGTCATTCGGACAACGTGGGAACAAGTTTGATGGAAAAGATTCTAGTTTTCGAGAGACGATGTCTTAGGGCTTGTCTCCATTTACATAGAACTCCAGAGTCTGAGTTCAAAAATTTCTATAGTTATGAGGTCCTGTACAACGGGGTCAACCTGATCAGAGTGGATACATTTTTGATAAAGCTTATTCGGACAAAGCACCTAGCAAAAGTAATTACTTCGATCAATAATTTGATCTCTTCCCAACTTTGTGTACCACGAGACAATTCGCTTTACTCCACCAGAGGCTTTTCTCTTTTTTTACCTTAACGGACTGATTCAAGATAGGAAAGCAATTCCGTTTATCTTCCATGTTGTTCGAAAGAATATGGATAGGCGAGTTGCATACAATGTAGATGTCGCTCGCAGCTCTGAGAAGAATCTCCGGTTCAGTAGGGCGGTATCAGACCGTGAAAAGGACAGCACCAAGAATTTGTTGGTTAAAGGAGGAAGAGAATAGTAGTTGCCAGCTTTGAGAGTGAATGAAGTGAAGTTAAATGATGGTTATGAAGAAATTATTTTTCGATTCGTAGCCAGCTTGCTTGGTTTTAATGATAGTATTAGGTTAATAATAAGGTAGATTTTAAGAAAACAGAATAATAATAAAATTTTGACACAGCACATAAACAAATTGTACATATTTATAATGTAACTAGGTAAAGTTATTTATTAAAAAAAATGTTAAATTAGTTGTATCATAATTACGTATAGTCTATAATCATATACCGAGTTTTTTGTATAAACATTTTCTTGGTAATTAGTTCGTAATATTATTAGCCAAAAAATAAACCCTTTGAAAGAGAATTTATTCACAGCAATTTCAGTTTTTGTTATGCGACCCTTAGATACATATTTTTGCGCAGATTGAGCTGAAGGCCTAGGAGAAGTGAGAAGTTAGGTATCTTAGTTTGAGTGGTGAATAGCATCAGTTCCTTGGCTGCATGTTGACATCCTCTTACCATTCTACTTTGACCGCGTCTCTATCTAGTTTTGATAATCTTTTGTTCATGACAATAAGATAGAGAAGAGGAGAGATGACAACGCCCAGTGGTATACTTCTTCTAGCGAATTTGATTATGCGACTGTTTCCTAGCGCTGCTTGAATGCACCGAGTGCTTAGCATGGTAGCAATAAATTGACGAATAAAGTTTTTCATAATATTCTAATATTATATATTTTCAAGCCAATGTTAATTATTTACATAATGTACTTATGATGGCTCAAAAATGGCAAATGGAGTAGGTGCCGGTGTCTGGTGCCCCATCATAAAACCCATGGGAAAACATCCGTGTGTTTTCCAGGCTGAGCTGCAAGCTATCGAATTATGCGCCATAGGAAAAGGCCAAAAAGAGGCCAGAGCACCGCTGAAGGCACTGTCATCCAATCTAATCGAATCAAAATGTGTCAAAAGCTGCTACGACGTCTTACAATCCCTGGCCCGACGTAACAAAGTTAGGTAAGGATGGCTTCCAGGTCATCATGGAATCGAAAGCAAAGAAATTGCGGACGAACTAGCCAGAGCTGGTTCAAAAACCGCCTTCACTGGTCCGTATACTTTCTGTGGCTTAAGCTGGATCACGGGCACAGGTCCGACCAATAAGTGGGAAAGCAAGCTTTTGCGCATTAAACAATGCCGTGAAAATACTTTAAGAATATTTCAATAAATCAAAAAACAAAGTCAACAAAGACAAATTGCAAGCTATCTCTTTCACGCATAAAAGCAAGCCTTGTCATATTCCAATAATGCAGTTTCGGGTTTCGGACAATATGGAGCTCAAATGGCAATCATCCGTGAAATATTTAGGAATTGAACTTGATTCAAAATTGACATTTAAGGAACACATTTCGCAAACAATAAAAAAAGTCAATATTGCAATAAAAATTTGTATCCTTTGATCAACAGAAAATCCCGACTGTTAATTGATATCAAAATATTGATCCATAAAGTTGTTTTCCAAGCGATACTCCTCTATGGATGTCAAATCTGGGGTTGATTGCGCAAAGTGTCCCTTGAAAAACTGCTAGTTGCACAAAATAAAGTTCTAAAAATGATGCTTGATCTACCTTGGCATTATTCTTCATCCGACCTCCATAATAAAGTGAAAGTTGAATTGCTCTCTGAAAGAATCCAGAAACTTATTGATACTTGTTTATTTATTCTATTTATTTCCTTACCTATACAGTATTTAAATTTATATTAAGATATTTATTTGTTCATTGTTTTTACTTATATTTGACTGACTGCGATATTATTGTATATTCCTTAATTCATATATATTTATGTATACATATTTATTTTTTTGCAAATGAAGGTTTTGTAAGTAATTTTTCCTTCAAACTCTATTTAATACCTTATCCAATCAATCTAAATCTAAATAACTAATCAATCCCTTCTCTTAGAGAGAAATCATTAAACTCAACATGGAGAACCTTAGAAAGCTCGTGAGCTTCTCCGTAGACCATTGTCACTTGAGCTCACTTCTAACCAAACTAGGGCTCAATACAACCACCGAATGCCGACTCGGTTTAGAAGACGACGAAACTGCTGTACACATTCTTTGTGAATGTCCAGCTCTAATTTGGCCAAGCAGGCATATATTCTTCAAAGAGATATATTCCCCATTTGACATTAGCCAATCCAATGCTAAAAACATTCTGACCTTTATCAGAAGGACGGAATGTCTGTAAGCTTAAGCTAACCGTGTCCACCACTTGGGCAGGGGTTTCGAATAAAAAAAAATGTATTTATGACTTCACGTGATGTCAAAATAAAGTAGTTTTTAACTTCCCATCAGGAAAGTTCTTGTAATCGATCCGATTTTCGAAATTCAAAATTTTAACATTTCTCCACGTTTCGCGGTCCCAGTAGTCGGATTCCATTGTTTTTAGAAAGATGTCCGTGTGTGCGTACGTACGTACGTACGTTTGTGAGGATTCTTTCGTACAGCCTAACTCGAGAAAAAATCAAGCTATCGAAGCCAAATTGATTTCATTCGAAGCGCGTGTGCATAAAGATCACACAAGGTTAAATTTGGGAAAGGAAGTTTGAAATTTAAACCGAAAAAACTGTCAAAAAAGGGGCAATTTCACTAGAATCAATTTAGTTTTCCAATTAAAAAAGTTCAAAATTAATATGCATAAATATATACACTGCCGTTCATAAGTTTCCGGACCGGATATACATTTTTTTTTTTTATTTTAATGTCAAAATTTTCATCAATATTATGTTTATTAAGCCAATTGACTAAACCAAGTAAGTAAAGAGACTACCAAAAAGACTAAAACAGTATTTAGTTGAGGTCATTTCATACATTGATGTGCCCCTTTCTCTATTTCCTGTTCCAAATTTCCACGGAAGCTCTTGGAAAATTGTTTCAGAAATGTGAATCCTGTAAGCCTTACCCATTTTTCATGACTCAGAATGACGTCTGCAACACTGATACATGAAAACATCCTTAGAATATTATAGAGCCACCAGTTTTTTTTGTTCAAAATCTGCTCAGCTGTAGCTTGATGCTTTTTTATCGTTATTATATATTTTTTAACAAAAGGAAGCTCATAGCGCAAATTACATGAGGCAATTGAATTTAAAGCAAAAGCATCGAGGGAAACCTAAATGACAGAGTTTAAACACATGGATAAAACTGCATTTCTCGTATATTGCAAGGAAGATCATAACATCCAATTTAGTTTGTTTCCCCCTGTTATGGTGTCTTATCATGAACCCAATCCTAGAGGTCTTTCCAGAAAATCAAACATGGATAAAAAATCTCTCGAAATCGGCCTGGAAACAACTACCAAAATCTGAAAAGAAAACTGGACTGAATGTTATCCTCTTAAAGCCATATACTAACCAGAAGAAAAAGATCCTATGCTTTCTTTCTTGTCAAAAAAGACGTAAAGATAATCACGCCTTAATATTCCAAGCAGTGGTTAATATCTTCCAAAGAAAATCATTTTTAAAAAAATTTATTGATTACAAATAATTCCGAAAATATATGAAGATGAGATAAGCGGCCTTTCACAATGTTTATATCGAAACAATTTAAATTCTGCAAAAAAAAGCAAAGCCTGATCACAAATTTCCCCTGCTCATTTCAAAACAAATTTTTTAAAATTCTTTTCCCTATAATAGCATTAGTAATAGTAATAATTTGAAAGTGATGTTTCAGTAACGAATTTTATTTCCCATAAACGAAATACAGTTCCAGTTATGGTTGGCGAAAGAGCATTTGCTCATGCTCGAAATTTAGTTTGTGACACATGCAACACCTCAAACTTTCAAAATATGCATCCCTAAAAACAGAGTTCTCACAAAATGTAATACTTTTGAAACTAAGCTATATAATATTTGATAATTCTGACTGTCTAATTTATAACACTTTATTGAAGAAGTTGAAAAACAACTGCCAAAAGCGAATTCAAATTCAAAATCATCCGACCCAATTCGAGCTCCGCCAACGGAATTCAATTGAATCCAAATTCATCTGAGTTTCTCAAACCACTACAAAAAATCGTTCGTTCTTATCTTATTGCCGATGGCCGTGTGCTACTATATGCCTACAGAAGACTGGCTAAGATTATGGATCGTTGGTCCTATATTTTTGTTTTAAACAACAGGAGATGCTTTCTTTTCGTCGTGTAATGCAAGCCATGGACAGCCAGCCAGCTTTAATATGAGGCTCGAAAAGATAGAAACACTTTTACAAGCCAAAGTAATTTCTAACAACCAAGACGAAAGTTCTTGCAACGAGCTCACAAACTTTTCAATATTCTGCACAACATTAGGTAAATGTAACTAAATCAAAAACTATTATTTTCAAATTGTTGTTCTGATCACTTTAAATAATACATTCGTAAGTAACTAATTACGGAATTGTTGAATCAACATTAATGTTTAATACGATGTTTAATACAACTTTAACTAACCATTCCCTAATCTATCTTTTTTTTTTTTTGTACCACAATAATATTGACAATTTCTTTTTAGTACAAAAATGAACTTAAAACTACACTAATATCGACTTCTGTTATGTAAATGCCCTAAATGTAAGAAGGGATCTCAATACTTATGTTATTTATTGATTATTGCTTAAAATATAAAGTAACTAAACATATTTAGACTAAATGTTTCCTTTTTTCTGTTGCTTAGTTTGTATATTAGGGAAATTAGTGGTGCCAAACCTCATTACTATTTCACTATAGTTATTCTGAAGGTTAACCTAAAACTACAATAAAATACTACTGTGTCCAAAAAATAAGGTGACATATGAATTTAAACTGCGCGCGCCGAAGGATTTGGAAATTTTTCTTTCTTTTTAGGTTGGCAGTACTGTCAGTGACATCTATGTGAAATTTCATGTCAAAATATATTCATAGTGTTTGAGATACGCGTCGTTTTGTGAGCTGCTAAAAGTGAGTTTTTCGTTTTTTGCGATGTCGAAATTTATTGAGCAAAGAATTTGCATTAAATTTTGTTTGCGGAATCAATTTTCTGCTGCGGATACGTTGAGGATGGTGCAGAAAGCCTTTGATGATGAGGCTTTGTCTAAAAAAAATGTTTACAAGTGGTATAGTGATTTTCAAGCCGGCCGTGAACGTGTCGAAGACGAAGAGCGTTCTAGGCGTCCATCAACCTCAACCGATGAAGCTCACGTCCAACAAATCAAAGATTTGGTGTTGAAAAACGATCGATTAACGATTAGAGACCTTGGTGATGAAGTTGGCTTATCGTAAGGCTCAGTCAATACCATTTTGAAGGATGCTTTGGGCCTCAAGCGCGTCAAATCTCGACTGGTACCGAAAACATTGAATTTTTTGGAAAAAAGGCGTCGCGTTGAATTGTGTGAAACAATGCTTTCCGACTACCAGGATGTCATGAAACGCATTATAACTGGCGATGAGACTTGGATCTATGCTTACGACCCCGAAACAACCGATCAATCGAGCGAATATCGTGCCAAAGGAGAGCCGAGACCAAAAATACCGCGCCAAAGTCGCTCAAAAATCAAGGCCATGTTGACTGTTTTCTTCGATTATCGTGGTGTTGTGCTTCATGAATTCCTTCCAACCGGCCAAACAGTCAACAAGGAATATTATTTGAACGTTATGCGTCGTTTGCGTAACGCTATCCGCCTAAAAAGGCCGGAATTGTGGAAAGACAATTCTTGGTTTTTACACCACGATAATGCACCATCCCATACCGCACTCGTAATTCGTTATCATTTCGCCAAAAACTCAACCCATATCGTTCCGCAACCACCGTATTCACCTGATCTGGCGCCGTACGACTTCTGGCTGTTCAACAAGCTCAAAAGACCGCTCCGGGGACACCGTTTTGATACGATAGAGGAGATTCAAGCCGCAGCGAAGACGGAACTGGAGGCCATCCCGGAAAGTGACTACAACCAGTGTTTCAAAGATTGGAAAATCCGTTGGCATAAGTGCATTGCATCGGGAGGGGATTACTTTGAAGGGGATGAAATCGATTTGGAAGAATAAATAAAGAATTTTCAAAATAAATACAATGTCACCTTATTTTTTGGACACAGTAGTGTACTTAACCTTAAGCATAAGCCTCGATCCATTCGAGCCACCAGTATTTTTTTCTATTAGACCTCGCAGTATTATTTTTATCCCTCTCCGGTACATCTACACAGTGAGTAGGTTCATAGAGAAGTCGCTTGTCTGTTGCCCTTCTAGCGAAACGGTAGTTTAAATGCACGTTTGAAAGGTCTGAAATGTAGCCGTATGCATCTAAATACAAGAATACTTCTGGTGGTACATTACCATTCACCATACAGTTTCTAAAATAGTCCGGATTTGGATAACACAACCCCGAAATGAGTTCGTTCTCAGTAACGTCTGCTGACCGCGCGAAATGGTTCCTCACAGTCTAAAGTTGCCAATCCTAGACACTCCGGAAGCAGGCTCGAATACATTTCCTTTCAAAAAGACAATATTTTTTTCATATAGGATGGGCTAATATTCCACCATACTGCACTCGCATAAGTCAGAATTGGACGAATGAATGCTTGGTAACATACAACCATCACGTCGGATCACAAATATTTTGAATAAAAAAAGGTTTTTGAGCGATATGAAAGCAGCTCTCGCTTTCTTGAGTTGTGTGTTAATATGATCATGAAAGTACAAATACTTCACAATAGTTTTCGATTCAACGTGAAGGCCGTTAGAAGTCGTTATAATCAGTTTTCGCCAGATTCGTCTCAAGTCTAGATTACCGCGACGCGTCGTACTGGAGTGCGGAACAGTATGGTTTCACATTTTGTGTAATTTATTTTAAGCTTCCAAATATCTGCAATTTGTTAAATTTTTCTTGGAGCTCTTTTTGGATTTGGGCGATTTTCGAGCCGCTTACATAGAGAATGATATCGTCAGCAAACCCTATTGTGTTATCCATATCCTCTGGTATATCAGAAAGATAGATGTTAAAAAATATGACCCTAATAAGGTGGAGTGGAAACTCGTACTTTGTTAATTTGTATATAAACCCGTTCATCCATACCGTGTCGAAGGCTTTCTCGATATTCACTAGGCAGGCAGCTGTGCTTCTTTTTCCATTTAGATTCCAGATGATATCTGAAACCAGTTTTGTCACGGCATGCACTGCCGAGTGGTGTCTCTTGAACCCACGGTATAATCTCCTTTCTATCGCATGCGAACAAAATCGATTTACTAACTACTACTTCTAAAAACTTCCCAATATTAGGCAGGAGACTTATTGCCCTGTAACTTAAAGGATCAGAAGGATACTTATCCTTTTTAGCTATTGGAAGAACCTTCGAAATTTTCCAACAGTTCGGGAAGTCGCAATTATTAAATAAATTGTTAAATTATAGTATGTACAGTATTGCCGTATAAGCACGTCCGGTATATACTTTAGGGCAATGTTTGGAATGTTATCTAAGCCGCTGGATTTTTTATTGTTCAGTTTTCTGAAAATTCACTTCAGGTCGTCCAGTGTTGTAAAGTAGTTGTCTGTCTGTTCATCACTAAGTTCGTCTGTTTTCAGTTGCCTCCCTAACCTATCCCCATTTCAAGTAATAATTGCGATTTTGATTTTATTGAATTTTAACTGAATTAGATAAATTTCCTAATGATTCAACTTAATTATTTAAAGCTCAATCTCATACCTAATATCTCATCATGAATTTGTTTTAATTTAGTTTTAAACTTTATATTTATATTTTAATTAATTAGTTTGATTTGTTTTAATTCAATTTTACCAATGAATTTTTAATATCGGTTATCTTTCACAGATTTATAAGTATTTCTTACTGTGTTAGCATGTAAAGCGCTTTTCAATAAGAGCGCTACAAAAGTTTTTTTATTTAAATAAAACAAAAACGGTTTTGGATATCAATGAAATTCTTTATTCCTGTGAAAGTACGTTTGATTATATTATGTATGGAACTCGATTCCTTTTACGTGGCCACCATGGGCTAGCTTGCAGAAGTCCAGACGCCTAACTCAATTTTCGACGGGTTTCGAGCATAAATCGGTCGATACTGCTGCAATTTCACGTTCGATATTCGTACGAAGTTCATCAATCGTCGCTGGCTTATTGGCATAGACCATAGACTTGACGTAGTCCCACAGGAAATAGTCTAACGGCGTCAAATCGCACGACCGAGGCGGCCAAGCGACTGGACCATTTCGTGAGATAACACGTTCTCCAAATTTGGTTTCCAATAAATTGATTGTGACATTCGGTGTGTGGCTTTTGACGCCGACCTGTTGGAACCACATGTCCTCCAAGTCCATATCATCCAATTGTGGCCAAAAATATTCGGTTATCATTGAACGGTAGCGATCCCCATTCACAGTAACGTTCTGGTCTTGATCATCACGGAAGAAGTACGGCCCAATGACGCCGCCGGCCCATAAACCACACCAAACCGTAATTTTTTCAGTTGCAATTATGACTCATGGAGTACGTGTGGATTGCTGCCTGACCATTACTGCATATTTCGTTTACTGACGGAGCCATTCAGACAGAAATGAGCCTCATCACTGAAGATGATTTTTCTATGAAAATCCGAATCATTTCCAAGTTGTTGCTCAGCCCAATTCACGAACATACGACGCTTCTGGTGGTCAAGCGGCTTCAGTTCTTGCGTCATTTTAATCTTGTAAGGACTTAGGCCAAGATCTTTTCGCAAAATTCGCCACAACGACGTCACAGAGATGCCCAACGCTGGAGAACGACGTGTGAGAGACACATTTGGGCTTTCTGCAGCTGAAGCCTCAGCGGCAGCAATATTCTAGACACTATGGGCACTTCTTTATCTCATTGGCACGGGAACATTTTGTACTGTGCCTGTGGATTCAAATTTTTCCACTAGATGCTCAATTGTTGATCTGCTAGGACGATTATGACGACCATAAATTAGACGTAGATTTTAATAACTTCGACTCGTGGCTGGCTCGTATATCTTTCCATCATGACCTTACTATAGAGAAATGTCAGAAGAGCGGCAAGCAATATGGCGTCGTTTGCTGTCCCTGACGCTCTACTTTTGTAGCGTCCCTGTTGAAAAACCCTTTACATAAAAATAACCCTATAATCTATGCTCTATACGCAAATCGTATTTTATATGCGAAAACAAATATAAACTTACGGGAAAGCTTAAAAAAAGTGAGTATCTTAAAGTTGATGTTGCGAGCAAATGAAATAGCACCTCAATATTTTTTTTAATCATGAGATGAGAAGTTCATGGTATTGGCAGGTCTACACGCACCCAAACCAATTTTTGTTTTTTTTTTTTACTTTCCACTCCTTTCTTTTCGAACTACCTCCTCTTTCTGCTCAAAAATATCTGGACACCCCGGGCACACTGCCTTTTTTTTCTAATTGAAAATTCCACAAACATAGTCTTCTTCTTAGCGGAGTATCACGGCAACAAGTAAGTACAAAGCTTTTGGAGAACAATCCCACCATGTCTGGAATTAAAACTTCCTGCAACTAACATTTAAAAAAAAATAAAAATTAACAAATTAGAACCAATTCCACCGCTCCCAACTTTGAAATTATTGTTATTCTACGAAAGTTTTTTTTTCGATGTTAGTTTTTGTTATTCCAACGAACACTGAGGCTTGCAGAGTTAATAATCTTCCACTCCTTGGCATTTATATCCTGGATTAATAATAAATCTAACTTATAGATTGCTCTTTGAAAGAAGTCCAACAACAGCTCTGAAAAATGTTAACAACCTAATGACGAGAGAGACTTTTCGGTACCAAGGTGTATGCATAAGAAAAGGAAACAAAAGCCTAAATGGTTTCCTTATGAACCTACCCTTATCGACTGACAAAGGAAACAAACTCTCAACGCAATCCCACAAAAGCCTCTCGATAAGAATCCTTAAAAAAAAACACCAGCTATCAATGTCAACATGAACAATGAAACCAAAAATTCCCATCGAGTCAAAAGTCAGTTTGAAAACTCCTCTCATCTCTAAGCGTGCCACGTAAATCTTTTGAATTTCTCAATGACCTCTCCAACCTCTTATATCTCGTAGATCTGATTACTTCAATAAATCATCTCAACCGCTAGCTGCCTGGTTGAATCTCCTTAATTCTATTGTTCCTAACTACGAGTGCCAACCAACTGAAGTACCTTCAAAAGCGTAGCTCTTTGCTTCCACGTGTCTGTGCCATTCTTCAAGCTGTTCCCCGCCATCATTGTCCTCATCACCATCAACCTTGTCGTTCCATAGTTCAATGCTAATGACAATTATTATAAGTTGAAAGTTTCCAGCGTTGAAGATTTCTCCAAGGCAAGCAGTTATGGACGATATGGTGCGATGGGTACCATCGAGGAGTATTAAAAAGTTTTGACAACCGTCTGTCATGTAATAATCAAGATAATTGGATTAATTTTCATTGAAAATAGAACAACAACAATTTCACGTTAAATTATGCTCTTGTCTGGAAATGTTGAAATTCATTTTATTTTATTGAATCGAATTGGACAGGTGGGAAATGGGAGACCCGCTTGGGGGTTGGTTCTTTAGAGATAAGTGCGGGTTATTGCTTGACTATTTGAGTTTCAGTCTTTTGGATAGCTCGCTGAGGTGAAACTAATTAAAGGACAAAGTTGAAAAGTGTAGATTTTGATAATTTTGTATGATAAGAAGGACAATTGAAGTGCAGAACGTACTCACAAACATACTTAACAATGCCACACTTATTCGCTTGGTTTTGGAAGCATTTGGAATGAAACCAACAATGATCTGGAGGCCATTTTCCATTGCAAAGTAAAAGTCATAAATTCTACTGACGCAAAGGAGACCAATAATGACATAAGAAATCATTATTTATGTCGAGGAATCAATTTTCACGATCAAAAATGCTAATCACAAATTTCAGGCGTTAAATTATTTTCAAAACAAAATTAAAAATAAAATTAATTTTCTCCAAGGCATTATTAACGTCCATAGACAGATCACAATAACAGCATAACCATTCGCAAAAATTGTGGTTTCTCCTTAAAAAGTTGATCACATAGATTAAAAACAGAATGGGACCCAAAACAGAACCTTGCGGAACATCAACTTAAATGACATTCAGTGTTTGAAACCAGTGACTAATTTTTAAAATTTATTTTCCATTTTTTGGGCGAAATACCGTTCATGAATAAAG
Organism: Orthonevra nobilis; assembly: GCA_963555765.1. Classification (NCBI taxonomy): domain Eukaryota; kingdom Metazoa; phylum Arthropoda; class Insecta; order Diptera; family Syrphidae; genus Orthonevra; species Orthonevra nobilis. The sequence goes on from OY743225.1 coordinate 43,949,624, forward strand.
CCTTCGAAACCTAAAATTTTGTCCATCATTTCGAAAAATTTTAAAGCCTACATCTATAAAAATTTGGTGGAGTGGCATGAATTTCAAACAAATTTGATTTTCATAAAAAATTTCAACACTAATATTTTTAACAATGTACAATGTAACAAAATGATTAGTGTGATAAAATTTTACAACTAGGTTGTTACCGTTGTTGTTGTTACATACATTGAATAATTTTAATTTTTTCGTCATACTGCAAAAATTTATTAAATAACGTTTCGATTCTGATAGGGAATACCAAAAATAGCTTCCGATTTAAAAAGCAGAAAAACCAGCAGTAAAAATCATAATATTATGAATATTATTAATTTAAATATTGTTTTAACTTGAATCGATTTAATTGCTGTCTAAAAGGAAATAAATCAATATATATATACAAATAAATCAATAAAGCATTACATAAATAAATTAATTAATAATTTACTATGTGAATAAATTATAACTAAAAAGTTGACAGTAGAGATAGATGTCATGAAACACGAATCAAGATGATATAAACATGGAAAAAAACACAATCAAAAATAACTAAAATAGTTCAAATAAAATTTATTAATTAGCAATTATGTATATGCAAATAAGTATTTAAATATACAAATAATTAAATTAGTAACTAAATGTATAAAACACGTACATTGAGAATATAAATAACAATTTATGTATTCCATATACTTTGTTTCAATAGTACATTAATGAGACAGTTGACTGACCAAAATAACAGGTGGGGCTGAAAAGTTCGTAGGCTGATACAGAGATGGCGCTACTTGCTTTAAATCCATATAATTTTAAGTTAGCACTTACCTTCAAATGACACGTATATAAATTTGACAACTTTATAGCAACTTTTGTTTGTTTGAAAAAAATGGATAAAAAGCAATTTCCTGTGTTATAAAAGCATTGCTTTTTTGCGAAGCCAAGGCTTGGCTTGATAAATATTATTCGGATTCTGCAACCGAAAAATCAACCTTTGAGAAGTGGTTCGAGAAGTTTAAGCGAGACGAAATGAGCACCGAGGACGATGTACGCAGTGGACGCCCCCAAAGAGGCTATTTTCGACGAAAACATCCAAAAAGTCTGCACAATAATTTTGCAAGACCGTAAAGTGAAGTTGATCGCGATATCTGAAACCCTTAGGATATCAAAAGAACGTGTTGGACATATTGTGAATGAATATTTGAGTATGCGAAAGCTCTTTTCGAAGTGGGTGCCGCGCGAGCTCACCATGGACTTAAAACAACAACGAATTCTGAGCAGTGTTCCAAGTTATTCTATAGTATTAGTATAGGAGTCCAATCGGCTGACTGTCGATGATTAACCGACTCCGCGTGGAGAGACGCAACAGTCGGCTGGCAAGGTTATGGTATCAGTGTTTTGAGATACGTTTGATGTTATATTCGTAGACTACCTTAAAAACAGTCAGCGGGCAAGTTTGTGGCATCAGTGTCTTGGGATTCGCGTGATATTGTTATATAATTGGTGATACTATTGAATATTAAATCATCAACTATCTTAAAAGGGGAAAACCATCAACAGCGACGTAGTGTTATTGGAGCGTTCAAAGGACGAAATGGCCACATTTGAAGAAGAAAAAAGATTTTGTTTCATCAAGATAACCGTGTCACATATCATGAATGAATTGGTCTTTGAATTGCTTTACAATACTCTCCAGTTCTGGTCCCCAGCGAATTTTTCCGGTTCTCAGGCCTCAAGAAAATGTTTGCTGGAAAGAAATTTAGCGCCGATGAAGAGGTTATCGCCGATACTGATGCCTGTTTTAACACAAATCGTGCGTTTTAATTAGTTAATGTAAATCAAAAAAAAACAAAGGGTCAAGAACAGATCCCTAAGGAACGCCGTTTCTTGGTTGATTGACTCGAGATCCCATTTATGATTAGTTTCTGTGTACTATTTTTAATATAAGACTTCAGCCAATTGAAAATATTACCACGAAAACCAATGTTTAAAAGTTTGCTTTTGCTTTTGTCATATCAATAAACAATCCTTTAGTTGTTTTATTGGTAATTTAAACTACCATAAGGCTGACTACCTTTAAGATAGCAATCTCAGTTGACAAAACTGCCATAAACCCTAACTGATTTTTACAATTCCAACCTTTAGTAATTTCTCAAAAATGTTGGCAAATGTAAAAAGAAGTGATATTGGCCTGTAACTCGAAACCTTTTTTTTCTATCACCTTTTTTAAATAGAGGTACAACTGCAGAACATTTTTAATGGTCAGGAAAGCAACCCTTTTCAACACTTTTATTAAATAAGAAGGTCAATGCATCAACAACATGCCAGGCAAAACTTTTTAACAAAGTGCTTGAAACACCATGACTTGTGCAAGAAGCGACAAAATAATATTGTAAATTTCTCTTAGTGTGATGGCATCAAAGACAAAACTGTTGGATTGAAAATCATCAACAAGAATTTCAGAAGAAGTGGAACAATTGCAATTTATATGAGTTTCGACAGCTGGTTTCAATTTTTCAGTTATTTCAGAAAAATAATCGTTAAACTTATTTAAAATCTTTCCTAAATCCGACTTTATTACTCCCTCAACTTCAATAGCATCAATTTTAGCACAATTTCTATCACTTCCCAAAATGTTATCAAGTACTCGCCACTCTACACTACATTACCTTCAGCTCTAGCAAACATATCACCGTAGAAGTTGTTGCGAAAGTCTTCGATTTCCTTAAGTTTCTTTAAGTCTTAAGTTTACTATTATTTCTGTGTTTTTTTTTTCATTTTAAGCTTAATTTCTTCTTTTTTCTGAGTTTTCTAAGAAGTTTCTTGTTTTACCAGACATCTTTCTTTGCAAAGTACTTAACTGAATATTTTTTGAAAAGTTTTCATAAATAATTCAAAAGCAATAGAAGGGTTACTTTCGGAATAACCATTTCCGAACATTCGAAAGTTAACAGATCTCTCAGAACCGTAAAATCTACATAAATTTGTACTTTATCAGTAGCGGACTTAAGCTAATCAGAGTGATTGAAAACAGATGAGTAATTATGGGTTAACACGCTATGATAAGTCAGCTTCAAAACATATATTTGTGAGCTTTCCCACTCCAGTTAGTTTAACGAAAACTTCTGCTTGAAAAACCGTGACGAATGGTTCAATTTGAAATTTCGATCTTTTCGCTTGAGTAGTAGATCTCTGGTCCTGATTCAGACGATATGGGAGAACCATCTGAATATTTTGTGACTATACCGGAGTCTCTTGTCATGTTTCCGTTCATCTTAAAGTTGTTTTTGAACGTGAAAGTTATGTCAGGTGTTTTTCCTGTCGTCCAAGTGACTTCCCAAACATGCCAAACGTTGCACTTTAGTAAGCCTGTCGGCTACATATTTATAAGAGCACCAAGACCGCTTGTTAGACTTATAGGTCGATAGCCTTTTGCTTGTGTTAAGTTTTTTGCGGGTTTGGCTAGGAAAACTACCTTTACTTGCTGCCACTACTCTGGAGTGTACCATAGGTACAAACATGTTGTTTCAGAATGTGTATTCTTCTTTTCTCTACAGAAGGGCTGGGCGAAAATGTTGACTGGCCCATGCGACTTTTGTCACATCGACTATCTTTTCTATGTCTACTCAATAAGCTTCTCCCTGCATGAGTCCTAAGGACATTTGGTAAAATCGGTGTCCACAAGTGTTTTTAGAGTTTCCGCCATAATTGCCGAGTTGTCCTCCTACTGTATAAGACTGTATAAGCTGTCATTAAGTCCAATTTTCTTAATTTTACATTCCATAAGAACCTTCTACAAAGTTTTACAAACCTTAAAAAAATAAAGATAATTGAAATCGGTCGTCACTCACTAGTTATGGAGTGACCAATGAAACAGGGATTCATTTTTATAAATATAGAGTATTTCATCTCTGCGAGTATTTCGACCTAGAAAAGATCCACCTTGAAGGCTTAAGGTTCTAACCTAGCCGTCATCTATAATCCAACTGACTCTCGAGAACAGACTCAATTTCAAATCTCCTCTAATAACAAAAATTTCACTTTGCAATAAAGCCTTGCGCCGAGAAGTTAAATCGAAATCACAAGTAGTCAATGGCCAGTGATTTGTGATACTACTTCCACGATTTATGTCCTTACGAATTCAAAAAACAAAAACCCTGCATGTGAAATTCATCCAGGACTATCTCGTTCCTTTTTCGTCCTTTCTTGCTTTCAACGCTGACGGCGGCCACTACTGCATACCTGCAACATATATCACCACTGTCCTATTTGTCTTCGAGGAGCATTTCTATTTCGGCACTGAGAACAAGTCAAATAAATATCCTTGTCTGCGTGATCGAAAAAAGGACGCCGCGAATCTGTGCAGTGAACTCGAACTGGTTTATGTTCGTTTTGTCCAAAATTTTGCAGTCCCATATATCCTTCGATTTGCATGTGTTAACATTTTGACCTGCCAATGCCGCGAGAGTGACTCGGATTAGAAAAAAAAAAAAAAGGATCACTCATACGCCCCCGTGTGCCGCAAAGAATTTATGTTGAAATCCTCCGCACACGCCACAGATTACGAATCTGATTCATAATGGTGATTACCGATAAACGTACGAGTATCATTCAAATATACTCCAAGGTTAACCCCAGATATTGACCGCATTATCTCCAAATCCACCCTCGAGTCATGCTGACCCACCAGCCGCTGGCTGTGATTCTCTCCTTGTACAATCGAGGCCAAATCGCCCATACTCATTCAAGTGGGGTTAATCCACTCATTCTTCATGGTGGTTGTGGCCTGGTGTTTACCCTCACATTAATATTGAGTTTCCATTCGACGTCGGGATATAGGAGTACACCGCTTTCCCACCCACTGGTGCCGCAATAGTCTGGCGATATGGAGAGATTGGGATTTTCTTTTATCCTGTTTTTCAGGTACAAGTTCAATATCCTTGTTCATATTGATTTGCATGGTTTTGCATTGCATCCTTTACTTGTATTTCATATGGAAGGACCAAGTATAAATTGAAATTGAATGGGATGTCATAACTGCAGGACATGAGTGGTATGGTGACTGTCCCTTTGGTTGATATTATATTCGAAATGCATTCGTTGGGGACAAACGATTTTACGGACTTTAAGTCTTGGAAAAACCAATTATCCTTCGGATACATTCACTGGGTTGGGATAAGGTGGAGTCCTGTTGGGTATGATGAACCTTACGGGCGGATGTTTCGGTTGAGTGAAAGACATAATGGCCATTCACTCTGCGGACAGAGTAATTCTTTTTAGTGTTTTTTTTCGAGACAGAAGATTCGATTACAGTGTCCTTGCGGTTTTGAGTTTTGTTTTACCTGCTGAAGTGGAACGTACATATTTATGCATTTCATTTAAAATAGGATCAGAGAAATACAAATTTGTGTTGTCCTTTCTGGTCATTGTGGGATCGCGAACGTATCCTTTTTTTCAAAAAATGAGTTGATAAAATTCGCTTGGTAAACTTTGCCATTTCTTATTATCTATGAAGGCTTCCAATGATGAGGCAACTTTCTGGTGTGGATTTTTAAGATCATAGCATTTTAAGGATAGATGGTGATGTTAACGAATCCGATAAATTGTTCTTTCGGCCATTTTGCCTGTGTGGTTTCAATAAAGGAGTGATTCAAGAAGTTCTGCATAGTCAGTAAGGATCATTGAGGTAATAGAGGCAAGAAGTTATGCACATTATCAGATATTACAACAGTCTGGTGAGAAAGAAAAAGCTCCATTTGCAAAAATTTGTGAACAATGCCCAAGACAAGACGAAAGTATTCTTCGCAGATCACAACGATATTGAAACGAACTTTTTTAAGAAGAGTTTCCCCGGCTAAGTCTTTATGGAGACGCTCCTTATTACTGCTACTTCCACTATTTCTCTGAAGCATCCGACATCCGTAGTAAGTTCAAAAGGCGGCAAAAAAGCAGATGCATTGCTGAGGTCGAAAGCCGTTCGCTCCTCAGATCCTGCTACGCAGATGTCAAAACTGAGCGTAATGGATTCGTATTTTAGCGTTTCTTCTTAGCGTTTAGGCCTTCAAGCCCAATTTATGTCGTACAGTGAAATAAAGGGATTGTGTTTTTTTAGCCGCACAACAATTCTGTTCAGATTTCTCTATTGAAGCTTATTTTCACAAATTTAGTTTGAGTACATGTTTTTTTTATCAAATCGACTACGAATTAAGACATATGGTATTTGTACATATACCTTATATAGTATTTCCACACAAGCGATCACGGTACATGCATCCTGATTCCCGTCAGAACAAAAGAGTTAGGACGTAAACAGGTGTGAAAGGTCTGGTATCACTGTTGACCCCAGTATCTTATGATAGATTACAAAAAACAACATTATTTGACGAAGAGAGTCAATTTTTTACATTCTTGAGGAATACGAATTTAAGTTTTAGATTTACAGGCATTTTATTAAATTAGTGAGGCGCAGTAATAGAATAAAAGCAAGAGTAATGCGATCTTTTTATAGATGGTACATTGACGAGATTCCATGTGTTGACACGTAGATTTTGGTTTTCATAAGCCCTCGAAAATGTATATCCTGAGACTTCAAAAAATATTTTAAATACTCAATAAAAATGCAGACTTTTGAACAACTCGAAGCTCAGGGTTCCACGGTTAACCTTACAAAGTATTCGGATTGCATGTTTTTGTTTGATTAACAGAGGCTCTAGTTTATACAAATACAGACCAACCCAACGAGGCTATGCCAAACTGTAGTTTGGATTTAAATAGTTCATTATAAATCATCTTTAAAATTGGGAAACTTAAGTATTGACTGAGATGATATATGGACAATGCTAATTAGATATTGCTTCAGTGACACAGCATGAACCATACAACTAAGCTTATAGTCCAAGGTACTTAAAGCTGTCTAGGCGTTCAATTCCTTACAATTTCCTATCGTGTGCACAAAAATGAGTCAAACGGAATCTATTTTAGTGGCATCTTAAAGTTATATTATCACAGACTTTGCCCATTATGTTAAAAATCATGAACTTCGTTTTGTCACTATTGACCGAATTATGAAATTTGAACCATCTGCTTTTCTCTGCTTTTTATGCTAATCTTTAATGAACACACTGATTCAATTTTGAATATGATATAATTGTTTATATGTCTTTGGTTGTGAATTTGCTCTCGCTCCTAGTTCCTTAAAAACAGCAGATTTCAGGTAATTTTTTACATGATACTTATCCTTCACCTGCTTACTTATTCATTGTTATTTTCCGTTTTAAACATAAAATGTATTAAATGAATAAATAAACTCTCCGCATTAATTCCAGGTCAAAGTTCAAATCCAAAGACAAGTTTAAATCATCGGCAAATTCTGTTACTATACCCTTGAAAGGTTAAAGAAAGAGCGAGTTTTCAAAAATTAAAAACAGGATAGGAATACCTTTGTTAATGAAAACTTTTGCACTCAGAGAATTATGAACATTTTCATTTAACCAGTCGTGGAAAAATCCTCGTTTCTTCTCGTTGAATCCAGAATAATTCTTGATACATAAGAAAAATAATAATTCATTGGATTCTGTAAAGGCTCAGATATAGTCACAATATTTGAAGAGACAATGATGTTCACATTAGGCCTAGTTTTGTGTAAAATATTTCGTTGGAAACTGGCCATTCTTGTTTTGAATTACTAATATTTTGAACTAACTTATTTCTTTAGATTTCAGCTACTGGTAAACCTTTTCAAAAATCTTTTTCAGCCAAAAGTTATAGAGATGTTTTTTTACACGCTTATATAATGTTTTTTTAATCATAGTTTTATTGAGCATTGTACGAGTCATCCAATATTTAAGAGGCTTCAACTTGTTGATCTTTTTAATTTGCTTGCTTGCCCAAAATATATTCGATTGTAATTTATATGGGAACAGAAAAAAACGATAGAAGCATCCTGGGCTGCATAAACATCATCCCAAAACTATAGAATTATGTCTCATTTAATTTCCGATTTAAAACCTGTTTCATTCGAGAGATTTTGATGTTCAGTTGAATTGTGGTTAGACTGTGATCATTTATTTTGAGTTCAAATATAGCCGTTCTCAATTTGGAAGATTTTTTCTTGTGCAACCTTACAAATAGATGATCCAAACAAGAGCTTGTTTCATGAAACACACACAGAGTCAGTTAATTCCCCAAGCCAAAGGAAGACATAACCGAAAAAAATGTATCACTTTCAATTGAACTAACCAGAAGATCGATGTTAGAAACACCCAAGATAATCAGATTTAAAAAAAAAAAAACAAGAAAATTCTTGGAGAAAATTATTAACTGAAATCGAGCACCAGGAATCTCGCAACTTACATTTATTAAATCAACACTATTTAAATTAAAACGCTCAACAACAATGTTCGACGACAAACCACTTCTATAAAACACTGCGACACCACCAGCAGAAAACAATTATGGCATGCTGCTTTAAATGTTAAATTAGATATCGAATAATTTGAGACTTGATCATCAGAGAGCCATGTTTCGGAAAGAAATATGAAATCCTGTAAGTGATCTTAAAACGTAAGATGAGTTAAAAACGTTTCAAAATTTTGTCCTATACTACGGATATTTAAAACAATCTTATCCAAACAAATTGACACTTTTTTTCTTGGCTTAATTGCTTTGCCTTTTCAAAAAGCGATCTTGTGTACATAGTTATTTATATTTATTTTTTTTTTTGTCAATTATTTGCTAAAGACTAATTCGTTTGAATTTAAGACTTGATCTCAACCCGTCAATACGGTAAGTAAAATGGAGACTTGGTTTAGTGTGCCTTGTTACCAGTCCCACCATTAATCGTAGAATTCCATTTGCTGGAGTTCAGAGCTCGTTTAGCTACCTTGTTTGTCGATAAATCTATTTAAGATTTAACTATTCTGCATGTTGTTAGGTTAACCCAGTGATATTTGGTGGTTTGCGCAGATGATCCCTGCTTACGATTCGGACGGTATATGGGAGCCGTACATATATAGTATATTGTCATTTCACTGATGTCTCTTGTTGCGTTTTCACTCGCCCATGAAGCTTTGTTTGGAACCTAATTCGGTATAGAATTGAATGTATTGAAACAAGAGGTCTTCATCAAATTATCTTTTCATCGTGCCACCGTTTTAAGTCCTTTTTTTGTTTCAACGTTTAAATTTCCCACCAAGAAGCTTTTTCTGGAGAAATCTATAATTAAAGAAATAAAGTGTAGCATACTTTTAGGAAGCGCGGCTACTTTTTTCAAGCTGCACAACACAAGTGTTAAACGAAGTTCCCCCACTCGGTGTTTTCTCCCAATTACTCTTAAAAAAAATTCTGAAACAATGTGGATCAGCTCTTGTTATTGTTTCCTTCTTGATTCTATCCACTAACGTGTTGTGTATCATCATTTTAAGGGTATTTATAACACATTGTCAAGGGTATTCTTAACCAATTGAATAAAATCAGTTTCTTTTCCCTACAAATGTTGACATTGAATTCGGTTAGTCTTTCAAAATTTAAACGCCCATGCAAATTTTTTTCTCCATTGTTGAAATGTCTAAATCTCAATTCATTCCGAATATAGTGAAGCATGCAAGCCTAGCATCTAGGCCCATTGTAACTTCTCAGCTTCGTTACATGCAAATTGTCGAGCGCTAAATTGATCAGATTTCTACTCAATATAATAAAGAGGTTATGTCTCTTAAGAAGGTATTCTGGTCTAGAGGCATGAATTTCATGTAATTTTTTAAGTGTCATAAAAAAATGAATATTAATATTTTTAGTATCCATTTTTTTATTAGTCATTTATTCTCATAACAAGAAGACAGGAAAAAATCAAAAAATAAAAAAAAGTGAGAATTTCAAAAATTAGCAGTTCATGAAGTGGGGATCTCAAAAAATTGGCGCGTAACTGAAACAAAAAAAAAAACAAATTATTAATCTAGAATAATGGCCCCGTTCAGAATTCTAGGCACTAGCTAGTCTACCGGATTTGATTGGTCGAGAGCCCATGAATTCGACGGCAAAGCTAGTTGACATTTGGCGAGGAAGTAGACTGGATTTGCAGTTAAAATTATTTGACTAATTTTTGCAGTTGATTTATGAAACGTCAAAAATCAGCTGTTCATTTTGAAAACCTATATCAAACGGTTAAGGTTTAAATAAATAATTTACAAAAAAAAAATGAAGGTGCAAATAATTTGTGAGGGAGTGACCTATTGCTTGGACGAATCTGAGCAATTAGTGAACCGTATGATGAGTGGTAAGATATTATTATGTAAACCAAAAGAGAATTTAAAAATCTGAAAATTTAATTTACTTTAAGACCATAATTTTGCCGCAAACTATATGGAGAGTTTGTTCGCACAAGCTAATTAAAAAACTTTAAAAAAATAAAAAAACAAAATGTATAAGAAATAAATTATTTTTTATTTTAAAATAAGGAAACTAAAAAATTTCATTTCTTGGAACCGCTTCTTCCCCGAAAAACTCTTCATCATATCCATCGCCAAACAATTGAACATGATTGTGTAGTACTGCACTGGATACAGCAATCTTGTTCGCCATAATGGGGTTAACTGCGTCAATATATTTAAATCGGCGAAACCTTCCTTTCGGTAGCTCAAATGTTCTTTCGATTGTTGTTCTTGCACTGCTGAGGCGTGTGTTGAAAAAATCTCCTAGAAAATCTGAAAGAATGTATCTGTTGATAACATTTTTTTCCCATAAACAAAGTATCAATAATTACTCGTGCAATCTCCAGATATTGAGTTCGCGAGGGCCACTTCACATAGACTTTCAGTAAACCGCACAGAACCCGGTTTACTGAAAGTCTATACGGCCCGAAATTCTTCGAGCGAGTACGCAGGAATTACTTCCTCAAAGTAGCTGGGATTTCTGGTTGGCCGTTCACTCAATCCAAACATTGCAGAATTGCGCAAAATCAACGATGGGCTCTGCAACTCGTTTGCAACGAAAATCGAAACTTGACCTACAGATGTTTAATTAAGTTCACTTTCTTGGCACAAGTGCACCCAACTTAACTCACATAAAAGTCCTTCTTCTGTATCGCTCATTTTAATTGTTTAATTCAAATTGAAACTGAAAGAAATCACGCAATCACAAAACAAGTTTATTCCAAGTATAAATGGAAAGTAAATTTCCGAAATTAATATGTTTGACATATGAAACTGTAAACGGCATTTTCAGTCAGTTTGCCCGTTCAATATTCTAGGCTTTGACTGAAATTTTAGTCCCTAGAATTCTGAACAAGGCCAATAATGTCATAATGTCTGGAGCTACGGAAAAGTTGAAAAGATTTATTTTCACAAAATGGCGACTGTCTGAAAAAAAAAACAATTTTTGTACCATTTTTTTTACTGTTTCGAAATCAAAAAAAAATGAAGGCTATAAAAAAGACTCTCTAAAAATTGTTTTGTATTGTTTTAAAAAAGGCAGTTTCGAGAAAAACACGTGTAAAGTTTCGCGTTAAGTTTTTCGCAGTCTAAGTCATGAAATGATATTGTAGACTTACATTTATTCAATCTGCCATTCCTGCTTCATACATTGGACCTTCCTCGACTTCGAAAAAACTATTTTCCACGTTTCTCTCTTCATATCGATCAGTTCTGGCCTCCTTTGATGCGTTGGATGCTCGTTTCTCGGAGCGGTCAATCAGGGCGTTGTCTCGTTTCACAGCAAATGAATGAGCTTCCGGGCCAATTTTCATTGCCATAAGCTTCATCATTTTTAAAATAGGAAAGAAGCCTTCATTAAAAATAAAAACAGCAATAAATGTCGCTATCTCAATCGTCTTAGGTCCGGAATGAATTTGGTTTGGATCGAAAGTCCAAATCAAAGAGTTCACAGACCCATTATTATTTTGAGTTTCTGAACCTAAATTCGAGTCAATAATTCATCTGATGATAAACTGTCGTAAATTTTACTGCTGATGCACTCGTAAAACTGGTGTCTTCCTGTGTCGTGAATCTATTCCCGTGAAATCGCCTTTTTGTTTGTGGATCTGGACGCATAATCCTTTGCGCTGATTTTTATTTCACTCACAGCACATTTGTACGTCGACGTGGTTCGAAGGTTAGAATTCAACTGTTAGCAGCTGGACGTAAGTGAACACTAAATATAAAAGATACAAGTCACCTTGGGTTCTTGTATTACAATATTTACAAAGCACAAAAGGTTTTACTGAAAAATGTGGATTCAGGTAGACGGAGAATCCCTTATGTCCTTTGTTCGATTAGTTCCGGCCAAAGCAGTTTGGATTCTGGGTCAGCAAAATACCGATATCTCCGAAAATAATTTGAATTTTGAAAAATCCTCTTGTTGATATAATCTCGAATAGTTAAATTTTGAAAAATCGATTTTTTTAATTTCTAGACTAGAATACCCCCTTAATCTGTTTGTGTGAGGCAATCTTCGAAACTACTTATCCGATTTCAAAAATTCGCTTACCATTATTTACAATGGACCTTCAGAATAAACTTAGAATCAATATAACCCCATTTAAAAAGAAAGCCACTTTGTGGGTTTTTTTAAGTACAACTATTAAATAAGTATCAAATTAATTTTGTTTATTGTCGTGAAAATTGTATGTTAAAAAAAATGTACACATCGTTGTTTGAAGAGTTAAGAAATAAGATCGAGCTTTAAAATTTCTACAAATTAGTCGTGCAACAATCAATGAAAAATTCATTTTCAATTTGATGCCAATTAATTCGAATCGAGTTCAAGGTGATGATGATGACAGGAGAAATAAAAACTATCCCAACAGATTGACAATTTTATTTGGCTGCAAACACTTTAATTTAAAATACCTGTGCACCATAATAAAATCCAAAAAACTAAAACAAAAAATCAGGCACTGTCTGTATCCTCGCAATCAATTGATTTACTTCTCTTTTTTTTTTTGTTATTTTTAAATTTCAAGTCACTCTGACATTTGCATTGAACCGACAGAATTCTAATTATCCGACCAACGAGAAAATACGACGGTACCACTACTTTGGCCACTCCTGGCGCCCGCTTCCACTATTGAATACGGATATGCATTTTAATTACGAGTTTTAATTAACCCGCTGCCTGGATATGCAATCGCATTTCGACGTTTGTGGTTTTGGTCCTTAAAATTTGTCCCACCAGTGGCGGTGTGATTGTCAACCACTGAGCACAGCCTGAGCCTGGCATCTGTTTCAGTTAACAATTCAATCCTAAATGCACTGTTGAATGGTCATTAGGAAGGACCCCCGACCGATTTACGAGCATGGCCAATGGATAAACGACAACCGACCAACTTCGATTTGCGGTTCTATTGACCAGCAGTCTGGATCGATTTGACAATGATTTCTGTTCGCATTTTATGCAACTAGTACTCGAGTACTTCGTTAGCGATCTTTTTTAGTCATTCATAGACACTGGGCTGCTAAATTTTAAATTAGATATATGCAAAAATGGCCCACTGAATTTTAAGCTATAGTCAGTCATAAAAGTTTAATTTTTCCAACTTTCCTAATGAGGGATATCTTAGAGGAAATGTTTTTGGAGTTCTTTTTCGTGTCACTTGGAAACACAATCAACTAGTGAGCTCGACTTTCGTCCTTGTTTTGCTTGTTTGGCTGCTCAATCGCAGACGAGGATAAGTCTCGCCGTCACCGTTCTGAATGTTTGATTTCACTTATGAAGTTCTTATTGCCAAAGAAGATTTAAAAAAACCGACATTGAAATGAGAATGAACACTGCGAATCACAAGGATGAGGCCGTCATTTTTGCAACCGATTTTCATGATGTACATTCTGTCAAAAAGGTACCGGGGATGGATAGTAAAATCCGAAGATCATTGAAGATCAATTTCCAAAAGTGCGAGACCATTCTGTTCAGGACTCCATTGCCTGGGGCATCTAGAAATACCAAAAAGAAGTGGCGAATGTTCTCTATTATTGCACAAAACCGACAGCCACTAGCGAATCGAAGTGTTATCAGATACCTTGGGATATGGCATAAATGTAGTTACTGCTATGGTCAGAGCCAAAGCGGCCTTTGCCTTAATAAAAAGACTGTTTCACAGCAGTCAACTCGATGCCAAGGTAAAGATGAATTGCTACACTGCCCTTATTCGGCCTGAACCTGCCTATGGATGTCCCGTTTGGTTTAACATGGGAGCAAGCTTGATGGAAAAGATTTGGGTTCTCGAGAAATGATGCCTTAGGGCTTGTCTCGGAGTCGGAGTAGAAAAAAATTCGCTCATTCTCAAAATAACGTTGGCCGAAACGCCTACTCTTATGTTGAGGAGTACGATGAACGACGAATAACTCGTGCAGAGCGATCCACGTCCAAGGCATCCAAAAAGGCAAGGGCTTCCTTCAGGTAACAAAAATTGGCAGAAAATGATACGTCTGAAGCCACCGAAGTATTATTGTTTGGCCTAGGCATAGTAGATTAGTGAAAGTATAAATTTTGCACGAAAACTCTGCTCTCGAATCTTTAAAAGCCTTTTTCTCAAAACATCATTTTCTAAAACGGTAATGGTCCTAAAAAAAAATATTCAATGGATTCCTTTGAAATTTATATAAGTTCTTCTACTCATTAATAGTTTTCATCCGCACCAAAATTGCTTATTTTCGAAAATATTAGTTTTTATCTGTTTTAAAAAATTTTAACAAAAAAAAGTAAACAAGATTTTCATACCTTTTTTATTTTTCAATGAAATTGTTTAATTTTGGTAAGGACTATAGACTTATTGTCCTATGAAAAAAAATTCCTAAAAAGACGTAAAATTTATCCTTTAACATACGAATACCCCATTAAAGGAACTCCATCTCAATTGTGCCATACAAGGTGATAGCTACCCGCACCATGACACGACTGTAATTAAGTGACAGAATAAGCTCTTTTTTTAAATGCAATGGTCAAGATTAAACAGACGAAGCATTTCAAATAACTGTTCCAAGCGACATGTTCTTTCTTCGGAACTCATTCAATGCCTCTTACGCACTTGCTTCAGAACATGTTTGTTTTTCATTTTTCTACCTTCGTTATGCTGGTTTTCGGACCCAAATTAAGTTCACAGTTTTTTAAGGCAAGCCTCAGAATTGGGTTGTTGTTGCTATGGCTGTGCATTCTATCACAAGATAATTGTTTACTAATTTATTACATTGACCTGAGAGTTACAAATCCATAAAAACATCGCAAATATATATTCCAAAAAATTATGGCCTCATTCTAGCGACAGGCAGTGTACACCAAACAGATTCAAGCAAAGAATGAATCCAGCAACCCAGACGAAATTTAATAAAGTCGAATTTTTAATTGAATGTACACAAGGAGAAAGAGTTTGGAAACTTATTAAAGTAAAGAGTTACTCAGATAGTTTAAATGCACTCAATTTGCGGCCGACTAGACGAACTGCACATAGTGCTCTTGCAGCATCGTTTAGAATAATAAAGGTGCATGATGTTTGGATTAAAACGAAAGGGTGTGTGTGTGTGTGTGTGTGTGTTTATTTAAAGCCTATACTATTTTGAAATACTCCTCCAAAATGATAAGTTACAAATTAACATGGGTGGACGAAATAACAAACCAGGAAACAGACGAATTGCATCGGACACAAAAATTTCTTATTTGTTTTTAGGGAAATTAATTTATTTTTGTTTGATTCGATGGCGCTAAGTTTATTAGATTCCTGGGTTGGGATTTAAATCCATTTCCACTCATGTATCATTGCGCATATCGATAATGTCCATCAGCTCACGATATCTTAGCCATTTGAGTTGTTGTACTTAGAACATTTTCGCAAAATCCATTCTTCAACTGTCGAAAAAATTACTGTGAACTATGACAATGCAAATAAGTCGATGTCAAACCCTCCGTACCTATTCAGACTCCACCAGTTTCAGAGTTTCAAACCACTAGAGAATTTTTCAATTGTTCTCTTAATCCATTTGCTTGCTGCTTTATTTATCAAGCCAGCTGTCAGATTGAACAGGCGATTTCGACACTTAAGGAAACCAAGGACTTATACCAGAACAACAAATTTCGCATTCTGTGCTTCAAACTTTAATCCACTAAGCGTCCTTCTGTTGAACTCTTATGGATACAGTCCTCAAAGCCAAATCCAAACAATGGTCCTGATGGAATTCCATCTCTTATCCTAAAGAACTGCTGCAGCTCGCTTTATATTCCGTTGCAATTAATATTTAATCACTCCCTCGCTGAAGGCACGTTCCTTCATAAATGGTAGTCTTCCTTTTTGGTTCCCATTTTCAAATCAGGATCCAAAAACAATGTTGAAAACTACAGAGGGACTTCAAAACAATCAGCGACTCCTAAGCATTTCGAAGCTTTGGTAAAAAACCAACTCGAGTTCCTAACTAAAGGCTACATAACTGAGGCCCAACACGGATTTGTATCTGGTAGGTCAACGACTATAAATCTCGCTTATTTTTCCTCATATGTTTTAAATCCAATTGAAAGTAAATATCAAGTTGATGTTGATTTTTACTGACTTTTGCTAAGCCTTTGATTCTTTTAATCACAGAATTCTCCTGAAAAACTTGAAAGTTTGGTTTGCATCCAATCACTCTTAAATGGATTTCCTCCTTTTTGATTGTCAGAACTCAGAGGGTGTTGATAGTCAAATCATTATCGTGACCAATAAATTGCCTTTGTGGAGTCGCACAAGGCACATATATTGGGCCATACCTTTTTATTATTCTTCTAAACGAATTAAATACATATTTTGTTTCAGCTTCGAATCATTTCTCGAAACTACCTTAGCCGCCTTCATCTGATTTTGAAAGTGTCCAGAGGTCTTATGGAGCGAAAAAGGGTTTACATAATTGCTTTCTTAGCGACAGGTATTCTTCGTTTGATGCCAGCGTTAGAGTTATTATCTGTGTTTGCAGCGAAGCCTATGTAGACAAAGTCCCTGATTACTTCAAAGTTAGAGCTGTCTATATTAACGTCGGAGTTGGGTGTCCTTTCTTGATGACAGCAGCAGCTTTTTGCCCTCGTATACCGTCAAACCCATCTTTGGGTTTTGTCTGAATACTCATGAACACACTATTGACATCAAGCTACATTCTCTTATTATGTCAATATCTTCGGCGTATGCGAGTTATTGAACAGACCGTTAAGTGATGTTGCAGAAACCCCATGACAGTGCATCACCTTGTCTAAAACGTTGTTTGACATCAAATGGGTCGGTGACATCTTTGCCGACCTTAACGGAACAGCTTTATTTCCCCATCGTCATCTTGCACAACAGGACGAGCTTGGATGGAATGTCAAACCTAGAAACGGCTTCATATATCTCGTGGACGAAACAGAAACCAAAACCAACCTTGAAATTGATGAAAAAGCGGTGAGGGCGTTTTTCCAAGATCTGCCAATATGTTAATATTTAGTCTTTCGTGGAATTTTCTGGTCGAAAGCCAGACGAATGGTTTCAAACGTTCAGATAATACGGCGGGAAAGGTGTTTTAGGCAATGTTGAGAAGATTGATTGGAACAGCTTAGATGGTCTCCTTTCTTTAAGATTGGGCAAACAATACTGAGATTCCATTCATTTTTCATGCTTTATTGTGTCACTGCCGCCGCATTGAAAAGATCGATAGCTGAAGTGGCTTTATTAGATTTAAGCTTATATACGCTTTTGCTATCTTAACTTCGTCTAGGTCGAGTAGACGCTGTTGGCCTGCTTCGTCTTCATCGAATGGCTCAGGCTGCCTACTAACGGAATTTTGTTGCCGTAATACGGTCGGCACAAGTGGTTCTTCCATGTCTTCAACATTGACTGTAATGCACCAATAAAGTGCTTCAACTCGTTAGGGATAGACAGCCAGAATTAAGTTAAACTTGTGCTGAGCTAACACTGACACATCGCTTACAATTATTACCATACTATTAAAAAAAAGCGTTTAAGTTCAAAAAATACATAGTTTCAGTCGAGAGATTTCCAACATCTCTTCCTTTCGTGCTGGGCAAATGTTCAGCATCGGATCTCTTTCTTTCTGGAAAATTGATGACTCCAAGAGGATTATATTCAGTCCAGTTTTCTTTGAAGATTATGATAGTTTTTAATTATTTGCTCGCCTTTCAAGAGGACATTTATACTCTTATAATGCGTTAAGCACAGAGCGAGCGGAAGAATTAGAAGGAGAATGAAAGATTTTGTAGTGGTTGAGAAACTCAGGTGTATTTGGTTTCAATTCTCTTCTGTGGGTGGAGCCCGAAACGGGACGGAGGATTTTAATATCGACCTATTAGCTTCCACCTAATTCGGAGGATTTTATTCGACATAACTTTTGATCTATGAACTAAGAAAGTTTGGAAGATTTAGCTTGAACACCCCGCTGTCAGTGTTATGCCTTCACAGCAGAACCATCTACACACAATTCACACAAACCACTATCTTGAGAGCACGAATTAGGTATTAAGCCGATACAACAACCACTACAATAACGCTACCCATTAGTCAGACTACAATCGCTGGTCGACCAATCCAGTGATTTTGCCATTAACTTGACCCAAATGGGAAAGTGTGACTGGACCAGATTCGAAAAACTGGATCGCTTTCGGAATCGAACCTGGGACCTATCAATTGAATCAATTGAAAGGCAGGCGGTCTGCCAACTTTGACACCCAGCTGTTTAAGTTGTTTCCAACCATTTTCTTGAAAGACCTCTAGATTTTCGGAGGATTTTGCAGCGCATTTCTCTGCAGAACCGATTTGCAACTGCCAAGGAATTGAGAAAAGATTTGAACGAGAGGTGTTCTTGAAGAAATAAAATAGTTAAAGTGATATTAAATATTTGAAAAACATAGAGTAAAGAAATAGTGTGGCTAAACTTAAAGTATAAAAACACGGGAATTCAAAACAACAAAAATTAAAGTTAATTTGAAAGAAAATGGAATAAAATAAGAAACACGAAGGAAAAATATGATACTATTTAAAAAACGAGAAGGAAAACCTTAAAAAACACTTAATTTAATCAGAATGTTTTGAAATGCTGCAAAGTTAAGATCCAAAAGCCACTGTCTTATACAATTTACAAAACCCTCCAGAAGTTGTCAAAGTTCTGATTTAAGGTGAAAGTGTATTAAAGAGTTGATACGATGGAACTAGGTAAAAACTATGAAATGCAATTTACCTCCAGTTGATATATCCCGATCTATTAAAGAATGTTTTTATGACGGACTGGAAAAGCATTCATATCACGAAACAAAGCATAACCAGGATGCGTCGTCATCATGTTTAAGGATTAAATTTTAGATGATAGATTAAAAAACATAATTTTTTGTTTTCGAACTTATGTTTAATTTGTGCTTGGCGAACCAGGTCCTCAATAAATTCAGATCCCAATTGACATCAACTACGAGATCTAGAGCACTGTTAGATCTATTAGAAAAAAATTAAGGAGGAATGAGAAACAAACTAGAGCCCAACACAGAAGCCTGGGGCGCTCCCAAATCAAAAAAAAAAGAATGTCGCTTCTCGTTTCTCTGATTTTAACTCTTTGAGATCTAGTAGAAAGGTAGGACCTAAACCAATCAAGCATAGTTACGCAATAGTCCGGCTTTTTAAATTTTTTCAAAAGGGCTTCATGGTGGACCCTATCAAAAGTTTTCGTTATATCTACAAATAGATCGGCAGTCAACTTTTTCGTATCAAGTTAGAAAAAAATGTGAGAGCAAAAGTTAAAAAGTACAGTAGATACGATACAATCTTCTTATTTATAATTTTCACCTCGTGCTCATCTAAGAGCTGCCCATTACCAATTTTTGTTAAAATTGTTGAGAAAATCCGCTTTGCCCGTCGCATGACTTCTCTCAGCCAGTCTTGGCCCCGCTATTTGTCCCTTTATTTGCTTGAAAATCGGATTAGCGTGAACCGGCGGTAGTTGACGTAGATCACCGATCAAGATTATATCTAAGCCTCCAAAATTCATTTGAAAATTACCAGTAATTTGCTTCAATCTTAGATCTATTTGTTGAAAACAACTCATACTGATTCCATCTATAGGTTACATATAAGAACGCTGAGGCCCAAGCAAGCCTCCAAGGAGGTGGTAAAAAGCAGAGCCTAAGGAGAACGGCGAACAACACTATAACAATACTGTATAATGCTTCCTATCCCATTTTCTCCTTCGTTAAATCTATATGATTTATGTGTCTGTCATTTTTTAATGTCGGTTTTTCGTTTCATCGACTTTCAATTCACTTCAAAAACTACTCAGAGGTCGTTTATATTAGACTTCAACTCTCTATCTATCAGTTCAAAAATGTTAGATGACAAGGGCTAAATACAGCCTTCAAAAATACTTTTTGACAGACGAGCACGGGACAGAAGAACGAGTAATTTCATCGGCTCAAGCATCTTACGCGCCTTAGCTTCAATTTCTTATCTTTCTTGAGCCATTGACAATTTACATTGAGGTAAGAAGAACTGCTGGTCAAACCTTAAATAGAATACTACACCTTCTACAGCTGCCTTCTGTTCGTGGTATCTCCTGGAGACGTGTCCATTAATCGAACCAAATGAAGCTCCCAACTCAAGGCACAGACAGACATCTAAGGCAATTACCTCTCATTAATTACAATCTTCTGCAGAGAACGAGGTGATGAACACAAAATAGCTAGGGGGCCAGTCGTCCTCTGAAGGTGCTGTGTCCTGATTTAATTTACCGGCGCGCTCTTAATTCTCATACCTTCAACGTTCGCACATAGTTTGCAGTGATTTAAGGATTTAATTAAGTACAACCCTGTTTAGGAGCTCGAAATCGTTGTCTGTTTTGTTCTATGTTTGTTTTATTTATTGGAATTAGCGCTGTCTTTCCCGATTCTCCAGATTCACTGAAGGATCAAAAAGTTTATTCTCATTGATTTTGGTTAAGGACCAAGGTGCCCCCCCCCCCCCCCCACCACATTGAAAGATAGGCAGGTACAATTTTAGCCTGTCAATCGGAGATAAATGTTTTAATTAATCCCA
Organism: Orthonevra nobilis; assembly: GCA_963555765.1. Lineage (NCBI taxonomy): Eukaryota > Metazoa > Arthropoda > Insecta > Diptera > Syrphidae > Orthonevra > Orthonevra nobilis. The sequence continues at coordinate 43,970,643 of OY743225.1, forward strand.
CAGCGTTGACTGTTTTCGATTGGGAAACACTTAATTCCGATGCTCTATACTTCTTGGATTGGAAGAATCGACAGTGTTTGGGACGGGACTACGAGGACGACGATTAGCGGATGGTTCCGTTGCTGTTTCACTCGTTGAAAAGGAATACGACAGGCGATGTAGATTGTGATCACACACAATTTGGTAAGAACGGAAGATGGTGAGTATTTTGGTGGTTATTAAAATCAATAACAGTATGTGGCACAAGAAACTAAAAAAAAGAAAAATTATCAATGGTTCTGGACGCATTTTCACTTTTTCAAATGTTGAGAAAACTAAAAAAAACATAAATTGATATTTTTTCAAAAGTCGTTAGTCATTGTTTTTAAAATAGCTTCAACTTTAAGGGGGCTTTCTAGTCTAGAGGTATGATGTTCACGTTCACGAAGTGTTATAAAAGAGGCCACTATTATTTTTTTATTAGGTATTTGTTAACCTAACACGAATACAGAAAAAAATAAAAAAATAAAAAAAGTTGAATATTTCCAAAATTGGCAGTTGATGAAGTGGGGGTCTCAAAAAATTGGCGCGTGACCATACCTACGATTTCAACCCTCCTAGCAATCTGAAACCAAAAAAAAAGATTATTAATCTAGAATAATGTCGCAATGGCCGGAAAAGTTGCAAAGATTTATTTTCACAAAGTGGGGACTGTTTGAAAAAAAAAGAAACAATTTCTGTACCACTTTTTTTGACTATTTCGAATTAAAAAAAAAAAAATAATAATAAAAATTTGGGGATGGGGATAGTTCCAGACATAGACAAGTCTATAAAGAAGACTCTCTTACAATTTCAGGTAAATCGGTCCAGTAGAACTTGAGAAATCATGAGTATTGTTTTGAATAACACAGTTTCGAAAAAAACGCGTTAAAAGTTTCGCGTAAAGTTTTTCGCAGTCTAAGTCATGAAATGATATTGTAGACTTACATTTATTCAATCTGCCATTCCTGCTTCATACATCGGATCTTCCTCGACTTCGAAAAAACTATTTTCCGCGTTTCTCTCTTCATATCGAGCAGTTCTGGCCTCCTTTGATGCGTTGGATGCTCGTATGCTCCATCATTTTTAAATACAGCAATAAATGTCACTATCTCAATCATCTTAAGTCCGGACTGATAATCTTAAGAGACTCATTATTATTTTGAGTTTCTGAACCTAAACATCGAGTCAATACCTCTGATTATAAACTCTCGTAAATTGGCTTCATAATTTTCATAACTTCATCACATAGAGGAGATCAAACTCCTGTAATGTACCTTCAGATGCAGCTTTTTCCATTTACACCAACTCTCCGCACCAGGTGGGCAATACATATAGTATGTTGGAGATTTTTATTCGTACAACTGTTATGGTAATAAGTAACCCAAACCGCATTTTTCATGTTATCAACAGAACCAAGGTGCCGGCGAATTGCCGAACCATAATATTAAGACAATTTATTAATTACTTCATCAGTTAATTTGCCTTCACCTTTTCCACCAATCCCTTTTCGCTTTTCGTACCCTCTTTCTTTTTGGACAAATGGATCACCATCGTGAGGATCCATACGAAGTTTACCCTTGAATGTCTAAGTGTCACCATCTCTAACATATTTTACATATTTCTATCCGTGTTTTTCACCCGATCTACAGAACATTTCGGCAACAGCGTCAACTTCCATTTTGCCTGCACTCCCTTTATGGTTTATTGTACATAATTCTTCATGATCTTCATATCAGAATTTCTTTTACTTTTCCAAACATTACAGCCTTGACAGAAACTAGATTTGACAACAGTATCGACAACCTTCTTACAATTTTTTGGTATAAGTGTAGTAACTCGAAATAGAGAATTTAAACCTCTTTTTTTCCATGTCCCATCGCCAGAAACTGCAAAATCCGTTGGACCAGCATAAGGTTCCATAGCTGAAATTAAATCTTTTTCTTCATTTACAGCTTTGGAAAAAATGAGGCCATAAACTGTAGATGCGGCAAAATGTATGTTTTTGACACAACCGTAGTATGTACCGATTGCTAATCCTTGACAAAGATCAATCATACTGCAGAAGATATTTCTTCCTCCCCTCCCAACTGCCAAAAGACGAATAGTTTTGGGTTCTGGAATATGGATTCAGGTAGACGGAGAATCCCTAATGTGTTGCTTTTGTTCAATTAGTTCCGGCCGAACCAGTTTGGATGCCGAGTCATAAAAATAAACAAAATAATTTGAATTTTAAAAAATCCTCTTGTAGAAATATTCTTGAATAGGAAAACTTTGAATTTTTTTTTTTAAATTTCTAGACTAGAATAACCCCTTAATAACACTTTTTTATTTCAGCTACTTATTCGGCCGGTATCATGTCAGCAGTTGGGGAACTTTTTTGTTTGAAGACAGCACGTTAAGAAAAACAACCTCAAAATATAGCTTAAACTATACCTTATTATGTCCTTAAGACTTTAAAACATTCTATCGAGTATTTTCTTTTAAAAAAATTCCCGAAAGTCGCCTTATTTTTCATGGGTTACACTGTTATAGACCCTTAAAGATCAATAATATTTTTTGTCTTTACTTACTGACTTGTTGCACAAAATGCACTTTTGCTGCCAAAAACAGCGGTATGAAACTTTCAAAAACGGTTAAATTATGAAATTACGTATTTTCCAAAAAGCTGTGAATATTTATTTCGTGCGCAATTTTTCACGATTCAAATTTATTAAAATTTATGTAAAAGCTGCTTTAGGTTAGCCTTAATGAATGAATTTGAAATTCCTTGTTTCTGATACCAACGTTTTTGTTTTTTAATTTTGTTTTATGTTTTTTGTTACCCAATGAATTGAGTTTTAAAAAATATTTTTAATTCGATTAATTTATTAGTTTTTTGTCTTAATTTTTTCGAAACACAGGAATAATTGAATATAATTCATATAATTTTACTTTAAACCAAGTTAGTCAACTCGGTTTGTAACTCGGTTTGCTTAAAGTCCAACTTGGGGGGATTGGTTTGAGAAATTTGCGGTTTGATACTTCAATGGTTAAATGATTGTAGTTTCAAATCTTAAAACTGTTGCGCAGTAGCAAATAAAAAAATAATTCTTATATGTACAAAGATGTTTATTAATATTATTTGTAAGACATCGCAGGGTAAGCGTAGATTAAAACAAGACAAAAACGTAAAACAACGCAATCGCCGAAGGAACACACTCACATTGCGCAGTGGATGATTCCTTATCGTTGTTTACTCTCGACAGGCAAAAAGGATCGCAGCTGCACACACATTATCCCGTTGAGATAAAGAAGGGGTGGAAGAAATTTAACTGACAATCGAGTTTGTCGTATTTTGTGTGTGTGCTTGCAGGATCCTCGCCGATTCTGAACTCATTCAATGTCGAACAGTCTGAAGTGATACAAGAGTGAGTTAGTTAATTAGTGAGTGATAAATTGCAAGGAAAAAAAAATACAATTTAATATAAAAAAAAGAAAAGAGTTAAGGGTGAGTTATTCACTGAGCTTTTATTTGTTTTGTTGTGGTATTTTTTATATTTGCTCATGAAATACGATCGAGTGGTGACGTGAGAGTGAGTGGAGTAATTTCTTCTTGTTGTGGATTGTAGCCCAGTGTAGTCTAGGAGTGAGGTAATCCAAACATCTGAGGAGAATAGGGTTGCGTTTTCCACCCTGTTCAGTACCGGTGAGTTGGTTGTTGCCCTCCTACTACACACTTTGAAAAAAGATTTACCAAACAGAAATAAGACAAACCGAGCTCATATGGTGTATTTTTTATTTCAGTTGATGCTGTTGGACCTTTTTCCACCCGACCGGCACACAGTGGGGCAGAATACCGCAAAAGCTGGCAATAAATCAACCATAATAGCTAGGAATGTGAAATTTGGCATCAATACTCTTGATACTATAGTTAATTAATTGTGAAAATTTTGCTTGGCCACGCTCACTTCTCCGCCCACTTTTTGATTTTTTTTTTTTTTGCATAGAACGTATGCGCATTATTAAGAGAAAATTTTGTAAAATAAGAAACAAAATAATAAATGTTGTCTTAAGCACAATTTTTATTTTTATATAATAGTTAACATACACATATACAAAAAAATAGAACCACTTATGGCTCTTCGTCACTCTCATAGATGTCATAGCAAATTTCATTAGGTGAAAGAACAGATGGACTTTTGAGCAAATTTATCGCTTCTATCGGTAAATGTTGCATTTTCTTTTTCGGAAGTATTCGCATACCTGTTATAACTGGATCTGATGATAGTAACAAAAAGTGGAATATGTCCGTATTACTGTTCTCGCGGCTATTTTTCCGAGAATGATACTCCCTATATCTTTTAAAGTCCTTATTACGGGCTTCTTTTGCCTCTTCGCTCAACTGTCCGATGGGTAAAAGAACTGATGATATTATTTCATTTCCATGGATCAAATATTTATGGACGGTTGGTGGCATATAATACCACGGATATTTTTCTACAAAATAGTTAGCAGTTTCATGGGCAAATGCTCTAAATTTTAACGCATCAACTTCATGACCGCATGACACAACTATCATTGTAGTATGCATTTTTTTAATCAAAGCTAAATCAAGTTTGGTTATTTCTGCTGAAATATCTGCATTTTCGAAAAACCGTCTTGCCGTATTTCCATCATTAGAGTTCCCAAAACCCGGCTTGGGCTTATCAACAATCAAACCCAAACGGTTTCGAAATTGTCGTTGAATCTCGTTTTTTGTTTCGGCAACAATTTTTTTATTTTCTTCTCCTCTAGCTTGCCATTGTTTTATTTCTAATTTATATGATAAATGGAGATGACACTCAAAAAACCGTATCCATCCGTGTAGTACAGATAATCCAAACTGCAGATTTTGATTTTTGATTGGCCTGTTTATCATCTCTTCAACTGAATTAAATTCTTTCAACTTAGCATCACAAATATAACACTTTTGTGTTGAATAGTTTTCGGTGACGGCATTACATACCTTTCCATCAACCATAGTAAACATCAAATTGTGTTGAACTGAAAGAGTTTTTTCACTCACAGTAATAATACTAGGCTGAAGGTACTTAATTTGTTCATCTACTCTCTGTTTTTCAGCAACAGATACTGTGGAAGTTTCTTTTACATATTCAATTTTAAGTGGTCTACAATATCGGGTTGAGCTGGGTCGAGGATTTTGCCAAATTATTTTATCACCAGAAACTAAACGGAGGGGAACGAGACATGTGATAAAAACAGCTGAATCATCTGCATCAGAACCATGGAAAGCTTGTTTATATGAACTGTGACCAGAGCTACCATCAAAGCCCCATTTAGAGTATAAGTAGAAGTTTTGTAACTCTTCGGGCTTAAGGATACTGATAACGTCTTTTTGTACAGTATCTAAACGTTCAGTTGTAAGATTTAATAAACTTTGCAGATCAGTAGCAATTGAAGTCTCAGAAGTGCATATTTTTTCTTGTTCAGGGTAACATTTTTTTTACAACCTTGAACAACTTTGTATGAAAGAAATATTTGTGGAGCTTTCGATCTTATTATTTCATACTGATTTCGGGAGAGATCCGCCTCAATGATCAATGCCAATGCTTCTTCTCCAGTCATTGAAGTTGACTCAGTTGATTCATTTAATGCGTTCCTACATTTTTGGGCTTGTGTTGGTAAAGTCATGATTTCACCAATCAATCTTGCAGTGTAAATCAAACAGATGTTTTCAGCCAATTGTCATTGTTTTTCAAAAACCTTGCTTCTATGCGACGCGCTTTTTTGCAGTGAGATTTAAATTTTGCTTTGAATTGTGTGATTTTGTCATCAAAATTATTTTCAAACGGCAGACTGCATTTCGCCCGGCTTTCAATTGTTTGCCTTAAAAACTCAATTTGACTATCCAGTCCTTTGCAATTCGAATTCTTCATTATATTGTTTAGCTTTTGCCTTGTATTAATCAAGGTTTCTGGAGTTACGGCCCCTAAAAATTTATTATAGCTAATATTAATTTAAAAAAAAAAAAATTCGTATGTGACGTCACCAACAAAAAGTTACACAACATATAGGGGAACAAAAAAAACTGAACATATTCTGAAAATAGACAAAACACATAACACAACGACATACAACACTTTGCTGCATCTCATGGTTAACCCTTCCAAAACGTTTACCGAATTCAGTTACTCGTAAAAACAACACATTTTTTTAAACACTTTTCTAATTTTCAACTCACAACTTAGATAGTAAAACAAATTTTTATTGATAAGTAAAATTAGAATAACTAACTTGAGCTTATTGATTCCATTGTGAAAAAAAAATCAACAAGATTGAATTACCGAATAAAAACTTACAGTACATTTAGTAACGATAGTCAATACACGAAAAACACGTCTGCATTCGATATGAAAACTAAACAAATGCTCCACTTGTGATGATTTGCTGGAGATAACGTGATCTCAATAAATTTTCTCTTTCTCATTTCTTAATCTCCGTTATATTTCCAAAAGAAATTTAATGGAACTTCATGAAGAAGCTCAACTTTATAAATTGAATTTTTGCCAGTGAAAGTGGTTTTCTGCCCCATTGTGCGGCAGCGACCTCGTGCTATAATTTTCTTTTCTTTTAAAATGATAAAAAAAAACAATAAAGTTGTGTTTCATGTTTTAATTTTAAACACATTTATTATCAAGTTTTATCTAAATTTTCTTATACCTGTGAGAGGGCTGAGTAAGTTTGAAAATTTTTACTTCACAATTTTTAGTTTAACCTGACTGAGAGATTTTGTTAGTATCTTAACAATTATCTTTATGACGAATGAATATGAAATTCCTTGTTTCGTTTTTATTTGTCTTTGTTTTTATTTTTTCGAAACACATTAATAAATGAATATAATTCCTAGTATTTTATTATAAACCAAGTAAGTCAACTTGGTTTGTAACTCGGTTTGCTTAAAGTCCAACTCGGGTTGACTCGGATTGAGAAATTTTCGGTTTGATTTCAGATCTTAAAACAAAATACTTTATATTCGAAGTCAGGCCTTGGCCATTTTTGAGCATATTCCACGATATGAAGACTATGCTGCACCCACTTTCAGAGCCTTCAATGAATCCGTTTTCTGAACTAAAAAATGTCAGACATCACATGACTTTTGGGGTCACCACTAATCCTTGATAAAGATGAAGGTTTTCTCTCAGCGAACCAGCAAGTCGTCAAGATCTATCTCTCTCCAATTCATTCAACGAAACACAACTGTTCTTCTAAAAGCCATAATCAGGTATGAATTATTCAATAGAATGCCCTCAATAGGCTTAACAAATGTACAAAAAAAAATAAAAAACAAGATCTCACTTCAAGCACAGACTGTATGAATGTCCTGAGGCTAATCGCTCGTTTCCATATTTGATAAGGGTAAAACAAGGATGATGACTGAGATAAGTATAAGCTGTCAACAGTTCAATATTTGTCCCATCGATTGTTATTATTTTCCGAAAAGAGCTTTTCCCCCTCGCATCGCATTACTTATGCATGGCGAAACTTCAAAGTGTGTGCTGAGCACTGCTCCTGTGCTTCCTTTGGCCCCCGAAGCTGAATAGAAGGCTCGTTGTTCGTTCAGTGAAATGGCCTTAAATGAAGGTAAATAGATTTTCATTCTCAATTATATTTTGCTAAAGAAACGATATTCAATTACCGTTAGCGTTGTGATAAATATTGACATTTCAATTATATGTCAAATCGCATAAGGACGGCGGTGGCGGTGGCGAGGCGCTCTATTGACACACAAGTCACTAATATAAAACAAATAGCGATGGAATGGAAGCCATTCAAACACTGGAACCGTGGCGAATATGTGTGCCTCTAACTTGGTGTGGCTCTTAAGTGTGTAACGAGTAAGAGATGGCGTACTGTAGCTCTAAAGAATAATCCTTTCTATTAGTTTCGAAGTACTTTGTCAACTTGACGAGTGTCCTTATCGTTCACAACTCATCATCGTCATCATCATCGTCGAGGAGTGAGATTAACCGAGTTTTTGTGGAGGCAGTGCAGTCATCTTTTGAAAATCTCACTCGCCAAGGCTATGCCATTGGACTACATTGGATAGATGTGGCCGGATTGCGAAATCAGTCAAGTTTCAATGATTTGCTGTTGCAACATGTCGACATGGGAATACAGGTTAGCTGCAAGGATGTGTCTTAATTAGTTATACACAAAAATTTTATTTACTTTTTTTTTTATCCTTGATGTGTACAACAGGGCTACATCACTATCGTGGCGAGTGTGGTTGGGTTTTTGTATGCACGTCGGTATGCCAGTGAGAACTCGGTGCTTAGGCTGAAGGACAAATACTATCTGTTTTTATCGGAGGATGAGAGTCCAAAGGATGCCCTTACTCAGGAGATTTTGAAGCGTAAACTTGTTACTCCTTGAATTTTCCAATTTTCTTTCGTTTTCTTTTTGATTTGTGTGTTGAATTTTTTGTTTTGGTTCTTTGAGCTCGAGTCCTTTGACTTGGTATCCTTCTGGTGCATCCTTTGAAACTAATTACCTTCGGTTACAGTGAAGTGGGCTCTTTAGAGAGACTGACTGACTGATTGCTAAGCATTAGTTGCATACTCGTTTACAGCAAGCAAGTGACTCTTATGGCCACACTTCACTTAATATCCTTGGAATACTGTCACAGGATTATCGCTTGTGGGTTTCTTTCATTTCGTTTTTTTTTTTTGTATACAGTTTATCCCCAGCACTTGTTTATATCGGCAAGGAGATATCCAGAAGAATTGGAACTATGGACGCAGAGGTTTGTCGGTGACAAGGATAATCTGGATGCAGTACATTTGGATACATTTTGGGGCAATGGAAGTTTTGCCAAAAACGTCGAACTTTATCCAAACAAACTTCTCGATATGCAAGGACGAACTTTGCCAGTGGCTTCAATTACTTACATCCCGTATGTGGCTAGTTACTTTGTGGTAAGTAAGTGTGCTACAAAATCGGTTTTTGAGGTGTCCATGGAAAATTTTTAATGGTTTTTATGTTGAAATTATGATGTTCAGTGAATTTAATCGCTTGTTTAAAAAGCTGGTCACTTTTGTTCCAAAAACATAGCCTTTGATTTTCAAATCTGAGTCAAGGGATGAACAAGCATTCTCGTGTATTGGGGCTATCAGCTTTTCATATCACTAAATGGAACAGTTTTTTTTTAACATTCAAAATAATCGAAAACCCCATAGCCGCTGTTTAGTCTTATGCTTCTTCCTTTAAGTGAGGTTGTGATCCGATCTTAAAGGGACTTTGGAAGCCACCCCAGAATCCCTCGCTGAGGGTTATCAGATGCTAGGCTTGCTGCATTTGTTAGATTCATGTGTTCTTAAGTGTTTCCCCTTTTTCAGCTCTTAAACGATAAGTCATCTGAAAAAGGTTTAAGAACTCAGTACCATCGTCCCAACGAGGCTCTAGTGCTGTCCTAAAACCGATAAAGTTTTTTTTTTTAATTAAATTTTTCGGGATAATAGTACTGTACTGAATTCATCCAGAATGATTTGAAGTTTTTTTTTTAACTAAAAGCAACTGGAGTTAGAAAAAATCGTTGCATGTACATGCGGGCCTGACGTCATTCTGACGTCAAAATCTGTAACAATACTTGCATGGAGTTTACATGTCGTGTACTACCCATATTTGTGACAATCGCCTTTGTCGCATGCAAACATGTGACTTATTCGCATGCCGTGTACTAGCAAGCAGCATGCGATTTGGGACAACATGCGATACTTTATCGCTCAATGCCATGGAAACATCCCATGCGAGTTCACGAATTCGTTACGTCGCATTTATTCCACATGAGTAGAATATTTCAAGCATTAGAACGTGGGCACAATGGATTTATTTTGTTAAAAAAAATGGTAAAACTATTAAAAGGTTTTTTTTTTTAAATTTAATGCGACGAACGATGCCTTTAATGATAGACGATTGACTCCATTCTAATGCCAACGAGTTTCAGTTTAAATTTTAATCTGACGGCTTTCAAATGTGTCATAAATACTTTCTAGAGTTTATTGTTCGCTCCACACTCAGGATCTGAGACGCACGAATTCTGGGCTTCCGTAACAAAATCCACCTATCAGCGACGGCCAAACTCAAATCGTCCGAGGGACCCTCATCCGCAATGGAAGCAATTTGGCACATGGAAAAAAAGAAAATATGGATTGACAAATCAGGATGACGAAAATTTAATTTTTGCCCTGATGCTATTGACCCTTAAAACAACTTTCTAAGCAGTTACTTTCTTTTTGACTGAAGCCCGCCAAAAATAACCAGCAGAAATCTAAAAAAAAGGATGCAAAAAGGACAGCACAAGACGGTCAGAAGCATCAACTCGTTCGCACAATCGCATCAAATATTTGGATTAGCTAGTAAATAATCGAATTGGTCCGCTCATTCCTTTCACCAAAATACACCTCCTTTCAAGTTTGGGATTTTTAATGCTCACTATACTCAGTTTTTTTGGCATTTTTAATTTGATTTGTTGCCAAAATAGCAATCTTTTCCAGTTTTCTTCGACATTTTAAAATTTTACAAATAGCAAACTGAAACACACTTCAAGTGTACTCATGACAGCGAAAAAATAGGATACATGCCGTGTACTAGGAAATCAAAGTTTATGCTGTGTTTTTGTTAGTAGAACGCTACGCGTGCGAATTGTCTTGCATGTCGTGTACCAGCGCAACATGTGCGCATGACGCATGAAAAAATACATGCGAATAGTTTCCATGCAAGGGCCACCGTCGCTCTACGCGTTTTGGGACAAGTTCTACATGCCGTGTACTACCGATATTTTTTGCATGCAACGACATTCGATCACAAGATGGCTGCAACGAATATTTAACTTGAAAGCGTGACGTCAGGCCCGCATGTACATGCAACGATTTCCATGTCGTATACTACGGGCTTAAGCAATTTCATTTTGAACAAACGTTGAATAAATTCTTTTGATTAACATTACTTGAGTTAAACTAAAGTCCACATCACTGCACTTCGAATCAACTTTTCGGTGGTATGTTCCGAATTGACTGTACGTAATGTACTTCGATCAGATATACGGTATGGGTTGGTTACACAATGGTACCTACCTTAAAAATATTTTACAAAACTTTTGATCTATGAACCATATTAGTTTTATAAGACATTTGCGATGCTCATTTTTTCGCAGTCATACTTATTGCAGAAACGACAAGTCTGCGAACTGCACCGGGATACCCGAAGAGTTGCAGGAAAGAGATATGTACCATAAAGGGGGGCTTGGACTTGGACACCCGGAGCTACAGGAACACAACGTGTACACATTTTAACTTGTCTCACGAAAGTGTGACGCTGCTGTGTATTTGTTTATTTGGGTTTTATTGCTGTTGATATAGATAACCACTTGTTGAAAAATGATGCGTACGTATCAAAAGACTACAGGGTCAAAACCCTTCAAATCAAAGAAAAAGGCCGCAGATAGCATCAAAGTGCCTCGGTCAATTCAAGTACCTTAGATGCTTGGAAAAAATATGAAACATTTTGGGCACCAGACTGTTTTTAGTAAGTTTGAGGAGCAGTTAATTTCTGAAACCCTTGCTATTGTAGTGAATTAGGGATTTCCCTTGACAAAGGCAGGCATCCGAGATGAGCTGAAAAAATTATCAGTATAAAGTCGATTTCATCGATTCCTTCATAACTGGGAGTAACCTGTCCATCAGAATTGTGTCAAACATTAAGCGGTCTTCAGCCAATTGAGATAAAATTATGAGCATTTTTAACAATGCCAATCTTGCGTTGCGAGTTGGTCCTCCCCACCCAATTTTGGAACTGCTGGCTTATCTAAGTAAGTCATATGTTATGCTATAAATTACATGCGTGTCCAATCCAATCGAGAGTTTTGCGTCAAAAAGCTATTAGCGCATTTATTAACATTAGTTCATTATCATGAATCATTCAGAGTGTCCAATCCAAGCTGAGGAGTATCTGAGGTTTTCCTTAATAGTGGGAAGGAGTAGGAAAAATCTGAGTACGGATAAAATAAAAAAGAAAAGAAATCCGCGTTGAGCTTGAGTAGAAGCTCGTAATGAGGGAGGAATCTAGGACTGCTAGGCGGTCTTGTTTTATTATTATTTTTTTTTTTTTAAGTACGCTTTTTATGTTTTTTTTTCTGCCGAAATTGTTTTATTTTTATCATTTATTTGTTAAGCCATTTTTCCTTTAATTATTACATCTCGATTTTTTTTCCTTAACTTTTTAAGAGTGAATTTAAAAAACGTTTTTCTTTTAATATAATTGATGTTTTAAGTTATGGTAATTTTCCCTCATCTTTCAAAAATGCCGAAGTCATTTCTCTATTTAAGAAAGGTAACAGAAATTTGCTTACCCAATATCGATCAATTTCTATACTTCCTACATTCAGTAAATTATTTGAAAATCTGATGAAAAAACGTTTTATATCGTTTTTATAATAAAAAAATATTTGTTTTAGAAATGAAAAATTTGGCTTTCGTGAAGGACGATCTACTGAAGATGCTATTCTTGAGCTGTGTAGTTATTGATAGTTTTAAAAAAAATATTCCCAATCTAGAACACTTCATTGACATGACTAAAGCATTAGATATGGTTAACCACGATTTTCTTCTCAATAAATTGTATAATGGTTTTCGTCCTATTTGTCCAACAGAACAAAACGAGTTAAGCTTAATGGAATTTTTAGCAATCAGTTAAAAATAAAAATTGGTGTCCCTCAAGGATCCGTTTTGGGACCATTGTTATTTTTAATTTCTGTCAATATATAGTTCTACCAAAATCTTAGTACTCATGCTGATGATATGGCCCTAACATACCACAATAAAAGTATTTTTAGCTCTGCAATCCAGCTACATAAGGACTTAAGTATACTACGACAATGGTTCGCTAAGTATGAATTTGAACTTATCAGAAATAAAACCCCACTTATGATATGTACCCTTAGAGAAAGCCTGTCCACTTGACTGTGATGCCATCTTTCATTCGAGCTGTTGCACAAAATTATCGTTATCTGTTCATACATGTGGTCAAAGCAACTTTAATAAAGATTTAATGTGTACTCCAAGCTGCCTCAAAATAGAGGGTGTAAATAGCTATAAGCATCTAGGCTTGACTTGGAAAGCGCATTTAGAGGACTTAAGGAATTATATGTTATTTGTGACTCGTAAAATGTATCTTTTAAGAGATCAGTGTCCAATAAAAGTTTTGCTTATATTTTATTACGAGTTGGTGTAATCCAAGCTCTAGTACTGCATTGCAAGTTGGGGCGGTACTTATAACAAAACATCTGAAGCTTTATATTTTGCTCAAAAACATATAGTAAGAATAATTTGTAAGCAAAATCGATTAGCTCCCAGTTGGCCAGTATTCCTAAGCCTAAGAATACATCTTTACATATTCAAGGTTCTTAAAGTTTTTTTCAGGGCAAATCTGAGAATTTCGAACATATACAGTCTAAGAATAAATAGTCTGACCTAATAACCGTAAGAAACAATAAATTGAGTATGTTCGTAACTTTCTTGTCGTATCATTTCCCTTAAACGATACCCATTAAGAAACTGTTGGAAATACTGCTTCATTGGCAAAGTTTCCTTCAGTTTCGAGAAAGTCGCATTCGGGTTCGGGTTAAAGCCAACCTTCATTTGCTTGACTTTGCTGGAATACATTTTTACTATCGCATGTCTCCTCAATTTCCAGAAGGTGCGAGACTGCAAACGTTAGTTTGACTCAGCACCTTCTTTTTCTCTGTTCTTTTGGATCGATATTCTTTCAACACTGCTCTTGTTTTGCACTGCAGTGTTTTTCCGGCGTATCATTCATCATCATATCATACTAAGGGCTCTTTTTAGTTGGTATCCTGTGGCGGTCTCGGCTAACATCGCTTGATTCGATACTGATTCCATACAGCGGAGAGCCACTCAGCTCAGATACTCTGTGTATGTTCTGGTTACTCGAAACATACTTAGGCTTTCAACGTTAACATCTTTTTTTTTGTGTTTTTGTGCGGTTCGCAACCCATTCTCTTAGGACAGTCAAGCCCTATATTTTGGCTGCAGCAGGAAAGTGGTCAAAGTCGACGTATGCAAATTTAGTATGCTAGATGCGTGTCTTGCACATACTCGATTTGGTCGGCAGTTTAATCAATTGCAGAGCGTCAGGTTGCTGTGAGGCTTTGTTATATGTGAAGACCCGTAAAAACTGTGTCAGTTACCGGCTTTGCTAGATGTGAGTGCTGCCATTGACTCGTTAAGCCCGTCATTAAAATTTTTCCAAATAATCGCATGTATTTTAAAAAAATGTTTATCCGCCTTGGTTCTTAACTTATAGAAGTAGCCCACTGCTCCCGTTTATATCACACTTTCCAAATCTATTACCGTGACAATTTCGTCTTCCTTTCAAGCCCGAGCAACACGGTGATGTCGACTGCGTTGACCGTGAGCAACCCAAGAAGAACGTTCTTTACAGAGGATCCGAGGCCGACATTGTCAAATCGTTTTGTGAGCTCAGAAACTGCACAATCAAAGTCATGCCATGTGAGTCTTATAGTAAATTTTCTCCTCTAACCATGTTTAATGATGTTTCCTTCCGGTAGATGGCAAAGACAACTGGGGCGGCATCTACGAAAATGGTTCATCAAATGGAATGATCGGCTCCGTTTTTCGCGGCGAGACTGAGTTCGGCATTGGTTGCTACTACAACTGGTACAATGACGTTTTCGAGACATCAATAGCAATTGCCAAATCGGCGGTTACTATTTTGGCACCAGCACCTTCGTAGGCCACCTTTTCGAAATAAGAACAACAGTGTCTAGAAGAGATTTATTTTTCCACAGGCGATATCCGGCTTACATGACCAACATCTTGCCATTTGGAAAGCTGCTCTGGACGTTGATTATCCTTTCGATAATTGCAAGCTCATGTGTCATGCAAGGCATTAAGTATTTTTCGTTTCGAATGAAGTACCGTCGTAGACGCAGGAGGCCACACTTCAAGCACTGCACAACATACCAGCTGACACTGCTCGAGATGCTTGCCATATTTTTCCAGCAATCATTTTCCCTTACCAAGTAGGTAGTAAGAAGATGAAGAAGCTTTGGAATGTGTTAACAGGTTTTCCAAAAGGTTGGACCACTTTGCTGGTAGATTTTTCTTGAGCTCGTTACTTTTGGCCGCAATCACTTTGGAGAACACTTACAGTGGCCAGCTTAAATCACTGCTGACAATTCCACTGTTCACTGAGCCTGTGGACACTATCAACAAGTTTGCCCGCACTGACTGGAAATGGGGAGCTCCAGCTCCAGCTTGGGTCCTCACTGTCGCCAAATCGGATATCGGATTTGAGCAGATCATGACTAAAAAGTTTGAAATTCGTGGCTATTCGGAGCTTAGGAATGCTAGTTTTAGGGGAAACTATGGTCTTGCCGTGGAACGGCTGCATGGGGGGACCTACAGCTTTGGGGACTACATCAGAGATGGTGCTCTGAATCAGCTGATTGTAAGTTCATTGAATTCCAATCGACATTTCTAGTTGAAATGTGTTTTTTTGTAGCTCAGCAAGGATGATTTATTCTTTGATTGGACACGAAGTTTCTCTGTCCGCGGCTGGCCTCTGATGGAAGCCTTTAATACGCACATCTTGTGGTGCTTGGAGCATGGATTATATCACTTCTGGGAGAGAAAAGTTCGTTGCGATTGATACTAGAAGACGTTTAATGTCTATTCTTTTGGCTTTCAGCACGTTTCGATTTTTTTGGATAAAAAGGTTCAAGAGACTTTTCTGAGTCTTGCATCAGGACACTTGGAAAAGTTTCCACCAATGACCCTTTCGATTGCAAACATCTCTGGCCCTCTGATGGCTCTTGGTTTTGGATATACATTGGCTTTCTTGGTGTTTCTTTTGGAGATATTTGGCAATCGCCTGAAGAGTTTATTCTTTCTGAAAAATTGAACTCAAGGATCGATTGCTCGGTCCTCAGGACTTGCACGTGAATTCACGCTGTTCTATTTTTAAAGTAAAAAATATAAATGTTTTTTGAAAATCTTGAGAAAGAAATGATGATGAACCAGTCCGCTTTCTGTTGTCAGTGGATCACAAGCTGTAAAAGCTGTTAAACTTTTAACCATCCAATAGGGATTTGTCTAACGAGAAGATCGAGACTTACATTAAACGGATGGACGACACCATAAGAAAAACACGCTACGTTCGACGCGCTACACTGACAAAAGAGAAGGCTTCTGACGAGACTTCAACTCCTGTAAAGACGTTTCACCGACCCACAAAACTCGGAGGTTAGGACAATGAAGTTACAGCTTTAAAGCCTTCAGAAAAAAATTAAGCACAATAAATTTTTTAATTCTTTCGAAGAAAAAATCTGAATGAGCTTCCGAGTCTTACAACTACTTTCGAACAACAACTACAGCGAACAACTTCTTGTGACAGCAGACATAGATCCATTAGAAGCGATCAAAGCTGAAAACTTATTTGTGATCGAAAATCCTCAAGAGATAGTTGAAGTAATGGGCGCGACCTTTCAAGATGTGTGAATGTTAGCACTCGCCCAAACCATGTCTTGGAAGATCGCTTCTTCACAAACAACTCCGACCTTCAATATGATATTGAGAACTGGCGATCGGAGAACCAGTTCAGTTCAGTTTTCAGTGATGATAATTTGGCAAATGATGTCGTCGCCGATGAAGGGGTTCACCCTCCTCCTGTTGAGGACAAAAATATTATTCCGGATAACCAATTCGGTTTCAGAGTGGAGCATGATTGCATAAATGCCCCGTCTAAAATGGTATCAGATATCCAGTGGAACAAAGGTTAGAAACTGATTGACTTGGAGAAGGCCTTTGACCACGTATGGTTGCAGGGGCTTTTTTCAAATTAGACCACCTCGGCATAAGCAAACCGCTGCTGTACTTAATCTTTGATATGCTCACCAGCAGAAAGTTTATTTTGAAAAATGGCAGTGTGAAGTCTGCTTGGGCTTTTGAAATTAATATTATTATTATTATTATTATTATTTATTAAATTATACATAAATGTACAAAACATACTTAAAAGCTAGTAGCTACCAGGGCTTTTAGCTGATTGAGAAATTGATTTTTTGTTTTTTTTTTTTTTGTTTCGTTAAAAGATATTTTAATTGGAATCCCTTCTGCAGAGGCGGCCGAAGGAAGGAGGAACAAAAGTTCTGCATACCTGCGATCGCCCACGCATAGGTTTTACAATTGATAAAAACTTAGATACTATCACATAGGTTAAATATTTGTAAAATTTTGAAAACATTTTTTATGTTTTGTTCGGAAGGAACCAAAAGGAGAGTTTTTAAATTGTTATTGTAAAGTTTTTTGCAAATCTCGTTGATTTTCGGGCAATCTGTAGTTAAATGACTAATGGTGAGCTGAAGGTTTAGTTGGCAGAGGTGGCATATGAGGGGAGGGTCTTTGTTGAGCAGGTGACTGTGGGTGAGCTGGGTGTGTCCAATTCTCAATCTGGTAAAGCATTTATTCATAGTTGCAGTAGTAGAGGTGGGATAGACAGCAGGACTACGGTTTTTATTGATGGACGAGTAGTGATGTAGGTATTGAGACCAATCCAGTATCTTTTGACTGTGGAAGTAGGAGTTTGCGAGTTTGATGATGTCTTGTTTAGGTGGATGATATAGGGAGATCTCTTGGTATAGGGAGATCTCTTCTCAACATCCCTTTTTTTTATTTTCGGTTCAAGGCCAATTTTTCTCGCAAACATAAGAGCTATATACAGGGCTGATGGTTTTTTTGGTGTTTTAGCTCGTTTTAAGATTTTAATTGAGTCGAGAAGAATTGGAGAGGCATAGGAGTCATATATTTTACCCACAAGCCTTGATGTAAGAAATTCCCTTCTTTCGTCGATTGATGAAAAGCCTCCCTCCGCGAGGATATTTTTTATTGGGCTAGTTTTAAATGCTTTAAGACTAGCTCTGACTGCGGCGTGATATGATGAGTGAACGGGTTGAATGTTAGATTTCGCACATTTACCATAAATAAGAAGACCATAATCAATTTTGCCTAACATGATGGATTTCGTAACACTTATCAAGGAGTTGGTGTGAATCATACTATTTTTTGAAGCTAAGAATCTAATAATGTTCAGCCTGGTAGCCAAATTAATTCTTTAAGCTAAACAATGTTCCTTAAAACTAAACTTACAGTCGAATACAATCCCAAGAATACTTAACTTATTTACAGAAGAAATTGTGGTATTATTAATGTTAATAACAGGACAAGAACATGTAAACTTTCTACAAATATGCAAGATCTTACTTTTAGTCAAAGAAATCTGAGCGCCAGATTCGGAACACCAAGAATCAATTCGTTGAAGGATTTCTGTGAGGTATGTTTCTGTGCGAGAATTGTCTTTGCACTTTGAAAGTAAGTAGAGATCGTCTGCATATAGAGTGTGGTCAATGTTTTTCGATTGCATGATTAAATCGCAGATGTCATTGTAGGCTATTATAAAAATAACGACTGAAAGGGGTGATCCCTGTGGTATACCATTATTCAGGTTGTAGATGTCTGAATATGTGTTATTTACTTTAACTCTGAATTTACGGTTTGTTAAGAAGGATTTGACAAAAGCGAATATCTTTGGTCCAATTTTCCATTTTATAAGTTTGTTTAGGACAACGTGGATGCCTATACGGTCGAAGGCTTTCTCAAAATCAATGGATAAGATGGAAACATGATTTTTGGAAGATATTGCTGTTGATATGAACTCGTCGATATGAAGTAATGAGTCAATTGCACCACGGCCATGTTTAAAAGCGACTTGATTGAGGGCGATGAAATTATTTTTCTCTATGAACCAAAGTAGTCTCTTCGAAACAATTTTTTCTAATAATTTACTCGTGCAAGATAGAAGAGATATAGGTCTGTAGCTGTTTGTTTCAACAGGGTTTTGATTTTGTTTGCGAATAGGAATTAAAGTTGCCGTTTTCCATGACTGTGGGATCACACCAGTGTTCAATATATTATTGAAGAGTGTAATAAGGTTTTGTTTTACCACTGGAGGAGCATTACTAAGCATTGGGTAAGAGACCCGGTCGAAACCTGGGGTTTTACCTTTGACTGAGTACAGGCAGCACTCAAACTCTATTGTATTAATGGGACTTTCTATTGAATTGGCAGATGGACTAAGATATAATGGGGAGTAAGTGTTATTTATTGCTAAGCGTTTGAATTTACGGAATGAGGGGGAGAAATTTGAGTTGCAGGAATAAGAGGACCAACTTTTGGCAAAAAGATCGGCAATTTTGTCAGAGTCTGTGGCCGGTGCGGATGGAGTCATTATTACCTTGATGGAATATGGTTTGTAGTTGCCAGTGAGGGCCTTTATGTCGGACCATATCTTTTTACTGGGGGTTTTGGGGTTAAGGCCCTCTGTAAATTTTTTGAAGCTTTCGACCTTGGCCAATTTTACCTCTCTGCGAAAGAGAGCATTTGCTTTTCGGAAGTTTATTAAGCTCGTTTCATTGGGGTGTTTTTTATAAATTTTCCAAAGGTTGTGCTTATTGTTACGTAAATTGTTGAGGTCGGGGTTCCACCAAGGGACGATTTTTTTGTGAAAGGTGTTTTTGGTTTGTGGGATTGCTATGTTGGCGGCTGATATTATGCACTTTCTTATGACCGCTGCTTCCTTATTGATGTTAAGGGATTGGGTGTGGGTTTTGAGGAACTCATTTGAAGTGCATTGAAACTTACGCCAGTCGGCACGTTCTGTGTTGAATTTTGAGGGGGTCTTAGCGTAAATATGTCGAGGACCTAAGTTTATTGTGGTAATAATTGAGAAGTGATCGCTACCATGAAAAAAGGTGTTTCTCTTCCAAGAGGTTAAAGGCAACAATTGAGGGGAGATAAAGGAGAGGTCAACGTGTGTAAATGTTTTGTGGGTTGAAAAGTGAGTAGGGCTGCCGTCGTTCAACAAGGCTAAGTCTGTGCTTATAAGGAAACTTTCTATTATTTTACCTCTTGCATTAAGGGAAGGCGAACCCCAAAGGGGACTCCAAGAATTAAAATCTCCTGTTAATAGGGTGTAGTTATTTCACCGATTTTATTTACGATCTTCACAAGCGATCTTGTAGGATCTCTCTGCCACTCCATATCGTACGCAGATGACTTGATCGCGTACAGGTCAGGTCGTAAGATTAAGAGAATTGTTAACCTCTTATAGCGTGACTTCGATAAGATAAATAAATAGATATTTTATTTTCGTCTATAAATTACAATGGAGGCTATCCGCACAGTTTTCACAGGGATTCGTTATATAAACGTAATCTTTCTACTAAAAATTAATACATTTTAATTTAAACAGGTTTGTGGTTGGTAAATAATTTTTTTTTTTGCGTAAAAAGGAAATAACGAAAAAACCTTCTGTATGGTTATTAAAAAAAAATAAATAAATAAGTAAATAAATAAATAAACGAATAACTAAATAAATATTTTAATATAAAAAAATAAATAAATGAGAAGATTTATAAATAAATAAATAAATTTCTTTGTGTAAATAAAGAAATTGATGGAATAACAACTAAATAAATTAATCAATACACAATCAATGAAAAAAGACATGTTTAACCATTAAATTGCAGTAAGCACCGGCCGGTGATTGATACACCGATTCCTCATTGGCCAGGGGTCTTAGTGATACCTTAGAAATACCTGATTGATATTCAATTGGTCTCTGTAAAGATTGTCGACTTTATTACCAGTTATAACCAGTTTGTTTTCTTAATGATTTATGCTATGTTCTGAATCTTTATGTCAGACACATCTTCTAGGTTGCCGAATGAGTAGCTTCTTAGCGTGCTTTTCCTCGTTTTTGCGAGGGCAGGACAGCTGCCTAGATTTACTTCCTCCTCATCCCTGCAGCTTCTGCAAAAGTCGTTATGGGAGGGCTCCCATTCTTAATGCGTGTGAGCCCATGATACAGTGACCTGTGATAATTCCTACGACCACACTTATTATATTCCTGTTAAGGCTTAGGATTGTACTTGTCTTTTTTTTATTGGATTAATGAGAGGCCAAATTTGCCTCGAAGTCTGGAAGGTGTCTAGTTCCACTCATTTCCGATTGGTGATATTGATGGCATCTGTGCTTAGCATGGTGTTTATTGCTAGAATTGAGGGGTAAGGGGTCTCCTGATTTATTGCCATTGGTAAGCTCACCCTTATTCTAGCTAGCTCGTCGGCTCTTTCATTGTCTGGAATACCACTTTGCCCAGGGACCCAGCATGGGGGTAAGGTAACATCTGATCGTTATCTCCCTGAGAGAAAGGCTGCAAAGTTTTACCATCTTGGATTTAATTGATGGTGTGTCCAGAGCCTTTCCCGTATATTTCCATGGGAAGCAATTAATGCATAATTGCCATGGCGGTAAGGTGTGGAACACGCCGATCTTTGGATTCTGCTTATCTTTCTCAGATTTTCTTTTATATTCATTGTTGGCCACCATACGAGGATACCATATGTTAGGATTGGTCAGACAACTGCTGTATATATCCAGTGCGTCAATCTCGGTTGCAGTCCCCATTTGGGGCCGAGGACCCTCTTGCATATACTATATACATAGCCACCGCTGCCTTCCCAATACGGTCTTCGGTTCGGGTTCCAGCTTAGTTTGCTGTCTAATACAATGCCTAGGTATTTGGTTTGACTAGTGAAACTTAGTTCCTTATTCTTCACATTTGGTGGACTCATTTGAGATATTTTGTATCTTCTTTTAAACAGTACGAGCTTTGTTTTAGACGGGTTTACATCTAGACCTACTCTTTCTGTCCACTTTGTTAGCATCGCTTAGCTTTCATAATATCTCTTATGGTATGAAGAAATTTTCCTTTTACGACTGGGGCTAAGTCCTCTGCATTGGCTATTGGCTTGCAGCCGATATGACAAAGCATCATAAGAATTTCGTTCACCACCAGTTTCTGTTGAGTAGATATCCCTTACGATAAGCATGTTGAGAAGGTAGTATAGATTTTAAGTTGATGCCTTCCCTTATAAGTAGATCCACCAGCCTTTCCATTGTTTTCAGAAGAAATGAGGAGAGGGTGATTGGTCTGAAATCCTTTTGTGAGCTGTGTGTGTGGCTATCTCACTCTTTGCTATGAATACCACTGTATCTTTCCTCCATAGTTTTGGAGTGAAGTTGTAAACAGCTTCTAAAAAAAGCTCTCAGCCACGGTGATGGTAAGTTAAGCATATTGCACAATTATCCCACGCTTGGCACCCGTAAAGAAGTATTGCTTGGAATACAACTTTGTAAATGTTTATTAAATTATCTATACTTAACAGAGATTGAACGTTGCTTATGTGGTGGCTAAAAGTTAATTTTTCGTCAAGGTGCATTCCTAAATATTTTGCGGTCTCGCCCCATGCTTTATGCTTTAATTCATTGAATAAATTGCACTCGCTCAATTCACAGTATTTTATTCGTCATCACTTTGCTGTAAGATAGTTGGTCGTATTTAAATTTAGCTGCAGCTCCGACTTCGTACAAAGTAACCTCTAAGCACTACAAATATGTGAGCTCGTTTAAAGCGACACAAATCCACAATTCGACTTCAGGTAAATGTGTCAACATTTCCAATCATTCTACAATTGTAGTTGTTCGCAGATTTAATTTGTGCCGCACACAGTCTAAATTTTAGAGAGTTGCACACATGAAATAAAAAGAAACATCCAAATAGCCATAGGAACAATTATTCTGAATCGGCCTCGAGTCATCCCAAACCTTTCCAATTACATTTACACGCAATTTTATTTTCCATTTCCGATTTGAAAGTCCGAGCCACCCCCGAGAACAACCGCCGCCAATTGACTACCACTCTGATGGACCCCGTTCTGTCCGGTAAATTGAATTGCCACCCAAAAACGAGCTGCAAATTCCCACACACGGAATCTAAAGACAGATTAAAGAGCTCCCAACACACTGGCTGTTCCCATACGGAAAAAAAAGAGCATACACTTCGGGCTGTGCACTGTGTCCCTTAATGTTTATGAACACCTTTATATGGCCACTTCACAGCTTCGGTCATCCCGTTAGCAATTAGCTTTTAAATGGTTTTATCCCTGGCATCGTACCAATAGGCAATTGGCTTTAATGACCATAACCGTGCCACGGACTTGCACGTTTTGGGGGTCTATTGATCGGTCTTGTCAGTTGGTCGGGCACGGGACTGCATTTCCCCGCTCAACAATCCGATTGACTGTGAACCTCCTCCTTTTTTTTTATTGTTTTTGCTCGATAACGGTTATAAGCCCGATGAGCCATAAGCCCATTCCCTCAATTAAAGGTCGAGCACCTTTGACTACGAGTACTTTTCACTGTCGGCTTCGGGTCTTTGGGCAGATTTTGTGAGGCTTCATGCTGCCGGAATGAGTTTGTAAATTAATACACCTACATTGTTTACGTTATGACACACAAAAAAAAAGGGATACTATGTGGGGAGACGGGAGCTGAGCAGCAGTGGAAATGGCGCTGTGAGCAACCGCGTGACGACATTGGATGGGTGGACGGCTAGGACTACTGTTTTCGACTTTGTTTGACCATTGATGGTAGCGATAATAATTTATTCGGTTTGTGTACTTCGTGGGAATGGAAGCAGATGGGTCACGGCGTAGCGTGGGGCATGATTAACATTTCGCTTCATATGCGGGAGAGTCCGGAGGATATGGCACTTGCATATGTGTCTATAATTTTGGCTAAGCAAGATTTTGATGATTTAAGCGCGGTTAAATATGAAAGTGATAATTTGAAGGACTTTTTTGGGCCGCGCGTGCTCATAATATTGTGTGATTCTTACTCACTAAAAAACCTCTCATGTCTTCTTGACTACGACTTAGTTCCCTTAACAAGTAGTTCCATTCTCTGAATGTCATAGCGTTTGGTCGGTAGCTTTCCAGTGAAGGCACCTACAAGCTCCGTCATTGTATGCGGTTTTTACTTAAGGCAGTATCTGCCGAGGAGCCAATGCATTTTTCTAAGCCTGATTTCGAGCTCGTCGCGTTTTTTTTAACGTGTGATTTCTAAATATAGTAATTCCTAAATATTTCGCCTCGTTTGAATACGGGATTTGAACCGAGTTTTTAAAAAAAAAAGAGTTTTATTGTATGTAAAATTAGCACGTGTTGATTTGGTCTCATTTAGAACGATCCGCCAAGTCTTCGTCCACTCACTTATTTTCTGGTCGTGTAGCCCGCGAACGTCGCAACGACTGTATTGTATTCTGAGTATTCTGTCGCGTATCTTAAACGGAAAAGTCTGTTTGTGAGGTAGCTTTCTAGTATTCTAAACAATTTCTCCGGAAAAATAAGCCTTAGTTTATGATTTAGTCCATCGCATCAAAGCTTGTCGAAGGCTGGTGGTCTGGTCTCAATTGCCTTGCGGTGTTTGAAATTCTCAAGCTGATAAAGAATGAATAAGGAACATTTCTTTAGACTATCAATGGATATATCTGTCGAATCAATGACAACTTTTGACACGACTTGTTGATTGTGCTTTCTTGTAGAGTTCGAGGAAGAAAAATACATCAATTGTAGTTCAGGAAAATGAATAGAGTGCAGCTTGCGCACATTGCACTCTGCTGCTTTTACTTGGATGTTGCCATGACTAGCTAGCCAATATAGATTAACGTCCTGTTCACCCACATTATTAAGACATTTGACATATGTTTTTCCATTGAGTGCTGAACTTGATTACCTATGAGAATGAAACTCTTCCAAGACGGGAGATTATACTCGGAAGGACTCAGGCGCCATCTTCGTAAAAAGTATTTTATTCGTTCAAAAATCCCGTCCAATTGGCTTTGAATTTTGGAACCAAGACGAAACTAATCGTGCTTTCGTACTACTGAAGGTTTCAGTTGGGGATCATCTTCGTTCCCTTAAAAAGTGACAGTTCATCCTTCGAGGAGTTTCTTCAAGGTTTGTTTCTGTTTGCATATTTTTATAGTTCCTTCCAGGCGTTGAAAGAAATTACCAGTGATCTGATGTGAGCGAGGTGAACTGGATCATTTGCTACAATTTTTCTTCGATTTTTGATTAAACGATAAAAAACACGTTCAGCCACCTTAGTCCTTCAAATATTTTTTGAAATCGACTGTATTGTAAACTTCGCAATCACAATCTTAACCTGAAATGGATTTTAAGCCTGAAGACGAATCCGATTTTGTAACTTCTTTTCCGTTTCCGACAAGAATATACTTTTAACTGATGGTCTCTCCAACTTTAACCCTTCTAAATAAGTGTTATTATAAATAACAAAGACAGACACCTTGACTTTGTCTTCTCATTCAAATCGATGCAGAGACACAGAGCGACCACTTACAGTCTACTTAAGACCGGTTTCTTACACTTCTCTCATATCGCGGGCCTTGATTGATGAGTTCTAAAACACCAATTGAGACGGCTTTAGAACATACTGCATGAAAAATTTACCTCTTCAGACGCAGCTGGTTACAGAAGACCAAGTCGATGAACTCATAAGACCTTTACCGAGCGCTTTATGGAACAACACTTCATTCCGAAAGACCGGGACACGGAACTGCGAAACAATAAGCGATGGCAACGATTTCGGAAAAAAACATTCTTGAATCAGTTTTCTAATAAGTAACGGCACGTTCTTCTAGATTTGAAGAGTCGCGAGACTTCCCTTTACCTCGAACTCTGATAGCTCAAACTACTCTCTATGGAAAGCTGGAAAGCGATTTGATTAGATTGGACTAGATTAGTGATGCGAAATGCTTTATAGTTGCCTGTGCTTAAAGGTGCAAAAACGGACACTTTAAAATATGAAATGGTCTACTTTCAGCTCAATAGAAATGGATTGGGACAAACTTGATACAAAGGTTTGAAAACAGTGTAAAACACCGAAAGAAAAACTTTAGATTCTTGACCGTAAGGAGTTCGAAACTAGTTTGAATTCGATTACTTTATTTATTCTCAAGACGAAACGAAAAGATGCGAAGTTAATAAATGGAGACTAACCTTGTTTTACGCATTCACGATATTTTTTGACAAGATGCGGTTCATTCAATACCAATCCATTGTTTAAAGTTTTCAAAATAATTTGTTTGAGGAACAATTGTAAGTTCACTTCACAAGGGCTTCTGTCTTGGATGAACCAAGGCCAACGTGACTACCCAGAGCCACTTTCCAGGTCGCATAGATTAGATGGGAAGGATCAGAAGAGAAAAACTTATTGCGAATCGTGGAGGATGTCCTTGACGCATGTCAAATGCCATTGGGAGATATTTTATCGAATGCCTTATTCAAATCCGTAGCAATCACTTCGAACTACTTGCCATATTTCTCGTTGTTGACCTTAAAAGAACAAATCTGCAGAGAAACGAGTGTATCTTCATATTCAATGCTTTCGAAAAGCTTAGGAATGCATGCAGCTGTAGGGAACATATTGTATGAAGCATGTGAACATTTTGTCAATGAAAAGAGGGAAGTGGCTTTAAGTAATAAATTAAATAAAACATTAATTATTAAAACTAGAGCTAAATATGACACTAGTCAGTTAGTTGTTCTGTCTGACATTTAAGAAATTTAACAGCTGATGAAGCGGCCATTGTTCCTACTTCTTTTAATTAATCTCGACGAGATAGATTTCTTACACCTTTCTGTAAAATAAATACGTTTCGATGCCTCGCAATCAGTTGTTTCAGTCTTTAAATTAAACCTGCGATTTTATATTAAGTGGTCCTTCGAGCCGGGTAAAAAATGTATACAATAACAGTAAGAAAGCAATCATCCCTCACATCCTTAAATGATCAGTGGGCAAAATTTGATCAAGCACAAACTAAGGTCGAATGTGCGTGAAGAGATAACTTTCTATTGACAGAAGAAGTTAAACGATAACAGGTAGACAAGGGGTACAACGTGGTTTTTGGCCAATTTTTTCGGCAATCGAAACTGTAAAAATTGGTGGAATCATCTTCCTGCCGCGTTTCCCTAAGAACCCATCCAAATGGAAATAATTCCACGACTCAATTACATACATTATGCAGCTTCTCTAACAGAGTCTCGAAAGTTGTACTATCGGCCTCTTAGTCTGGAAAAGAAATCGCTTTTGCATCACTAATGAAAGTTATAAGGCAGCATGGAAACAACTTCGCAAAGCGGTACGTGTCATTTTTGACGTACACTTCAGGACTTATTTCAATGTTTCCAGTCGTATTTCGATCGCTGCTAGATTACACTCAACCCGCATAAGAGTAGTCTCAACTCCAGCCGACCTAAGTCGAGGAAGTTGATGCGGTCCTAAAAAGTCTGCAAACCTGTATTCAGATATGTTAGAAGCTGAAATTTCTTTAGTGACGGAAATATTCTACTACGAAGCATGCCTCAGCTCAACTGTCAGATTTGGTAGGGCGAAACCATACCCAACGTCTCGAATATCAATTTTTTGTCGTTTAAATATATCGTCCCGGTTTCGGAACCATTATGACCTGCTACTTGCCTTGGGACACATTAAATTCTGAAGCAAGCACAAAAGCTTGTCACTAGTTTCAAGCTTTGTTATTTATAACTTCTTTATGGTCTGTCAAAGTTCGGACAGTGAACGGGTTCAATTTTAATGTTATCCGGTTCCGTATTGGCGTTGGGATCTTCGGCCAATAATGGTCCGTCCAAGCTTTTGAACGCGTCTTTCTCCTTTCCCCCTATCATCTGTTTCGCATTCGCTTTCGATAGGGAGTAGTTTGAGCTATCAGACTTCTCCTATGTTCACGTAAAAGCTCTTCGATTTCGAGCCGGAATATTGTTTCGCCGTTCCGTACTCCGGTCGTCCGTACACCGGACGAAGTGTTGTTCCATAAAGCGCTCTGTAAAGGTCTTATGAGTTCATCAACTTGGTCTTCTGTTTCCAGCTGCGTCTGAAGACAAACATTTTTCTTGCAGTATTTCTAAAGCCGTTCCAATTGGTCTTTTAGAACTCATCAATCAAAGCACTCGATATGAGAGAGGTGGATGAAACCGGTCTTAAGTAGACTGTAAGTGGTCGCTCTGTGCCTCTGTATCGATTCAGATTCTAGTCTGGTTGTCTGTCTTTGTTATTTTTAACAACACTTATTTAGAAGTTTTGAAGTTGGAGAGACCATCAGTGAAGAGGACATTCTTGTCGGAAACGATATAAGAAGTAACGAAATTGGATTCGTCTTCAGGCTTTTAATCCATTTCAGGTTAAGATTGTGATTTGAGCTTCACAATACAGTCGATTTCAAAAAACAATGCGAGCACTCCGCGGCCATTTCTTTCGTTCTGTTTTTGGAAGCCATCGCCTCGGAAGATACTACAAATAATTCATAATGTCAGATTCACTTTGGTTGAGCCAAAGCCATCGTAAAAAAAGTTCTTAGAGTAAAGATAAAATTCTAAGGTCTTTGTTGAAATCCCTTTACAATTTTTGAATCTTAAAGATGTGTAAATACTTCTCGTGCTATATTTTTACGTTCAAAGATGTCCTTTGATAGGAGTTTTTTGAAGCATTGTTTCTTGGGCCAAAACATCGGGCGGACTAGCAACTCACCAAAAACGATAGTGCAGATTAGCTTTAAATTTTTCCAGCTACTAAGCATTGCGTTCTATCTTCGAGATATCGATGCCTTTGTCGGAGACGTAGCTTAAGATGGCAAAGAAGTTGGTACCATATTCTTCCTTGACCAACGAGCTTTTTGTGAGTTCGATTTAGAGGTATTGCATGGAATGTCTGAAGCTAAACATAAAGCCAAAGGCTTTAATTTATTCCTTGTTTATTAATTGCCTTTAAAGTTCTTTATACTCTTTTGTCAGGCAGTTAATTTAACTTCATTACCTAGAGTCCATATGATTGTAAAGAAATCCTTTCTACAAGGTAGATACAATGAGAAGTCAGCCAGCCACACAACCACACCCACAGTCGCACCTCATTAAAAACTCAAACAACCATGAATGTGTAACTGATGTCCTTTGTGATGTTGCTCGCGACTGTGCAAAATCCCTGTTCCATGCAAATGAATGTGTACAAATTAGCCAACTTTTTGGCATCTCTTACGACGAAAATGAAACCAAATAAAATCATCATAATCACACACAAAAGCAGATACAAGGATACGAGGCAAAAAAAAAAACAACTATTTGCCGAGACGAGTGGCTGTGTGGTTTCAAGAAGTTGAAATGAAAGGACCTTGCTATTAGCAGATGAAAAGCTTAATGCGAAGGGAAACAACGACAGCGTTTTCGTCCGGAATAATGACGATAATGATGTTCCTTCATGAGTTACCCGGTAACCGGTAGCAAGGATACTCCTTAGCATACATACACCATTCAATTACGGGGGGCATCGCATCACCATTCAGCTATATTTGCACATAAAAGCGATACCAAAGAGCATTATCCTTGAGCATCTTCTCTACAAGCCTGCATTTAAATTATGGAATAGAAAGCAACCAAGGACAAGTAGGAGTGCTCTCGCATGGCATTCTCTCATCTCATTCCCTTCTCCCTTATCAATCGAACTGGAACGGGAGAATCTTATTTCAAGATAAGCCACGGCTCTCGTGAGTGAGCTTCGGAAATAGCCCATGGGCGGTAAGCTGAAAGCTGAAAGCTGAACGCCTTCGTGCGTTCCATAACAAGCAAGGAGACAAAAAAATTCGATGAAAAGAAGAAACGCATCTTCCAGCGAGAAGAAGAGCCAAGCACTCTCTTTTAATTTAAATTCCGTTTCACGTTGTTCACTGTTCACTGTTTTTTTTCCTTTTCACTTTACGAGGTCGTGTGTGAATAATTCACGCATTGATGGCTCGCAAGCTCTCGTGCGTCTCACGTCCGTTCCTTTAACTTTGAATTCTTTATTCGCCATCGTATTTACATTTTTATTTGTCCTTTTTGCTTGTGTGTGTTTATGTATGTATATCCACCAGACCGATTGTCAATTCTTTTGACATTTTCATTCGATTCGCTTGTCTCCGTCTCTCTCTCGCACGCCCATCCTACGGTATCCTTTGTCTCACTCTACATTCACATTTAATTAAAGAAGGACGAAGGAACACAAAACATGTTTCAATTTGTGTGTAGCACTTTCGCCTGAATACGTACTCTCCTATTCCAAAGCAAAGCACGAAAGAAAGGACGTGGACGGGGCTGCCACTACCCTTAGTGTGCTTCTGACGTATGAAGCTTGTGCTTGTGTGCTCTTCACTTTGTACATTGAAATTGAATGTTTTATTTTTATGTCGTAGGTGTAATGTGATATTTATAAATGATTGATAGCCGCCAGGTGGCGGAGTACAGACGTACAAACGTACACGACACGGAGTCCATAAAATTTTCGGGTGAATGATAGACTCGCTGGGGCTGTGTTCCATTTGAATTTTAAATTGGGTCAACGCTCAAGTGGAGGGTGATTTGTGATATGATTTTTACGGTCAACAATGGATGCACTTGGGTGGCGAGAAGCCACGCGGAGGTATGACTTTGAATAAAATATTTATTTGTAAAGGGCTTAAGCGGCTTTGGTTGATGACGGTCGTAAAGCCTGACTTTGTGAGGATAACTGAGGCAATTAAAATGATTTTTATTGGGTTGGCTAAGGAAATTAGAAAAGATTAATGGCGACACCCGCAATTATCTGTAGAGCGAGAAACCGATTGAAAAGTGTGGACAGGATCATTTTGCGAGAAGTCCGTTTACGGCGTTTTATGAGACTTAAGATGCAACAGCTAAGGTTCTTTGTAGTTTAAAACATTTCTATAAACGTATTTTCTTTTCGCGTTCCGAATTAACGCGGCGGGGCTCCTTTTTTGTTTTCTTAAAAGATCAACGTTATTCAAACAATCCATAGACGATTCAAAAATATTTATGTAGAAATCCGATTACGTAGGCTGCTAGATATATTTCTGGCCTAGGCAACAATAAGTGTTGTTACGTGCAATCTGACATTCCCATTGGAAAGTTTGACATTTTTTAGCATAGCATCACTCAGAACGTGTTTTCATTTAATCGTGAATTGTTTTATTTACAGACGAATTCCGTGAAGGTCGTCCAAAAACGGCCGTTGTGCCAGAGAACATTGATGCCGTGCGGGAACTGATAATGCAAGATCGTCATGTGACATACCGTGAGATAGAGGCATTTCTTCCACTAGCATACATTCGATATTGCATGAACATCTGGCCGTAAAAAAGGTTTGTTCTCGTTGAATCCCTCAAAAGATCGCTCAAAAGAGGGCTCGTGTCGATTGGTGCAAAGAAATGTTAAAAAAATATGATCGCGGTGCTTCAAAAGACGCTTATAAGATTGTCACAGGTGACGAATCATGGATCTATGCGGATGAGCCCGAAACAAAACAACAATCGACCGTGTGGATCTTCGAAAACTAGCCAAATCCAAAAAAAGTTGTTCGTGAAAGAAGCACTTCGAAGCTAATGGTCGCCTGTTTCTTCGGCAAAACTGGTCATGTGGCGACTGTTCTGCTTGAGCAACGACTTTTCCGCTTGAGTAAACCACAATTTGTTTGCTTGAAGTCTTCGGAGAAATTCGAAAAACGAACAAGAGAAGACGAATCATTGTTTACCATGACAATGCGAGCTCTCACACATCGGCTCAAAGCAGCGCCTTTTTGACCGGCCAAAACGTCGAATTGATGAGTCATCCGCCATGCAGCCCTGACTTGTCACCCAATGACTTTTTTTTATTCCCGCACATCAAGAAAAAAATGCGTGGTCAACGATTTTCGTCACCAGAACATGCTGTTGAAGCGTTCAAAAACCATGTTTTGGTGTTTCGACAATTGGTTTGAGCGCATGCAAAAGTGTATAAATCATGCTGGAGAATACTTTGAAAAATACTAAAACCACTTTTGTTGATAAATATTCGCATTTTCATTATAAGGCCAGAAATATATCTAGCAGCCTACGTAAAACTAACAAACTCTAAATGTATAATGTGTTTTTATTATTTGAACGAAAATTATTGAATCCTAAAAACATATATCGTCGAATACAAGACCGCCGAAAAAACTGATAACGCCAGACAATCCAGACTGCCCTAAACCAATCGCACGCCGACGAAGTCAAAAATCAACTTCTCGATTCGTCAGACCACGCCGCTCATTGCCTTACTGAGAACAGCGACCATATGTTGAGCTGACTCAGCATGCTGTACCAGCTCCAAGCCCTAGCCAGCCAAGAGCACATGAACCCCGCTCCGCATTCCCCAGCACAAAGTAATATCAACCGCCTCTAATTCATTCCTTGGAATTGTTTTTCCATCGCTGCATACTTCTGTTTGAATTGCTGTTCATAATTGGGTCAAATTAACTTGTTTTTGTGAAATTTTTTTGCAGTGCTTCCATCACGCCATTGATTTTCCTCAATCGGCTAAAGTACAAATATGAGAGCAAAGGTTGAAATGTGTTCCCGGGCATAGTTGCACGTGGAATTTTAAAATCATAGAGCCCACTGGTCTCCAAATTATTTTCAATGCGACCAAGGGGATCAAGTTCCATGTAAATGATCGATCCAAGAAATTGTTTTATTTCTTCCAGCTTTGTTTCAATTCATTTATTCAATTGGCTTTATCTTGATCTTGGACGAGCACTTAAATTTGGTTGGGCAAATCGATTAGTTTCTTTTGAAATCGTCTCCAACACCACTCCATAAATTTTTTTGGAATAAACCTCAAGAGGTATGTTCTCAGCCGAAATTTGTACCTGCAAACCCTGTCTGCCCACAAATTTAAAATGTTTGAGTATTCCCATTCCATTCCTATTTCTTCCTCATTATCATTCAAAAGTGAATTTAGGTCCTATCATTCTCAGCCTCGGAATCATCATAGCCACCATCATCATAGTCCGATTCTTCTGGAGACCATCCTGAATCTGCGGAAGAGTCATCTGAATCGATGCTACTTACCAAACCAGTCGCAACTTCTTCAATTTCTTCAATCATAAGCCTCCTTCCGCTCACAATTATTTGGTATTTTTATAAAAACCTAAAAATTATAAAAGTAGGAATAATAGGACAGAGATTCGATCATGCAATAATTACACTTTTACTCAACCAGCCAGAAAGAAAAATTAAGAATTATAAAACAAAATATCCACAAAAGCAAGCAAATTATAAATTTAAGCCGATATTATCTGAAAAATATAAAAACAAGTAGCCATGGCACAACCTCGTCGTGTGGCGCCGTGTCAGTCATTTTTGAAAGCCAGGACTAAATTCGTCCTGCAAACATTTTTAATGTCGATCTTTTGTCGTTTTTTATGATCAAAAGTATACTTAATGAATTTTTTTTTACGTTGGCACCCCCTGAAATTTTCTCGAATTTGGTTTAACAGCCAATGTGTTAATAGTTTCGGGCGACCTCCTTTGTTTTACACGATCATAAGATCTTTCCTTTTTCTAACCCTTAACACTGGATTATTTTACTTATTTGTTTAGAAAATTCGCATGACGAGCAACCATGATCGAACGATTTGTGGATAAATATTGGGTTGGCATTTAAGTAATTGCGGATTTCACCCATAGATGGCTTTAGTTGAATTTTTAGGTTTGCTGACGTAATCGAAATGTCAAATACATTTTGTTATTTGATAGTTGGTACTTCAACTGTCAATCAGTAAACAACTTTTTTTAATCGGTTGCATAGTTGTTGTTTGGCGTCTGTTGAAAAATGAAAAATCAAACGGAACAATAGTTTTTTATTTACGGAATGGAAAAAATGCATGGCAAGCTCACCAAAAGTTATGTGCTGTTTATGATGACGAAGCTTTAAAGGAACGGTTGTCAAAATTGGTTTACCAAATTTCGTTCTGGTGATTTTTCACTCAAAGATGAAAATCGCTCTGGTCGTCCAAATCAAAGCAATAATCGATTCGGATCGCCGCAGTACAACACGTGAGATTGCAGAGAAGCTTCGTGTATCGCATACATGCATTGAAAATCGCTAAAGCAACTTTGCTATGTACGAAAACTCGATATATGGGTTCCTCATGAACTGAAAGAAAATCATTTAACACAACGCATTAGCATCTGCGATTTGGTAAAGAAACGTAATAAAAATGATCCATTTTTAAAACGATTGATGACTGGTGATGAAAAATGGGTTGCTTACAACCAAATCGGAAAATTTCGTGGAGCAAGCATAACCTTCAGGCAATGAATATTCTGAACGGCCGTTGAGGCATGTCCGGTATCCATACGTTGCCCGACGTTTTGGATTATCGTAATGTACCCATTCGATGCAAAAAAGACTTCTTTTTGTGGCGTTCAAGCAGCATTTCTGACATGCAAAATCGGCGTTCGACTTCTCGTGGCTTCAATTCATACGACATCCAATGTCCTTCCTTTCGGATCATTCCCATTGCTTTCAAACGATCGGAAATGGTTTGCTGAGCGACGCCAAGTGATTTTGCAAGTTCTTCTTGCGTTTGTGACGGATCTTGATTTAGCAATGCCTCCAATTCATGGTCTTCAAACTTTTTCACCTGGCCGGGGTGTTCTTTGTCTTCGGTGTCGATATCACCATCTTTGAACCACTTAAAGCGCTTCAGTTGCTTTTTTTCTTTAAATGAAAGAGGCTTATTGAAACTTCCCGCAAATGTTGTTTTGATGGCACGAATGTAGACATTTTTACGGCTTTACAAAAACTTGTGTGTTTTCACTAATGACCAATAACCTAGACTGAAATAACTAGACAATGACATGAAGTTTCTGATGTGACAGCTGTCATGGTCAAAATTCACCTCAGAGTAATTGATATGAAGTTGTCTGCAATAACGACATTTTCAACTGGTAGTCCTATTATGTACGTCTAATGTGAAATTATGGCAGAGCAGATTGAGCATCATTTTAATTATTTTAAAGTAAACAATAATGCCACAAAAATTAAGGTTTAATTTGAAAGAAAGTTCGGAAAAATTAAAACGTACAAAACTTGAAACTTGGACTTCGTGAGAGTTATGAATTTTATTTTCAATTCTTATAATATTATATTAAACCTCAAAGTTTAAGATAACGTATACAGTGATGGGGCGCATTTGAGGTAACAAAAAGTGCCTTAAGATCCCAAATGGCCTTGCTTGCACCTAAAATTTATTGCCGACTACGAACGGCTGCGGACGTTTGATCTTGACAGTTGTACTCTTGGCCGTTTGGTAGTCACTCGCGAGAGGTGAGGCTGGCAAAAAATGTCAGTTTTTCCTATGCGGATTTGAACCGGGTACCTCACGCTCAATAATAATACATAATTTTAAAGAAGTTATTCCTAAGTTTTCTTGTCAAAAATTGTGACAACTAAATCCACGACGGTATAACTAAACGAGAAGTAAGAGACCGGATCAAATGAAAAGTTCGTTCCGCACTGAATTAAAGTCAACCACGAATCATGCAGCTAGAAATGAGCCCGAAGTGCTTACGTCTTTTGATAAAAAAAAATAAGCCGCAGGTATAGCAAGTTTTAAAACATCAACAAAAATAACGAATTCCGATTATCATCATTGCTTATTATTATGATTGTACTGCAATTGTTTTTGCTTCAATTTAAAATTCTTTAAGAGAAATCCCTTCCCGAAGAACTGGCATAGCCTTAACCGTGTTAAACAAATAAACACTTATAAAATTAACTGGCCAAGTTTACGTCCCGTTTTCTTCATAAATACCTTAATTGCACGAATTCGAATATATTTTTTTCACTCAGTGAATTTTCAAAAACATTTAATTCAAGATGACTGAAATTTTCGAGTTTTTAAATTTGACGTAATTAAATTGATGAAAGAAAATAAGTGGAGTGAATTATTTACTTTTCAATTTATGACATTTATTACACAGTCCAAAGAAAATATTTATCATTCGACAATCATTTCTTCACATCAGGTTGCTCATCAGGTTCAATTGAGGAGGCAATTTGCTTTGCCACTACGAACTCTGCTCTGATGTGCTTCTTGCGTTTTTCCTCGAATGACATTGTTGAGCTTGACATGACGCTGGCCGTATTACTACTCGTAGTACTCTGACCACTGGAATTACTTATCCGACGCGAGCTACTCGTTTCATCATAACTGCCGAGAGTATCTCGGTCATCATCCGCTTGCGAATTTATTTTCATCAAGCGCTCCTTCAATTTATTTGGATCGACGGGCGCAACTGCTCTCTCATATGGAGTATTGGGTTCGTTTATTTTATCGAATCCGTAATCCTTATCAGCTGGCCTATACGTTTCCTTGATATTATTCTCATCGAAACGAGCCGTCTTCGTTCGACGGACCTCTTCTTTAGTGACCGCTGGCTTTGGTGGATTGGCTTCATCAGTTTTTAGAATACTCTTGCGTTTCTCTATTGGCGTACCCCCCGACATTCGATCTATTTATGGGTGGGGGGGTTGGTTGGTTTTGAAAAAATCAGTCCTTGTCAAAAGAGGCTTGACAAAAAATTTCGAAATATATTTATCGTTATTTTTTTTTTAGAACATTTAAGTTTTTCCTTTTTTTTGTTTTTGTTCGTTTTAAAAAAAAAAAAATGTCAAAACATTTGCTAAATGTTTTTGTTTTTTTTTTCATATGACAAAAAACAGAGCTCCAAGTGAGCACGGCTTTCCTTCATTCATAATAATAATAATAATAATCGAAGAAAAATTCTTCAAGTTTAATTTAGTCGCTTATGAAGAGAGTCGGCGTTTGGGGAATTTGTGGCATTTGGACAAGTCCTCGGTGACAGGAATACTTTCGTTTAATTTTTACTCTCAAGTTTTGTTTGCATTTCGTTTTCCGCTGGCGGCAAGGAATTCAATTTAATAAAAAAAGGAGAACGAGAGGAATGCACACGGGTAACCGCAAAGGTTCAAAATTTTTAATATATGCATACAAGACAGGAGCTTTCATTTTCAGGAAGTTAATTCTTTTTCGGTAGAGTTTTTTTTAGTGCCTGCAATCTGAGGAGAGGGAATCTTTTTTATTTTCCATTTTTCTGTGTAATAAGTATTTTCCTTTTGAAAATAGTTGACATGCCTTTTCCGAGTGTAGGAAAGCTTTTGTCGTTTCTGCAATGTATGAGCACATGTTTCTAAAGAGACGGTCGGGTGGCGCAGTTGGTTGAGCCTAGAAGGATTTAATCTGCTCTTGATTCGTTCAAATTTCAGTGTTTGGAGCAACGTTGGTATTTGTTACAGTATTATTATTAGATTTCTGAATATGAAATCATCGAATGCATCATTCACTCAGTTCCTCACTTGCCGCAAAAAAATACATCCTCATCTTCACCTCGTAACAAACGAAATAAACTATTACAGGCTTACCTTGAATCTCGGTCCGAATCCACCTATTCGCTCTACCAAACCGCATATACCCAATTCTCCGATCTCTTCAGCTCTCAATACTCGGACTTCTTGCACCCAATGCGATCGAGCTGTCAATTCTGAGGTGAATTTTGACCATGACAGTTGTCACATCAGAAAATTCATGTCATTGTCTAATTATTTCAGTCTAGGTTATTGGTCATTAGTGAAAACACACAAGTTTTTGTAAAGCCGTAAAAATGTCTACATTCGTGCCATCAAAACAACATTTGCGGGAAGTTTTAATAAGCCTCTTTCATTTAAAGAAAAAAAGCAACTGAAGCGCTTTAAGTGGTTCAAAGATGGTGATATCGACACCGAAGACAAAGAACACCCCGGCCAGGTGAAAAAGTTTGAAGACCATGAATTCGAGGCATTGCTCGATCAAGATCCGTCACAAACGCAAGAAGAACTTGCAAAATTACTTGGCGTCGCACATAGGGGTATTTGCGTTTAAAAAGTGCGCAAAAATATTTTTTTTTCTAATAAAGTGATATTTGCCTGAAACACTTATTATTAGAGTTTTAAAGCTTATTTACGTCGAATTAAGGGTTAAATAGAGTGTTTTTCATATATTTAGGTAATTTTTTATTAATGTGAAAAATTGGAATGAAATATGGATCACTTAAAGTTATTCAGTGGATTCTGCCCAGGATTCTTCTTCGTCAATACATTCATTATCTGTTTCTTCATCTTCGATTTCATCGGCTATTGTAGTTTCGTCAGTGTTTTCTAAAGATGATGGACCAGGAAGCCCGGCCATAAGCATTTCAAGAGCTTCTTTTGTAAATTGTTTTGTTTTCTTAACAGGCAAGGGTCTTAAACTCGTTATAAGAGGGTCTGAGCTTAAAAGTAACCTATTAAAGAAGAATTATTTATTATTTCCAGTTCCTAATAATTTTGTTAACCTGTTAAGAACATCCATGTTGCAGTCCTTCCTAGAAAATTTCCTTGCAAAATTTAATCGGTACAACCTGAAGTGCTTATTCCGTGCTTCTTCTGATAACTGCCCAATTGGTAAAAGAGCGTTTTGGATAACTTCTGACCCATGCAGCAGAATTTTGTGCATCGTTGGAGTCATGGGATGCCAAGGATAGAGCTCAATATACAACCTGGCCGTATCGTTAGCAAATTTTTCAAATTTTGTTGCATCAATTTCAAAGCCACTAGAAAGTACTTCTAATATGACTTTTAATTTAAAAATTAGTTTCACATCGACACCAGTTATTTCGGCAACTAGTTCGGGATTGTTAAAAAATCTGCGGCTTGTATTGCCATCATTTGTGTTCCCGAAACCAGGCTTGGGTATATCAACAATGAGTCCTAATTTTGTTTTGAAGTTTTCTTGTATTTCAGCTTTTTTTTCTTTTAAAATATTTTTTTCTTCCTGCGTACTCAGCTGCCATTTCTTCAATGGAATCTTGTAAGCAAGATGAAGTATGCTTTCAAACATTCGTATTCTGGCATGCAAAATTGACAATCCAAATTTTAACGTATCCTTATTAACTTCTTTTGATCTGGAAAGATCATTAAAATCTTTTGAAGTAGCTCCACAAATGTAACACTTCATTGTTGATTTTGTGTTAGTTGCTGCGTTACAAACTTTGCCATCAACCATTGTAAAAATCAACGTGTGTTTGACTTGACATATTCTGTTGCCTTCGATGCAAGTTTCGTTTAATGCACTTATCTTGGATTCAATGTAGGCTATTTCACTTTGTGTAATATCAAGAGATTCCTTTACAAAATTAATTTTTATTGGACGACAATATCGTGGTGAGGATGGCGTTGGATTTTGCCAAATAATTTTTTTTGTTGAACTGCAAAACAAACGCAATGGCACAAATGAGCATTGGAAGATGTTTGAATCTGAATCAGAGCTGTTTTCAAACTTTTGCTGGAACTGCGTTTGCTGTGAACCGTCACATCCCCATTTTGATACAAGTTCTAAGGAATTGCACTCGCTTTCGTTTAAATTTTCTTGCACTTCATCCAAATACAACAATAACCGTTTAGCTGTATGGTTTAGTAAGTCCTGCAAGTTAATTTCAGCCAAAGTTTCTGTTACTGTATATGACTCAGGGATTGGGTAGCATTGTTTTTTTGCTTTTTGAAGAATACTGTAGCAAGGAAAAAGTTTTTTGTCACTAGTTCTCACTATTTCGTACTGTTTTCGCGAAAGATTTGCATCAACAAAAATAGAAAGAGCTTTAAGAGTAGACAATTTTTCACGTTGCAACGTCCCAATGCATTGGGAACTATCAGACAATACTTTTTTATACCTTTTTGCCCTCCCCGGAGAATCGATTATTTCTTTCAGTACTTTTGAAGCTTGTGGTTTTCCGGTCCCACGTAATTTCATCTGAGTGGCATATGCAAGTTCTTCCGTTTCGTAACTGTCACGTAAGCTCTGTGTTCGTCTTCTTTTGCTACATTCGCTTAGTTCTACGAAAGATTTCGACGGCCGGCCGCGTCCAGCCAAAGTTGGTACTTCAAAAACTCCCTGAAGCCAAATCTCATTTTTTCTTAAAAATCTAATATTCGTCCGTTGTGAACTTAACCATCTTAGCTTGAATTCATGCCTTAATACAAATTAGGAGATTAAAAAGGTGAAGTTGAAGATACCTATACAAATATTGCTTAGATAAATACCTTAAACGTCCAATTTTAAGCTTAAAATCTTTAAGTATATCTTCTGTACAAGACGCTTTATTTAGCAAATAGCTCTGAAGGTAGTCCAATTTTGCATCAAAATCTTTCTCTTCATACTCATTCATAACATCATACAACTGTTTTTTAGTTTGAATGCACAAGCCAGACGATCCTTCAAGCAAAAGAATTTATTTTGTGATAAACAGCCTTAGAAATTTCAATAAACTTGACACATATTACGGACGACAAAATCTAGAGGGGCAGTTAGGGGCAGCATTTTTTTTTATAATTTGCATCCTGACATCTGTTACTATTAGATGATACTAAAAATGTTACCGAATAACACCGAATTATACATCAAAAAGGCCCACATTAACAAAAAACATAAAAAAAAATTGCCCATTGGCATATACTTTGAATAAATCAAATATCTATTAAACTAAAGACCCACTGATTATAAAAATAGCTTAACAATAAAGTACATACCTGCAGCTGAACTATCCATAGTAAAAATCTTTCCACACAATACAACAAAATACAAAGCTCAATTATTTAACCGTAGGATTTTTCAGAAAAAATCGCTAATACACAACGCAAGCTTTCGATCGATGACTTTCAACTGATGCTGTGGCGAAATGTGTGCATTAAAATTAAAAATTTCTACGGTACATTATTTCCTGGTTATTTAACTACAGCTAGGAAAAATATTACTTCTCAGTTCTACATTTTGAAAAATTGATTTTTGCGCACTTTTTGAAAGCAAATACCCCTATGTGCGTCGCTCAGCAAACCATTTCCGATCGTTTGAAAGCAATGGGAATGATCCGAAAGGTAGGACATTGGGTGCCATATGAATGGAAGCCACGAGATGTCGAACGCCGATTTTGGATGTCCTACCCCACCTGCCGTATAGTCCAGACCTTGCGCCATCCGATTAATATCTCTTCCGATCGATGCAACATGGCCTGGCTGACCAGCACTTCCGTCATTTCGATAATGTCAAAAAATGGATCGATACGTGGATTGCGGCCAAACCGGTCGAATTTTTCAGAACGGGTATGCATGAATTGCCAGAAAAATGGGAAAAATGTGTGGCTAGCGATGGGCAATACTTTGAATATTGAATTTATATCTATTTTTCCTCAATAAAGCATTGATTTTTGAAAAAAACGACATTTTCAACCGGCAGTCCTATTAAGTGTTTTATTTTCTCATATATTAACATAAAAAAGAAAACAAAATTAAATAAATAAAGTTATATAGAAAAAGATAAAAGCAGTATGAAGTAAGACAAACATTTTAGAGGTTCAAATAACAGATTTATGATTATGGTTGAATAGATTTGAAGAGGACATGAGGAGAATGGGAGAGTCATAAAGGTGCTTCTTTTTCTTCTTTTACTTCCAGTATTGGTTGTAGTCAGAAGAAAAGAAGCAACAAATTATTTTTTTAAGTGATTAGCATTGGAAGGCCATGAATGTATCGCACGGCACTTTTTGTTGAGAGACAGAGTCAAGACTGTATGTTATAATGGGAAGGACAAGGGATTTTGCAAAGTTTGCTCCTTTCTGCCGACGACATTACCAGAAAGATTACGTTTTATAATATATCCAAGGATTTTTGCGGATTCTACATATTCCAGGCTATCATCAGAAAGACAAACGTTGGTTAAAATGTTGTGATCGAATGTTCTATGGGCCAATGGAATAACTTTTGATTTTACAAGATTTATCAGCAATCCATTCACTTGAGTCCAGTGATGTATTTTACTTAAATCAACGTTTATCAGTGAAACAAGTTCCAAGGTCGGGCTAAGTACAACTTACCGTCATCTGCATAAAGATGTATGGAACAGTTTAAGTATGTAGAAATTAAGTCATTAATAAATATGCCGAAATATGAGGTCCGAAAAAAGATCCCTGTGGTAGGACCTGCTTGAAAAGCTTTAATACAGAGACTTTTTCACCAATCACAATCCTTTGAATTCTTTTCCACAATTAATTCCTTATAAGTCTTGTTGCGTTTCCACCAAAACCAAAATACTGTTAACCTTGTCAAACGCCTTTGAAAATTCAGCAAGCCGATGTCCCGTCTTTTGTCCTCAATGATGCTTACCATAGCTGTCGAGCAACTGTGTTTTGGCCTAAAAGCAGACTGAATGGAGCTTAGTAATTTATTCATGCATTTTTTGTTTTCTTTTTAGTTTAATCCACATCAGTATTTTTCGAAAGCCCATAAAATAAGTTTTGCTGTTTTTCTCATCTTCCAACAGTCGGCTCCGTGTTGAAAAACGGGCTAATTGAGCTTTATTCAGAGCATGACTAGGGAAGCATAAGGAATCGCCTGGGATGGTCGAAAAATAAGTTCCTTTACTAACTGATAATCATGATGATTTTTATCCCGAATAGTGTTCGATGAATCCATGTTTTTGCGAGCGTCAAAATACTTCAGATGAACTGGAAAATCCATGGATGTTTGTTGGAAGACAGGGGGTTTCCTTTTTTTTATCGATAAGACGCAGCGTGCTGATATTTCAGTCGTCGGGCATGCTTTCGCCCTGCCAAACCTGACAGCCAACATTTACTGAAATTCAGCGAACAGTCCTTTCGGAAGGACGCGCGAAACGTTACCTCAACAGAATACCCAATTTGATTAAACAATTTTATTATTTGCAAGTGTTTTTGAACACTACACTATTGGCAAAATGGACTGAATTGACAGATGTATATAGCTTCAAAAAAATGGCCGCTATCAATTGTCAAAGATCGGAAGTCTCTATCCGCATTGGCGTTTTCTCTTTCTCTTCTTTTTCTATGTCTTCTAAAACACATAAAATTCAGAAAAATGCATGAAATCTTTATTTGAGTCGATAGTAGGGTCCATATAATTTAATTTTTGAAGATTATTTCATGCAAATGTTGACCTTGACTGCGCCTCAAATGGTCCATCCGCTTAGTCCAATTTTGGCATACTCTTTCTAACATTTCGGCCGGTATCTCAATAAATAATATGCTTCAATGTTGTCCTCCAATGCGTCAATTGAAGCGGGCTTGTCTGTATAGACATGAGCTTTAACATAGCCCCACAAAAATAAGTCTAAAGGCGTTAAATCATACGATCTAGGCGGCCAATTGACCGGTCCCGAACATGAAATAAAATGTTCACCGAACTCGCCTCTCAATAAGTCCATTGTTGCGCGTGCTGTGTGGCATGTGGCACCGTCTTGTTGAAACCACATGTCATGCAAGTTAAGCTCTTGAATTTTGGGCAAAAAAAAATTGGATATCATCTCACGGTAGCGCTCACCATTCACAGTTACGTTACGATTCGCATTATCTTTTCAGAAGTACGGTCCAATGATGCCACCAGCAAATAAACCGCACCAAACTGTGACTTTTTCTGGATGCATTGGTAGCTCTTGCAATGCTTCTGGCTGATATTCACTCCAA
Source organism: Orthonevra nobilis (assembly GCA_963555765.1). Lineage (NCBI taxonomy): Eukaryota > Metazoa > Arthropoda > Insecta > Diptera > Syrphidae > Orthonevra > Orthonevra nobilis. The sequence continues at coordinate 44,014,152 of OY743225.1, forward strand.
AATCGACAAATCAGCTTATTTACGTACCCATTGAGCGAAAAATGAGCTTCGTCGCTGAACACAATTTTTCGTTAAAAAAGTGTTTATTCGGCCAACTTACCAAGAGCCCATTCATGGTTAAATTATAGACCAAACTGAAGATGTTTGACAGTGAAACAAAACACGAAACTTGCGTCAGCTGTTTAAACCAGTGTTGCCAAAAAGATAATAGCTAAAAAATCACCCTATACTTCTCTTTGGCAAAATTCTTCTTTGCTCATGAGTAGGAGATTCAAGGAATGGAGGACACGGACTACCCCGTCCGTCGAACTCAAACACAAGCAACCACAAGCGTGCCGCCATCCTCAAACAAATATAAACGAATTAGGTTAAGCAAACAATCATGTGTCAAATGCCTTCTTATGTGAGTATGAAGAAGTCTCTTATTGTAATAACTATAATTAAATAAATAAATAATTAACTTCACCTGATCCTGGCCTTATTTATTAGTCTCAATATTTTTTGCATTGACTAAAAACCAAAAATATGAATTTTCTCTCTCAAAAACTGCAGTCTTAAAAATAATGAAAAAATGTCACAGCACAGAGACACAGAAATGTGTCTGACTAATGGAACAAACTGTCGTTATTCGGTTACTGTTTTGATTAAAAATTTCATTAGACATCCTCATTAAAAACGTTACAACAGTTATCTCCTCATCTAGATCAAAGTCTAATTGATATCCCAAGGACTTTATAAAAATCCCTGAACCCTGAACAAAAAAAAAACATTTAAATTAAAAAAAAAAATCTCCTAATACGTCCGTACGAAATGATGAAACTTTTCCCAAGGCAACACAATGAATATCCTTTTTATAAACATGTCTTTATGTGTTTGTATTTAGTTTTTAAAATTAAAAATGAAAATCATTCAGTAGCCATACAAATGTTTCATTACCATCCAACGACAAGGACCCCCCTTATGCGCCATGAAGCACATAATGCGAAAACAATTTCATTTTTCCCTCTCCTATTTTAGCATTGACTGCGAGGATACTCTGACGCAAATCCTTGGGACAGTGCGACAACAATAAACGGCCTCCTATGACAATTAACATAAATCACAGTCCCACACTCACTAGATTCACGCAGGCATGCCCTTTAAGGACACATCAACTGAAACTGAAATTTTTGACATCACATCGTTACATTCCCATCCGAAGTGACAACTGACAATCAGCTAGGAATATTTTGTTTATGCACGCACATCCTCGGAAATGTGTAAAAGTTCTTGGACGATGCTTATTAAAAGCGAGTCGTACTAAAAGTGACACCCGAAGAGCATAACATGAATTTGAAAATGTTTTCCCGTTCCCGATTACAACTTGCTGTTGGCCCGGAAAAAGGATTCGACATTATGCCAAACATTCACAAGGATGAGGCAAAATTACACCAAACTGACAAAAAAAAACAAACAGAAAACAATCAAATTTGTATAAAATGTAAATCATCATAACTGTGCATAGTTATGGCGTATCCTTGCAGAACATTTCGACATCCTTTTAGAAAAATTATTCTCGAAAAATCGCTACGAGATGTGTTCTTGCTCTGGTTACGTTAGCAAAATGCAAAATTTTCCACATTCCGCACCAGTTTCTCCATCCGGGTTTGCCTACTACAGCATGTGGCTTAACAGAATCGAATGGCTGCCGAGTGCCGTTCGGATTACTGCTACACTCCTAGTTGTCCTGAACCGAACGAATTGTTAACCCATTTCAGTGATTTGCATAAAACTAACATGAAATAGTTGCCTCAAAATAGCATCACACTTGGCTGGCTGGTGTTAACCCTGCTGAATACCCTCGCCTCCCATTCTCGGACCAAACATTCAAACAGGAGTCACTTGTTCACACAATGTCCCTTGAAATGTGTGAAAATTTATAGAGGCAGGATGTATTAAAATGCCCAAGCCACTTAAAGCATGTATGTTTCCATTTTATGTCACATTTACTACAAAAAAAAAAAATATTATAAAAATTGACATTGAGTATGGCGATGGGAAAAGGTGTTGGGAATGAAGCTAGAAGTAGAATCCTTACCAAGTGCAGACTGTATTTCATACCAAAGTTTAAATGTCTGAGTACATCTGCGCAATGCCTTCTTAAAAAATTGGTTTGGGTGCGAGTAGGCCTGCCCATACCATGAACTTCCCATCTCAAGACACAAAAGAAATAGGTGCTATTTTATTTTCCTACACCATGAAATTCAATTCGGATTATGAAAACATCATTCATTCCCAAATCAAATGCATTGCAAACAAAAAGATCAGATACTACTGTGTCCAAAAAATAAGGTGACATATGAATTTAAACTGCGCGCGTCGAAGGATTTGGAAATTTTTCTTTCTTTTTAGGTTGGTAGTACTGTCAGTGACATCTATGTGAAATTTCATGTCAAAATATATTCATGGTGTTTGAGATACGCGTCGTTTTGTGAGCTGCTAAAAGTGAGTTTTTCGTTTTTTGCGATGTCGAAATTTATTGAGCAAAGAATTTGCATTAAATTTTGTTTGCGGAATCAATTTTCTGCTGCGGATACGTTGAGGATGGTGCAGAAAGCCTTTGATGATGAGGCTTTGTCTAAAAAAAATGTTTACAAGTGGTATAGTGATTTTCAAGCCGGCCGTGAACGTGTCGAAGACGAAGAGCGTTCTAGGCGTCCATCAACCTCAACCGATGAAGCTCACGTCCAACAAATCAAAGATTTGGTGTTGAAAAACCATCGATTAACGATTAGAGACCTTGCTGATGAAGTTGGCTTATCGAAAAGCTCAGTCAATACCATTTTGAAGGATGTTTTGGGCCTCAAGCGCGTCAAATCTCGACTGGTGCCGAAAACATTGAAATTTTTGGAAAAAAGGCGTCGCTTTGAAGTGTGTGAAACAATGCTTTGCGAATACCAGGATGTCATGAAATGCATTATAACTGGCGATGAGACTTGGATCTATGCTTACGACCCCGAAACAACCGATCAATCGAGCGAATATCGTGCCAAAGGAGAGCCGAGACCAAAAAAACCGCGCCAAAGTCGCTCAAAAATCAAGGTCATGTTGACTGTTTTCTTCGATTATCGTGGTGTTGTGCTTTATGAATTCCTTCCAACCGGCCAAACAGTCAACAAGGAATATTATTTGAACGTTATGCGTCGTTTGCGTAACGCTATCCGCCTAAAAAGGCCGGAATTGTGGAAAGACAATTCTTGGTTTTTACACCACGATAATGCACCATCCCATACCGCACTCGTAATTCGTGATCATTTTGCCAAAAAGTCAACCAATATCGTTCCGCAACCACCGTATTCAGCTGATCTGGCGCCGTGCGACTTCTGGCTGTTCAACAAGCTCAAAAGACTGGTCCGGGGACACCGTTTTGACACGATAGAGGAGATTCAAGCCGCAGCGAAGACGGAACTGAAGGCCATCCCGGAAAGTGACTACAACCAGTGTTTCAAAGATTGGAAAATCCGTTGGCATAAGTGCATTGCATCGGGAGGGGATTACTTTGAAGGGGATGAAATTGATTTGGAAGAATAAATAAAGAATTTTCAAAATAAATACAATGTCACCTTATTTTTTGGACACAGTAGTACATATATTTTTAGCTGCCTGTGAGGAATACCATATACTCGTATAAGTTTTCGTATTTATATATGATTTAAAATACGAATTGCGTATTTAACATTTTCTGACTGAGTTTCATTTCTACTAAAAGAAAATTTGAAATAATTTTTACCGTTTTTTTTTTTAAATGATAGCTGGTTGGACTTTTTTTGTCATTAATCATTTAATTACTAACTTGAGGTGGCGTTACAGTCCGCGTGGCATTGGAATTTTATCCTTTTGGCTAAGTCGATGTCGCTGTACAACTCGTAGCATATAGTTCGTTGTTGAATCTTCTCCTCCACTCACAGTCAATGCAGATGGGACAAAAGATTACATTTTTCTCTCGGAACAACCTAAGGGGCCTTCATCCGCTTTTGAAAGTGTACATTCTTCTGCACCATATAGTAGGACGGGGATGATATTGGTTTTATAGAGCGATGCTTCAGTTCTTCGAAAGCGGGCTTAGCTTTAATAGCTAGAGGCATTCTTCGTTTGATCTCAGCGCTGATGTTATTATCTGTTTTTACAGCGGAGCCAAGATAGACAAAGCCCTAACTACCTCAAAGTTATAGCTGTCTATGGTAACGTCGGATATGTTTTTTTTTGATGGCAGCATATGCTTCTTTTTGCCCTCTTTCGTTGACAAGGTTCTTTAGCACTATTGTCCCAAGTATGATGTTGAAGAAATCGCATGACAGTGCATCACCTTGTCTAAAACGTTGTTTGAAATCAAGTGGGTCGCTGACGTCTTTGCCGGCCTCCATCGCCATCCTGCACAAAAGAACAAGCTTGGCAGGGATGCCAAACCTAGGCATGACTTCATAAATCTCGTCTCTGTGGACGAAATAGACACCAAAACCAACCTTGAAATTGATGAAAAGGTGGTGCACACTGACTTGGCGCTCATGGGTTTTTTTCGAAATCTGCCGTTATGTTAATATTTGGTTTATGGTGGACTTTTCTGGTTGAAAACCACATTAATACGGACCTATCAGGATGTTGACGAACTGCTTCAGACGTTCACATTATACGGCGGAAAAGATGCAATTTTGAGGAGATTAATACCTCTATAATTGGCTTCCTTCCTTCAGGATTGGGCAACCAATACTGACAATTCATTCAGCTCGCATGCTTTCTTCTGACCATGTATTGCAGATGAGTTGGTGCATTCTCCCAACTAAGTCATCGCCACCGCTTTAAGAAGTTCTATTTTGCTATCTGTACTTCGTCTAGGTCAGGTAGATGGCATTGTTGGTTCTTCCATGTCCTCAGCATTGACTGCAATTCTACTATGATATTTCCATTTCGAATTTTGCAGGCTTCGGTTTTGGGTGTGTAACCTTGAGATAATTATTTTTGCTGGCTGGCTGTCCATGGCTTGCATTAAACATATAGGACCAACGACCCAAAATCTTAGCCAGGACATCCCTCTTTATGTCCTTTTTGAAAGGGTTCAAAAGAACATAGTTTCAATCCAGAGACTTCAACCACTTCTTCCTTCCGAGCTGGTAACTGCGCAGCAAAGGATCTTTTTCTGTCTGGTATATATGGATTAAAGAGGACCATATTCAGTCCAGTTTTCTTTGCAGATTTTGAAAGGATTTTCCAGTTCCAAGAGATTTTTTTATCTCTGTGTCATTTTCTGGAAAGACCTCTAGGATTGGGCTCATGATAAGAAACCACAACAGTGGAAAACAAACTACATCGGATGTTATGGTTTTCCTTGCAATATATGAGTAATGCAGTTTTAGCCATGTGTTTTAATCTTGTCATTTATCTTTCTCTCGATGCTTTTTCTTTGAATTCAATTGTCTCATGTTAGTTGCGCCATGAGCTTCTTTTTGCTAATAAATTATAATGATAAAAAAGCGTCAAGCTACAGCCGAGCAGGTATTGAACAAAAAAACTGGTGGCTCCATAATATTCTAAGGATGTTTTCCTGTGTCAGTGTTACAGACGTCACTATGAGTCTTGAAAAATGGGAAAGACTTATAGGATTCACATTCCTGAAACAATTTTCAAAGAACTTCCGCGGAAATTTGGATCTGGGAATAGAGAAAGGGGCACTTCAATGTATGAAATGGCCTCAACTAAATACTGTTTTAGTCTTTTTGGTAGTCTCTATAAATAGTTACTTACTTAGTTTAGTCAATTGACTAAATAAACATAATATTGATGAAACTTTTGGCATTAAAATTGATCAAAATAAAATTTTAATATGAATTTGTCCGGAAACTTATGAACGGCAGTGTATATATTTATGCATATTTTTTTATCTGATAAGGAAGCTGCAAACTATAAATCTAATCAATTTTGAACTTTTTTTATTGGAAAACTAAACTGGTTTTAATTGAAGAAGTGAAAATGTGCCTTTTTTTGACAGTTTTTTCGTCATAAAATTCAAACCACCCTGTGAAATTTAACCACAAGCTTTTCAGGTGATCTTTATGCACACACGCTTCGAATGAAACCGATTTGGCTTCAAAAGCTTGATTTGTTCTCGAGTTAGGCTGTACGTACGTACGTACACACACACACACACACAGACATCTTTTTAAAAATGATGTAATCCGACTACTGCGACCGCCAAACGTAGAGAAATGTAAAATTTTGAATTTCGAAAATCGGACCGATTACAAGAACTTCCTGATGGGAAGTTAATAAGTTTGCACAATTTGCTCGCGTTATTCTGGTGTCAATCTACCGTATTTATCACAAATCAAATTTCAACTGTCAAATTGACAATCTGTAGAAACAGTGTTACCAGTTCTAAGACCAAGCTTACTTTATTCCTCTTTCACGGAGACTCCTATTTCCATACTGGGGTATACTGCTACCATCCTGTCAGGCTAATCAGCTTATTCATCAGGTATCTTCGTCTTCTGATTTTTTTTTTATTATTTACTCGCTCTTCATGAGGATATTACGGCTCTTATAATGCGTGAATCACAGAGCGAGCGGAAGAATTAGGAGAAGAATGAAAGATTGTGTAGTGGTTTGAGAAACTCAGGTGTCATTGGTTTCAACTCACTTCCGTGTTTGGCGCCCGAAACGGGATGGAGGATTTTCATATCGACCTATTTGCTTTAACCTAATTCGCAGGATTTTATTCGACATAACTTTTGATCTATGAATTATGAAAGTTAGGAAAATTTGGCTTGAACACCCCGCTGTCAGTGTTATGCCTTCACAGCAGAGCCATCTACACACAATCTACACAAACCGCTATTATGAAAACACGAATTAGGAACTAAGCCGATACAACAACCACTACAATAACGCCACCCATCACTCAGACTACTATCACTGGCCGACCAACCCAGTGATAGTGCCATGGTGACCTCCCTCATTCCTAGCCTGTTCCCATTTTTCCTTAAATTTCAGTGGCCGGAAAAGAAACCTGTCACACTTTAGTGTCCCGCACTCCAAAATGACCTGGTACTTTCCAGCATTTTTGCATCCTTTATGGCATTGACCTTTAACAACACTTTCGAGTTTGGTTTCCTGGAGCGTAATTTTGATTTCTTTCTTTGTAGTTTAAAAATCGTTGCACACAAAGTTCGGATTTTGTTTTTCTATCTCTCTCTCTTGCTCTTCCCAAGCACGGGGCATAATCGAGTACGTAAATCTTTTCCCACTCACATTCATCCCATCTGTGGCGCTTTATTGAATCGAATAACTTTGGCACAACCCTGACCAGAGGCAGCGGTTCGCCATCACCACCGGCGACGGCACCACCACCATAGCCATCGCCCGCCGTGCCGGTCACGAACAGTATTTTAAGTGCATTTATGGATGCATTTTCTGACGCGGATGCTGCCATCAAATTACAATGGAAATTATTTGGATGTAACATAAGCCACAAACGTGCCACGCAAACTAACAAATTATGATGATCTCCAGAGGGCGTCGGCGTCCAGAGCCAGCTGTCATTTTTGCTACTAGCTGAAGTAGGCTGAGGCATGAGGCCCCGAATGAATAATGACGTCCAATGAATGCGCTTTTGGCTTTAGCTGGGCTGGGAATTGAATCTAATCTCACATTGGATGCGAACTGAGGGAAGTGTTTCGTTGATGGAAAAACTGGTACATCACGACTAACAAAGGAGCAGCAGATGCAGGCTTTTGAATGAGTTGAGCCTTGACCATAAATTTTATAGTGTAGATGCTCTTGTTGCGTAGATGGTGAAGTATGCGGGGTCCAGCTATTTCATTGATGCAATAATTGTGCACTGTTGATGAGGATGGCGTAAAAGTTGTATGTCAACGTGAAAATGTTGGCAATAAACTGAGAGAGGACGCTCAGTGCGTGCTGGGTAAGCTCTGTTGGAGCGCAAGCAATTTATGACAGCAGCAAAAGTTAAGCAAGTTTCGGTGCATTGAAGGCGGTTAATATTGAATTTTAATTTTAATGAAAATTTATAAACAGACTCGAATGATTTTATTTTTTTTTATTTAAAAATTCCATCAAACTTTCGATGACTTCCTATTCCTAATAGGTTTAAATATATCTGAAGTTATACAAAGGCCCTCGAACAGAGTGAGAAGTTAATTTTATTATATTTTTTGTTAGAGCCAATCAACCCAAGAGACAAGAAAATATCTGAACTCCTTCAAAATAAGGCAGCGAAACGTGCCAGGAACGTGTGCAGGAACAAGGAAAGTTGTTGGAACTCAGCGCGCAAGTTTTATGTTTCCTTTCCATCTTTAAACGTCACTTGAAAAATCTTCTGTTTCTAAAAACATCTGCAGATTTTTGCAATTTGCGGGGCGTTGCTGAAATGGCAAAGCGTGCCGTGATTACTTCAGTTAGAATACATGCCACGGCTGGGCGTTTCAACTGCTACAATTGATGGTCCCAGATTCAATTCGTAGTCCAATCACCATTTGCTATTGGGATAAAATTAATGGCGCTTTCACTTGATTGGTCGAACAGCGATAGAAGTCTGACTGATGGATGACATTGTTGCAGTGGTTGTTGTATCGGCTACAAGAAAAGTTCGCGTTGACAAGAAAAGTGGTTTGTGAAAATTGTAAATGAAGATGGCTCTGCTGTGAGAGCATAAATCTGGGTCCAATCCAGCATGCCTTTGCTAAACTATTATACTACTCCGCTACGGAGTAATTTCTCTGGAACACATTTGGAGCAACAGAAAAAATGACGTCACGTTTACTAGCAAATCAAATGAGTAAACTTTTGAATAGCTTGAAAAGCATTGGTTTAGGGAAGCAAAAGCGTGAGTGTCACTCGGGAATTGTTTGCAACGCGATCAACTGTAAATTTATTTCAGAGGTAGCACTCTCGGACACATTGACACCTACCCATAATAATAATGTCCAACCCACCACAGAATTCAGTTTTTCCAGAGTTGAGTCCATTGATGTGGTTGAAGCTTTCATAAACGTGAAATCTTACGCCGTAGAACGCGATGGTGTTCATCCGGTGTTCCTGAAAGCACTTCCCCCGAAGCTTTTTCCATTTATATAGCACCTTTTAAATGCGGTCCTTACTACATCAGTTTTTCCGTCGCATTGGAAAGTCGCAAAAGTCAAGCCTATACCTAAAGAAGGTCGCAAAGATGATTACAGACCCATATTTATTCTACCTTTTCTCTCTAAGGTCTTCGAGAAACTTATGCAAAAACAGATCAGCTTCTATTTAAGCGATATTCAATTGCTTTTTGCTTGTCAATCCGGTTTTCGTCCAAAACACAGCCGCACCTCGGCTCTTCTTAGTGTAGTAGACGATATAAGAAAAGCAATTGATAAAGACTATGCTTTGTTCCTTGTTCTACTCGTTATCTCCAAGGCTTTTGATACCATCAGCCATTCAATTTTCTGTGAAAAGCTTGCAAGATTTTACGGTTTCTCACCCCATAAAGTAAAACTTATTTCATCCTATCTTTCTGGTAGAAAACAACCTGTCGCCTGTGGAGGCGAAATGTCGGATTTCCTCCCCCATACTACGAGGGGTTCCTCAGGGTTCCATATTAGGTCCATTGCTGTTCTGTCTTTACATCAACGAAATTGCAGGTGTTCCTGAGAATTGCTCTATTAACATTGATACAGATGATGTACAACTTCTTTGTAGCTGCCCTCAATGCAACTCGATAAAAGTATAGCACATATTAAAGACGATTTACAAAAAATCTATGATTGGGGAAAACCCAATGTTCTTATACTTCTTCACCCTCAAAAATCAAAGTGCATTGTTATTTCAAAAACAAAATCGCTAGATCTGTCTTACTTTCCTCCAATTCTTCTCTGTAGTGCTCCAATAGAATAAGTTGACACTGTGAACAATCTAGAACAATCGTTTTTAATCGAAACTTAACTTAAATAAGATTGTTGGGAAAGTGTCTGGCGCTCTCCGCTCACTATCAGTCACTAAGGACTACAAACGCTTACGGTTCCCATTCTGATTGCGATTCAACAGGCCGAAGGAAGCTCATGGTCGCATTTAATAATGTTTCTCAAAAAATATATACGATATGTCTTTTGACAACTTATTGAAATACAGAACGCTTAATTTGTTATTTAATATTGTCAAATCATGTCAACCTTCGTTTCTCCTTTCCTTGCGTAGAACACAGGTAAATTTTCCCAAAAACATGGCCGAAATTATTTGTGCTCTGTTTTCGTTTTATTATTACATTATAATATTAACAGTTGATTTTAATAGAAAAAATTATTATCAGCTTAATACACAATCAATTTCGTCAAAAAACATGCAAAAACGATGAAAATAGTAGTTTTCAAATTTTTAGATTTCTCTGACAAAAGACTGAGGATTTCTCTTGCATTGCCCATTTACTAATACGATATTTATATACAAAATTTAACATAAAGTAATTAAACAAAAATAAACAAAGTATTCCATTACTCAAACAAACTCTGTTTGCTCTTACTCTGGTTCTAACAAGAGCTAGTACTTCAGATGGAGAGGTGGTTTTTCTGTTTGGGATTAGTTTCCTCGAACAACTTATGAACGGATTAGGAGTGCTAAAAATATTATGAAATATATATCCCATATTTTGCTGCCTGGAAAATTTTCTTGCGAAGCTTTCCCGAAAGCGCTTTATATCTTTGTTTCGGGATTTTTGAGCTTCCTGAGCTGCCCAAGAAAGGAAGAAAAGATTCAGAAATAATCTCATCCATTTGCATGGTTTACCACGGTATCAGTCAAATTAGATATTTGATTTTCAATGTACCCGGATTCTCTGACAGTCTTGGTTCGTATAGGTTCACAGCACCTTGTCGATGATGGACGAGGATTTTGCCACAATATTATTCTGTTATGCGATTCTGGGTCACCCGATACAATCTGGATTGGAACGAAATATGTTAAAAACATGTTGGCATCGGAAATGTTTGGATCGGTAAATCGGAACGTGCATCACAACCCCATTTATAAATAAGGTGAATATTACACTTTCACTATAACATCTTCTATTCCTTGGAATCAACGACGAATTGTGTTGTCAAGTAACCTTTGAAGAAGTATTTCTGCTATTGATTCGGTAATTCCCAAGTTTGCAGTATAATATTATTTTTACTTCTAATACAGCTGCATAATTTGGATACATCTGATTATTACGGTATGCTTTATTACAGGATCTCTTATTTTCCTCCTTCTCGAAGTTAACTTTGCTTCGACAACTATTGAAAGAGCTTCCTCCGCTGTCTATGGAATTATTTCTTGGTCCAATTTCTATAAGACTTCTTGGTATTTTTGACCGCGTGACGGACTTCATATCTTTTGAGGAATCAACTTTTCATTCTTCTCGAAGTTGCATTTGCGCTGCATAGCTCAATACTTCGGTAGAGTAATTCGAACTCAAATCTTCTGTTTTTCATCTCTTTGATCTTTCCCTTAGGTTCGAAACAATTTTGGGCCGTCCAACAGAACCATGACTCGGCATGAAAACATTATTTCACTTTTTAGCCAGTTTGTCTTTAGAAGTTATTGTTCTCTTTTCCAAGCACGGAGATCACTTAGAAAAAAATCCTTTATGTCGACTCTTCCAAAACACTTCAACAGCGGCCATCAGTTCGTTAGGACCTTAAAATTTCTTGCCCTGAAGGTGTTTTTTTTTTTACTGAAACCGACGTCGGTTTTTTGGCCTCGGCTCATTTGGTAAACTGATGGCCTGATGTCTGGATTGCGTGTCGTACTCATAAACCCACGTCTCGTCTCCATTAATAGATCCTTTAAATGAATGCGGGATGATGAATGGTCGCCAACACACACAGAGATAGATATACTCTTGCCTTTGCTTTTGCAATTAAGAGGGAATATCAACAACAGATGTACCAACTTAACAAACAAAAAGAAAAGAGAACTCAAATCGGTACGATGGGAGTGCCGCACGGTGGTTATTCCGGGAACTTTCAGATCAAGGTGGAATATTTATAAAAATCGAAGGGTGTCTCATGAAATCTCGAAACTGCTCGTCTATAAAAAAAAACAACATAAAACTGAAGTACTCCGTTGGTCATGCAAAAGCTTATCATCAATCAGTAAGGGAAACTAAAGGACGATGCAGCGGTACCAGTGAGAACCGTGTGGTAATGCAAAATTTGCCAAGTACCGCATTTTAATCGAGATGGAAAGACGGGTTTCAAAGATCATCATCACTATTAACATACAATTTTGTTAACATCAATTAAAAAACAAGTAGCAATGGTCCTAAACTTGAGCCTTGTGGTACTCCTTACATTAGAGGGTATCGAATATTTGAGTTTTGCTCGTCGAATGGAGCTTCGTGGAACTCAACCCTCTGTCTGACAGCAATTGTCAAAGAGTTTTCTTCTGAAATCAATTCATCCACGAGCCTCTTTTATATTCATGAATACGATTCACGTAAATTTTTTTTCACTTGAGACTTACCAAATGGAACATAATTTAAAACTCTTAGCGTAAGTTACCGCGTTTTCAATTTCGGAGGGCAAACTTTTCCAACTACAGAGCATCACTTACACACTTATTCCATTTTGAACACCTGAAACTTACACAGAATACCCCATTTGACTTGGCTTATTGTATCGTCCTTTTTTCCTTCATTCACAAAATAAAACAAAAGCAACACATCCGAACTATTACAATTATCCTAACAGGTCGACATCAACCACCTGGTAACTGCATAGCTGCATCATCATTCTCACCGACATCGCAGCTCCAATCCAATTTGTACAAGTGTTTTCACTCAAATTGTCACGGGCTTCCCGAACTCCCGAACTCAACGAACTTTTCGCTTCCCAAAAAACTTTGCCCTTTTGTTCTCCAAGCCCAACCACGGATTCCCAATTCTGTTAAAAATCTCTCAGAAATAAAAAAAAATTACATAATTCTCTGGAAACCTTTATTTGTCGCGATTTTGTTTTCGCAATTTCACACACACTAACATGCTTCAGAACTCCACCAGAAATGCACCCGCGTGTGCAATATAGCACTCTCCAAGGGTGCCAAGTGGTACATTGTTCAATCCTTGCAGCGACCAAAGTACGTTCGTCCTCGAGGTTCGTTTTGTGTCACGCTAAAAAATATACAAAAATTGAATAGAACTTTCCGCAATAAGTTGAAAAGTCTCGATACATTCATTCCCGCAGCCCAACAGCAGCATCAGCGCGTGCATCAAAAAAAAAAGAAGACAACTCACAAAAGCAGTTTGAAAAAGGACCAAAGGAATCGAACGAAGGGGCCGGGCGCCAGAAACGAGCAAAACTTTTCACACGGAAACTTTTAACTTGTTAGACGTAAAGCAAACCGCTTCTGTCGGCTAGAATGATGGAGTGCCAATGTCGGCCGCGATACCCACTGCAAGGACCAAGGTGCAGCGTAGTGATGGTTTATGCTCCTCCTATTTCTTCTTCTTCTTACATTGTATCGGTTTGTGGATTTTCGTTAAAATGTGCGACATTATGAGGTTCAAAACGACACGATTTTCCGGTTTCCGTTGCCAAAGCGTGAAACCGAAAAATCAACCGAAAAACTGTTCAACAAAAAAGGGACTCTGGATTCTGTGCGAACTGCATTCGAGAATCAGAGCAGATGAGGAGTGAGTGTATTGAACATGAACCATTTCCGAGAACATTGATACTCAGTTGAGGATTTGTTGCAGGAGAAAAGAGGGAGGAGAAGCCGGCTAATGGCTGGAAATCGATTTCGGTGTATCCGAGGTGTGAAATGTCAATTAAATGTGACATAAGGATGAAGATTGCTTGCTGATGGAGGAGAAATATGGCACAGGAAATCACGTTAAAATTAAGAGTATCGAGGAGGAGCACCTGCCAAGGAGCATGTGCTTGAATTTTATAATCGTTTGAGTATAACTAAATTTTTGATGGGAGGATCTTTAGCAGGATATTCGCTGATGACTTCCTGGCAATTAAAATGAGCTACATGCACCTCATTAACTATAACATGCCTTGTGGCTTTAACGACCTCAGTTTGGTGACCGTTTCTCATTTAAAATATTTTTTAATTACATTTGGTTGTCCAACTAGAGTCAGCTCACTTTTTCAAAAGGAGCAAAATCAGCGTGAACTTCTCCGAAGAGCCTCTTCCTCACAGCTCAAGGATTTCGAAGAGCCTAGGGACAGAATTATAAATCTGCAGAAAACCTTTTCACAAATCCACAGGATGCATTCCAGAAACATTTGAAAGCGATAATGACCAAAAGAGTAGCAAAGACTTTGAATAAAATTTCAGTCGAGCTCTCTCACCCACTTTAGAAGAAGTAAAAAAGGGCAAAAAATTAGTTGCGGGCTCAGAATCTGAACTTTTTAAATACTCATAGATTGGACCAGATTATCAGTAAGATTTGAGAAGACAAAACAGGCGATTCTTCATTTTATAACAACTTTCGAGGAATACTTCTGCTAAGCCTCGCCTTGTAGGACCTTTCCAGTAAATTGTTGCTTGTGTCCGAAGCATTTTTGAAGTACACAAATTCGCCAAAATCTCCCAACCCAACATGACGTCATATCTTGGGCCCATTGAGCAAATGGACAAGAACTCTTTCGAAAAGTAGACTTGATTCAATTTGTGAGATGTTTTCCATTCGCATATTTTGTTTTATATTTTTTTGTATCTTTTAAGTTGCAAAATTCGGCTTAAGCAGTTCTTCCTTCGCGATGGATATGATCGGTTGTTTTCAAAATGTTTCAACAAAATTTTCAAAAGCAAAATCGGTCCAGACGACTTTTTATCGTTTGGTGATTTTTTGATTTTAAATTCATTTTCACTTCAACCTTTACAATGTCCAATTATTAGTATTATTATTATAATTATTATTATTATTACTAGACAACATGAATAGTATTTTTCCTGGTCACGTCAAAATCTAATCTCTTGCAAATGGCTCTTCATTTTGTGACTTCAAGTGTCAATTGTAATAAAGCAAATATATGATTTGGATTTCGATCAAGTTTCAATTGCCATTTATTGTTTGGATCTTGACATTATGAATGGAATATAATTTCGGTAAAAGCTTGATGTACAAATATTCGTTTAATAAATTCGTTTAATAAATTTTGCTTGCAATAAAGCCCAACCTGGTCGTGTTGTGAAAAAACGTGGAAACGTCTTTTTGAACCCACTTTTATATCTTTGTGCACTTTTCGTTTATACAACCAACTTTCAATTGTACGGTGTAAATTGTCATTTCACTCATGTTCGAAAATTTTGTTTGTTAACGTATTCATCGATAACATCATCGAATATATTGTGTGAAAATTGTTATCCAAAAGCCGATGTACAAAATCATAATTGGGGTGATTTTGATGATTTTCTGAAATGTACTTCGGCTTGATTTTAAGATTTTTGACATCTAACCGTACGATTTGTTACCTCTTCTGTGCTGGGGGCCTATTCCGAGTCACATCACATGGTGAAAGTGAGCTCACTGTCGAGTCGAATAAGAATTAGTAATTATTAACCCGTTCGAATGCCTCTCACTCAAGTTCTACTTTTTAATGATGAACACATCCATTTAACTACTACCAACTTCGTTACGTAACCCTTTGACGTTTCACTCAGAAATCATTTTTAAACATTACTTCTCACAAATCATTTGATTGTTAAAGACGAGTTGTTTATAAAGTGTGAATTATGTTAAGTACTGAATTTTTTTATAGTAGTAATTCGGATACTAGCGGGGAATCAGAAGAAATCCGAGGAGCGGTTTTTAAATCAATTAGGGATGCTTCGAATCCATTTGAACTTCCCAGTAGCAGGTAAAATGTTTATTATAAACTGCAGAAAAGGATAATGTTAGTAGTAACTTTCTATGCCTTAAAGATTTGTTATTTAGGCTAAATAAGGACATATTACACTGCTTACTGGACGAAATGGAACCGCATTTTAAAACTCGTTCGCGATCATCGAGTATGCCAAACATACTTAAAATCACAACCGCCCTTCGATTTTCTGCCCAAGGATCCTATCAATCTGGTGTTGGATAAGATTGCACGATAGGATTATCACAATCATCCGTGTCCTTGGTGTTAGCTGAAGTAGTTTCAATTATGGAGAGGAGTATTTGTGCCAAGTATCCACAAGATACAATAGGTCAGCAGGCACTGCAAGAAACTAGAAAATATTTCATGGAGGCATTTTCTTTTCCTGGTGTTATTGGTTGCGCCGACGGCACACATATAACAATTGTTAAACCGTCAGAGAACGAGCACTTGTTCGTTAATCGAAGGGGAAACCACAGTATTAATGCCATGGTGGTGAGTATAAAACCAAATAATGTTTTACAGGCTTAAATAAATTATAATCAATTTTTTCCTTATGTTTGTAACCTCTTATGGCCAATTATTTGCAAGTATGAGCAAATATGCACATTTTCAATTAAATATTTACCTTTTTCCAACTACTAGTATCTCTTAGAGGAGGTCCTGCAGCACTTAGGCTCTTTCTCAGTTCCTCTCACAGCTCATTTGACTTTTGCCTTGCTTGAGAGGATTGAACTCTTCCTTTTGCCAATTCCTTGTTTTGGCTGAGAAAATCAACCAATATTCGTACTGTCTTGTTGTTGTCACTATAATTCTAAAAGGTATTTCTCATGTGAAAAGGGTCACTTTCGTAATTGAAAAATATGCATACTCACTCACTCTCGATTAGTGTTTCTCACTCGAATTCATTAATCGCTTAATGATGTTAGGCGTATTCACAAATACCATTTCTCTGTTGTCACATGACTCTACTCGGATTCACAAATAGGCCCCCTGAATTACTTAATTTCTCACTGAAAGCGAAATTTCTATTCTATTTTCCATTTTGTGTGCTTCCAAAACATTTGAAGAAAATCTTAGTGACTGTAATCAATGCGTGCTACGCAAATAATGATCTAACGAAATCTAACTGAAAATTATGTCAAAATATATTACAGATTTTTGAAGAGTGGAAATAAACTGTGTGTAGACTTTTGTTTTATTAGATTCGAATCATAAATGAATTGTTTTTGTTTAGTTTCGTCTTTACGAAACCTTGCATATACATTTTATTCTTGGTCCTCATATAGTTCCGTAATAACATTTCATACGAGAGGTGTATGAAGACTTATAGATAGATAGATAGATTAATCTTTATTGTAGAGTAAACTAATATTCTTTTACAAAAGATTTAACTACTGCACACTTTTGCACAGTGATTCGGCATATGGCTACCTTACAACTGAAATATTAATAAAAAATTTTACACAATAAAATATCACAGAATTTAATAGGACTACCGGTTGAAAATGTCGTTATTGCAGACAACTTCATATCTAATACTCTGAGATGAATTTTGACCATGACAGCTGTCACATCAGAAACTTCATGTCATTGTCTAATTATTTCAGTCTAGGTTATTGGTCATTAGTGAAAACACACAAGTTTTTGTAAAGCCGTAAAAATGTCTACATTCGTGCCATCAAAACATCATTTGCGGGAAGTTTTAATATGCTTCTTTCATTTAAAGAAAAAAGCAACCGAAGCGCATCAATTACTTACCGAAGCTTACACGGGCTTTGAATGTGTCAGCGGTGGTTTAAGCGGTTCAAAGATGGTGATTTCGACACCGAAGACAAAGAACGCCCCGGCCAGGTGAAAAAGTTTGAAGACCATGAATTGGAGGCATTGCTCGATCAAGATCCGTCACAAACGCAAGAAGAACTTGCAAAATCACTTGGAGTCGCTCAGCAACCCATTTCCGATCGTTTGAAAGCAATGAGAATGATCGGAAAGGTATGACATTGGGTGCCGTATGAATTGAAGCCACGAGACGTCAAACGCCGATTTTGCATGTCCGAAATGCTGCTTGAACGCCTCAAAAAGAAGTGTTTTTTGCATCGAATCGTCACTGGTGATGAAAAATGGGTACATTACGATAATCCAAAAATGGATCGATTCGTGGATTGCGGCCAAACCGGTCGAATTTTTCCGAACGGGTATCCATGAATTGCCAGAAAAATGGGAAAAATGTGTGGCTAGCGATGGGCAATACTTTGAATATTGAATTTATATCTCTTTTTCCTCAACAAGGCATTGATTGAACGACATTTTCAACCGGTAGTCCTATTAATTTAACTTTGAAAGGAAAAGCGACTTGAAAAACCTTCATACAAATGTTGACTCGAGAGGAGAGAGGCGTTGGTGGCAAACAATACTTGATTGCAAGATTATTTATCACAGAATTTATATAAATAAGTGATAAACGCATTATGTTATAAATAAAAAAATAGATAAATAAACTTATATATATATAAATAAATAAATAAATAATAAGTAAATAGAATAAAAGAAAAAAATTCAATAAATATATGAATGAGTAAATAAATAAATTAATAACTAAATAAGTTAACTAAATAAATACACAGATAAATAAATAAGTAACAAAAAATAAATTAACAAACAGGACTAGAAATCAAATAAAAATAATAAACAATAAATAAATATGTATATTAATTCAAATTAATCCTGAAATCAAGTGATTGTCAGAAGGACTACATGACCAAGTATAGCGTTCGTATAATTTATTCAGTCTATCAGGTACTTTGTCTATATTAGCGATCAAATGCGATTAGCTCGTCAGTTCCAAAAAACCAAGGTAAGTTCAAAATCATTTTCAAAAGCTTGTTTTGCGTTACTTGCAATTTTCGTATATGACTTTTTGCGCAATTACCCCATAGAAGAGAATGGATCGAAATAAAGTTTTGAAAATCATTAGCTTATTGTCAATACTTAATTTAGACTTTCGATTAATGAGAGGGTAAAGTATTTGTGTTATTGAATTAATTTTCCTGATAGTTTCCTGAATATGAAGGCCAAAGGTTAATGTTTTGTCCAGGTGCACCCCAAGGTACTTGGTGTTCAGTCTCCATTCCAATTGTGTGCCGTTTAAAAGAAGTATGTTGCTTGGCAGAAAACAGGCTTTTCTTTTCTTAGCAAAAAAGACAGCCTGATTCTTAGAAGCATTGATTTTAATCTTCCAACTATTGAAATAAATTTGAATTGTGTTTAAATCAGATTATGTTTTATAGTGTAAGTAGTTCATCCATCAAGTTAATCGAGTCTAGAAGAGTTGCGATATAAATATGTAGTAAGTAAGAAAAAATGTTTCTAAGTCAACGAGAAGTACTCCATAGGGTTCATAGGGCCATCGAGAGAATCAAAATATGCGGCTTTATTCGTTCATTAGTATTTGGTATTTATTTCAACTCCCCAACGCGCCATCATACAAGTTTTTACGGCAATTGGAGAACAGGCCTGGAAGTAACCGACGACAAAACCAAGTTCCTGTAGTCAACAAACAAAAAAACATCTGTCAACCTCATAGCACAAAACGTCACTGTTGGCAACCGTGATTTCGATGCGGTTGAAAAGTTTATCAACTCCACGAATGACCCTTTAGTGGAGATTTGACGAAGACTCACCCTTCGAAACCGCTGATACATCGGTTTGGCGAAACAAATGGGTTCAAAACTCCCAACTCGGAAGATGAAATGTATGCTCTACCAATCTCCTGCCAATTCTGCTGCACTTTCAATATTCTTCGTCGAATATTTGGTCTCATATGCCAGGAGGGCGAATGGTCGAGATGGAATAACCCCGAACTCTATGAGCTAAACAACGACGAGGACATTGTCCGGAAGGCAAAAATTCGTCGACTACATTGGCTCGGCCACATCCAATAAGTGGAAAATAATGCTGCAGCAAAAAGGATCTTCGAATCACTGCCACTAGGTTCGAGACGACAAGGAAGATCGAATCTTCGTGTTTTGGACAAGCGATCTCGGCAGCAGCGTGCCCGAGATTGACGAGAGTGCAAGGTTGCCTTTTCTGTAAGTAAATATCAGTTTCAACTTGATACCCCCAAGCGCTCCTGGAAAAAAGGGTCGTGACAGAACGACAACCAAGTGATCCTATAAGGGTTCGGTTTTTTCTTTTGGAAGACTGCTGGCAACAATTTGACGACGACTCTCTTTCACATGCGTACAAATTATTTTAAGATACCTTCATTTTTTTTCTTTCCTTTTATTTTAAAGGATTGCAAAGTGCCACTTTCTGGATAGATTGACTCCCTCCAATGACCAATTCTAGAACACGAAGTAAAACTACGGGTACCTATACAGAGCACAATGATCCTTCAAATAAGCACATGTTCATCCCTCCTGCAAGTGCTCAAGTATTGTTTGAAATAAGAAAGTTACGAGGTGTTTATCCGCCAACCTTTGACCCTAGATCTTATATGCTTAACTCCCAAGCCTATGACTCAAGCAAAAATTTCAAATCAAACACTTTACATACCTTAGAATACTTACCAGATTATTGTGCTTATTCCAGACATGCCTTGTCGCTAAAGAATGAAACCTCCGTTTTAAGTAGCATCCGGTTTCAAATCGTGCGACTCCAAAATTCCTTTTTTTTCAAAAACACTATAATCCGCCTTGAGCAACATCACTTAACCATCCATTATTCACTGAGAACCTTGTGCATAAACTTTTTATCTATTTCGTTGTGCCCTATCTGGACTAAAGTCCCTTTGAGGCTCGCGCACTCCTTTAACTCAATTATACGAATACACCAGCTCGAAGCGTTTATGAATACGAGTCCTTTTTGCCAGTTTATTTTTTATATTTCTCAACTTCCTATCTGCCCTTATTCACCTTAACTCGGTATTTGCCAACCATGATGCACATAATGCCGCGCATAGCAGCACAAAAATCCCAGGATATCACCGCAACCGAGTGCCTCTTTGTGTGATATCCCTGCTTTGGGGTATGCATCCAGGTGGGCCGGGCCCAGACTGCGGATAGTGTATCAGCCTATCGTGATGGCTGGAGTGGAACTAATGCTATGCAACTGAGCTGAAATTTTCGGGGGAGTCACTTAAAAATTCCGAGCACAGCCGGAAATATGGAACCCTTGGCAAGCGGAAATGACAGCCGAAAGCAGGATGTATGAATAGTCATCCTCATCATCATCATCATCATCATTATCATCAACAGCAGCTGCAGCAGTAGTAGTAGTAGCAACATCAGCAATAGCAGAAGGAGTAGGTTGTTGGTGTAGCACAAACAGGAATTCACTCTCTCAGCCACTAATCAACTCGCCCTAGAAATGAGGCTACTGCCACTTTACCGGTACGCTACTATGCTGGAGGTAGTGCTACTCTGGCAGACAGCACAGGATGGGGACATAAACAATTTTGCCGGCAAACTAAATAGGGTTAAGTACTGCCGAAGTTAGAAAAGGTGTGGGGCCGGCGATTTCAGCTTCTGTGTGGTAGAATTTGTTGTGCGGGGGTATGTCAGTTGAACGGTTACAAACAGGAAGCTAACAGGAGGAGACAGAGAAGGATTTGATTCCAATTTGGAGATTAATTACTAAGTAATTACCCGACCACACAGTCAGGATAGAGACAAATTGGTATTCTAGGTATTCAAGGAACAAGAAACCGGTCTGCTTAAAGGATACGCTCATTCGAGGCAATAATGTAGGCATCATTTGCAGCGACCATAAAGAGTCTAGCATACACTTGTATCGAGGTAGAGTAAAAAAAAGGAAGTGGCC
Source organism: Orthonevra nobilis (assembly GCA_963555765.1). Lineage (NCBI taxonomy): Eukaryota > Metazoa > Arthropoda > Insecta > Diptera > Syrphidae > Orthonevra > Orthonevra nobilis. The sequence continues at coordinate 44,035,853 of OY743225.1, forward strand.
CAAGCTGCGGAAAAAAAATCTAGCTTACCGCATTGATCGAGTCCAAATCCAGCAATTGGTATCCTTCAATAAAAATATTTGCAGAGCGCTACAAAATAAATAAATCAAAAACGGTTTTGGATATCAATGAAAGTCTTTATTCCTGTGAAAGAACGTTCGATGCCATTATGTATGGAACTCGATTTCTTTTACATGGCAACCACGGGCACACTCGCAGAAGTCCAGACGCTGAACCTAGGTAGGTAGGTAAAAGTGGTGGTTCAGTGAGAACCTAATAAGCACTGTGTGCCGTTTTAATACCACAGCTCTGTTACCTTATTTACTACTGTGTCCAAAAAATAAGGTGACATTGTATTTATTTTGAAAATTCTTTATTTATTCTTCCAAATCAATTTCATCCCCTTCAAAGTAATCCCCTCCCGATGCAATGCACTTATGCCAACGGATTTTCCAATCTTTAAAACACTGGATGAAGTCACTTTCCGGGATGGCCTTCAGTTCCGTCTTCGCTGCGGCTTGAATCTCCTCTATCGTATCAAAACGGTGTCCCCGGAGCGATCTTTTGAGCTTGTTGAACAGCCAGAAGTCGCACGGCGCCAGATCAGGTGAATACGGTGGGTTGAGTTTTTGGCGAAATGATCACGAATTACGAGTGCGGTATGGGATGGTGCATTATCGTGGTGTAAAAACCAAGAATTGTCTTTCCACAATTCCGGCCTTTTTAGGCGGATAGCGTTACGCAAACGACGCATAACATTCAAATAATATTCCTTGTTGACTCTTTGGCCGGTTGGAAGGCATTCATAAAGCACAACACCACGATAATCGAAGAAAACAGTCAACATGACCTTGATTTTTGAGCGACTTTGGCGCGGTTTTTTTGGTCTCGGCTCTCCTTTGGCACGATATTCGCTCGATTGATCGCTTGTTTCGGGGTCGTAAGCATAGATCCAAGTCTCATCGCCAGTTATAATGCGTTTCATGACATCCTGGTAGTCGGAAAGCATTGTTTCACACACTTCAACGCGTCGCCTTTTTTCCCAAAAAATTCAATGTTTTCGGTACCAGTCGAGATTTGACGCGCTTGAGGCCCAAAGCATCCTTCAAAATGGTATTGACTGAGCCTTTCGATAAGCCAACTTCATCAGCAAGGTCTCTAATCGTTAATCGATGGTTTTTCAACACCAAATCTTTAATTTGTTGGATGTGAGCTTCATCGGTTGAGGTTGATGGTCGCCCAGAACGCTCTTCGTCTTCGACACGTTCACGGCCGGCTTGGAAATCAATATACCACTTGTAAACATTTTTTTTAGACATAACCTCATCATCAAAGGCTTTCTGCACCATCCTCAACGTATCCGCAGCAGAAAATTGATTCCGCAAACAAAATTTAATGCAAATTCTTTGCTCAATAAATTTCGACATCGCAAAAAACGAAAAACTCACTTTTAGCAGCTCACAAAACGACGCGTATCTCAAACACTATGAATATATTTTGACATGAAATTTCACATGGATGTCACTGACAGTACTACCAACCTTAAAAGAAAGAAAAATTTCCAAATCCTTCGACGCGCGCAGTTTAAATTCATATGTCACCTTATTTTTTGGACACAGTAGTATGATGTTATTTTGGTGTATTTGAGATATCTCCAAATCCAGCCCGAGGTATTTAAGAAAAACATTAGTTCCTTAATATCCTTAGCAGAAATCTCATTAATTGAGTTGAAGAAGGGTTTACCAAGCGCTCGTCGTCTGGCTCTAGCAAGAGCCGGACAGTCGCAAAAGAAGTGTGTTAGGGTCTTCCTCTCAGCTGTGTTTTTGCAGCTGCAACAATGTGAGTTGTGGGGTATACCTAGCTTAATGGCATGTCCTGTGTAGACAGCCACTAATCTAGCAATATCATGACGGGCTCGCCGAATGAGATCTTTTGTTTTTGATTGTCTGTATTCCGGCCATATTTTCCTTGATGTTGCACAGTTCGTAAGTCTGACCCATCTTAGATTTGCTACTTCAAGGAAGTATGAGGATATACTATATTAGCCTTAACTGCTTGTAGTGAGATGAAGACCTCACCTGCAAGCGAGCGCTGAAGGGCAGATCCCTTTCTAGCAAGTTCATCGGCCTTTTCATTACCTGGGATGGCACTGTGGCCGGGAACCCATATAAGGGAAATGAGCTGACCCTCTAATGACGCCATTTCAGCTCGGCATTCCTGTACTAATTTTGAATGTGAAGTAAAGGAGGCAATAGCTTTGATGGCTGCTTGACTATCAATGCATATGGCAACCTTCTGGCTTGGCAGGATATTTGGATGTAATTTGATTTGACGACATACTTCCCGGATTGCAAATATTTCGGCTTGGAAAACACTGGAATTGTCGAGCAGTCTGTGTTCAGAGATTCTGAGAACACACCCGCACCGACTCCGGCGCCCATCTTAGAGCCATCAGTGTAGATTGTCCAGTAAAAGTCCTTATATATCTGTCCACTATTCCATGCCGCTCTTTCTGGGATAAGAGTGTCAAAGTTATTTGATGGATAAATTCTAGGGACCGTATAGTCCGTTGGTGAAGATACAAAATCTCTCGGTATAAAATCAAGTATAGCGCTATGACCATAGGGTTTTGACGTCCAGCATCCAGACTCTCTGAGCCTTATGGCGCTGTGAGCAGAAGTGTTTTAAATGTGTAGGTCCAAAAGTAGGAGATGCAGCATTGCAGTCCGAGCATCCGACGGAGTCGATCGTAGAGCGCCTCTCTGTACCTTGTTTAGTTTGATGACATTGAATTTTTTCATGAGGGCCGGCCACCTTACTAGTGATCCGTATGTTAGTATCGGGCGAACCACCGCCGTATACATCCATAGGATCAGCTTTGATTGGAGACCCCATTCTTTGCCAAAGGTTCTACTGCAGGCGTAAAAAGCTATGCACGCCTTTTTAACTCGCTGATCAACCTTTAGCTTCCAGCTGAGTTTAACGTCAAGGTTCTTGGCGCTGGTAAACAGAGAAAGCGGTTGTTCATTCAGACGGGTGACTGGGAAACTGGGTATCTTGGTTTTAGTAGTGAAGATCATCAGTTCTGTTTTGCTTGAGTTGATACCAAGGCCGCATTTCGAAGCCCAGGTACAAACTTTCCCCAATGCGCCCTCCATGATCTCACTGATCAAAGCCGGAAACCTTCCTGATACCAAGATCACCATGTCATCCGCGTAGCCTACTACCCTTACCCCATCTCTGTCTAGTTATGATAGAATGAACCCAATTTTCGACGGTTTTCAAGCATAAATCGGCCGATACTGCTGCAATTTCACGTTCGATATTCCTACGAAGTTCATCAATTGTCGCTGGCTTGTTGGCATAGACCATAGACTTGACGTAGCCCCACAGGAAATAGTCTAACGGCGTCAAATCGCACGACCGAGGCTTCGAGGACTTTGTGAGATAACACGTTCTCCAAACTTGGTTTCCAATAAATTGATTGTGACATTCGCTGTGTGGCTTGTAGCGTCGTCCTGTTGGAACCACATGTCCTCCAAGTCCATATCATCCAATTGGGGCCAAAAATATTCGGTTATCATTGAACGGTAGCGATCCCCATTCACAGTAACGTGCTGGTCTTGATCATCACGGAAGAAGTACGGCCCAATGACGCCACCGGCCCATAAACCACACCAAACCGTATTTTTCGGGATGCAATGATGACTCATCGGGTACGTGTGGATTGCTGCCTGACCAATACCGTATATTTTGTTAATAGACGGAGCCATTCAGCCAGAAATGAGCCTCATCGCTGAAGATGATTTATCGATGAAAATCCGAATTATTTTCGAGTTTGTTGCTCAGCCCAATTCACGAACATGGGACGCTTCTGGTGGTCAAGCAGCTTCAGTTCTTGCGTAAATTTAATCTTGTAAGGATGAGGGCCAAGATCTTTTCGCAAAATTCGCCACAACGACGTCACAGAGATGCCCAACGCTTGAGAACGACGTGTGAGAGACACATTTGGGCTTTCTGCAACTGAAGCCTTATCGGTAGCAATATTCTCGACACTACGGGCACTTCTTTGTCTCACTGGCACGGGAACATTTTGTACTGTGCATTCAAATTTTTCCACTAGACGCTCAATTGTTGATCTGCTAGGACGATTATGACGACCACTAATTGGACGTAGCGCTCTTAACGTTGATTTTAATAATTTCGACTCGTTGTTGGCTCGTATTTCCACCAAGAAATTGCAAACCTTATTGAAGAGAAATGTCAAAAGAGCGGCAAGAAATATGGCGTCGTTTGCTGTCCCTTTCGCTCTACTTTTGTAGCGTCCCTGTTGAAAAACCCATTTTAAAAAATGGAACATTGGGTTCTACTACTCGAAAGACTGGTCTTTCGTTTCGTTGACAAACATCGCAGAATGGCAATTGTCAATTTAGACAAGACGAAGCTGGACTTTTTCCAAGAACTAGGCAAAGTTTTACAGGAAAAGTTCGATTTTATGCGCTGATCACACCTCAAGTTAGATGACTCTATATTTTGGATATTTATCTCTTAAGTATTGGGTGGCAACTTAGTAATTGCGGATTTCCCTCATAGATGGCTTTAGTTTGCTGACGTAATCGAAATGTCAAACACATTTACGTCCTATTGCTTTTTTATTTGCGGAAAGGAAAAAACGCATCGCAAGCTCACAAAAAGTTATGTGCTATTTATGGTGACGAAGCTTTAGGGAGTGTCAAAATTGGTTTGCCAAATTTCGTTCTGGTCGTCCAGTTGAGATTGATGACGACCAAATCAAAGCAATAATCGATTTAGATCGTCACAGTAAAACACGTGAGATTGCAGAGAAGCTTCGTGTATCACATGCATTGAAAATAGCTTAAAACAACTCTGCTGTGTTCGAAAACTCGGTATAGGGGTTGCTCTTGAACTGCAAGAAAATCATTTAACGCATAAACATTTGCGATTTGTTAAAGAAACGTAATGAAAATTATCTATTTTAAAAACGATTGATAACTTTTGATGAAAAATGGGTTGTTTACAAAAATGTTAATGGGAAAAGATCGTGGAGCAAGCCAGGTGAACCAGAAAGAAAGTTATGTTATCAGTTTGGTAGGATTACATTGGGATTACCACCCAACCGAACGATCAATTCAGATCTCTACATTGAACAACTAACAAAATTGAATAATGCAGTTGAAGAAAAGCGGCCCGAACTGACAAATCGAAAAGGTGTTGTATTCCATCATGACAATGCAAGGTCACAGTGACATCTTTGGTCACTCGGCAAAAATTATTAGAGCTTGGTTGGGACGTTTTGCCACTTCCACCATATAGTCCTGACCTTGCACCATCTGATGACTTTTTATTTCGATCTTTGCAAGACTCCTTGAATAGTAAAAATTTCAATAATCATGATGATGTCAAATCGTACTTGGTTCAGTTTTTTTGCTGATAAAAACCAGAAGTTTTATGAAAGTGGAATTATGATGCTGCCTGAAAGATGACAAAAGGTCATTGCTCAAAATGGGCAAAACATTACAGATTAAAGTTATTTCGTTCCATGAAAAAAATGTTCTAAAAAAATCCGCATTTACTTAGTTGCCAACCTGCTTGTGCCTATCTGTTCTTTTTTTTTTTTTTGAAAATGATGTCCAATCAATGATTTCTTGAGAACTTTTGTTGGAGGATTGTCTTTATACTGAGGAAACTCGTTCTATTTCGTATATGCTGATGATCCTGGTGTTTTCATTCGGGTGGCTAGTGATGATCTTCCTTGACAGTTGCAGCACGTAGTCATCAATGAGAGTGATCCGTGCGCTTTTAAATACGAGTAGCGTTGCGTTGCTTATAAATTTTCGGGTGTTGAGATTCATCCAGAGTCCAATGCACAACCTGAGGATTTTCCTTCCTATTATTTGAATCTTCTTCATTGTTGATTGCGCTACCGTAAATCATTTTAGGCAGATGGACCTTGGTGCACGTTACTACAAACTTGCTTATTGACCAGTGGTTTGTAACTTTTATGCAGTCTAAATTCTCTTTTTGAGAAGTGGGTCCACCAAATGCTTCTTTAATCGCCTTTTCTTCAAGTTGCCTAAACTGAAAAAGCTCGGTGAAGGCGATCCCCGCGAATTTTTCGCAGAGCTCTGTCAGGGTTATCCTCGTATCTCGTCGAAAATGCCTTCTTCCTCCGGTGGCTTTTACCGCGGCAAATGATATAGAGCAGTTCAAGTAGAACTACATATTCAAGTCTGAGTCGTTTATAATAACATGCCTTTGAAAATTTTCGTCATCATTTCTGCGAAGCTAAATCTATGTTCAGACAATTGCCAAATGCATTATAACCGTGTAAACATACAATTTTGTCCGAAAATATTTACTGTCAGACTATTGTCAGACCGTCATCTGACAATGAAATTGTCAAGTATCTGTCAATCTTCTGAATACATAATTGAACCATTTTCAGACCATTGTGAGGGTCATGGACATTTGCAGACGAAATCGAAGTTACGATGCTACTTTTAAGATTTTTTAAGTGAATTTTTTTTTATGAAAATGAGTCAATACGTCAACGTAAGAAACGTTCCAACATTTCGGCCGATTAAGTTGAGACTGACGTATTTTATTCAGGAAATCGAAACGCGACGTAGTTGTGGCCTGTTGGATGCGCAAAATATAAGTTGCCGAAAGATGCCTTATGGCAATGAGTTGCGGAGGCCATCCATGTGAACTAAATCTCCTACGAAAACCACTTTTCGATTTTTCGCAGACCTTTTTGTTTGCGGTGGAAATGTGACAGACCACGGGTATTTTGATAGAGCATTTTGAGTTGTAGGTAAAAGTTCCGCTGAATTGGGAGTTTCGTTGTGAAGCATGCTACGGGTCAATATTCCGATGTTGGGTGTCAGATGTGCTGCGTTGTAAGGCGGAGCAGATCATGGTATTATTAAAAATTCATACGTAAAAAATGGCAATACAATTCTGGATCCATCCAATCCTTCGTCCAAACATGCTGTTGTTTCTGACGCAATTCGTCCTCTTCGCTGTTTTCCAAAACGTATGCGGCTAAAACAATCGAAAGCGCATTTTTTTCCATTTCGATTTATTAGTTTCTAAGGTTACGCGTTTCTCAAATTCACTTGACTGATGCAGAATGAAAAAATTGATTTGGGTGCGAGTAGACCTGTCCATACCATGAATCATTAGGAAATTTATCTAGTTCAGTTAAGATTCTATAAAATTAGAATCACAATTATTACTTGAAACTGGGATAGGTTGGGGAATGATTAGCTAAAGTTGCGTATGAAACTTTAAGTTTAATTCAACATTACTTACTTACGAATGTGAGTAAGTTATCAGGACAAAAATTTAGAAATAATCGTTTTTGATTTAGTAATATTTATCTAATGTTGTGCAGTAGATTGAAAAGTTTGTGAGCTCGTTGTAAGAAGTTTCGTCTTGGTTGTTTGAAATTACTATGGCTTGTAAAAGTGTTTCTATCTTATCCAGCCTCATATTGAAGCTGGCTGGCTGTCCATGGCTTGCATTACACAACTCAAGGAAAGCATCTCCTGCTGTTTAAAACAAAAGTAAAGGACCAACGACCCTAAATCTTAGCCAGTCTTCTGAAGGCACATTGTAGCACACGGCCATCCCTCTAAGAGTATCCAACTCGACGCGACGTGAAGATAATTTTTTTATAATTTGCTCTCTCTCAAGAGGCTATGAATCAGGGCTGCCGTTTCGAATTTTCGCTGAGGAGTATCTCAAATGCTTTGAGAGGAGTATTTCATGCTCGTGAGGAGTATGCAAAATAAAAAAAATGTTTTGAATAAATAACAATTGTGCTGAGTTTGGTATTAAGACGTTATTTTCGATGTACATTTTTAATCGCTGCCGAGCAGCAAGCAATAATCGGACCGGACTTTCTCCACAACTTCCAAGTTGTTGTGGATCTTTGAAAGAAATGCCTGATCGACACAACAACATCCATCAAATCCTGTGGTAGTTTAGCTCGCATGAAATATGCTCGACCAAAAAATGTGTCAGCCATCCAAATGTACACGGGCCAGCCCACTGGCACATGGTCACCAAGGGCTATGGAGACTGGCGTCCTTGTGCGGATTTCCCTAGCCTGAATGCAGTAACCGTAGTGGATCGATACCCTAGTACCATATATTCAGGATTTCATCTTCTTCCTCAGTGATTGGACCATTTTTTCTGCACTCGAGAGGACATAAGCGACATACCGAAGACGGGCACCATCACTCCGTTCGGACTCTTTGAATTCTGCAAAATGACGCAACGAGGGTTTGTCGACGATATGCTTCGCGATTTCGATTTCGCACATATCTTTATCGATGACTTTCTCGTTGCATCACATATCAAAAAAGAACATCAAAGAAGAACGTCAGAAGTTCGGTTTCTCGGCCATGCAGTAAGCGAAAAGGGTATAAGAGAAACTTGACTTAAATAGAAACTACAAATGCCCCGAACAAGCTTGAGAACTCCGCCATTTTATTGCAACCATAAATTTTTATCGCAGATTTATTCCGAAAGCTGTCGAAACTCAGAGCTGCCTTCAAAGCCTCAATAAAGGAAACGAGAAAAACGATCGCACTGTAATTTTGAGATTTTGCCATCAAAATGGCATTTACTGTCGGAACAGCTAAAGAATTTCCAGTTTATGTTTGTATCAAAAACAACTGTAAAATATGCGCTCACCATTCGCACAACAGTGAGGCAAAGAATTCACCAAACAACTTAATTTTTTGTTTCAAACATTGTACATTAGAACTCATTAAAACCACATTCTCTGCTTATTGATTCATTATTGATCGAAACCCTAAATTCTTCATCCAGCTCCTCAACATTATCCTTCGTTAAAAGATTTGGAAAAAAATTTATAACGGGGACTAGAGAAGAATGTTTGGTTTTTTTGTCTAAAATGTTAAATGCTTTTACGGCTTCGTCATTAAAATCTATCCTTGAGCTTATTTCCTTACATAATTCTCTTCTGTTAACAAAAGACTTGCCTTAAGGTTTATCAAGGTAAATCTCTTCACTTAAGAAGTCAATGTCAACATAATTGAGTTCGATCGATAAGGGAAGTTTTTAAAAAATTGTTTAAAAAACGCTTTCGTCCCGTTTTTGTTTCACATCAAAACCATTGCATTAAAATAAATAAATTTGTAAGTATTTACAAATTTCAGGGGAGTAAAATTGGAGTGAGGGTAGTATGGGAATACGATGAATGCAAGGGGAGTACAATAGTCTCTTAGTAGTACTTACGGCAGCGCTGCTATGAATACTCTTTTAAAGCGCACAGAGCTAGTGGAAGAATTAGGAAAAGAACGAACGTTTTTTTGTAGTGGTTTGAGAAACTCAGATGTATTTGGTTTCAATTGAATTCCGCGGGTGGAGCTCGAATTGTGACGGATGATTTGATTTGGAAGATTTAGCTCAAATTTAGAGTTGCGAAAACCGATTTCATTTCAAAAACTTTAACATTGGAAGTAAAATTTTTATTCGCTTTTGGCATTTGTTTATCAACTTCTTAGATAAAGAGTTATAAATCAGTCAGAATTGTCAAATAATATATAGCCTTGTTTCAAAAGTATTACATTTCGTGAGAACTCAGTTTATAGGGATTCATTTTTTAGAAGTTTGAGGACCAGTTGAATGGTGACAAAAACTAAATTTCGAGCATGATCAAAAGCTCAGTAGCCAACCATAACTGGAACTGTATTTTTTTTTTGGGTAATTAAAATTTGTCTTATTTGCAATTTCTTTGCAAACTTTCCCTTCCTCAGAAAACTTACTGAAACATCACTTATTTTGAATTATTATTTCTAATCAATCAATCAAATTTGTTAGCTTAGCGTGATTATCTTTATGTCCTTTTTGAAAGAATTCAAAAGTATATAATTACAGCCCCGAGATTTCGACCGCCTCTTCCTTCCGAGCTGGGAACTACTCAGCATAGGATATTTTTCTTCTGGTTAATATATGGCTTTAAGAGGATCATACTCAGTCCAGTGTTCTTTACAGATTTTGAAAGTTGTTTCCATGTGTTCATGATTAAAACTACAACAGGGGAAAACAAACTAAATCGGATGTAATGATCTTCCTTGCAATAAAGGTGTAATGCGGTTTTAGCCATGAGTCTTAACTTTATCATTTAGCTTTCTTTCGATGCTTTTTCCTTGAGTTCAATTGCCTCATGTAAGTTGCGCCATGAGGTTCTTTTTGCTAATATATTCTAACGAGAAAAAAGCGTCAAGCTACAGCCGAGCAGGTATTGAGCAAAAAAGCTGGTGGCTCCATAATTTTCTAAGGATGTTTTTATGTGTCAGTGTTACAGACGTAATGCAAAATGGCAAAGACTTACAAAATTCACATTTCTGAAACAATTTTCCAAGAACTTGCGTGGAAAAGTATTAAAGGGCCTCAAATAAATACTGTTTTAGTCTTTTTTCTAGTCTCCATATTTAATAACTTACTTAGTTTAGTCAATTGGCTAAATAAAAATAATGTTTATGAAACTTTTGGCTTTAAAATTGAACCAAAAAAAAATGTATATGAATTTGTCCGGAAACTTATGAACGGCAGTGTATATATTTGTGCATATTTTTTTTATCTGATAACGTAGCTGTAAACTATAAATTTAATTAATTTTTAACTTTTTTTATTGGAAAACTAAATTTATTTTATTGAAGAAGTGAAATTGCCCATTTTTGACAGTTTTTTCGTCATTAAACTGAAACCACCCTGTCAAATTTAACAAAAAGCTTTTCAGGTTATCCTTATGTACACACGCTTCGAAACAAATTTGGCTTCGATAGCTTGATCTGTTCTCGAATTAGGCTGTACGAAAGAATCCGGAATACGCATATAAAGACATCTTTCTAAAAACAATGGAATCCGACTAATCGAAACGGGGAAAAATGGAAAAATTTTGAATTTCGAAAATCGGACCGATTACAAGGAAGATGTTAAGAAACAATATTTTAATTTGCTGCCAACCGTGTGAACTAACAATTTTCAACCTGGCAACTTTGTTAGACAAAATATTACGAGGCAAACCATCTGACAATGAAAGTTTGGGACAACATCTGGCAACCGTGTTAACTGACAATTGTAAAGTTGTTCGCTATTGTCAGCTCATTTGTAGCTCATTGTCAGACCATTGATAGACTGAATATAGCTGTAGAATTGTTAACGACAGGCAGCAGAGCTCAAGTTCTAGTTCTCGTTGAAAACGTGGTTCGTATCAACAGCCGAGGCAGCTGTGGCTAAACTGCTTTTTACCTCAGAAGCGAAGCAGTGCAGATGTGTCATCAGCGACTTCAAATTCTAAAAAATCTCTCATCATTTATTTTGCACAAAGTTTTTGGCAAATTGACTTATTTTGACCATTTTAAACATCACCCCAATCTGTTTGTTGCAGCGTTGACATATCACTTGTTTTCTGTGAAATTTCCTATTTGGATGTAGAACGAAAATTAAGCCATCGCCACACCTACAACTCCATTCGAAACGACTGTTTCCTGTGCTCGTTATTCATTTGGATGGCTCCCATGTCACAAGCCACAAAAGTTGCATTCGCATTTGCACTAAAACCCCATTACGCCTCCTAGCGTGACCCAATGTCACAATTTCCAATTCCAGCACACACGAGTATTCATTTTTGTCCCCAAGCACACAACCACTCGACATATTGATAATCCATAAAATTATCAGGACTTACATATACAAATATGTCCCGAGTACAGTTGGAAAGTGGAGACTCATCCACCCCCAAAAAAAGAAAGCTGACACAACTGCCATTTAGCAATCCATTGGATAAATCCTGTCTCATTGGTTACGATTATGTTAACCATGCTCCAATTTGTTCAAAATTGAATATACGATCGTCAATATGTTGCTCTGTAATCCGCATAATGTCGCATCATTTGTGTCCTTCGTGTACATAAAATATTCATAAAGACCCTTTCAGTGGGTGCTCCTTCTTTGTAGTGGGCCCCACGGGTGTTCTTCACTGCTTACTGTCCTTTTTTTCTTTATTTTTTTGGGAAACCCCACTGGTTCGGTTTTTCTGCCTGTGAATGGTATCCTGTTTGGGGGGCCGGGCGCTCAGCACGAACCAAATACTGTAAAAAATATTGTACTAAAGGACTCTCTTCTTTTGTATGCGAATGTGTATGTGTATGTGTGTGTTTCTTCATTTCAGCATCTCAATTTGTTCCTAAAACGATTCCCTATTATTTGGCCATAATGCGTGCATATGAAGGCTATTTGTTGATATCGCTTAACGTAATCGTTTGCCCCTTGTGTGGTGGTTTGCCCCCAAAAGGATCACCAGATGTCACCACAAATTGATGTAGTATCAAAGCGATACGTGATGGTTTGCGTTTTGAGGGGCGCGACGGCGGCGGCCAGACGGACGGGATAAACTCTCATGAATTTGGCCAAGCGTTCAACCACAAGACGTTATGAAGCGCACACATGTTTTTCCATATTTTTTTGTTTTTTTTTTTTTTGATTTTGTGTGACCGATGATTTGGTATGAGGACCAAATACTTATGAATAGAGATTTCGAGAAGGAATTGATCCTATCAGCTAGGCGGGTGGTGTTTTTCTGTTTTGTCGAAATGAACACATTTGCCGTTGAAATGAAACCATTTGGGTGCGAATGATTGAGTTTTCTTGATGCCATTATATGAATACTTGGCTATGTTTCCTATTTCGGTGGATTAAATGGCTTCTAGGTTGCATAGAGGCTGCGGTTGATTGGTATGGGGATGGGCTAAAAAATATAGAAATATATGTTTTCTTTTTTGAATGGGATATATTCGAAAAGGATCACGATTTGAAATCATTTGATAGATGAGGTTTAAGTGCTTTCGTAAGCTATGTAAGCCTATGAAGATGTGAAGTCTTAACTCAGCCGGCTTAACAATATGACACTGTGTTTTATCTTTTGATCTATCGAAAATGAGTCTTCTTTTTCTTACTGTCAACATGGACTCGTAATAGATAAATAAATATTAACAAACACTTTGAGATTTTTGAATGATTTTTCTAACTGATGCTATACGAGGGTGGTCTAAAAAGTTTCCGACCTAAAAATGATACAAGTCTCTGCATATTCTCTTTGTAAGTCTACACACTTCTCCAAACGATACTCCCATCTCTGTAACCCGTCCAAATAAATAGTGATTTTTTAGCTATTATCTTTTTGGCAACACTGGTTTAATCAGCTGACGCACGTTTCGTGTTTTGTTTCACTGTCAAACGTCTTCAGTTTGGTCTATAATTTAACCATGAATGGGCTCTTGGTAAGTTGGCCGAATATACACTTTTTTAACGAAAAATTGTGTTCAGCGACGAAGCTCATTTTTCGCTCAATGGGTACGTAAATAAGCTGATTTGTCGATTTTGGAGTGAATATCAGCCAGAAGCATTGCAAGAGCTACCAATGCATCCAGAAAAAGTCACAGTATGGTGCGGTTTATGGGCTAGTGGCATCATTGGACCGTACTTCTTCAAAAACGATGCCAATCGTAACGTAACTGTGAATGGTGAGCGCTACGATGATGATCCAACTTTTTTTTGCCCAAAATGCAAGAGCTTGACTTGCATGACATGGGGTTTCAACAAGACGGTGCCACACAGCACGCGCAATAATGGACTAATTGAGAGGCGAGTTCGGTGAACATTTTATTTCATGTTCGGGACCGGTCAATTGGCCGCCTAGATCGTGCGATTTAACGTCTAGACTATTATAGACTATTTTTGTGGGGCAATGTTAAAGCTCATGTCTATACAGACAAGCCCGCTTCAATTGACGCATTGGAAGACAACATTGAAGCATTTATTTGTGAGATACCGGCCGAAATGTTGGAAAGAGTATGCTAAAATTGGACTAAACGGATGGACCATTTGAGGCGCAGTCAAGGTCAACATTTGCATGAAATAATCTTCAAAAATTAAATTATATGGACCCTACTATCGACTCAAATAAAGATTTCATGCATTTTTCTGAATTTTATGTGTTTTTTTTTTTAAAAACTTTCCTATAGCTTTTAAAAAATCACCCTTTAGTACGAGGCGTTTTTGTATGCAATCTCACGAAGGTGAATGCCTCCTCATTTGACGTAAGTCTCTGTCCTCCGAGCGCAGTTTTTAGATGAGGGAACAAAAAAAAGTCGCCATCGAAACCGATGAGGTGCGAGATGGCGCGTTGTCTTTCTTTCTTTTTCTTGCAATTTCGTTTTTTTCAATTTCTGCCTTCAGCTTCTGAAGTAATGATGAGTAGTGCATGATGGCTCCTGCAATGGTTTTTCCTTTTTGAATTTTCCATTACTTTCGCAGCCGAAAAAGCAGTTTTCGTTTTATTTGGAGCCGGTTCCCCTTGTATGAACACTGTATTTTTATTCCGGGTGTATAATGGTGTATCTCAGTTTCATCTACAGTATTTAATCGGCGCCAAAACTCGGATTTATTGCGCCTAAATCGCTCTTACAGAGCATTGGACCAAACACGTTTTTAGGCGAATGTGAGCAAACGCGGAACCCAACGCTCGAAAAACTTTCTCATGCCTGTATCTTGATTTAATAAGTGACAAACACGTTCTTTGGACATTTTTATAACCTTTGCTAACTCTCTCACTTTAATTCGGCGGTCGTCTAGTAATGTGGCAGTTTTTGAACATTCATCTTCTCCCAAACTCTTACGGCCACGTTTACATTCAGCTGCCCAAAATTTCATTGTGGGAAAAGATGGTGTAGAGTCCCTATACACAGAGTCCAACTCATCTTTGATTTGTGTAGGCGTATTGCCTTTCAAAGATAAAAATTTTACAACAGCTCGATTCTTAAGTTTTTTAAATTTTGACAAAAACTCCCACATTGACTCACTCGAACTCGACGGTCAACTAAAAACCTGGCGTCCAAAATGGCTGAAACTTTAAGTAATAATTGTTGAGGTCGGAAACAGATCACCCGATCATACAAAAGCTTTTCCAAAAATTTTTCCAAATTTGGATTGCCAATAGCCGGAAGAAGATAAAAAAGGTAGCCAAGTGAGAGTTGACTCTCACACAAAGGGTTCCCAGCCTCCTAAGAGTGAGTAACACTTTGTTTCTTTAATTTTTAATTAAAAAATTGTTTGATGCAGACTTATTGTAGAATCAAGTGAATCTATGCTTCTGATGTCAAAATTTCGTGGTGTTAGTGCGAACCTGAACTTCCCACCAAATTTGTGATAATGTGATATTGATATGTGTTTTAGTGATAAATCTCGAGCATTTTAATAAATCACTTAAAACAATGGGTTGTAAAATGAAGAAAAATTTGAAAATTGAATTTAATTATTTATATATTATTATATGAGTCTCACTGTCAAAAAGTTATCAGATCCCATGTAGAGCCAAGCTTCTAACTCTTCATGCCCTAACTCTACAAGGCCTAACTTCACAGACTTTACACCTTAGCCTAACTATGTGGCTTGCTTGCTTGTGTCTCGCCTTGACAACATTTTGCATGAAAATGTTTTTAGTATGATTTCATTTCTTTTTGCAAGTTGTTTGTAACAAATTTTTATTTTGTTTTTCCTTTTTTTGGGTGTATTTCTTGCATATCAGAGGACGATACTAAGGCGATTATGTTCGACACTAGCTGACTGTTGTGCTTTAATACTACTAAAGTCAACCTTGCAAATTAGTCAGTGTAGAGAGTGCTACATAAGCCTGCCCACAAGAGAACGTGGATGACCCAATATCAATTAAACATAAACTAAGCAATTGGCTGTTGGCCTACTACATCTAAAGCCCGTAGTAGACGACACGGAAATCGTTGCATGTACATGCGGGCCTGGCGTCATCGAAAAATCACTCATTCAGGTTAACTATTCGTTGCAGCCATCTTGTGATGTTTGTTTGATGTTTGAAACATTCTACTCATGTGAAATACATGCGACGGTACGAATATGTGCACTCGCATGTGATGTTTCCATAGCATTGAGCGATAAAGTATCGCATGTTGTCCCAAATCGCATGCCGCTTGCTAGTACACGGCATGCGAATAAGTCACATGTTTGCATGCGATAAAGATGTACATGTACATGCGTGACTTTATGCGACTGTACACGACATGTAAACTCCATGCAAGTACTGTGACAGACTTTGACGTCAGGCTCGCATGTACATGCAACAATTTCCATGTCGTGTACTACGAGCTTAAGTATATAAGATCTAAAGGGTCCGCCAAATAACTTTTTGAAAATGCTCTTAAAAAAAAAACTGCTGAATATTTTCTCAAATTCCTTTTTTTAATCCTTCCGGTTAATAATGGAAAATTATTTCGTTCAAATGGCTGCCCCGGCTGGCCATGCAGTAGCCTACACGATTGGGCTCTGGCTTGTCGGCGTAACACTTTTTTTGAGGGCACCCCACAAATAATAGTCCAACGGTGTCAAATCACAGCTCCGAGGTGGCCAAACGACATCAGCTCTGCGGCTGATAATGCGACCTTCAAAAACAGGGCGAAAACATCAAGTGTAGCTTCGGCTGTGTGGCACGTAGCGCCGTCCTGTTACAACCAAATGTTGCCAGTATCCTGCTCTTCAATTTTTGTGAACAAAAATTCGTTCAACATGGCCCGATAACGATCGCCATTGACTGTAACGGCCACTCCTTGCTCATTTTCGAAGAAAAATGGTCCAATTATGCCGCTGGACCAAAATACGCACCAAACAGTGACTCGTTTTGGGTGCATCGGCTTTTCAATGTGTGTGTGCAGGTTTTTTGTGCCCCAAATGCGACAATTTTACTTGTTTACATACCCGCCAAGATCAAAATGAGCTTCATCTGAAAAGATGATTTTTTTTGGCAAAATCGGCATCTTCTGTAAGTCGATCGCATTGGATGGTCAGTTGGCTTCAACTCCTGAACCAATTGGACTTTGTATGGCGTCATACCAAGGTCTTTATGCAAAATTCGTCTCAATGATGTCTCCGAAATGTTCAGTTGTTGAGAACGACAGTGAATTGATGTTGATGGCGCTTCACGCACTCTTTCTGCCACAGCAGCAATATGCTCGGGTATACGCACTGTTTTTGGCTTTTCACGCTTTGGTTTTTCGATGAGGATGCCAGTTTCTTTCACTTCTTTCACAAGATAACGAACGTACGGAGCTGACGGTGCTTCTCTTCTTCCAAAATCTGTACGCAATTTTCGCACACATTCTGCAACATTACCATGATTTTCAAAGTAATGTAGCAATATTTCCCAGCGTTGTTCAAGCGTATACATTCGTTCAGCGGAAGGATAAAACTAATTATCTGTCAAATCAGACATGAGCTAAGTGTTACCATTCACGAAATAAGCACTAGTATAGTCACTAGAGAAAAAAAAAAAAACGTTAGATGGCGGTCCCGTTATATCTAAGACAATCGACGCGCTCGCTGTCAAGGACAATTTTTTCCTATTCTAAACTACGCTCGCCTGCCCATGTCTCGATATTTGACGATAACGATTACATTTTTATTTATATTACATTATTTTTTTTATTTATAATAATTTATAATAAGAAGGAGTATCTTTATATACATTAAGATATATATATCTAGGGGCATAAATTTTTTTCATTTTTTTTAACAAAATTTACATTTTATTTCATTTCATTTATTTTATTTTAAAAAGCGGTTTTGTACATTAAGATCTTATCTTTTATAGTACGAGGCTAATTTAACAAGTAGTAACTTACTTAGATAATAATGTAAAATTTAACTTCAGTCTATTTGAATTCAGTTTAAATATAATTAAATTTTAGCTTACAACTACAAATATAATAAAAACTTATATGTTCTCTTAATTTTAATTTTACTTTTATTTAAATTTCAACTTTACTTTAATTTTAATTTCAATTTTGCTGCAAAGAGAAATGGTTGAA
The DNA here is from genome assembly GCA_963555765.1 of Orthonevra nobilis. NCBI lineage: Eukaryota > Metazoa > Arthropoda > Insecta > Diptera > Syrphidae > Orthonevra > Orthonevra nobilis. The sequence continues at coordinate 44,053,805 of OY743225.1, forward strand.
GATAGCAGTTTTGAAGCTTGCGGGGTTCGATAAACATTTAATGTGTACGGGAAGTGAGTTCCATAGTCTAATCGCATTGACGAAAAAGAGACGGGAAGAATTCAAGAGCGTGTAACGAGGATTTATCAAATTAAAAGTTCGCGAAGAGCGAGTGAATTGCAGTCTACTATATAAGTAATTTGGAGATTTTGTTCGTAATATGTTATGTAGGAATATACAGTTTCTTGCGTTCATATATTGTTGAAGCGTACAGCTTAGCACGTTTCTGGAAAAATCTGTTACATGTGCGTCTCTTCGAAGTCCATAGATGTAGCGGACTGAATCATTAAAAGCTACTTGCAGTTTATTTTGAGATACAGCATCAAGTTTACTATATACTACCTCGGCGTACGATATAATAGGAACCACGAGAGTTCGTATCAACTTACGTCGCGTTTCAGTAGGGGTGAAATCAGCTGTTATCCAAAGTTTACGGAGGCAGCCATATATGCGACGTACAACACTGTTCATATGCTTGTCACATGAAAGGCTTCGCGTGATTATAAACCCAAGATTAGTGACCGAATCAACTATCCTCAGTTTACTGTTAGCTAACCATAAATTCGGGACCATACTTATGTCGGATCCTGCGTGAAGAATTGGTATAGCTTGACATTTTGCAGGGTTCAGGATTAGACCATCAAAGTAATCAATAGAGCCCTGACCGTGTGGGTTGAGGACAAAAATATTATTCCGGATAACCAATTCGGTTTCAGAGCGGGGCATGATTGCATACACGCCGCGTCTAAACTGGTATCGGATATCCAATGGAACAAAGGTAAGAAACAATGCACGGGTGCCTTGTTGATTGACTTGGAAAAAGCATTTGACACTGTTTGGTTGCAGGGGCTCTTTTTCAAGTTGGATCAGCTGGGCATAAGCAAACCACTGCTGTACATACTCTTAAATATGCTCACCGGTAGAAAGTTTTTTGTGAAGAATGGCAATGTAACTTCTGCTGGAAACTTTGAAATTAACAACGGTCTGCAATAGGGTGTCGTTAATTCGCCGATTTTATTCACTATTTTCACGAGTGATCTTGTAGGTTCTCTTCACCAAGCTATAGCGTACGCAGATGACTTGATCGCGTACAGATCAGGGCCAAAAATCGAGGCCATTGTAAGCCTTTTGCAATGCGACTTCAATAAGATTCAGCGTTATTGCGATGATTGGAAGTTGAAAATCAACTTTCAAAAATGCGAAACTATTTTGTTTAGGACACCATTGTCTGGGGCCTCTAGGGATACCAGAAAGAATTGGCGAAAGTTCTCTATCGTGGGACATCTTGGGCAGCCACTTGCAAATCGAAATGTAGTTAGATACCTTGGGGTCTGGCTGGATCAGTATCTATATTTTAACAAACATATAGATGCAGCTCTAGCCAGAGCCAAAGCGGCCTATGCCATGATGAAGAGACTGTTTCACAGCAGCCAACTCGATGCCAGGGTAAAGGTGATCTGCTACATGGCCCTCATCCGGCCTATGCTGGCATTTGGGTGTCCAGTGTGGTTCAACGTGGGAGCAAGCTTAATGGAAAAGATACGGGTTTTCGAGAGACGATGTCTTAGGGCTTGTCTCCATTTATATAGAACTCCAGAGTCTCAGTACAAAAAATTCTATCCTAATGAGGTCCTGTACAATGAGGCTAACCAAATTAGAGTAGATAACTTTCTGATTAAACTTATTCGGAGACACATTGTAAGAGCAATGACCTCGAGCAACAACCTGATCTCTGGGGCTTACTACCCCAACTTCATGTACCACGAGACAGTTCGCCTTAACGGCTTTATTCCACCAGAGGCTTTCCTTTATTTGGACCTTAACGGCCTGATTCAGAATAAAAATGCGGTACCGCTTATCTTCCACTTTGCCCGGAAAAGTGTGGACAGGCGACTGTTGTACAACGGAGACGTCGCTTGCAGCTCTTCAGAGAGTCTCCGGTTCAGTAGGGCGGTATCAGTCCACGACAAGGAGGATGTTTTAAGACAGCACCAACACTTTTGGTGGCTTAACGAAGGAGAGGAAACGCCGCCGTTTTTAACTTCACGCATATAATTTTTTATTCTTTTTTGTCCAGTTAATGTACCTTTAAAATAAATTAAAGCCAGGCCGGCTTACATAGTTTTTAAGTTAGTTTTTTAAGGTAGTTTTTAAGGTATTTTGTTTTTCATTAGTTTTAATTATTTTTTATAATTATATATATATATATATATATATAAACATATGTATAAACATATATGTTTATACATATATATATATATATATATATATATATATATATAGATATATAGATATATATAAATAGCACAGCACAAAGAGATAGATTAAGTTAAGTTAGAGCATAGGTTTATATTTTGGTAGTTTTAATGTTAAATTTAGTTTTTTTTTTTTTTCTTCGCAATTATTAATTTACTAAGTTTTCTTGCAAATTTTTTTCTTAGTTGTGTAAGTAATTTTTTTTTTTTACGGTTCATATTTTCAACAACACAAGAAGTTCGATCACGTCGAAAGACAATGTTAAAAATAAGGTTAAGCTTAGAGCACCCGTATAGGGTCAGTAAGTAAATAAAATAAAGTAATTAAGATAAGTCCAGTTAATTAAGCTAGTTTTAAGCATTTTTGTCTAGCAATTAAGTTATTCTGATTAATAAATAAAAAAGCATAAAAAAAAAGGATTAGACCATTGGCAAGTGACCAGTTATTTATTTCACTCAGGTCCTCATTAATTTTTAATGCCAGGTCAACGAGATTACTTGTTGGGTCAGACAGATATAGCTGGACATCATCAGCATATAAATGGACGGACACATACTTGCACACTGATAGAAGATCATTTATAAATATTCAAAATAATATAGGACCCAGTATCGATCCTTGGGGTACACCTTGTATGACAGCTTGAAGTGAGGATCGTTTTTCACCTATAACAACTCTTTGCATACGTTCAGAGAGATAGCTTTTTATAAGTTTAACAGGTCTTTCACTGAAACCAAAGTATCTGCGTAGCTTCCAGCAAAGAATGTTGTGTTCAACGCTGTCAAAGGCCTTTGAAAAGTCTAATAAACATAGGAGAGTTAGAAGTCGTTTGTCAAAGGCCTGTCTGATGTCGTCCATTATATTAACTACAGCTGTAGAACAGCTGTGATTAGCACGGAACCCAGACTGAAGTGAGTATAACAACGAGTTAAGGCACAGGTGGTTTTAAATTTGGTTTTTCAATAATTTTTCGAAAACCTTGGACAAACATGGCAATATGCTAATTGGCCTATAGTCTATATAGGCCTATAATATAGTATATAATTTTCAGATCAGATCAGACCTCTAGCGTCAAAATTACAGGTCTCATACAAACTCCCATCCCTTAGTTTAAAAGTAACAATTTTTATTTGTTTTTTTTCTGTTGTTTGTGTACTTATACTAGCTTACATACAAAATTTTAGCTTTCTAGGACATTAGGAAATACCCTAAGAATTCTGATGATAATCAGGGATTTTTAAGATATCAATAACATCTAAAGTATCGGAGCAATGCAATTAAAACTCTATTTCAATGATCTAGCATAATCTAAACCCACGGAAATTGGAGTTCGCATTAACACCACTACATTTCGACGTCAGAATCATAGATTTAAATATTTCCGCACTAAGCCTACATAGAATAATCTTTAAACTTGATAAATTCCCATCTGGAAGTTTGTACTCTCATTGGAATTACAAGTAAACCGTTGTCGAGCTTTTAGTTTGGTTCGCTTGCTCCTACATATTCAAATCAAAGAAATATAGTGGTGCATACTTTTCGGAAACACGGAACCCACCATGAGTGAGAGTCAATTCTCACTTGGCTACTTTTTATAAACACTGCGATGCAAAAAAGTGGCGAACCTTGAAAGTTGAAAATGTCGTTATTGCAGACAACTTCATATCTATTACTCTGAGGTGAATTTTAACCATGACAGCTGTCACATCACACAAGTTTTTGTACAGCCGTAAAATGTCTACATTCGTGCCATCATAACAACATTTGCGGGAAGTTTTAATATGCTTCTGTCATATAAAGAAAAAAGCAACCGAAGCGCATCAATTGCTTACCGAAGCTTACCCGGGCTATACTATAGACGTTAGAATGTGTCAGCGGTGGTTTAAGCGGTTCAAAGATGGTGATTTCGAGACCGAAGATAAAGATCGCCCCGGCCAGGTGAAAAAGTTTGAAGACCATGAATTGGAGGCATTGCTCGATCAAGATCCGTCACAAACGCAAGAAGAACTTGCAAAATCACTTGGCGTCGCTCAGCAAACCATTTCCGATCGTTTGAAAGCAATGGGAATTATCCGAAAGGAAGGACATTGGGTGCCGTATGAATTGAAGCCACGAGACATCGAACGCCGATTTTGCATGTCCGAAATGCTGCTTGAACGCCACAAAAAGAAGTCTTTTTTGCATCGAATCGTCACTGGTGATGAAAAATGGGTACATTACGATAATCCAAAACGTCGGGCAACCCCGGATATGCCTCAACATCGACGGCCGTTCAGAATATTCATGGCCTGGGGGTTATACTGTGCATTTGGTGGGACCTGGCGGGTGTTGTGTATTATGAGCTGCTAAAACCGAATGAAACAATCACAGGCGAGGTCTACCGATGACAATTGATGCGTTTGAGCCGAGCACTGAAGGAAAAACGGCCGGAAACGGTCGCAAGACATGATAATGTTTTTTTGCAACATGACAATGCTCGGCCACATGTTGCAAATGTCGTCAAGACTTACCTTGAAACGCTCAAGTGGGATGTCCTACCCCACCCGCCGTATAGTCCAGACCTTGCGCCATTCGATTACTATCTCTTCCGATCGATGCAACATGGCCTGGCGGATCAGCACTTTCGTCATTTCGATGATGTCAAAAAATGGATCGATTCGTGGATTGTGGCCAAACCGGTCGAATTTTTCAGAACGGGTATCCATGAATTGCCAGAAAAATGTGTGGCTAGCGATGGTTAATACTTTGAATATTGAATTTATACCTTTTTTTCCGCATTGATTTTTTAAAAAAACGACATTTTCAACCGGTTGTCCTTTTATAAATTTTTTTTTTTTTTTAAACCATTTTGTTTATTACATAAAATTAAGAAATTCATAAAAAAAAAATGTATAACTTAAAAAATTGGACAAAAGCTTTTACTTTTTTCTTCTAAAGAATCCTCGTTCCTTAAGAAGCGGGTATTTGCTCGCCGAACCCATCAACGTTTTAATTCGCTTGGGCAACCTTGAATAAGATTCCTTACAATTTTGCTGTCAAAATCTTGCCATTCTTCGTGCAGAGCAGGTTTCAGCCCTCTGCATGTCTCTGGAAGGGCAAGTCGCGTTCTAATCATTGTTCCCAGCAGGTCCCATTTGTGATCGATGACAAGGCCACCACGTTGATTTCCATTTCAAGCAATTAATCGGCGACGAACCTGGCGACATGTGGTCTAGCATTGCACTGCATCAACAAGAGCTGTGTTCGACCACTTACATCCGTCTTTCCAACGGATCTGAGTCTGTGAGACAGCTCAACCACTGTTTGTTGACGATCTCGAAGGCTTTGAATCACTCAATATTGCTCATTGCTGGCAGATGTTGCTCTGTGGCAAACTGAACTTTGACGCCGTATGAAGGAGTTGGAACACGAAAAACAATATGTGTAAAATCTATTTTCTTTCAAGCGATTCAAAGGACACTCTTACTGATTTCATTTATCTTAATTACGAAAAGTTTTTCATTAAACACGCCAACATTCTAATTTGAAACCGTTTTTCGTACGTTTTGTCCACTCAGATACAATAGGATGATTGGTCCAGAACGTATCCATTTCCACGATTAGTTCACCAAATTCAATTCCTTTCACAAGGACACATAACGTGAATGAACCAAAAAAAAAAAATCACAAAAAGCAACCCAGCAGAAAAATCAACCTCACAATGACATTTGCAAGTATAATCCACAAACAGGACATCTGCGGGAGTCATCAAACGACATATGCATCCAACCAAATAGAATGCACGTGGCATCTAACTCCCAACAGTTCCCAACAACACAGCTTCAACAAAAAAAAAAAGGAAAAGAAGGTATGAATAACCACAATACCAGTGCCGACTACTGGCCTCCAGCTATCATCATTTCGCTAGATGCATGTCCTTCCAACCGTTACCACAGATGGGTCATAGTGGTTGTAGTAATGGCCTCACATCCTGTGTTCTTCAAAGCTTACAACACCGCCATTGCAGAGTCGATGATGGCAACGCGCATCCCCAGCAACAATTAGATTCACCACAAAAAAAAACGAACGCGAAACAAAAGGACGGAACCAAATTGGACATCGTATCCTGGTGCATTCATATTCCGCTTTTTGTTATCGGAATACCCAGACAACAGGCAAGACTCCTCTCAAGCCACAAAACTTTTCCGAGGACATACTCTCGTTCAGTCTGAACACACACACACATGTATACTTTCATCATCGCATCATCGTCATGCATTCGTTGAACAAGGATGCGAACAAGACCGCAATATCTGATTGATTTGCTTGCCGTATGGATGCGTGGTTGGGTTATTTGGTTGTTGGATTAGTTGCCTTGCTTGGTAACTGGGGACGATGGAGGAAACTCCCTGCACATGGCTAAAGCTTCATTTCCTTCGCAGCGGGACTAATTAAAACTAAACAGAACAAAGTAAGATCATGGTGAATAAGTGTACGAATGCAATATGTTTGGAGTGCCATCTGTCGGTATTCCATCTGTAAGGGTTCCACAAGGTCTCTAAAGCATCACAAAACGAGTAGCTGGAGTTTGGTTACATTTCGATTGCAATCGCAGGTTGCGAAAGTAATTTAACTAATGAAACATTTATTAGATGGGGACACAGATGGTTATGAGAGAACCGCACAATCTTTGTTGTCCTTCCCATTTTACTCTCTATTTCTCTCTTGAAGTATAGCAACCTTTAAAGATGGCGACGAGCTTACGATTAATTAAACCCTCTCAATGGTTAAGAGAAGATCTGTGCTTTGATGTGGGAATCTTGACACAAATTAAAAATCCTTATGCACTGTTTATGGCACAGTGACACAGATATGGTTTCATGTTAGGTGAGGCTTGGTTGGGTCAAGCTATGGGCTTGAGAAGATGCACACCAGAACATTTACCAGAACATTCTCGATACATGAATGTTAATCACAAAAGTAAGTACACAAATGCACACTGTTCCTTGATGGAAAGGGTGTTTCAATAAGAGCTCTACAAAAGTAGTTTTGGTTTTGGATATCAATGAAATTCTTTATTCCTGTGAAAGTACGTTCGATGCCATTACGTATGGAACTCGATTTCTTTTGCATGACCACCACGGACACGCTTGCAGAAGTCCAGACGCTGAACCCGATTTTCGACGGTTTTCAAGCATAAATCGGCTGATACTGCTGCGATTTCACTTTCGATATTCGTACGAAGTTCATCAATGGTCGCTGGCTTGTTGGCATAGACCATAGACTTGACGTAGCCCCACAGGAAATAGCCTAACGGCGTCAAATCGCACGACCGAGGCGGCCAAGCGACTGGACCATTTTGTGAGATAACACGTTCTCCAAACTTGGTTTCCAATAAATTGATTCTGACATTCGCTGTGTGGCGCCGTCCTATTGGAACCACATGTCCTCCAAGTCCATATCATCCAATTGGGGCCAAAAATATTCGGTTATCATTGAACGGTAGAGATCCCCATTCACAGTAACGTACTGGTCTTGATCATCACGGAAGAAGTACGGCCCAATGACTCCACCGCATATTTTGTTTTTTGACGGAGCCATTCAGCCAGAAATGAGCTTCACCGCTGAAGATGATTTTTCGATGAAAATCCGAATCATTTTCAAGTTGTTGCTCAGCCAAATTCACGTACATACGACCCTCCTGGTGGTCAAGCGGCTTCAGTTCTTGCGTCAATTTAATCTTGTAAGGATGTAGGTCAAGATCTTTTCGCAAAATTCGCCACAACGACGTCACAGAGATGCCCAGCGCTTGAGAACGACGTGTGAGAGACACATTTGGGCTTTCTGCAACTGAAGGCTCAGCGGCAGCAATATTCTCGACACTACGGGCACTTTTTTGTCTCACTGGCACGGGAACATTTTGTCCTGTGCCTGTGGATTCAAATTTTTCCACTAGACACTCAATTGTTGATCTGCTAGGACGATTATGACAACCATAAATTGGACGTAGCGCTCTTAACGTTGAGGCCACTGACTCCGAATTTCGGTAGTAAATTTTAATAATTTCGACTCGTTGTTGGCGCGTATATCTTTCCATCATGAAATGGCAAACCTTACTGAAGAGAAATGTCAAAAGAGCGGCAAGAAATATGGCGTCGTTTGCTGTCCCTGTCGCTCTACTTTTGTAGCGTCCCTGTTGAAAAACCCTTTATAAATAAAATAACGAATCAAAAATAACTAAACATAAAAATATTCACTTTTCACATCATTGTAAAATAGGATTATTATTATATTATTAGCTTTTTTTTCTTCATGAAGCTCTTTGGCCAGCATAATATTATTAATAGTGTTAAAGTTAAGTCTATTCCATTATTGAGTTTTAATCAAACTTAATTCATAAAATTTCCTTTCAACGGGGACTGACCTATGTGGAAGGGACATCAAATTGTAAATAAAAGTATTTATATTTTCGAAAAAATTCTCGTTCAAAGCGTTTTTAAGAAAACTGACTTCTTCCCAAAATTCGCATATGTCAATTTTATCGTTAAGATAAGCATTCCACTCCATAACTACATTTTTCGGATCACTCTGATGCACTTCTAAGATTCATTGAGGATGAAAACGTTTTCCCTGACCAACAATTTGGATTCAGAAGTTTTCACAACACTTCCACCAAGTTTTTAGAATCACCAAGCAGATGAAAGAAAACCGTTGACTTTGAAAAAGCCTTTGGTTTAATGTGGCACGAGGGTTTAATTTACAAAATGAATTTCCTCGCTACCTCTTAAAACTTATTCAGAGTTTTCTTGCCAAACGATGCTTCAAAGTTGATGTTGGTTCCTCCGCCTCTGATTTATAATATTATAAAGCGGGGGCACTTCAAGGCGCAGTAATCAGCCCTGTTCTTTATAATATATGCACTTCAGATTTACCACAGCCACCATCTTGTGAATCAGCCGTCTATACTGATGATACGACAATTCTTTCATCATGAAGTCATGCCATTGAGACTATTCTTCAAAATGCACTTGAAATATTGAACCAATATTGCATCAAGCGGAAAATAAAATTGAATGCTGAGAAAATGCAAGGAATCTTTTTTACAAGAAAAAGAAAAACTTGCTTCCTACCAAGCAATCAGATTGTCCTAAATGGTGTAAAATTGAACTGAGACAAGACCGCAAAATATTAAGGAATATTTAAAATGCAATTTAGTGGCACCACCGATTTACGAGTGTAGTACAACTCGAAACACCGCACGACTTCTTCCGGTACTTTTTGGATGAACGAACGAACCAAATCCATTAAGGATTCGTTTTCTGATTCAAAATATGACATTTTGAAATATCTCGAAGTTGTTATTTAATCTTCAGTTGCAATGTAGTCAAATAAAAGGCTTTATTGGGATAAAGACATCGACCTTGATATAGTAAAGAATTCGATGACACGAAATTGCTTTGAAAAAATTCGTTCTGTGCTACACTTCAATGATAATTTCAAAACTTCATCTGGATTTGATAAAATTAACAAAATTCGTCTAAAACAATTGATGGATTCAAAAGGAAATGTCTTTAAATTCCATTGGAACACACCTTTCCGTCGACGTACAAATTTGTGCATCAAAAGCCAGACAGCATTTGTAGGAATACTTGCCACTGAAACCTCATAGGGGTAAACAAATTTATATTTTCTGTGGGTTCTGGTTTTGTATATAATTTGAAGTTTACACGGGTCTAGAAAATAATGCTGCTGAACGTGTATTACACAAAAAGCTAGACTTGGGATCAAGTAGCAATACAGTTGTGCGTTTATTTCGAGAAGTTCCCCGGGCATGACACTTCAAGATTTATTTTGATAATTTTTACCCCTTCCTTCAGCTTCAATACAATATATTTCCAAGTTTTACCAAAAACTTTGAATGCTTTTCTTGGGAACAGTGAGGCGGAAAAGGATTCCAAATTGCAAGCTCACGATCCTCACGAATTCACAAAAAACGAAAAACGAGGAGTAGATTTGATGGACAGCTTTATCGGAAGATCTAAGATTTCAATGAAATCCAAAAAGTTGTATGTGCTCATTTTCTATCACGTCGTCGCTGTTATAAATATATAAATATATAAACGAAGATCGGCTCACAAGGACATAACTTTGGTTTGCTTTCGAATCGAATTTGCAAAGACCCTGTGCAATATTGCTACCACCTAATCGTCTTTATTAAAACGTGAAAGGCCTTCAGGAAGTCAATCTGTTTCTTCACTTCTGAAAAAAAGAGGACCAGCTGCACCAATACCTTCAACAGATGTGATACAGGATGGAGTCAGCCATATGCCGATTTGGCAAACTTACCGTCAGAGGTGTAAGTTCCCATCATGCAAATTGAAATCGTTTTAGACATGCCGCAAATGTGGCGTTGCACAATGTTTGAACAAAGATAATTATTGTTTTCGAAAATTTCATGAAAAGTTGATTTTCCTATTAATGTACATAAACAAACATTTAATAATATTATGAAAACATAAAATTTGATTTATTAATAACAATTCAATTCAATTATTTTCTTTATTCTCACTTAAAATATCATATACAAAATTCATAGCTTAACATATAATATACTAGATGAGAATAGCTAGTGGCATCTAGCTAGAATATAAAGAGACTCAAAGAAATTCAAATATTATACTTAAGATAAGCTGACTAAACTAAATTTACAAATTGCAATTCAAATATAAAAAAAAAACTGATTAGGAGAAATATCTCTAGCTTAACAATTCATTTCAAATATTCTATTACTTTTATTATATGTTAAATCACATAGCGAAGCAGATTTTCTAATTGTAGGTGATCGAAACCGAGAAGCCAAGTTTTAATTTTTTTTAAGAAGGTGCACAGATTTCTTATGCGTCGAAATTCAATTGGAAGAGAATTGAAAAGTTTACATGAGACAATGTTATAAGAGTTTCTATAGCTTGTTGTGTTGAAGGATGGGATATTTACAACGGACATGGAGTTACTTCGAAGGTTCCTTGCATTAGAAATAGGGCTCTGCAAATAACCACCTCTAATGAAGAACACTTTTAAGACTTTGAAGAAATATAAATGGAATTCAGTGGAAGAATTTTTAAGTTTCTAAAAAGATCTTTTGTATGAGCATATCGATAAGTCTTACAAATTTTTCTGATCACGGATTTTTGGATGATTGAGAGTGAGTTGGAGCCTGTTTAAATGAGCACCACCCCAGCAGCAGAGACCGTACTGTCTCTATATACTGTCCTTAACAGATTTATAGAGCAATATTTTTGCTACCTGTAAAAGCAACGAATAGTATTGAGCAGATATTGTTTTAAGTTTAAAATATGTGCGGACCATTTCATATTTCGGTCTATAGTAGCACCGAGGTATTTAAACTCATTAAAACATTCGATATTAAAACAGCTGGCACTGCAAATGGGGTTACTATTGAACGATTGAACGCGATGGGCACTGCATTGACTATTAATGAGTATAAATTTTTTACAGTCAAATGAATGCAATTTTACTATATATCCAAATCTGGATTTTCAGCGCCCACTAGGTTAAAAAACATAACTTTATTCTTATTACTTACAAAAAGTTCGTGTTCGGAAAACCAACATCTTAACAAGTGAACATCATGATTAAACTCTGCAATAAGATTCAATTTACTATCAGAGCAGTAGGCAATCCCAAGGTCATCTGCAAAAGCTTTAATCCTACCAATAAATGGAAGCTTAAACAGAGAGTTGATAAATATGAGGAATAAAATGGGACCAAGTACGGAACCCTGGGGAACACCAATGTTACTTGTTGTTGGTCTACTAAAACTGCTACCAACCCTCACATACTGTTTCCTGTTTTTAAGGTTAGACTCAAACCATTTGTACATGAACCCTCTGAAGCCCACTTTTTGCTATTTTGTGACTGACCATGTCAAAGGCTTTCATTATATCAACAATTAGGCCAGCACAACAGTTTTTATTATCTAGACCTTTTTGCAGAATGCAACAAAAATCCAATAATGCGTCTTCAGTTGAAAGACCAGTTCTGAAGCCAAATTGCAAATTACTAAAAAAAATTATTTTGTTTAGATATGAAAGCATTCTATCTTTTATGACTTTTTCAAAAACTTTAGAAATTGATGACAACAGTGAAATTGGCCTGTAGTTTGAGATGTCAGTTTTTTTTCCTTTTTTATGCAGTGGGATAACGAAGGCAACTTTCAGGTCATCTGGAAAAGTTCCAGTTAAGATACTCGAATTGAAAAGAAAAGCCAAGACATCAACTAACGTGGGACCAATCCGTTTAAGCAATGAACTTGAAAAGCCATCAATTCCTTTCGAATTTGTGTTTTCAAGGGAGTTGATGGTTTTCAACAATTCAAGGCCCGTAATTGGTTCAAAGAAGAAGCTGTTTCTACAGTTTTCTTGAATAGCAGATTCACTCGGACATTGACAGGTATTATGGTTGCTGAAATTGGAATCCTGCCCAATGGAAGCAAAATAGCTGCATAATTTATTGGCTACTACTTCTGGGTCTGAAATATTCGAAATTCCATCTTTTAAGGTGATTGGGTCTCTATTGGTTGCTCTTCTGCGATTCAGAATACTATTAACCACAATCCACTCTTTTTTGAGATTTCCCTTTGCTGAATTTATTCTCGAATAGTAATATCTATCTTAAGCGCTGCGAATTTCACTCTTTACTCTTTTCGAGAAACGAATGAAGCGGTTTCTTAAATTGTTATTCGATGGATGTATCCGACACTTTTTGCTCAACTTATGTTTCAACTTAATTCTTTTTACTAAGGCACATGAAATCCAAGGCTTCAGAGTTCTTTCACTTTTTTTTTTAAACTACATTCTGACTAGATGCTATTAGATGATTCTTAAGAATCGTCAGAAATCTGATATAAGAAGCAGAACATCGTGGCCCAGAAGGCGATAATTTATTTTGGTTAAGTTGATCTGAGCATTTTCACCTGGCTCTCCATGATTAAAACTTTCAAAATATAGACCTGTCATGCAGTGATCAGATATTTGTAAGTCAAAATTTATCCCTGCAACCATATCTAAAGGAACATTTTCAAATCTAGCAAAGACGTGATCAAGGCAGGTACTTGCGATTGGTCTAGTAGGCTCGGCCACAAAAGAGTACAAACAATTATCTGCCATTAGAGCTTGATATCGATCAGAGCTAGAACTAGTATCTAAAACATCAATATTGAAGTCTCCTAAAAGAACTAGGTTTTTTGACTGCTCATTAAGCAATAAATTTGTAAGATCATCTAAAAATACATTGGCTGGCGTAGAATGAAGTCTATACACACAAATAAACGTAAACTTTTCTTCAGAAAGAGTGCAATCCACTTTAATTATATCCGCGCTGCTGCAACTAAGAACTTCAACAACACACTCATACAAGTCTTTTATGAAAACTCAAACTCCGCCGGCAGAATTACAACTTTTGTAAACAAACTGGGTTCTATATTTATGCAATTATTAACAAACAATTTGACAAAACTTAAAATTATTGATGGTCAGTGTTTCTAGAGCCAGTACTTAATCAGGATAATTTTGAATCCAAAGAAATCATGGAAATGCTAAAAGCATTATGCACGCAGAATCGAAGGAAATAGCCAGAAAGGGGGTAAACTACCTCTGGTGTGTTTCTATTAAACCTCCTGCGTGTGTCGTTAAGACAACACTGCTAGATAAGGCAATCAAAATAGCCGACCGAAGTTGGTCAAACTTAAGGAAAAACTGAGCAAAAAGCAACTGAGGATAGCCGTGCGCGTACTATCAGGGTACTTCTTAGGGAAACATGCAATGGGACTTGGACGAATGCAGATACTGCGGTGATTTGAGTGTCGAAGAAGAAATTATTAAATTTTTATGTGAATGTCGCCATGGTATAGCTAGAAGCCTCTGCGGCGTTTGGGCAACTACTTTTATTGCAACCCCAGAGAAAGTAGGACGCATCAACAACAACAAAATTTTGCAAATTTTTAAAGTGTCTCGAGGAAAGAGTTCAGCTCGAGAGAGCTGTTTTTCCGCATCAGGAATTGCGATGGACACAGTATGGTGCCTAGTGTCTTATGAAGCACTTCCCAACCTAACCTAACCTAATCACCCACAAACATTTCAAATGGTTATCCTTTTGTTTCACACTGAATCCAAATTCCATCCCGAATTTCACTGCATGCTTCGAAATAAGTTAAAATGTCCTTTGACTCAACAACAGCTCTTTAAAACACAAAATATGTTTTTTTTTCAATTAAGTGTACTACAAAAAAAAATATGCGACAAAACTTTGATTGACTATGGTGGATTTCCGAAAAAAAAAAAAATTCCCACAGGACCCACTGTTTTCGGAACTAATCAAATAAATAGCAGGACATCAAAATAGATACAAAAAAAAACAAAATTAACGGACATCCGCAGTCGCGGAATATATATTTTCAGCCTTGCAGCGAATGCACTCTTAATTAACACCGAGCTAAAAGTTGAAATGAAAATTGATCAAGTGGCGGGGTGGAAAAAGCCTTAAAGCAAATAAATAAACTGAAGCGGACGTAACAAAAGCGGAAGAAGAACAAAGCTTTTTTTTTAGTGACGAATATTGTTTAATCCGGATTCTAATTGAAACTCACTGCAAAAGATATAAAAAAAAATTGAGCGACAAAACAGCTTCCTGTACTGTCAATTTCAAATGAACTTTAATTCAAAAAGAAAAAACTAAAAAGAACTGAGAACTAATTAACCATTTGATGCAGTTACAAGGAGTAAAGAGACCCAGGTGGAATAAGTTAAGGTTAAAGTCGCACTATAAAACTTGAACTCAAAGTTTCAAGTCCATGGACAAAGGAACTTCAGTTTTTTTTACGATTTTTGCCATTGTACCTCTCATGGTATGTAGTGTTTAAAATAGGAATAAAAATTACTAAAATAATGCTTTCGTTTATATCGGGTATATCGGGGTTTCCAAAAGGAACTTGACAACATTGAATTTAATTTGTGAACGCACCCTTTCACTAATCATCGAACTGTCATTGTCAATTTATTCAGTAAACGCAATATTTTCATCATGGTATTTTCTACCGAAAATCGGAGTAGGTGACCGCAAATTTAAGAGCGTTAACATCGTAATTCTCGCCCTAATAGACAGACAATAACAAGTACAGTGCAAAAATTTGAGTCTACATATTCGTTGTGTGATGATGCCATGTCAGTAAGACAACGGGTTTGTCGAAGTGTCGAAAATATCGCTGCCGTTCAGGCGTCCATAGCAAATGATCCAAATCAGTCAATTCCACGGCGTTCTCAAAAATTGGGCGCCGCTCAGACCACGTGATGGCGTATTTTGCAGAAGGATCTTGGCTTACACCCATACAAGATCAAGCATACTCAAGAATTGAAGCCGATGGACCATTTGAAGCGACGTACGTTCTCCGATTGGGCTCTGGCGAAGATGCGCCAAGTTGATGAATTTCATTCCAAAATCATCTTCAGTGACGAAGCTCATTATGCGTTATTGGTCGGGTGAAAATCCACATTTGCTTCATGAATCACCACTGTTTGGTACGGTTTACATACCGGCGGCTTTATTGGCCCATACCTTTTTGTCGACGATAACGATCGTCACGTTACAGTGAATGGCCAGCGTTATCGCACTATGATAACCGATTATTTTTGGTCAAAATTGGAAGATATAAACTTGGACTACATGTGGTTTCAACAGGATGGTGCCACAAGCCTCACAGTACACCTCACAATCGATTTATTGAAGAGTAATTTTGATCAGCGTGTTATGTCAAGAAATGGGCCAGTCGATTGGCCGCCTCGTTCGTGCGATTTAACGCCTCTAGATCATTTTCTTTTTGGCTACGTTAAGTTAATGGTTTATGCCAAAAAGCCGACAACGTTGAAAGAGCTCGGAGCCAACATTGAACGCGAAATAGCGGCCGAAATGTGTGGCCGAGTCATCGAAAATCGGGTCCAACGAATCGACCGCTGCATACGTACCCGCGTTCCATTCATAAATGTTTTAATTGTACTTCAAGCCACTTTCCTTGTTTCTGAAACGAGTTACACTATTTCTTGACGAGCAAATTGTCCTGAGCATTTGTCAAAGCAACATTAAAACCTAGTTTTAAAGCATTTTTGTTTATCGGAGGAACTCATGGCGTCATCCATTACGATGAATATGTCTTCTCAACGTTATGTATGTGGGAATGAAAGTCGAACAAACGCAACATTGAGTTTATTTTAAATTTTATTTATCGTCCTTTTTGAATTGATTATACATAAAACCAAATTTGTTATCGATCTGCGTTAAAAATAAACATCAGGCAATTCCCAACTAAACTGCAGTTTCATCCGTCTTAGACGAAGTTGGGGTTTCATAGGAAACAAGCCCAGATTCTTCAGTTACTACCTCAGTCGAGGATTTACCATCTTGGACGGACTCCTTTGTAACCTTTGGCTCAACGTGTCTCTTCACATAAATCGTCTTTAAACCCTTTGACTGTCGTTCTAACACTTTATGCTCCATCTTGATCATCATCCGCAGACTTTTACCCCAACCCAAGGCATCAGCAATTTTTAATACGCCGTCATCACAATTGCCAATAAAAGCTACGTCTCTCGTATTGTTCGGACTATCGTAATTCAGTCTTGGTCCAGCGGCAAACCAGGAATCTTTCGCCAGGCCTACCTTATCCCTATTAATAAGCAATCGCATACAATCTGGACCAGCCTTGTCGATCAACGACGCAAATGGTTGCACCTCCAACGAAGTTCCCATAATAATCAATAAGTCACAGTTCTTGAAATCCTGCAGTGGACTCGTGAAGAAGTCCTCTGGCATACTTTCGCCAAAGAACACAATATCCGGCTTAACCACCGCCTGACAAGTGGAACAAGTCGGGAGTTTGTTCGCGAAAATCTTCTCCTTCATCCATTCCAATGTATACTCTTCGTTGCAGCCCAAGCAATGGCTGGTATGGAAAGTTCCGTGGGCCTCTACCAGCTTCTCATTCGGTATTCCAGCAACCCGCTCCAGAGTGTCGATGTTTTGTGTGTAGTGACGCACCAGCAGACCCTTCTCGTGCAGCATCCGCACAAAGTAATGCGCCGCAGTCGGCAGGAACTTGCCAGGATATAGCTCTTTGGCTAGCGCAAAGAAAGGCTCGGGGTTTTTATGGAAGTAATCCATGTCGAAAATCGCTGTTGGATGTGGCAGATCATACTTTTGGAGATTGTCATACAAGCCAGAACCCGGAGAACGAAAATCGGGAATGCCGGCAGCTAAGAAACAAAAAAAGAGTTTACGTCTTTATCTGATATTAAATGGAAGCAAGTGTTTGCTTAACATGTAGAAATGCCAGCTCCAACCATTGTCACGATTTTCTTGATTTTATTCTTCTTCCAATGGTCTAGGAGTCCATCGAATGTCAGGTCTTCAATCACCTTTGTGTGGAAAGCTGTTCAGTTAGAGAGCTGATTTGTTGATTGGCCAAACTCACCTTTTTGCCGGAACCGCCGGATACTCCAAACTTCTCATCGAAGAATTTCTGGACAGCGTCAAGTAAGGGTTCCACTGGAATGTTGAAATTCGATACATAATAATCAACAGTATATTCAGTGTTCACTTATTTGTGTCTGCCACTGTGCTGTGGGTTCATGTCTGAGCTGGCGACATGCACCCCCAGAAATCAATGAAAAGACGTAATCCAGCTCGGAATTCCGAAGTCCAAGTCAAAACGATTTGGAAAATGGTTAACTTACCAGACAAGCGTTGTCGTAGGTCTTCTTCATCCATTTTGCTTCCCGGAAGAGTGTGAGCGACCAAGGGAAACAATCTTCGTAAGGAATTTGAGAAGGATATGAAAATTGCCGTGTTTACAAAATTTCCACTTCAACGAGAAATGAAAATAAAAATATTGTGGATGACTACTTGGAATTGGATGACAAGCAAGTGACGTTTGTGTGGGATGCGTTCGGTGGTGCAGATGCTTTATTGTAGTAGATGACTGAGACAAAATGTAACTTAATAGGTGGCTTTATTTGAATTTAGGAATAATGCGCTGCAGTGTTCTCACGCGACGCACAGTGGGGCAGAATGGATTTTGTTTTCGACTGGTTGTTAAAATTAATATGTTTCTGGATAAAACAATACAATAATCGCAACATTCGGACGACGAGAAGTGCCCTAAAAAGAGATTGAAATTTAATTGTACCCGCCGAGTGCGAGCCAAATTTTGCAATTGTTATAAATGTCTATTTGAGGATATAAGTGGAACGAGTCACTCTCTCAAACTTCCAACACTGTTCGTATTTTGCGCAAAGCTGTCGAGAATCAACCTGGTAAAACAGTGGGCATTGGAAGAGACAAATTAATTATTCCAAAGGCTATTTTTTTGTGGGATCGCCGTTCAACCGACAAACAAAAAAAAACATTGAAAAAACGTTGAAAAACATTCTGGTGCTGGTTTATTGCAAAAACGTCAAACCACTGGCTTATTTTAACTAAGCACAATGATAGTGTTTTCTGTTAATCCGTTGTAAACAGAAGCATACGGAATTCCCCCTTTCATGTCGTTCATGGTACAGACTGTCTCCGTATCAAAGATTTTAGGAAGACTTTGAGTAGGACAGATTAGTGGAACTATATATAGCTGCGTTTTAAGGTACATTTGCTCTGAGTTTCGACTCGACGGATTAAGCCTTAAGGTTTCTATTCTAGTTTTTTTCGAGCATTGAAACTGCATTCAGTAACGAACGAAATAGAACAGCCTTACTCCGTTTATTATGAAGTCTGGAATACCAAGAATGGCTCCTTTACCAGTCGATCTTAATAACTTGATCCAGGCATTGAGTTCCAATTGTTTCAAGAGGAACATGTGAATATTATATCAGAGTTATAATTAGGAATTTAGCGAAACACGGGAGCGGGTTCGAATTTCACACAAGAAATAAATATATGGCGGGATATGGCACCATGCAAACAGCGGCGTCAACTCAAAGAGGCAATAGCGGGATTGTAGCGTATTTTCGTTGGTTCGTTGCATCCACTATTGGGGGGAAATTGGTGTAGAATTATAAGAAGACGGTAAGAAATCTTAAAATTAGATTCATTTAAATTCTTTTATTTGAAAAGAGTAACAAATTTTTCGCGCACATTAAATGCTTCATTACTTCCTCTTTCGGGGTCGTTAATCCAGTTTGTGAGAGCTCCTACATGTACTTCTGGATCTTCTTAATATTCGTAATAAAGAGTATCGCCTATCATGCAAAATACAAATTGTTTTGACAATTAAGATTCGTGTTTTTACATCAATAGGTCTAAGGTAGACTCTCGTTGTAGACTAGACGTCGTATAAAAAATTTGAAATGTTAAATTTAAAAAAAAAAATCTAATTAGAGAAACAAATACAAATTTGTTAACTTTTTCTGGGGAAAAGCTTAGAGTATTGGGGAAATGTAAACTAAACTGTGCATTTGAAAACAAAAGAAATTCATTAGATTTTTATATAGTTGATATGAATCGTAAAACAATAATTGGGCTAGAATCTTCCGTAAAATTAAATTTGATTTGCATAAAAAGTGTTAATTTTATACATGGCGCCAAAAATCAGGGAATAAATAAATCAGACATAACTTTGGAGCAATATAAAAATGTTTTCAATGGTTTGGGGTGTCTAAAAAACAAGTGTCGATTAGTTTTGAAGAAAAATGTTTCACCGGTAGTGGAACCACCACGTAAAATACCATTCGATTTGCAAACAGAACTCAAGGCAGAGCTTGACCGAATGAAAAGGAGTTATAGTGCAGGAAACTGAACCAACGCAGTGCGTGAATTCAATTGTTCTAGTGAGAAAAGGTAATGGAAGCCTAAGGATATGTCTAGATCCAAGGCACTTAAATAAGGCTGTAATGCGTCCCCATTTCCCTTTTTCAGATATTGATGAGGTTAAATCTCGTTTGTCAAATTCTAAATATTTTAGCAGCTTAGATGCTAATAGTGGGTTTTGGATGATACCTTTGGACGAAGAATCGTCAAAGCTTTGTACATTTAATACACCTTTTGGGAGAAATAGGTTTAAAAGGCTACCATTTGGGGTTAATGCGGCTCCGGAAATATTTCATGCCGAAATGATAAAACGTTTTTCACACATTCCAAATATAATCATTTACATAGACGATTTTCTTATATATGGAGTTTCCAAAGAAGAACATGATAAATATTTAAGAATGGTTTTAGAGAAAGCACATGAAATCGGTTTGAAATTCAATAAAGATAAGTCTTGTTTTGGTGTTAAAAAGCTTAAATATATTGGGCATATTTTTAATGAATCTGGAGTCCGGCCAGATGATAGTAAAATTGAGGCTATAATAAAGATGCCACGCCCTTATTGTGTCAAAGAACTTCAACGATTCTTAGCGATGGTCAATTACCTGGGTTCATTCATTAAAGGACTAGCTATCGAAAATCAGCATCTCAGGCAACTGCTCAAAAAAGAAGTAGAGTGGCATTGGGATGAAAGGCATGAAAAGGAGTTTTCAAATTTAAAGCTACTTATTTCAAAAGCACCAGTCTTAGCTTACTTTGACAACAGCAAGGCTATTAAGCTTTCGGTTGACGCCTCTCAGTCAGCAGTTGGAGCTGTAATACAGCAGGAAAATAAACCAATTGCGTATGCGTCAGCTACATTAACGATTTGTCAACGTAATTATGCGCAAATCGAAAAGGAATTATTTGCCATTCTTTTTCCACAAGTTTCTTTTTGGAAGAGAAGTTCTGGTTGAAACAGACCACAAACCCTTAATCCCACTGTTCGAAAAGCCTTTGTATAAGGTCCCCACACGTCTTCAAAGGTTGATGCTGAAACTACAGGTATACAACTTAAAAGTAATTTATAAGCCAGGAAAGGAAATGATTATTGCCGACACTTTGTCTAGGGCCGCTCTATCAGAAAAAGCGTTATCGCAGTTAGATAACGAAATTGAAATACACTGTAATCTAGTGTCATCAAGTCTGCCAGTAAGTGATGAAAATATAGATCATATTCGCAAGGAAACGTCTGCAGACGAAATATTAGTAAAGCTTATGCATTACTACAGAGAGGGTTGGCCCGAGGTAAAAAAGAAGATAGATCCATTAGTAACGCCTTACTTTAAAAATAAAAATGAAATTCATGTTGTTGATGGTATAGTTTTTATGAACAGTAAAATTGTTATTCCAAACTCAATGCGTGCTCAAATATTAGATCTTATGCACGAAGGACATATGGGCTCAGAAAAATGTGTCAGCTTGGCTAAGTCATCGGTCTATTGCCCAAATTTAAAATCAGAAATAAAAAATCTCGTTAATAATTGCGAAATATGTTTAAAATATAGAGCCTCTAACGCCAAAGAACCGTTGATGCCACATGAAATTATACCCTTACCGTGGCAAAAGATCGGTATTGATCTCTTCGAATTTCAAAAGAAAGTTTACATGCTAGTTGTAGACTACTATTCTAAATATATTGAGATTGCTCTTTTAAACAACGGTTTTTCATGCAAAAGAATAGCTACTGAACTAAAGTCTATATTTGCTCGTCATGGCATTCCAAAAACACTTATTAGTGATAATGGTCCGCCGTTTTCGTCATCCGAATTTAATGGCTTTTGCAAAACCTGGAATATTGAACACGTGTTAACTAGTCCTTATACGCCCAGATCGAATGGTTTTGCGGAAAGATCAATACAAACCATTAAAAGATTGCTTAAAAAGGCATTAGAAAGTAATTCAGATCCATATATTGCACTCTTAAATTACAGGGCAACTCCGAACTTTACTTCATACTCACCTGCAGAGTTGCTAATGAAGAGGAAACTCAGAACCAAAATTCCAACCAATTTCGAAAATTTTAGGCCTATCAAGATAGATGAGCAAAAGTTTTATAACGCATTTAAAAACAATAATGAAAATATGACAAAGCAGTTTAACCGTACAAGTAGACCTTTAAAAGAATTACAAAATGGAGAAAATGTTTATTACCAAAAATTTCCTAAATCAGTATGGTACCTAGGGGTTATTATAGATAAGTGTCCAGAGCCTAGGTCGTATTTGATTCAAGGGGAAAATAAGCAGGTGTATCGACGTAATAGACAGCACGTTATGAAACCACCTCCAATAAAAAAAATCAAAATCTTGAAACTTCAGTTGATCAAGAAAGTAGTCCATCTAGTGATAGCTCCGCATTGAGTCCTGAACGTGAAAATCAAGATCATAATTTAGTTTCAAGCAAAGAAAGGATAACAACTAGAATTGGTAGAGAAATTCGTCCGCCGAACCGGTTCATGTGGGATACATAAACGGCACTTGTTTATTTAATTTTTACTTTTAAGCATGTATATATAATAATTTGATTTTGGAGACATTAATCATAAATAAGATTTTTTGAATAACATTTGTTAAGCCATTATTATATTTATATAATGAGGAAGATGTTAGAGTGAAAGTAGTACAACTTCTATACTCGGCTATCGGAGCTAAGTGTTCTACTAAAAGCTTACATTATAAATCTTAATGTTACTCAATAAATACTCAGTCGTCTCTTGTCAACCGTGTGTTTCACTTGATCTCGTCCGGTACCCTTTTGACATCACACATTTGTTGGCTAAAATTCCAAAGGCATTCTCAACTATCTTCAAATCTCTTAACAGACTTCTCCCACACTTGCTTAGAAGGTTCAGGCATATATAGGTGTTGCATTCGTATACATATTGCTTGTCCAACTTATTTAACAGATTTCGCCAGTCGCAAGAAATCTGCAATTAAAATATTAGGTATACATTTTCATTTCAAGATCCTGTAACCAATGGAAATGGAAAAACCTTCGAGTTATATATGCAATATCTGAAAAGTACAAACAGGTCAAGTCAAAAACAACAGCACTACTACTTTAAGCCTTACTTGGCATTTGCAGAAACGGATTCAAATATTAAGGACACAACCTATGATGATTCTCTAAATAGGCTCGATCAGCATCATCGTTCTTCGGTAAATGCAGATTAGAAGTATCTTGAAAGAAAAACAAAGGGATGTGGATGCTGCAGAGTAAATATTTATGGGCCATGCTAAAACTGTCAAGTCGTTTTCAGCTAAGATGCAAGCTCTGACGAAAATGTAAATAGCCAAAATTATAATGGAACAGGAGCTAGAACATCTGGAAGAGATATCATCCTCTTCTTCATAATTGTATGTAGACTTTGGGACTTCTACTTTGCCAAGCCCATTACGTTATTTGCACCTAGCGAAAATACTCATTCGTCTGCATTGGAAGAAAGCTCATTTTTACACTCTTTCATTTCATCATTTAAACCTTAGGACAGGTTAAATTGTGCAAGGTAATGAAGTGCTTCATAAGACATAAGGCATCATACTGGGCCCATCCCGATCCCTGATGCGGAGCAACAGCCTAAACACTTTGTTTGTAGTTAATGCGTCCTACTTCCTCTAGGGCTTCAAAAAAAGTATTTGCCAAAACGTTTTCTACGGCTTCTAGCTATACCCTGGAATTCGATACTCAAATGTCCGCAGTATCTGCATTCGTCCGTAACCGAGAGACCCAGTCTCCTTGCATGTTTCCCTAAGAAGCAGTGCCCCGATAGCACGCCCACGGCTATCCTCAGTTGCTTTCTGCTCAGCTGAAGAATTTTGTTTGTCTTTTTGAGGTCGAATATAGGCCATAGGACCTTTGATACCTTTCTTTTCCTTGAGTTTGACCAACTTTGGTCGTCTATCTTCATTATCTTCTCTAGCAATCTTGCCTTAACAACACACGCAGGAGGTTTAACACTATTTGCCAGGGGAAGTTTACCTTCATTTCTGGCTTATTCGTCCGCTATTTCGTGTCCTTCGATTTCGGAGTGTCCAGACATCAAACATGCCTTTACCATTGTGCGGCAGTTTCTGACTATTTCCGATTTCATTTCTAGTAGTTCTGCAACCTTGAGTACTGAACTGGAACCTCTGCCTGAAAAATACTACAAGCATCCGGAAGTCTTAAAGAGATCTTAAGGTCTTGGTTTGTGAATAAGATTCCAGAGCCTGTTCCCTCTTTGGTTTTATAGCCATCAGTTTATACTTCAAATTCGATACGTTAATTCGTACGGCAACCGAAGTCTAATTCCGGAAGAATTTCGTCCATTCCCTTTATTTTAATTGTACGTGCTAAATTCTTTAAGGACCTAAGTGCGCTTTTTCCCGCTTGAAGTTTTTTCTTCATGTCAAGCGCCAGGAACGTGGCAGCAAAATTCGTTTAAAAAATCTTTCACTCATTCTTTCATACATTCTAGGAGTTTGTGTCTAATGGGAAATCGCTCGCGAAATACCGCGTGAAAGTGGAACGCACTGGAGTGTACAAGAGTTCAACACTTTTCGCTGGAACGTGCAGTTGATTTTATCAGAGAGATTATTAATTTGAGTTTTGAAATTAAATATGGAAAGCTGTCTGTGGGAAGCTCCTGGTCCTTAGTTAAAGTCACACTACTTCAAAGGCATGAGGCATCTTCATCTGAGGAGAAAAACATGAAACTTGGGTACTTTGAATGGTGTGAATGTATAGTTGTTTCCCCTCAGGCATCTTTTACGCACGAAATTCGCCCCGCTCCCTCGTTTCGCGTTAGTTTGAGAAGGCCTTAAAGCAGACGCTTTAGGAGGACGGTTTGAGTTGGTCTCGGTGGAATGAGGAAGTTTTAGGTTCGGAGTAGTGATTTTTTTATTTTTTTCTTTTGCAATATCGATGCATGTCGATTGTGGTTTTATGTTTTCAAACTCAGAAAGCCACAACAGAAGTCGATAATGTTTAAGCCTTCGTTAAATATTTCGAAGATAACTTCAAGCCTTCAAAAGTTTATTGAGGAAGTCGCTAGAATTATCTCTACAATTTTGCTAAGAATTAAAAAAAAATTGCGTCCTTCGTGGACATTCAATTTGGATTCCGGGAAAAACACTCGCCCCTTCATCCCATGATGATCTTTTTAAATGACGTGACAAAGGCTCTTAACAATCACCAGGTTACAGTTGCTTGTTTCCTTGATATTGAAAAAGCCTTTGACACTCCCTGATCCAAGGATTAATTTTTAAATTAACACAGTTGGCTTTTCCCACGTCTCTAATAAAAATTCTTCATTGTTTCTCTACTTCCTGTACTTTCTACGTGCAGGTAGGCAACAAGGAATCCGCAATTCGTGCAATGAGAGCAGGTGTCGAACAGCGATCAAAGGTTGGTCTTCTCCTTTTTAACATTCTGATGTCGGACCAACCCGGACTGGACAATTCAACAAAATGCTCCTTGTACGCGGACGACTCTCTCACGTACGCAAGCTCAATCTCACCGCTGATAGCGATTCGAAGAGTTGAAACGCATGTCAGAAGACTGCAGGAATAGTACCAGGATTGGGGAATCCGTATCAATCCCAGGAAAACGGAGCTGATGTGCGTACGTTGCCCAGCCAACTCCCGGAGAACAAGGTCCGCTAAGAATTGCCGCAACACCATGATTCAATTCCACGACGGAACAATCGTCAGGGTCTGGACAAAGGTTAAGTACCTTGGAGTAAACTTCACTGAGAAACTGAAGTTCAACCTTCATGTGGATGCCATTCTTCGTAAGACTCTCTTCGCCTTCCATCGGGCTTACCCTTTGATGCGCAAGCAGAACGGCCTCAGCCAGAAGACGAAGCTGCTCTTATATAAACAACTCATCAGGCCGGTGATAACATTTGGATTCCCCATATGATTCACAGGCTCCAAGACGTATATCAAGAAATTTGCCATGTTCGAGAAGATCTTTCGCATATGTACTGGCCTCCACTACAACAGGATCACTAAGAAACACGTCAGCAACAGGAGACTCTACAGCGAATCAGGAATCAAGCCCTTAACCCAGGACATGGTTGTTTTATTCAAATAAATTCTAGTTACCGCCAAGGAGCATCCAAATCAATTTGTCAACAGAATGGCCAACATGGCCGGAACACCGATACCTTAACGCAATGGCATTGCTGCAAAGGAACCTCTTTCCCCCAGATTCAGATGACGAACCAGCTTTCTTCGAAGAATTTGGTCTCAGGTTTCATCGGGGATGACTTCTTTCACCAAACCACCTTAAAGGACCGACATCGAGCCCCAGGTTTGAACACTCTACGGTAATAATCAAAGTATACTTAAATATTAAAAACGTTAAATTTCTTGAAGATCTGCTTCGTTTATGCCTTGCAACATTTTTTAATAGTTTATAAGAATTCTTTTGCCTTTACGTACCTTTTGCATGTTTTCGCGGAAGCTGGGTGTTCTTCTTGACAATTGGCACATGAAATATGGAAGTAGGTTGCAGGACTCGCAAGTTGCATAACCGTAACACCTTTTTGTAGAGTGGCTCAAAAGCTGGAAGTTGCGTCAGCGCATCAGATTGTGGAAGAATTCCTCAACTTTGTTTACAGTAGGTGGTGGACGGAACCGATCAAAAATGAGGAGAACAGGACCGCTGGCACGAAAAAATTCAAATTGTTAACAGACATCACATTTGTGTCTATTCATTGCATTGTAAACAAAACACTCTTCAGGTAAAACGAATTTCAGTTTATTTATATGATCATTTATAAACGTGATTCTAGTTAAAATTTCCGATTGTTCTGCTATCATCATCAACAGATGGTGCCTTTTTTTTTATTGTTGAACATTTAAATAATTTTACTTGACGTTTAAATAAAATGACTTACAATGCGACAAAAAAAAGAAGTTTGGATTGAGACAAGTAAAAATTATTTAAATACACTTACGATTAAATATAAAGCGTGTTTGTATAACTGGGAAGAAGAAGGAAACGATCCTGGCTTCGCAGGAACTTACAATAACATACATACATAGAAACGTGATTAGGTATGTAAAGATAGTTAAAGTTTAGTTAAAGCGTTTTCGACGATTGCATTTTCGATTTGTTTTGCTTTTGGCGCACCATAACTCGAGCCTTTGAAGACCAGCCCCCGTGAGAAAAAAAAACTTAAATATTTATTCTTAATCTAAGCTATTTAGATATTTGTATATAAGGAAGATCCATCATAATTCTAAGAACTTAAAATTGCGTTGGCATTCTACTACATCATCTTAGGAGAAGCAACTTTGTCTAAGAAAAATTTATAATAAAATAAACACGGGACACAAATGAGTTGTTTACGTATCTATAGTCTACTTGAAGGTCCACTTGAATAGGAGGCTGATAACAATTATTAAAAAGGCAAAGATCAAGCTCTTGATAACAGTTGATTGTTGTACTGCATCCGGCACAAAACCGTCATCACGCCTCGGTGGAGCGTATTGAATTCGTTCCAAAATGGATCTTATTTTTCTCAATTCTCTTGAGTGCTCCTCTAGCGTTTTGTTTGCTTGCTCCACCGAAGTCATTATTCTGAAAAGGGAAAATGATCTGCTTTAATTGATTCGTATATTTATTGGTCAAGGATTATATGTACTTACGCTTTTACTGATTTCCCAGATAGGGCCTTCTTGACGTATTCCTCGTTGGATTGACTCGAATCAGATGGTTGGTTGCTACACTCATGTGATAATTGAGTCACAGATTTTGCTGCCAAAAGAGAAGCTCGTGCAGAAGGTTTTAAAGCTGATAATGATTGTCTGGAGTCGGCACGTAGTGCGTGTAGTGGATCTGAACTTACGATACTGGCTGTACGTACCAATGGTGCCTTGTGACGTGTTTTGGTTAGAACCTGATAATCCGATTCATATTGCTTGACGTCGTTGCGCGGATCCCAAGGGCGGAGGTCAGCATACTTATAGATCCACTAAAAAGCAAAAAAAAAAAAAAAACTTAACTCAATGCAAAAAACATTTTCGTAGTTCTCTTAATTAGAAGGTTTATCAGATTTGATCAGATTTACTGGAAAAAAATATGAGGATTAAAACATGATTTCACAATTCGAACCTCATTTTATAATTAGTTTTATCGGATCGTCAGTCATCAGGAAGGGAAAGTCAACTGAGGGTGCAAATTGCTCTTTGTCAGCCTAAATGAGTCAGGCTATAAGAGGCAAACATGACACTACAATCAATAGCGTTATTAAAGAATGGTGAGTCCTGGTAAAAGCATCAAAACATTCTGGTCCCTTTTTCAGTAATGAGACGAGTCACTCTATCTCGAATTGTCATTTAGGTAACCTCTCTGGAATACTCCAGTGAAGTCAAGTATATCGGTGTTATTCTGAATAAGAAACTGAACTGGACTACTCATATCAAGTCCATCGCAAAACACGCAATCAAAGCTATGTTGGCATGTAAGCGGTTTTACGGGAAGACATGGGGTCTCAAGCATATCTTGGTTGTACATCATAACGGTCAGACATGCAAGCCGCCAAAAATTCCCTAAAGATGCTACTGGCAATGAAATATAAACTAGGTGAGCAGATGGGACTGCTCGATCCCAGATAAAATGAACTCCAAAAAGAAGTTAAACAGCCAAGCAGCTCTATAGGCATTATCGTTCAATTTAAGGAATTCCAAATCTGTCAAAGCTGCTAAGACGCCTCACATCCGTAGATCAACAAAACAAAGTTAATTTAAGATGGGTTCCGGGTCATCATTGAATCGAAGGGAATCAACATTGTGGACAAACAAGCCAGCGGCGTAAACTGAACTTCGGCCACAGGATTAGTCAATAATTGTAAAAACCAACACCGTATCGCCCACTGAAGAAATTTGCAGCGGCTAAGATAATCAAAATTATTGCGAACATAAGAAAGCTCGTGAGCTTCCTCTCAGGCTGTTGTCGCTTACCAAGTTAGGACCTAGTGCAGGCACCCAGTACTGACTCTGTTTGGTGGACGGCTGTATACATTCTTTGTGAAGCTCTTATTTGATTAAGAAGGCGAATCATCCTCAAAGAGACAGTCCAATGCTAGAGACATTTTGAACTTCATGAGAGAGATGATATGTCTGTTAGCCTATTCTAACTTCCTCATGCGAGTCTTCACTCACACACGGAAAGTTTTCAAGGATTTATCGAACTACATTCAATTTATGTAAAAATTACGAGACATGCATCCACCCCTTGACCCAGAAACCAAACAGCAATCGGTGACTCAATTACATTTGGATCATCACCTCGTAGGAAGACATTGTGTATGGGAAGAACGTTTTTTTGCGTGACTATCTTCCAATAAAGACTTCCGAACTTTGCCAGTCGATAGCGGCAATATTGTTGAAGCTACATCTGTCGAATTGGCTGGAATTTATTCAGTCTGTTTTACCGAATAACCACATTCGGATATAGGGTTCAACAGCACGTGCAAATAATAAAATTGTTATATCAAAATGAGAGGACTAATCGCAGTGCGATGGTTGAATTTGAGTCCACTGGTTCAGTAAACGGTCAACCAACACACGTAAATCGACGAAACGCAAGATCTGCCGAAAAAATCGCCGCTGTCCGTGAGAGTGTGCAGAAGAATCCGAGGCAGTCGATTTCACGTGGCTCATAAGAACTTGACCTTTCGCAGGCCACAATTTGGCGAATGTTGCCTCGTGACTTGGGCCCGCACCTGTACAAAATTCAACTGACCTAGGAGCTAAAGATAAACGACCACACAGACAACGACGTGTGTTCGCTGAATGGGCTCTGGAGTAGTTGTAAACTGACCGCAATTTTCATCGGAAAATCATCTTCAGTGATGAGGCCCATTTCTGTATGAATGCGTACGTCACCAAACAAAATTGTAGAATTTGGGACGATATCAATCCACATGAGATCCAACGACACGATGGCGCTACGTGCCACACAGCTCAAGCCACATTGAAAATTGTGCACGCGCTTTTCGAGGGCATGGTCATGATGTCAATCTCACACAAACTTTGTTTTATTAAAATTTAAAGAAAAGAAGCGCTAAATGAAAGACCCTTTAGCTCTAAATAAAGATGTCGTTTCCGGTAGGATGAGTCGAATCGATTTCTGCGGTAATGAAAGAAAAAGACCATTACCATCGAAAAAGCTCACAGTCCATTCAACCATATCTGTGCTAAGCATTTTTGCAGATAAACTTTTAACTCTACTTAAAACGTAAGCCCTATGGTCTATTGTGTTGGAGACTACACGAGATGTGTTATAAGACGAGCCTCAAGCAACGTTCTTAGTGTCCGCCGTGTATGTTTCGTTTACGAGCAATTTATGGATACGTGCCGCCACTTTCTTGTTCGCAATGTTTTCCCAGCATTTCGTCTTAATTCTGATGTTTACAAATATTTAATAGCAAAATTGAAAAAAAAACTGTTGGTTTCTGAGAGCGATGCTCCAACGAAATGATAAATCAAAACTACTACTAAACTCACCCGTCCCGTAATAAGATCCTGCTGGAAATACGCTGGAGTCCACTCCGTTAACAAAGACTTTCTCTCCTTAGCACTACTACGCTGCGCCTCTTCAAGTACGGTTTTCTCCTCAGTTGCGCCCACTTGATCGTCCCGTCGAATAGCAGCTGATACCCACTGCCACAGTCGTTCCGATTCCATGGGACCTTGTGCCTCCAAGGGTACACAATACCTCATAAGTCGCCTCTGTTTCGTTTCTGCAGAGGCACTAAACAAATTTGTTTCCTCCGATGTTTTCGTATCCTTTATATGAATTTCTCTATCCCAATGTCCATGAATACTGGCCAGGGTTTCCTTGCCCAACTTTATCTTGCCCGTGACCAAATTCGTGCATTCCGATCCACCCAAAAATGGTTTCAATTTAAATTCAATTTCTGTCTTATAACCAGTATTCTCGCATTCGATATTAATCTTGCCACCTAGTTCCATGGATAGTGTTCCCATAAGGATGCCTTTGCAATGGGCATACGGACTTGTCAGTGTATAACTTTCACCCCGTGGCAAGAGTGTCAATGTTGCAACACCCTCAAGAACTGCCGAAGTACTATTGCCATAAAATTTGGATCGAGCCAAAATGCTGCACGAAATACAAAAGCCGTCCTCACGGTTGGTCACGTAGAACGCCGACACTGGAGGATGATGGGAGACCTGCTCCGCGATGTAATATGTTCGGCTACCATTCGGATGGGCCCAATAACAGCGAAACGTCTCGCCAATAACTGGATTGTAGGGTTTCTTCAGTCCTTTTGGTTTTTTATAAAAACCCGACATATACCATTGTACGACTTTTTTCATTCGCGTAAAAGGATCATCTTCTGCAACAGCTCTGGAATTTGTAAAGATTCGTACATTTCTTTAAAAAAAAAAAAAATTAAAATCAGTCTTACGCTGATAGGATATCCGCATGATAGTACGAGTCGGATAGCTTGTCTAGAAAAGATCTCGGCTCCAGAATGAATGTCGGCAATACCACTTTACTTAGATCCATTCCTGGACGGACTTGTTTAACCAGAAACCAAATAAGACTCTTGTTCTCTTCGGCTAGTTCCTCAACTTGTTCTCCGGCCTGCCAAAGTAAAAAAAAAGAAAACATTTATTAAATTAATAATTTTTTTTTCGTGTTTTATTTGTTACATCGCCAAACTCTTCTTCCGCATAATGCACATAAGGTGTCTCTGGAGGATCAGCCGTAGGTTGTTCTAATCCATCGCCAAGATCCGAATCGGAATCGGATTCAGGTCCAGACATTAAAGCGGCAGCACCTTCATTCTGACTGTCTGCATCAAGATCTAAAATAAAACAAAGAAGAAAACAACGCAAAAGAGGTGGTTACATTTTTAAAGGAAAGACCTTGTCTGAATTTTTAGCATAAAATATTTGGACTCCAGTTTCTGATGAACTCAATCGTATACAATGGTCTTGATGAATGAACAGCGAGGAGAACATCCTGAAATGTTGAGAAAAATACTCTAGTCTCTGGGCAGTCTACTCCGTGTCAACAAAGATGATTTGAATATTGCGCAAAAAGGGTCAATTATCCATACTGAGTTCGTAAATGAAAAAGGTCCTTCTAAACCTAGTGCCCACATTTTTAGACTTTCGCATTAAGTATCCAAATTTTTTTGTGATTTCGATTCAGAGGCTTAATTCTCTGGACATCCCCGACGATTTATGAAAACTTAACACGGCTCCATCATTCCAGGTCGAATAAAAACTGTATTTTTAAACAAAACCGCAGACTCTAAGGACTCGAGAATGGTTGGTTTCTGCAGGAATATGGAAGAATGTTTTAAATTGTGCCTTCAAAGATTTCCAAGAGTTTGGTGGAAAGAGGCGGATCAAATACGAATGTAATCTTATGTATGATTAAAGGACAAAAAGATGGGACGTATTTTTAGAGGATTGGTTTTTAAACTGGCAACACTGCTTCTACAGATTCTCAATGTGATAGTAGAAAGTTGATTTGTGATTAATACGTTTTAAATACATTGACGCCAGGGCAACGCGTGCAAATTGTGCGAACTTATTTTGAAAACCGTGGTTTGGCATCTGAGCAACGATGAATCGCTTTCGCACCACGTACACTCTTGTGGATAGTATGCATCCCCAAAGACGACAAGCAGTGCGAACAGAAAAAGTTATAGTTGTTGTGGAGCGCAGTGTTCAGGAGTATCCGAATGAATCAATTCGCCATCGTGCACAGCAATAGCGAGCTATGCCCGTCCACTTTGAGGAATCTTTTACGGATTGATATTGGCTTTAAAGCTTCTAAGGTTCATAAAAAAAAACGAAAAAAACAGTACTTACAAACTAAGATAAAAGGACTTTACCTAACGTAGCCTAAGTGTTAGCTTCTGCCCAATCCAGCCACCAGTATTTATGAAAATTTGGCCTATTGTCATTATTTACATTTCTATCAGGTACGCTCATGCAGTATTTCCAAGTATTAGTTTCATCCCTTGAGTGTGAAGGCACATGGAGGATTCGTTTATCTGTTGCTCTTCTGGCAGCTCTAGGGAGATTACTCGAGTCGGAGAGATAGCCATATGCATCCAGATAAAGGAATGCTTCAGGTGGTATATATTGACTTATCAATGAATTTCTAAAATACCCAGTCAAGTATAGACTCGTTTATTAGCCGCACAACACGAATGTGGAACGCTCTAGCACGCTCGGTATTTCCCAATCATTACAATCTGCAGAAATTCAAAAACAATGTGCATCAGTACTTATCCCTATTTCCTCCCTGATCCCTTCCAATCGCGTTATGTATTTACATTTAAAGGGTAGTCATAAACCCTTGTACGCGTGTGTTCTTTAAAAAAAAAAAACCCAGGGTTAGGATAAAATAAACTCGATATGAATTCATTCTCAATAACATTACTCGACCGCGCAAAATGATTCCTCGCAAGGTCTAGAATGTCATTGTCAAGTCTAGACACGCTGGAAGCATCCAATAGACTTTTATTGGAGACGTAATGCCGAAAGTTGGAATGAGCGCTTCTGTACATTCCCGTGCATACTCGTAGGCATTTCCTCTCAAAAATTCTGTACTTCTCTATATAAGATGGGCTTATATAGAAGTAAACTTATTAGAAGTAAACTCCTAACTATCTCACAGCAGTTTTTGATTCGATTCGAAGGCCATTTGAAGATGTTATAACCAAATTTTTCCAATTGCGTCTGAATTGTCCTGTCCTACTGCGGTGCGGAACAGTATGGTTTCGCATTTAGAATTGTTTATTTTTAGTTTCCAATCCTCACAGAATTTTTCGAGGGTATCAAACTTCAGTTGGAGTTCGTTTTTACTTTCGCAAATTTTTTAACCATAAGCATACAGAATGACGTCGTCGGCGAATGCAATTGAGCCATCCAAGTCCCTCAGCATTTTAGAAACGTAAATATTAAAGAGTATTGGTGCGGATACTGTGCCTTGTAGCAGACCATTAATGGCATCAAACATTTTTTCAGTCTTGCACTTTCTATCGGTTACAACGAATTTCTTCTCGCGTATCATAGATACGATGATCACTGTAAGATGATGGGGAAACTCATATCTGATTAGTTTGTAAATAAGCCCGTCAATCCGAACCGTGCCAAAGGCTTTCTCGATATCCACTAGACTTTTTTGCCATTAAGGTTCCAGTTTATATCAGATACTGGTTTTGTAACAGCGTGCACTGCCGAATGATTTCTTTTTAAACCAAATTGATTTCGCGGTATAATCTCCTTTGTTTCGCACGCGAACAACATTGTTTTGGTAACAACTACCTCTATAGTTCGAAGGATCTGAAGGATCTTTATTTTTTTTTACAATTGGAATTACATTTGATATTTTCCAACAGCTTGAGAAGTAATAGTTGTTAAGCAAATTATTAAAAATCCGCGTGATACGCGTCGTAGGTTCGGTTCGAAACAAGATCCCCTTTCGCAATGCAGAATTTTGTTTTGCGATGAGGCTCATTTTTAATCAAAAAGTTTTTTAAAACAGGCAAAATTACTGAATTCGGGTTGCAGGAAACCCAGAAGCCTTTATTGAGACGCCCTCACATCCATTAAGAGTCACTGTTTGGAATGCTTAATGGGCTGATAGAAACATCGGCTTATGTTACTATAAGGACGATACCGGCCAAAATGTTAACGTCAATGGAGAGGGCTTTAGAAGCATGATTTCTGACTTCTTCATTCCTCAGTTGAATGACATTGACGTGACAGAGCTTGGGTTCCAATAACATGGCGCAAATAAAGCTTATATCATTGATATTGACATAAGCTTCAAGTGCTTTATTTCATATTGAATCTGTGTATCTATAAAAAAAAAAAAAAACATTGTGTGGTTTTATGAAACCATGAAGCAAGTGAAACTTTTTAAGGCATTTAACTGACAATTTTCTTGCATTCTTACATTCTTAACACGGGCATCTAACTACACTTAACGCCGATCTCATATGCGGGATGTAGCTTTTCCGACGTGATCTGTTGGGCACATAATCGAGTGTCCATCAGAGCATTAATAAAGGATGTCTCCTTTTAACCTTACCTGGCTCGACGCTAGCAGTTCGTTTTCTGACAAAGATACTCCTACCCGAGCGTCTTAGGTAGTCCCGAACCCGGTGGAGTTCTCACAAGCTTGGGGTTCCCTTGGAAGGGGTCGGTCAGGGACGAATCATCGTTCGCCAACTTTTGGATATTGTCCATCCTTAAGATTATCCATTTTTCTAAGAACCGCGTGAGTAAAAGAAAATAATTGTCTACCTCCAGGCGAAAAAAAAATGAGAATACCCAGTGAATACACAAACCACTAGCAGGCCGGCTGTATCTACAAAAAAAATTTGAGGCGATGGAATAAAAGATTCACGTTAAAACATACTTCAAAACGTAATATTACTACTCGTAGTATTAAGGGGTTTTAAGATTTAAAATTCTTTTTCTTTGGGAGAAAGTCTTCTGTAATTATTTCGACTCTTTCCACACCTAATCAAAGACGATAACAGCGAAGATGGAGAAGCCGAAGAAAGTCTTGAATTCTTTTGGCATTCTGTCTTCTGCCCCAAAACGCTTAAGCGGAAAATATGTTAACTCTCTATCCTCTGTGGAATTTCCTCCCAATTGACCTAAGAAGAGTTAGAGACGCAAATGTTGGAAGTAATCAAAATCGTTATAGAGAACAAAATTTAAAAAAAAAACAACATTTTTTTTACTATGATGGACTACAGATGTTTCTATTTGTGGACAGCTGACAAAATTTGTATCCGATATTTCAAAATTGATACGAATGAGATGCAAGAACATTTGATGAAGTTTGTCGAAGTTGTGAAGCTTACTGATGAAATCATTTCTAATTATTTTATGCAGGACTTGAAAAACTTAAACCTGGACATAGAATTGTACCGGGGTCACACAAACAATGGAGATGCTTAAAAGGTGTACAATTGTGTATAGCCAAAATTCAGTCTTTTTACCCATTCTTCTAGCCACCGACTCAACTTAGCTATCACTACACCGTACCCAGCGCCGTTCCCATCATAAGATAGTGTAGCAACTTTCTTTAATGAATCAGTTGAACGAATATATTTTCAAACTGCAAACTCAAGTGCCAAAAGAAAAAGCAAACCACATGCGTGGAAAGATATGAAGTTGTTTTGAAAATCTTGAACGTTTTGCCATGTGTTCCTGAAGTTTTGCAGAAAATGACTGATCAAGGAGACAGTCAAACTACACCTGCGTTTTCACTGCTCCCAGCTATAATGTCATCGGAATATCCTGTGAATTTGGTAATCTTCGCTGATATTTTGGGAATCACCCTTTTTTTATCTCGATCTTTACAAGCCATTGAAGCTGATGTACTTTCTGCGATTCAGCTTGCCGAAACGACCGTAGCCAGCCTGCAGAGGCAACGAGAAATTGAGGCCTGTCGAGGACCTCCCTGACGAAATTGGAACTTAAATCACAGTCCGTAGAATAACCGTTCATCAAACTTATAGATCGAATATTCAGACTCAAGAAGAAGGTAACCGACTTGTAGTGCAACTTCTTTTTCCTGATTCTATATTAAATGAAATGTCGTGTAGGTTTCCTAGAGCTCAGCTGCAAAGTTCCTTGTGATGACGATATAGATGAAGTTTTGCAAGGCGCTGAAGAATGTAAAGAAGATCTACCTTGCTTGATAGCTTTGAAGGGAGAGCTACAAAACAGAAGTCATCACTAGAAGCGTATAAAAAAGCAATGGCTCTGTCAAATATAAAAACCCGATGTCAATTTTTGTCCACATTTCCTGTGAAAACCAGCACTGCCAGAAGATCTTTTTCAACCTTACGCTGGTTAAAGAAAATCGTCTGAATGGACTAGCCTCAATGCATATCAATCAAGACATTGCTCCAAAAATGAACCCTAAAGAAGGAAACATAAAATGAAACTGTTATTGTGAGAGTGAAACCCAGAGACATGGGGCCCTCCCTAAAATAAATCCTGGGTCCGCCCTTTGTCAATACGAATGAAGACCAAACAAAAATATATATTTGAACAAATAAGCAAGAATTCGTTTTTAAAAATGAACTTACGTTTGGGACGGCTATGTTTGCTTGGATGCATTTGTTAATTATGGCTTGATCGATCACAAACAGCATAAATCTCGTGCCATTATTAATGACCAGTTCTTGATAATCAATTAGAGTGATAATATACGCATTTGACAATTTTTAATTGAAACTTCTAAACGAAATTTGACAATTTTTTTTTTCAAGGATATTGCGATGTTGAAACTTTTTCGAGACAAGCGAGTTTTGATTTGGTGGAAATATTTCAATATTCTACCCCGATTTTTAGACTACATTTCCCATTTGGAGGTTGTTGTCCAAACTGTTTGCATGTCTCCAAGTTTTGAGGGACCCCAGAGTACGATTTTGGTACTATGCTGAAGCATATTGCAATCCCGATCATTGGGCGACACCGCGTTATATTTACCAACTCATTTCCAGAAAATTCTTCAAATCATTCAAGCTATAGGTCAATGAATCTCCTGAGTTAAGGAACCTTGTTAAAAATTAAGGTGACTATTCGAATTTCTATTCTTGATTCCAATTCTATTCTTGATTCTCGTATGTTGACAATGTCAGAAGTTTGTTCCGAAATCTGCTTAAATTTGACTTTAAAAAAAGTCGGAGATGTGGTCCAAAAGATCATAGCTGATAACGTGTCCAAGGACTGAAAAAGCACTCCAAATTCGGTCGGCTCACGATAATCCACCACTGCTCTCTACTACCGTATTCACCGGACTTGGCACCCTGCGACTTTTTCTTGTTGCATAGCGCGGCGTTTCATTACGATTGAGGGAATAAAGACCGCGTTGCTGGAAGAGCTCAAGCACTCCCCAATAAGCGCATGTCATAAGTGCTTCAGGATAGAAGAAACCGCTGGCTGGAAGATAGCACCCTCTGTTGATCCTAAAGAAAGGCGACCCTCTAAAGTGCACCAATTATAAATGGATCAGTCTGCTTAACATTGCGTTAGATTTTTTCTGCCGTATTATGTGAACGACCAAAGGACAATCTGATAGGGCCATTTCAGTGTGGTTTTAGACCAGAAAAGACCACCATAGACGAAGTGCAACCATAAACGTTAGCAAAGATCTGACCGACCCACTTGATATGAAAAACGGTTTTAGACAAGGTGATGAGAAAGTCGTGCGATTTCTTCGACATCTTCAGCGATTACTTTATTAACATAATAATGAGTATTGAGACAGAAGAGGAAAAGATGGGTTTGGCGGTTAACGAGGGCAAAAGGAAGTCGATATGCTGTCATCAAGAAAAGACACCCTAGCCTAGGTTCCTAGACTCCACTATAAATACAGGGAAAAACACCAGTGCTGAGATCCAACGAAGAGCAGCTGTTGCTAATCGCTGTTTCTTCTCGCTAAGAAACCGATTGAGCCTTCCCTCGAAATGCTAAAATGGCGTTCCTTAAGACCTTCATCACCCCTGGCTTTTTTGTATGGTAGAGAAGCATGGACACTATTCAACCGCGGATGAGAGCGCCTTAAGCTGCTGGTTCTGAGTAGACGGCGACATCGACCTAGCCAAAACGAGAAAAGTCCAAAGGCTGTGATGGCTTGGTCATGATGAACGAATGGGCACCAATGGCTCCTTGGGACCGAGCTGGCTGTAAGAGCTGGTTGGCTTAAGGCCTGGCACTGACCCGGACAGTAGCGCCACCTTAAGACTCAACGACCGTTGTTTGCAATTTCTCTGATGGCTTGCCACAGGGCGCATTTTCGGCACCAATACTCTTAACATATTATGTAGCATGGTCCCAATAACGGAAACATATAGAAAGAGTATCAAGTAAATTTTGATAAGTCCCATTGTTTTGCCAAGATTAGAAGCATAAAATAAATAATGTGAAACCAAACTGTTCCGCACGCTTCTAGACAGAGTAATTCAGATTTCCGACACAGTTCGAACAACTGTGGAATTCTTCTAGGAGAAATTAAGAAAATTAAATTCCCAAAGGTAGCAAACCTTTTTGGTCGTTTCCTCGTGTTCAATTAACTCGTTTGCCATGAAACTACAGCTCTCAGCTTTTTGAAGAAGGCCAATCTGCTTACAGTCCAGTTTTCTGCACGTTCTCAAGTTCCACGAAATTTCCACCTGTAGTCGAACGCGTTGAATATTCGATGGATCTCACAGTTCCACTTTTGCACTCGTACAGTAGTAAGACTTCCAAAGAATTTCATACTAAAAATTCCGTCGGTCCAAATGGTATTCCTCCCATCCTTTTGAAGAAGTGTTCTTCATCGCTGATCTGTCCTACTCTTCTGATATCTTTGCGAGCAGATTTGTCGCTTCCGAAAAAGGAAAAATGTTCTTCTCCCTCCAACTATCGATTGCACTAATGTCCCTCCTTTCTTACAGCACTGAATTTTATTCATCACACTGAATTATGCAAAACGATGACCGGATCCTGGAACACAGGAAAACTCATCCAATTTTGTCGCACAACAGCCTTGTTCCAGCATGCCATAGCGCAAATCCGCTACACGAAAATTGTACTGAAATGACAGCTCACCATAGCGACTCAATATCCTTCGCTTCGGGAAGAGCCGTCATCTCAGTACAATTTGCTCTACGGCGTGCTGGAACAGGGCCACAGGTCAACGGTCAGTGCTGTCAGATGCGGATTTGAAATCGATGTATTGCATAAAAGCTTCAGATCTTCACTGGATAGGAAATTGAAGGTGACGTTTATCAGGACAATTGTACCTTCAACTTCTATCAAAGGGTGTGTGTTTAAGACCAGTCTTAATTCAATATGAAATGAAACCCTTGAGGCTAATTTTAATATCAATGATATTTGCTTTTTTACAAAAGATTATGTCATTACTGTTTAAAAATGAATTCGGGCATACGAGCGCAAGGGCTATCTCGAAAATGTGCAATCGTGAAGAGACTTCACATAACCCTAAAAAAAGGAATCTAAATGTGTGGGATCACACGATTGTAGAGACCAGTTCGCATGTCCATCACGTTAAATAATGCGCCCAGCAAATGTTTCCCGCAATTAATAGATGGTGTTGCGCGCCGTGTGACATTTATCGCCATCTCGTTGAAACCAAAGCTCTGTCACGTCAATGACATTAAACTGAGTCAGAAATAATGTTACATGATCTATAGAGCTCTTCATTGACGGTACTATTTTGGCCGCCATACTCCTTGAGGAAATATGTGCCGATAATTCCATCAGCCCATCAGTTACCAAACAGTGAGTTTTAATTGATGTAGTTTTCCTTTCTGGGTTTTCTCCACTCCGAGTTCCGTAATTTTGCTTGTTTACATATTCATTCAACCAAAAGTGGGCCTCATCGGAGACCAAAGCTTTGCGTTGAAAATAAGGACCAAGCTGAATCATTTTTTAGGCCATAAATCGAACTTCCGACGCGTATAATATTAACGCGGTTTGAAAAAGTTGGACCTCATAAGCTTTTTAGCCAAGATCGTTCCGTAAAATGTTCCACAAAGTGGACGAGCACAGCTCCCTATTGCTGTGCATTATGGCGAATCGATTCATTCGGATTCTCCTGATCACTGTGCTACAATACGGCAATGACGTCTTCCATTTGCACTGTTTCGATTCTTCATTGCTCAGATGGACGATTATGTCGACCGCACGATAAGTTTGGCGAACCGAATCATGGTTTTCAAAATAAGTTCGCACAATTTGCACGCGCTGTTTTGGTATCAATCTTTTCAAAACGTATGAATCACAAATCAACTTTCAGCTGTCAAATTGACAATCTGTAGAAACAATGTTGCCAGTTAAATTTTTTTAACGATACAGATTTCGGTTAATAATCTAACCATCAACAAAATAAATAACTTAAGGGGCAAGAATTCGACTGTTGCAGATATACAAGGATAAGAGAAGTTTGAAATGTCTTAAAAAAACGCCGGACAATAGCTGTAAACTCTACTTTACCGAACTGATAATAGACTAACTACGAGTGAATGAATTCAAGCAACCAAATGATTCCAGCCTTAAGAATGAGCTCCGCTCTCTACCTCTTTCAAAAAAAAAATTCAAAAAACTATCTAGGATACCAGTAATCAACTGTTTGAAGAAAGGTGCCGCTGTGCTACGGCGCCTTGGTGAGTCTTCCTCATCACTTGTATGATTTGTCCGACCAAGTGACTGCATCGACATCGATTTCGTTAATATGCGTCGTGGTTCCGCGGTAAACATAATCCCACTCGACACGTCGCTCAAATTGCTGTCCTTGCTTTCGCGACGTCGAAATTTTCGCAGTTTTCTTATTTTCTGGAAATCTGGCGCGTCCCACTTGGTCATCGCTAAGTACAGCTGTTGAAATATTGGTGTCTGAGGTCTGGCTAGATTCAATGAACTCGTGGAATATTTTGAACAATAATCCACGGTCAAGTGATTATTGGAAGCATGCGGATATTGCTGGTGGTGTTTATCGAGCAGCACTTGAATCCGAGCCATTCTATCTAGACCTTTGGGGGAATTATTTTTTTTTTGTTTCTTAATATTTAAAAAACTTAAACTATTTAAAAAAAAAAAAATACAAACCTTGATCGTTGAAGTGCTTTTCATAGTCCGCTTCTGACCATTGTGTCTCGTGAGATATTTGTCCGGATGCGTTCACATCGGTACTGGTATTTGCGCCTGAATTACTGTTCGACCGGAGTAGCAATGCCGAACAGCGCAACGAGAGCTCAAGGGCATCCATCCAACATTTACCAGCAGCTTGACTAGGTGCTCGAAAGATTAGGTAAGCTGTTGGTAAGGGTTGAACGACTGCACCTAAAAAAAAACACAGAAACAGATAGAGAACAATTGTCAAAACGAGTGGAATGAATATCGAAATATATTATACAACCTATGGTCTCCTTGTCTGGTCCTCGTGGTGCCCATATGGACTGTTCCATTGGATGGAAAAGTTTAAAGCAAAAACCATCTTTTTTACTTGGTCGCTCGATGACTTGACATGATGTGAGTAGAATGGTTCCCACCCAATGACTGCTCTTTGTCTTGGGACTCTTGTAGAGCAACAAAAGACCTGGCTTGAGAACACACCATAGTTTTGTCCACGATTTCAAAGTTCCGCGGACCTAAAAATCAAAAAACAAAAAAAAAAAATGTTAAACAATAAATAACAACACTAACATTCTGATGCTCATCAAATATTTTAAGAAAAGATGGAAATGTTTTAAAACCCGTCGCACACAGGGCAAAACAGCACATTTAGGACGACAAAAATATGTTTTGCTTAATAATGTAATATACTGCTACTAATTATAATTAAATATTACGGAAGATGATTACAGATTGTTTAAATCTGTTTTTTTGACAAGACTTTGTTTTTGTATCAGCTATAATAAACTTTTTGTTATGAAAAGTAATAATAATTGTTTTAAGATAAATAATGCTTTTTATTGAATGCAGATTACAATCAATTCATGAATCAGAATCGCTTTCATCATCATCTTCAAGATCATCGTCATTAGCACTTTGTGGAAAAATATTTTCTAAATATTGAGGTATTGTTATCATTGCCCTCACTTCATCATTGAAACCATTATTCTTATTCTTTGATTGTTTTTGTCTCTTCGAAGTAATATGATGATCTGGATTAATGAGCATTCAGTGAATAATTTCCGTATTTGTGTCTGTTCTAGACGTCTCTAATGGTTTTGTACTCTTTTTGGCTGGTTTCTAAAACATCCTCTGGAAACTGGCCTACGGGCAGTGGTAAAGAAACTATGACATCGCTGCCGTGGATGAGTAACTTGTGAACAGAAGCACTCATTTTGTACCATCCATATAATTGAATGCAAAGCATTGCAGTCTCGAGGCAATAAAGCTTGAAAGTTTATGTAATGGCAACAGGAAATCACAGTTAAGCTATTTGAAACTCTTCTGATAAGAAGTTCGTCCAGGCTAGTTATTTCAGCTGCAATGATAGGGTTGTCAAAAAATTTTCGAGCGGTATTACCATCATTGGTGTTACCTCCACCTTGTTTGGGATGATCTACAACTAAGCCCAGTTTTTCGTAAAACATACTTGTGATTATTGGTTTTCTCTCTTTGACCAAATTTTTTGTTGTTTGTCCTCTAGCTTTCCATTGCTTCAACTCGATTTTAGAACTTATACATATATAATAAGTATTCAAAACATCTTAGGTAAGAGTGTAATACAGATATTCCTAACCTCAATAGTGAATTATTGCAAGGTCTTGACAAAACTTTGTCGATATCATTTATATCCTTGGCTGTTATTTTGCATATATTGCAGGCTTGAGGTGATGCAGTGTCTGTAAGAACATTACAAGTTTTTCCATCTATCATTGTACATATTGGGAAGTGTTGAAACAGATTGTTCTGTTCCGTACTCAGTACTACAATGTTTGTTAGTTAGTTAAGTTTATTAGTATTAATTCAATACTTTACATAATCCATATTTACGTACATTTAGATCTATTTAAATTCAGTCTTAGGCTCTTTTATATATTTCAATTATTCATTAATTTTTAAATATTGTTATCACTTTACATAATTCATATTTACTACAATTATCTATATTTACATACAAATAGATTTATTTAGAATTCAGTCTGATGCTCTTTTAAGAATTTCTTTTTATAAAATCAATACTTTTTTTTTAAATATTCTTAAATTCTTCTCATTTTTTATTAACTTCCCATCAGGAAGTTCTTGTAATCGGTCCGATTTTCGAAATTCAAAATTTTTACATTTCTACACGATTGGCGGTCCCAGTAGTCGGATTCCATGATTTTTAGAAAGATGTCCGTGTGTGTGTGTGTACGTACGTACGTACGTACTTACGTACGTTTGTGCGGATTCTTTCGTACAGCCTAACTCGAGAACAAATCAAGCTAT
This sequence comes from Orthonevra nobilis, assembly GCA_963555765.1. Classification (NCBI taxonomy): domain Eukaryota; kingdom Metazoa; phylum Arthropoda; class Insecta; order Diptera; family Syrphidae; genus Orthonevra; species Orthonevra nobilis. The sequence continues at coordinate 44,097,938 of OY743225.1, forward strand.
CGAAGCCAAATTGTGTGTGCGTGTGTGCATAAAGATCACCTGAAAAGCTTTTGGTTAAATTTCACAGGGTGGTTTGAATTTTATGACGAAAAAACTGTAAAAAAAAGGGACAATTTGACTTCTTCAATTAAAATCAATTTAGTTTTCCATTAAAAAAAGTTCAAAATTAATTAAATTTATAGTTTATAGCTACCTTATCAGATAAAAATATGCAAAAATATATACACTGCCGTTCATAAGTTTCCGGACAAATTCATATAAAATTTTTTTTTGTGTTCAATGTTAATGCCAAAAGTTTCATCAATATTATGTTTATTTTGCCAATTGACTAAACTAAGTAAGTTACTAACTATAGAGACCATCAAAAAGACTTAAACAGTTTTTAGTTGATGTGCCTCTTTCTCTATTTCCTGATCCAAATTTCCACGGAAGTTCTTTGAAAATTGTTTCAGAAATGTGAATCCTGTAAGTCTTTCCCATCTTTTAAAACTCAGAGTGACGTCTGCTACACTGACACATGAAAACATCCTTAGAAAATTATGGAGCCACCAGTTTTTTTGTTCAAAACCTGCTCGGCTGTAGCTCGACGCTTTTTTATCGTTATAATATATTAGCAAAAAGAAGCTCATGGCTCAAATTACATGAGGCAATTGAAATTAAAGCAAAGGCATCGAGAAATACCTTAATGACAAAATACATGGATAAAACTGCATTACTCGAATTAGTTTGTTTTCCACTGTTGTGGTTTTAATTCATGAACCCAATCCTAGAGGTCTTTCAAGAAAATGACACAGAGATAAAAAAATCTCTCGGAATCGGCGTGGAAGATCCTATCAAAATCTGCAAAGAAAACTGGACTGAATGTGATCCTCTTTAAGCCATATATTTACCAGACAGAAAAAGATCCTTTGCTTAACAGTTACCAGCTCGGAAGGAAGAGGTGGTGGAAATCTCTGGATTGAAACTATGTACTTTTGAAATCTTTCAAAAAGGACATAAAGTTAATCACGCTTTAATATTCCGAGCAGTGGTTAATATCTTCCAAAGAAAAGCAATCAAACAAATTTGATTGATTAAAAATAGTTCCAAAAATACATGAAGTTGAGATAAGCAGTTGGTCCTCAAACTTTTAAAATATGAATTATGTATGAATGTAATACTTTTGAAACTAAGCTATATAATATTTGATAATTCTGGCTGTCTGATTTATAACACTTTATTGAAGAAGTTGAAAAACAACTGCAAAAAGCAAATACAAATTCAACTTCCGATGTTAAAAGTTGTTGTTATGAAATCGATTTTCGCAACTCTAAATTTAAAATATCTTATCTTCACGTTGAGTTGGATACTCTTAGAAGGATGACTGGCTAGGATTTTGGGTCGTTGGTCCTATATTACAGTCGAAATTGCTTTCATTGAGTCGTTTAATGCAAGCCATGGACAGCCAGCCAGCAAAACAATTATCTCAAAGTTACACACTCCAAACCGAAGCCTGCAAAATTCGAAATGGAAAAATATCATAGTAGAATTGCAGTCAATGCTGAGGACCTGGAAGTACCAACAATGCCGCCTACCTGACATAGGCAAAGTACAGATAGATCTTCTTAAAGCGGCGGCGATGACTTAGTTGGGAGTATGCACCAACTCATCTTCAACACATGGTCATGAGAAAGCATGCGAGATGAATGGAATCTCAGTATTGGTTGCCCAATCCTGAAGGAAGCAAGCCAATTATAGAGGTATCAATCTCCTCAAAATTGCCTTTAACATCTTTTCCGCCGTATGATGTGAACGTCTGAAGCAGTTCGTCAACATCCTAATAGGTCCGTATAAATGTGGTTTTCGACCAGAAAAGTCCACCATAAACCAAATATTAACATAACGGCAGAACATAAGTTAGTGCGCACAACCTTTTCGTCAATTTCAAGATTGCTTTTGGTGTCTATTTCGTCCACAGAGACGAGATTTATGCCAAGCTTATACTTTTGTGTAGGATGGCGATGGAGACATCAAGCTGCTCCATTGAGGTCGGCAAAGACGTGATCGACCCACTTGATGTCAAACAACATTTTAGACAAGGTGATGCACTGTCATGCGATTTCTTCAACATCATACTTGGGACAATAGTGCAAAAGAACCTTGTCAACGCCAGAAGGCAAAAAGAGGCATATGCTGTCATAAAGCAAGACCAAACCCTGATCAGAACGTTACCATAAACAGCTATAACTTTGAGGTAGTTGGGGCTTTGTGTTTGTAAAAAAACGTTAAAAATTAAATTATTTCTGCAGTCAAACTAAAAATCTAATTTTTTTTTAGTATCATAGAAAGGTAACTCAGTCAGAAAAAAGTATTTCCAAATTGAAATATGTTTATCTATCAAACTTTTCAATCTTGTGCACAACATTAGATAAATGTTACTAAATCAAAAACGATTATTTCCAAATTTTTGTCCTGATCACTCAAAAGATCCCCATTTCAAGTAATAAATGTGAATTTAATTTAACAGATTTGTTAATAAATAATATTAAAAAAAATACCAAATTTTAACTAAACTAGATAAATATGCTAATGATTCAACTCAATTATTATAATCTCATACCTTATATTTCAACATGAATTTGTTTTAATTAAGATTTAATCTTTATATTTATATTTTTAATTTATTAGTCTAATATGTTTGAATTCAATTTAACCAACGTTTTCTTTACATCGCTAATATTTCACAGATTTATAAGTATTTCCTAGTGTGTTAGCATGTACATAATAAGTATACCCTTTAATCTATTCTTTCGACGCAAATCGTATTTTATATGATTCAAAGATGCGAAAACAAATATAAACTTACGGGGAGCTAAAAAAATGAGTATCCTTAAGTTGATGTTGGGAGCAAATTAAATAGCACCTTAATGTTTTTTTTTTTATCATGAGATGGGAAGTTCGTGGTATGGGCAGGTCTACTCGCACCCAAACCAATTTTATCATTTGGTAGTGTGTTGACTAAATTAAATCCTTTATAAATGATAGTATTTTGGGCGGTTGTTGAAGTTTGGATACGCAACCTAAAGTCATCTATATTTGGTAGTTGGTAAGGCTGCGCATCTCCCCCGCATCTGACTTCACTCGTTTAATATCCAGGTGCAGCACAATGGTAGGTTGAAGAGCCCGGACTTGTTGCTCGATATTATCGTATTCCTATTAAAAGGTGATGTTGGTTTCTTTAACCAATTCAAAACTTATTGGACGGCCGTTGTTTTTCCAAAAGATAAGCTTTTTTCCTCTGTGTGCTACTGATATTTCCAAGAGAACGATTGTGCTTAAAATGATGTTTGAGTCGGAGAATTTTGGATTAATTTGAAAGTTCTGCTTATATATACTATGCCCTCCGCTTCCATCTAGTCCCTATTTATAAAAAATATCGATGAGTGTCACTTCGGTTGGAAGATGACTTAGTATGACATCCCGTTGTACTTCAAACAATTTACTGACAGTCAAATTAAGTAAATTTTGAAGAGGAATTCTAGCTTCGCATTCTGATATGATCATGTTTTCAGGACAGCAAGTTTTTTTAACTTTTGATATAACATTGTATGCTGGTTACAAAGAAGCTCCTCTTGTTTTTGCTCCTCTTTGGATTTTAATGTAATCTTCCTTGGTTAAGCTTGTTTCAACTATGGGAGCCAATGCTTCTTCTGGTGTATACGTAGTGAACGCAGGTCTGATCACTTGTTGCATTTTCTTAAGCTTTTTAGGTGAAGCTTCCATTACCAATTTCATCACTTTAGCTGTTGTTCTTCTTCCTGACTTAAACAAGTAAGATTCAGCTGCATACGTAAGCTGCTCGGGAGAAATGTTTTTGACGAGCGATTGAATGTTCCTTTGCTTCCTGCGAAGTGACGATGCAAAGAAACTCTTTGTCGGTCTACCTTTAAATTGATTTTTTTCAGGAGTCTGACCAATTTCTTCCAGTTGCGGTAGCTTCATCCGTCCACCAGGCCATTGCGAATTCTTTGTTAGAAATTTTTCTTGGATGTAATGACTTTCTTTCCATTTGGCAACCAACTTCGTTACAAACACCTTTATTGAGTTTTTAACCGAATTTTCGAAGTTCGAAGGAACTTTTCTGACGTTGAACTTCTCTAAAATATGATTTTGAATACGTTGATTGCATTCAGGTAACGACATTTTAAAAAAATGTTCACTTTTCAAGACTAAAAATAGCTCTTGTCTAATAACATTTGACGATTTCATAGAATCACCTAGAACAATGGAAAAGTATATCAAAAGTTGGCAGCAGGTGGACCCAAAGCTAGTTTGAAATAAAAGACAATGCACATGGCTTAACTCTGGTTACTTTAAATGGGCGGAACTCAATGGAACTTTTATTATAAGCTTACAACAATAAAACATATGCAGAAAAAATTAGCAAGAATACTTCTTAAAATGTTTTGAGTAGTTTAATTTCTGGATGCATTACTTTACTTGTTATTATTTTCTTATTTCAAAGTACTTACTGGTAAGTCAAGGAGGCTCGCTGTTACTGGATTAAAACACAATAACACAAAACTTATAAGGACTGCGTTTAGCACACTACTGAATGAATCTATTCATGGTTTCATGTATGAAGAATATGAAGTGACATTTTACTAAAGAAATTGTGTGTGTTTATTGAGTTCAATGTTTTGAGTTTTGGAGCCGTAAATGTGCTGGTTTGCCCTGTGTTTTTTTTTTTTTTTTTAAATAGTGCTCAAGTGCTCAAGGGATTTGAAGTACCCTTAAAGTATTTTTTACACAGCACGAGCAGAAGCGGAAGTTAGAGAAAGGAAGTACCAGTGCACATTGGTTTTAAATTGTTGTAGGTTGCAGTGCAAAGGAAAAATAGAGCGAGGTAACGCATTCCACATGCGCATTGTGCGGCTTATAAAAGAATTTCTAAATTTCACAGTGCGCCCGAAAGTAGGCTTTAGGGTAAACTGATGAGCATTCGATGATGTGCGGGTGTTGTGAGTGAATTTCTGGAGGGTCGGAATGCAATTAGCTATTTCGACGGAGCATTGGTGGTAGAAATAGCGATAAAACAAAGTCAAGCAAGACACATTTCGACGGTGTTCCAGCGAGTGAATTGTTTTCGATATGTTGTCATCGTCTATGAGTTTTTTCGCTCGCTTTTGAATCTCATCTAGGAGTTGCAAGGTGGTCTTGGGTGCACCTGCCCAGATGTGAGCGTTGTACTCCATTTTAGGCCGAATAAAAGCCTTATAAATTATGGCTAAATCAGAAGGGGTAAAAAACTGTTTGCACCGGTTTAGAAAACCTAAGCATTTCGCTGCATTCTTGGCTATATCGAATATGTGGTCATTCCAACGTAGGCTAGAATTGACGCACATACCGAGCATTGAAAGCTTTTCGGTTTCTTCGACGCAAATGCCATTCAGCATGACAGCATTGGGTTTTGGAAGCATTAAATTCTACTCTATTGGCTTGTCCCCATTTGGCTATGCTGTCAGAATTTAATGAGTAAAGCATACGTTGTCGTTCGATGTCCACGTCCGAAGAGCAGGGGCGTGAATCATTAAACGCATATGAGAAACTGAGGGTACTGTTATCTGCGAAGGAATATATTGGATTAGATGTTATAGACAAGAGATCGTTAATGAAAATTAAAAAGAGAGTCGGAGACAAAACTGAGCCTTGGGGAACACCAGCATTTATATGGTGAATTTCAGACTTGAAACCGTCCAATACAACTTGTATTGTACGATTCGAAAGGTAGTTTCTAATCCATCGAAGAAGAGACTCACCGATCCCATATGCACGCATTTTCGACAAAAGAGCCGGATGCCAGACTCTGTCAAATGCCTTTGAAATATCGAGTGCAACTATCTTTGTTTCACCGAAGTTATGTATAGATTGGTTCCACTTTTCAGTGAGACAAGTCATCAAATCACCAGTGGACCTGTTGCTACGAAAACCGTACTGCCGGTCATTAAGAAGTTTTTGTGATTCAAGATATTTCATAAGCTGACGATTAATCAGCGTTTCCATGACCTTAGAAAGAAGGGACGTAAGTGCTATGGGTCTGTAATTGGAGGGAGAAGAAGAAACGCCTTTTTTAGGGACAGGCTGGACAAATGCAGTTTTCCATCTGCTCGGAAAGAGACCTGAAGAGTAGGAAAGATGAAAAAGCTTACGCAGTGGTTTTGCCAGCGTGGAAGAACACCTCTTCAGAACTATAGGGGAAATACCATCTGGACCAGCGGATTTGTGTATGTCTAAAACTTTCAGTACTCTTGCGACTGTGCGAGTGCGAAAATATAATTGTCCCATAGAATGTTCAACGCCCTCGAGCACAGGTGGTGGTAAAGTGCAATCTGGAAGTTTGGAACTGGCCGCGAATTGTGCAGCAAGCAGATTGGCTTTGTCAAGATTATTTACAACAGGCGTATCATTCGAAATAAGCGGCGGAATCGATGTCGAAGTAGAGTTCTTAATATTTTTGACGAAGGACCAAAATTGTTTACTACCACTGGGGCAACGTAGTATTTTTTGCCTTAATTTAAGTCCATGGGAGTACGTCGTAGAAGAGCATTACAATCATTACGGACTCGTCGAAACTTTTTCCTCTGTAGGGTTGGCTTTGTAAGACCGAAAACTCAGCTCTCTCAACCTGACAGCCTCTTTACATCTCAAGTCGAACCATGAATTCTCTTTTGGCCTAATTGTCTTCACCTTGTTCGGGATGAAGTCATTGATGCCTTGGAGAATAATATTTGTGACCATATCAGCGGCGGCGTCCACGTCACTATCGAGGAAACATAGTGACCAGTTAAAACTCCTAAAAAAGTTATTGAGGCCGCCCCAATCGGCTTTTTCATATTACCAAAGAAGTCTTTTAGGAGTTTTTTCCTTAACTGGGTGGTTTGAAGAAGCGAAGTTGGCTGATATGACACAATGGTCTGACGAACCTAGGGGCGCCAATACATCAATGGAGTATTTGTCAGGGTGAGAAGTGAGGAACAAGTCCAAAGTGTTGGCTTTGTGACATGCAATGTCTGGGATTCTTGTTTGCTCATTTACTAGCTGGGTTAAATTGTTTAACTCAGCCAAGATTTCAACATACCTTCCTTCGAGTGTTGTCTGACCAGAATGTCGAAGCCAGTTAGAATTGTGTACATTGAGATCGCCCGCAACGACAATTTCAGTATGAGGATATAGGGATACAATTCTTAAAATGGAATTGGGCAGCTCATCAAACCCGTTAAAAGTAGAAGAACTGTTCCGGTTTGGACTTTAACTTCAATTATCGTGATCATGGTGTTGATGTTGAATGGTGGCCTTTAAAATGCCGATATTGTATCTATACATATATAAGTAAATACAGTACATTCAAATTCCACTCTAATAATAATGAGAGTATAAACGTCGGGGCGGCGCGAACGCCATACCCGGCTACCAAAAATTACACGCACGAGTTATTCGCATTAGGAATAATCGCGGAGGTCAACCCAACCGAATGTGCAATGGCCAGGCCTCACTCCGGGGGAACCGCCTTCATGATCACGGTAACCCCTACGCCAGGTAAGTATGCTTAAGCCATGTCCACAAGCGATTCCTATGAATGCAGGAACACGAAGCATCTGGGAATTATAAAACCGAGTAAGAACTTCGCAGCAGCAACAATCATGCAACCTCCCTTCCACATTCACAGTGATCTTCGCACACAAACATCATACGAAAGACGCGATCAAAACAAAATCTCTAAACAAACCGCGTAAAACCTCAGGCCATATTTTAATAGATCCACGCAATAAAGACGCTTATGATCGCTAGAGGAGGGCACATGATGCCTAGGAAGTAATATTCAAAGCGAGGCACGATCGTGATCATGATGCTGATGTTGAGTGGTGTGCCTCTGGAATGACGATCGTGTACATATATTTTTTCAAAATCGAATCGTCATTCGTTTATTGAAATTTTTGCGGCAGCGTTGATAAGAATTAGTATGTCTCTGGATCTGGTAGCCTCAGTTTCTCATCATCAGAGGCGAAAATAGTAGACGGCGAAAAGGTGCCAGAAAATTACGAAATATGTGGGAACCACATCCGCAATAAGATCTTTGCTCTTTGTTTACATTTGCAGGCTTAATGTGAATAAACACTTAAAATTATATGCACGGCGCGATGTCTACATTTTTAATGAGCACAAGTGTGCGCGTATTACACAGGAATTCACTTAATTAATTAAAAAAAAAAACAATCATTGTTTAGTTTTATTTTTAGAATTATTAAACGAATAAAGCTCTAGCCTACGAACTTCGGTCACTGAACGACCTTAGGTAGTTGCACAATAAATTTATTGTTCGTTACCTAATTTCACGTGACCTAAGGGTTGTGATAAAGTGTTTATCTTACTGACGCATGTGCTCATAAAAAAAAATTCCATAAAATAATATAATAAGTTTTCATGTTTTGTCTACACTCCTCGACAACTGGTTGAGACACTCCCCTGGTTTTTTGTAATGCAATAAAAATGTCATGGTGATCGACAATGCTTCACGTCGCTTCAAATCTGCAAACTACTTACACCTGTGCTGCTCCTTAAGCTATGGAAAGAGATCAAAGTTGGTCGGATCAGATCTCTCTCACTTTGGCTTTTGCACCCCAAAAAGCGGACACCTTCTATGCCGAACTTGCGACTTTGAATTGTTTTTTTTTTTGTGTTTAAAGACTCTCTGCCAGGAAGAAGACTGTTGTTTTGTATAAGGGTCCAACTCATGGAACCAGGCCTTGTAGATGGTAACGAATTGATTCACATACAAGCTGCCGTCAAGATGGTAGCTCTTAATATCTGCTCTTGAAATATTAACTCGTTTCTTCTTCTGTTCGGTGGTTAGCATGCGTGGTACCCAACACGCCGACATCTTCAACGTGTGAAAAGCGTTCATAGGGAGAATCCTCTGAACACTTCTTTATGTGAAGAACCTTGTGACATAGCCTTAATGTATTTTCCACAATTTCATTTTCATTACATTTCATTACATTGCATTTTTAATTGTTCAATTCCTTCCTAACGAGCTAGTAAAAACGCTTGAACTAGCTTAATTAACATAACTATAGGTGTATTTTCTTTTGATACAATACAGGCTTGGAAAAAGCTTTCCATGTAAAAAAACAATAAGAACTAAGTCGATATAGAATGGGTTTAGCCTGCATAGTTATCGGGCCAACTACTTTCGGACATGACATATGTTATCGGAAATGCTATCGATAAATATCAAAAGTGACAAGACACAAGGTTGCATTGTGCAGGGTTATGAAGTGCTTCATAAACCACTATGCACCATACTGAGCCCCCAAACAGCCTAAACACTTTTCTCGAGACATTTTATTTCCGTACAAAATTTCAAAATTTTTTTGTGGTTGATGCGTTCTACTTCCTCTAGGGTTTCAAAAAACGTTGTTGCCCAAATGTTTTCTACGTCTTCTAGCTATACCCTGGCATTCACATAATCACCAAATCACCGCAGTATCTTCATTCGTCCGTGCCCGAGAGACCGAGTCTCCTTGCATGTTTCCCAAAGAGGCAGGGCCCCGATAATACGACCACCGCTATCCCCAGTTGCTTTCTTCTCAGCTTAAGAATTTCGTTTATGTTTTTGCGGTCGAATGTAAGGCCTTTGATACCCTGTTTTTCCTTCAGTTTGACCATCTTTGGCCGGCTATTTCGTGTTGCCTTAACGGCTCACGCAGGATGTTTAATAGGAACACTATTGGCCGGAGGTTGTTCACCCCATTTCTGGCTAATTCGTCCGCTACTTCGTTTCCTTCGATTTCGAAATGTCCAGGCACCCAATATAGTTTCACCTGATTCTGCGTGCATAATGCTTTTAGCATTGTGCGGCAGTTTCTGACTATTTCCGATTTCGTTTCACACGATTCTAGTGCCTTAAGCGCAGCTTGACTGTCGATGTAGATATTTCTGGTAGCAGCCATAAATACTGCTAGAACCTTTGTCTGAAAAACGCTACTCTTGTTATTACTGCGAAGACGTGTCCTACGAATTTTAGGGAACACTACATTATTCGGTCATATTCCTAACCTTACAACGCGCGACCGTCTCGAAGTCACATTGTGTGTTACAACTTTCGAGTTTGAAACTCTTGTCAAAATATATTCGAAGACACTTAACCTTTGCAAGAGCCTATCAAAATAAAGACCTACACTTCTAGAAAAAAGTGTAATGGAGTGACGAAACCAAGTTAAATAAGATTGTGCTGAATGGCAGGATAATTGTCCATCGTCCAAAAGGCCAAACTTTAATACCAGATACATTAAAGAAACAATTAAGCATGGTGGAGGCAATATGATGATCTCGGGTCCTTTTTCCTGGCATGGAGTATGACCGCTTGTAAAAATAAGTGGAAAAATGGACGAATTTCAGCAGGTACTTGAATATATTGAAAAATACGATGGAGCTCTATACTTTTTAGTCTATGCCAGTTAGTTGGATATTCATGCAGGACAATGATCTGAAGCACTCTCCCAAAATAGAAAAAGATTGGTTTTCGCAAGAAAATATTCATGTTTTGGATTGGAAAGCACAGAGTCCAGACTTTACCCAATAGAAAATTTGTAGAATGACGTTAAGGTTAAAATTGAGCAGCAAAATTTCAAAAATATGCTGCTTGTTAAAAAGCTTGTTAAAAGTATATGGGGCGGGGTTGTGGGGCAGTTATAGAAAATTCTGGTTATAGCACAAAATACTGAAGAAGTTAAAGTCAAAACAGAAATATTTTAAAAAATATTTTTAAAAATTCATAAATTTTTTTCAGAAATCAAGTTTTGTGCTATTTCTGGGTCCAGACGAATTCCTTATTCATTATTTTCTTCATGTTCTAACTTGTTTTCAATGCACAGTACCACAATTTTTTGGGGTTTTGTTTGAAATATTACCTTATCTAATTACGTCTTCATTCTGGGCAGAAGGTTTGGGCTATTAAGATGACCATGGCTGTATGTACAGTGAACCGAAAAAATAAGTTTCCACACAGTCAACAACGACCTGTTTTTTCTAGTGAATTTCTTATTTCCTGGTACAGTGCTTTAGTTTTTTTTTGTTCAAATTGTCCATGACATATCTACGCAAATAAGTCGATCATAGTCTATAGAGTTCGACTGCTTTAACATGACTTTCACATTTACTTATCGGTTGAGGCAGTGAAAAAATAAGTTTTCACCAATTTTGTACCCAGAAATCTGAGGTTTGAATGTTTTTTTGTTTCAAATTTTATATCCTTTTACAATTAATAAAGAAATTGTTTGTTTGGATCATTTTCCAGTAAAATAATTTACATTTTTTGGACTCGATTCCAACAATAGCATAAAAAATATTTGTTCTCAATGTCTTAGAATTTAACGATCTAATCGTGTTGAAAATGACCAATTTTAAGCAGCTGACCGTTTCTGAAAGAAAAGGAATTGTCAATATGCAAAATCAGGGCTATTCCAAAAGAAATATTGCGACAGTCTTGAAAAAATCTCACACAGCGATCAATTAAGCTGTAAAAGCATTTGCAGTTTTCAGCATTTCCATGAAATATAGCCCAGGGCTGGATATCAAGACCAGAGGCTAGATATGAACTCAGCAAAAAAAATCAAGCCCAAATAAATAATGAGGCAGCTAGAATACCATTATTTGGCACTATTCGCAGGCGTTTGCATTAAGATGAGAAACATGAGCGTGTCGCCCGCAAAATGCCTTGGATTGCAGTTCTACCATCAGCACGTCTTAAAAATAATTCATTTTGGGACAACTTCCTTTGGACGGATGAATCCATGATCCGAATGAACGATTCGCATGGTAAAGTTGACGTCTGGAGAAAAAAATGCTGATGCACTGTCTTAAAAGTGTGCCAAAACCCCTCTGAAAATCTGTGCAATAAAGTGTCATGGTAACGGGATGCTTTTCCCCAAATGGCGTTGGTAAAATAGTTATCCTGGAGGGAAAAGTCAATTCTTTGGTCTACCTCAATTTACTGCGGGAGGAAATTATTCCACAGGGCAAACGTCTTATTGATAATGATTTTGTGCTTTGCACAGGCTTTGTGCAAGTCAACGCCTGTTATTCAAATTGCCCAAATAATTAAGAATTATTTACTACAGGAAGGTAAAAATGTAATGCTGTGGCCACCACAAGGCTCTGACCATTTCCTTATAGAGAATTTATCAGCTTTACTTAAAATAAAAATTTCCAAGAGGGAGCCAAGAAATATTATTAAGCTGAAGACGTGTATAACCGACTTATGCTCACACAGTTCAGCATTGAGAAATGCAAAAAGCTTACTCGTTTCATGTCGTCTAGATCCATGTTATGGAATAATGGCGGACACTGCGACTACTAAGTAACTGGAAACATATTTTTGCTGCCTTTTTATTTTAACCTTTTTTTCTCATCGTCGTATTTTTATGCTCATCTTTTTTTAAATTATTTTAATATTTTCGTCGCAATTGAATGTTTGTCATCATATGTTTAAAAAAAAACGAGTTTCGGAAAGTATATTAAGATTTGCTATTTTTCAATTTCCGGAAACTTATTTTTGAGACCCACTGTATATCCAGAGATTATTTCATAACTTTCGCAACCACAAAATGGATTGAAGGTATTCAATAAACATAACATTCTTCGAGTCATCAGAGTGGTAAAAGAACGCATTCGTTTGGGATTGCATTTACCGAATTAAAATAAAAGAACTCAAACAGCTGCATTCAATTTGCATTCATGTTGAATTCAGTAATGAGAATGCATAGAATGCAATCATCTAACTTCATTCAATGATTGGTTAAAATTGAATGCACCAATCAAAAAAACTTCAAATCATTCTGAATGAATTCCCACAAAAGATTTAATTCTTTAATAACCCTGCACATCACCCACTCTTCATTAACCTCATCAATCCCCGAATGAAAATTATAATTTTCAAAAACAAAATAACAAAAAAAAAATCTTTTTCAAAAAATACGAGTACTTTCTCTCTCATCATCGCCAGCGGAGTACTTTTGAACAATATTTCAAATTTATTTCAGTACATGCTCAAGGGTGAATAATAAACGCGATATGCCACCCCATGAATATTTTTTTATGTTTTTTTACTGCGCATTGTCTTTCCGTTGTGGTATGTTTTCGCAAAAGTTGGGGTAGGTCAACGATAGCCCACTGAATTATTTACAAGTCGGTTTCATGTGAAACGTAACATCTGTTTTCAACCATAGTCACTCAAAACAAAAAAAAAAAATGAATATCTAATCTACTTTAAAATGAAAATGACATTTAAATTAAAAAAAATTACCTTGAGCCAATCGGCGAGAACAATCACAGCTGGATCCTGCAGCGAATTCAATAATTCAGATGCAACCCGCTTTTTCTCACGACGATAATTCTTCCTCTGTGCCTTGTATGACTCTTTACGATTAAGTTTCGTTGTATCCGATGATAACTGCAATCAACAAAAATATATTTATTTTTGAAAAAAAAAAATAAAATAAAATAATAATTACCTTATCTGTTGAGTTGCCATCAAACTTTGAACTGCCATCTCCCCAATTGGTGATGCCTAAAAAGAATTTCATTGCACGAAATTAGCCAAAATGCGGACCACTCAAAAGTTTTTCAAAAAAAAAAAATTACAAAATAAAAACTAAAAGTATCTAATTGATGCACTTTTTGTCACAAAACACTATTGTTTTATATAATTTTATTTATTTTTTCCCCGCAAACATGAAATTTAAAGAAAAAAAAAAAACAAAACAATTCAGATACGAGTACGAGAAACGTATCTGAAGGCTGTAGGCTGGCTAGAACCCAGAACACCGAACTCTACACAAACATGCATTCTATTTACGTATGCAATTTTTTTTTTATATCTTTCTTTGCTAATTTTTTTTTCTAGTTTTGCTAAATAATTATAAATGTATATTTATTTATTATTATTTTTTTTTGACAGAATGGAAAAGCAAAGAATAAACGTTCTACTGTCCACTTTGTGGCCAAAAAGAAAACTAAACTAAACAGAGTTGGAAAGAAACTAAAAAATTAAACACACATACGAGATGGGCGATGAATTGGAAATAAAAAAAAATAATGTATAAGAAAGAAAACAAAACAAAACAAATGTTTATGAGAGAGAAATAACAAAAAAAAAAGTAGTAGTAATCGAACAACAACAAAATAGTATTGAAAAGCAATAGAATCGCTTACGCGCTACAAAACGAAGAGCGGGAAAATATGACATCAGTGTGTAGTGCGGCTAAGGCCCAGACTAGACTATGCTCTCTTATGCCAATACTATAATAAAATTTCAACATTTAAAAAAACAAAACAGAAATGTTAAACAAAATAGAAACAAAATGAACAACCGAGAAACGCGTCATAAGGTACTTGTGGTGCGCAGTGCTGTGTTTTTTTTTTTTGCAAGCGGTTTTGTTGTACTCAATTCTAAGTGACCAGATAAAATAATTATTATCACGAAGCAAAGTGAAGATTATTTTGGACATAGTAGAGGCACCAAACGATGGTCAGATTGAAAGTATTTTTCTGACATACTGTGACAACTTCATTTTATGCCGGGTTTGCCGACATCTACACTTTTGAATAATTCAAATTATTCAATTAATTAGTGATGGCACGTGCGCTTTTGTATTTTTTCTTCTTACATAATTTAAACACACACAGCGATCAAAAGTCGTTTGTAGATGTTTTCGTATTCAAGCGGCGGATAGTGTGCACTTGAAACTATCACTGGTAGGTTGAAATGATCGATCGCACGTGCGTCGTAACATATCACGGGCAATGTCATCCCATATGGAGATCAGTTCGAGCTTCCTTAACAGCCTACCCCAACTTTTACTTGAAATGTGAATCACATAAATGCATTGGAATTGCGGATGAAAAGCAAGATCAGATTTTCAAAAAAAGAAAGTGACATAAACTTTGACAACACAACCACATCAGAAATTGAAAAGTATTCAAACGATTTCTTCAAGAACTTCGTTACGGAAACATCCCAAAGTGTGCTTACGAACGAAGATGATATTATGATACTGGACGTCTAAATAGCATTAAAAACATATACCTAAAGGAACTACCCAAAAGAGTAGATAAATACATAGCTCCCCAAAATTTAGGAAAAAGTTTGAAAAATTGCTTCTGATTTTAACATACTTCCTGGTGACCATCTCAGAGCACAGCTCACCAAGTTAACAGAATATGAAAAGAAATCAAAGATAACCAAAATGTAGGCAAATCCACAGGAATGCTTCTGCTGGATGTAGAGGAGGCAGAAGGATTCTGCTTGGCACGACGGACTTACTATATATTCAAAATATTAAAGTTAAACTGCCCTTTCTATCCATGGAAAATATTACAAAGCTTTCTGTCTAATCAACAACAATTCATGTTCAAATCTGTGAAAATTTGATTTCGGAGTTCCACAAGGTTCTGTGATTAGCCCCGTTCCGTATATTGTATGCGCAGCTGTGAGCTATTCATACTGACGAAATGCCATATTTTCATCGCATGAGCTTCCTCTTACCATTGCGGAGAATTCAAACAATGTCATGAAAATACTTTAAGAATATTTCAATATATGAAAAATCAAAGTCAACGAAGATAAATTGCAAGCCACGTTTTTCACGCGGAAAATAAAGTTTTGCTATATTCCAACAAAGCAGAGGATTAAAACTTAAATCAAAATTGACGTTACGCAAACAATAAAAATAAATAAATATTGCAATTAAATTGTTGTATCACTTGGTCAACAGAAAATCCCGATAGTTAATTGATAATAAAATCTGAATTTACAAAGTTGTTTTCCAAGCCATACTCCTCCACGGATGTCAAATCTGCGGTGCCTATACAAAGTGTCACTTAAAAAACTGCAGGTTCCACAAAATAAACTATTTAAAATGATGCTCCATCAACCTTGACATAAGCACCTCCATAATAAAGTGAGAGTTGAATGGCTCTCTGAAAGCATCCAGAATAATTGTTATTAATCAACTTTTTCTATAGAATTATTATTTATTAATTGTTTTTTATTCGTTTGGTTTTTTGTTCTGGCATTTCATAACTTTATTTGAAAAAACAAATTTATTTATTTATATGTATTTATTTATTTAGTTAGTTATTTGTGTATAGTTCTTTTTGCCATATTGCTTTTTTTCTTTTTATATCTGGTTTTATTTGTACTTTATTAGTACTTCAATTCTTTCATTCAACAAATTATTAAGGGGATTGCTAAGGTATTGCTATTGAATCCACAATATTTTGAGAATATTGTGTCAAAATTTCAAGTCGTGCAACACTGACGAAGTAACGAGTCTTTTCCCAACAGCTCATGGTTCACAACTACTTCAAACTTCAAAATTACTGCACCGATAATTTTGAAATTTTGAACACTATTTCCGTGCATAATTTACGAGGTAGCTGGAGATTAAAATTTATTAATAATTTTTATTTTACAATAACAAATTAGCCGATTTCTTCTCGCAAAAATAGCGTTTTGCCCTTCAAAGTGTTCCAAAAAAGTGAGAAATTAAAATTTCGAAAAACCCTCCCAACATTACCGGAAGAAAACTATTACTACTACTATTTTTTCATTTCAGTTGATCCAGAACCGAGTTATGAGGATTACCGCAATTCTATTTGTTCACGAGACACGTCCGAATAATTGTTGCCATTGCCGTGTTTTTTAATATTTTTTCGTGCAAAATTTTATGCAATATTCTTCAAATGTCATACTTTAATGTACTATTGGTTTAAATAAAAAGTTTTTAATTGTGTCTTCACAAAAAATTCACGAAAGCATGACTTTTTTCCTACGAAATAACCTTATTTTCCCGTTAAATAATTGAAAAGTTGAAAGATATGCGGTACTGTAGAAATTGAGTACAAAATAAACAATCCTAATCCTGCTCGTTAAGAGAGTTCAAAGTCCTTCGCATTTTCTTATAGACCCGAGAATTTAAAAAAAAAAAATAAAATAATAAAATTGTTTTATCAAATGGGGTAGAACAACCTGGCAGCATTCCGTGCCCATAATCGTCCTTCCGAGGGGACTATTCGCAGTGTGATGGATATATTTTGGTACGACATGTTCTCATCGTTGTTTTTTCATCGAAAAATCATCTTCAATGAGGAGGCCCATTTCTGGATGAATGGGTACGTCAACAAACAAAATGAGATATCCAAGAGTGTCCAATGCATCCCGAAAAAGTCACTGTTTGTTGGTCATCAGTCCATATTTCTTTGAGAACGACGTTGGCCAAGGTATCCCCGTCAATGGCGAGCGCTTTAAGTCGATGATTACCAATTTTTTTTTACCTGAATTGAAACATATGGACGCCAACGAGCGGATGACGCTACGTGCCACATAACTCAAGCAAAATTGGAATCTCTGAACGAGCGATTCGAAACCATGGTTTTTCTGAAGTCGCAGATCTATACGTAGCCTGATTTATGCGCCAGAGCATAGCAGATAGACCTTTCAAACGTTCCGATGATATCTCACACACACTTTGTTAAATTTAAATTTAAAGAAAAGACGCGCTTAATGGAAGCGCCCTGAGTCGGATTTCCCACAACGGAATGTTATAAAAGTTTGTAAAAATGTATTAAGAACGTTGTTTCTTATTGCTTATGAAGACAAGTGTCAATGGCGCTTGCGTCTTCAAAACCTTTTGAACCTTAAGCGGATAGAAGCCACTGACAAGCCTGGAATCACCGTCTAGCCTTTTGTTGGGACAACTCAAAAGTTCTAAGAAAAGCAAATAACTTCGTCAAACGAGATGGAGAGAAGCTCTAAAGTTACACGATCTAAATAAAGGAGATTTAAGCGTTTGAACTTGTTTCATTGTGGGACACAGGCCCTTAAGTATTATCTTAAATAATTAAATAATCTAAGAACAATTCTCCATAGACGATGAGGCTACAAAAAACGCACAATGTCTCCTAGTTAAGAGAAGAAAATTATAGGATATAAAGAAAGCCCAAGTCCACCGGATAAAGCAGTCCTCGAAGCAACTATAGTAAAGGTTGATCCAGATATAAGAACAAATAGTTTTAAAACAGCAAAGTCAGAGCTTCATCCGCTATACTAAGAGGACGAAAGCATTGTCCCATTGTAAAATCCCGTCTATCGTTTTTTAACCCACAATACCCGCGTGGCTTTCGGCCATGCAAATCACATGCCAGATACTGGAAAAGACCAACAAATTTCAAGTCGATACTCAAACTTTTTCGCATTTGACAGAGTTCACTGCTCAGACCTATACAAAGTTATGCCCGGGAAGACACATGCTACTTCGGTTTGTAAAAATAGCTAGTACCAAATCTCGTAACTCGAAGTACAAAATCTTCCATTTCAAAAAACTCATCTTGGCAGTACTTTGTAACGAGCCGAATATCAGAAGACATGCGGGACAGCAGAATAGACCTTAGAAACCTTGGAAAGAAAAATTCATTGTTGCATAAACGGTCCTCTTTACTACAAGGGAGAATTGAAGGGTACTACCTCGAACTCTACCAGCTGAATGATTGAAAACTCAACAATCCTCCAGCCAGGAATGTCTTCGAATCGCAGCAACCAAATTCACGAAAAAAAAGGAAGATAAGTTCGATGTAAAAACTACTCAAAAGTGCACCCTAAGAATGAACTACCTGAAGCGTCATCGCGCATAACATTCGAATGAGAAAACAAATGTTCTCAATTGTTCTTTCGTAGATTCGTTTCCTTTCACAGTCTTGACAAACATCTAACACAATCTCCAGAAGGTATCAAATTCCTTTCACGAAACCATTCATTTAGAAGATGTGTTTTATCTATCTGAAGGCAAAAGCGTTCTCACTTTGATGTTCATGCCCATCGTCGAATTATATCAACAAAATAGAACATTGTTGTTGTGTACAAAGTCCTAAATAAGCCTTCTTTCAATTAGACTAATTGCCCGTCCAAGTGTAATCGGAGAAATAAACCCGATTCTGTTTGCAATCAACGTGAACCTTACACCTACGGTACGATTAAAGCCTAAATTGTGATAATTGATGGCGGCACTAATTTGGACAAAATTTAATGAGACCTTTTTATATATTTTTATTTGCTTAGGAAACGCCTTGGTCTGCTGATAGCTGACATTTGCAGACTTTGTAACTGATAAGTGATTGATGGGGAAATCAAAAATGAAACTGAGTACATTCTGTGTCATCCGATCGATAACATACAAAAGATACTTAGATACACTAACTAGATGCCGATGCAATTATTTAAAAAGGCTCGTGTTACCCCTTATCCGAATCATCAATCAGAGTGCCAAGCAATTCAGTCCTGTCATCTTCTGGGCATAATTTTTATCTTGATTGTGTATGGCGGGGAAAGGCATTGTTTATTTTATAAAGTCAGTGTCAACCGTTGGCGTCAAATAAATCGAACTTGGAGGTTTTTTGAACGATACATGATTTCTAATTGATTTGCATTCATGGCGACTTCTTAAATGAAGATCGATGAAGGAATGATGGCTTAAACAAAAATTGAAATGATTTTTATAGATTCACAAGGCTTTCTGTTCGAAACATTTGTCATTTAAGTATTGACAAACAAAACAAAACGGCCTCAATTGACAAAAGAGACCACGTTTTTGAAAGCACAGAGTTTATTTTTTTTGCACTCATTTCCGACACCGTTTAAACCTTAAACTTGGTAATTTAAAGTAACAACTCAAATGAAACAAAACAAGGAATTAAGTGGAGTTGTCTGAAGGCATACTGTGGCGCGACTGTGCGCGATAGTCATGGATCGAGGGCTTACAGCTCCAGAAATCTGTTCAACGGTTCGAAATCCAAAACGATAATGAGTAGCGGAAGGAACATTTTAATTAGAACCCAAAATCAAAGTCAAGCAGCGAATTATTTAAGAGGCTATTCTAGTCTAGAAATTTAAAAAAAAATCAATTTTTTTTCATATTTTCAAAATTTAACTATTCAAGAATATTTCAAAATTCAAATTATTTTCGGAGATATCGGTATTTTGCTGACCCGGCATCCAAACTGGTTCGGTCGAAAGTAATCGAACAAATGACATTAGGGATTCTCCGTCTACCTGAATTAATATAATGGAGCTTATGGGAATGAAAATTGGCCTGGAAGCTCATTCATTTGCTGTGAAACGAGAAAACGCCCGGATCGACCACTCCGAGATACGAGCATCCAACGCATCAAAGGAGGCCAAAACTGCTCGATATGAAGAGAGAAACGCGGAAAATAGTTTTTCCGAAGTCGAGGAAGGTCCGATGTATGAAGCAGGAATTGCAGATTGAATGAATGTAAGTCTACAATATCATTTCATGACTTAGACTGCGAAAAACTGTACGCGAAACTTTAGACGCGTTTTTTTCGAAAGCGTCTTTTCAAAACAATACCCACGATTTCTCAAGGTCTACTGGACTGATTTACCTGAAATTTTTAGAGAGTCTTCTTTATAGACTTGTCTTTGTCTATTCCCATCCCCGAATTTCTTTTACTTTTTTTTTTTAATTCGAAACAGTCAAAAAAAGTGGTACAAAAATTGTTTTTTTTCAGGCAGTCGCCATTTTGTGATGAAAAAAACCGTTCCAACTTTTCCGTAGTTCCAAAAATTGTTCTAGATTACTACTGTGTCCAAAAAATGAGGTGACATATGAATTTAAACTGCGCGCGTCGAAGGATTTGGAAATTTTTCTTTCTTTTTAGGTTGGTAGTACTGTCAGTGACATCTATGTGAAATTTCATGTCAAAATATATTCATAGTGTTTGAGATACGCGTCGTTTTGTGAGCCGCTAAATGTGATGATGATGAACAATGATTTCCGACTACCAGGATGTCATGAAACGCATGATAACTGGCGATGAGACTTGGATCTATGCTAACGACCCCGAAACAACCGATCAATCGAGCGAATATCGTGCCAAAGGAGAGCCGAGACCAAAAAAACCGCGCCAAAGTCGCTCAAAAATCAAGGTCATGTTGACTGTTTTCTTCGATTATCGTGGTGTTGTGCTTTATGAATTCCTTCCAACCGGCCAAACAGTCAACAAGGAATATTATTAAAACGTTATGCGTCATTTGCGTAACGCTATCCGTCTAAAAAGGCCGGAATTGTGGAAAGACAATTCTTGGTTTTTACACCACGATAATACACCATCCCATACCGCACTCGTAATTCGTGATCATTTCGCCGAAAACTCAACCCATATCGTTCCGCAACCACCCTATTCACCTGATCTGGCGCCGTGCGACTTCTGGCTGTTCAATAAGCTCAAAAGACCGCTCCGGGGACACCGTTTTGATACGATAGAGGAGATTCAAGCCGCAGCGAAGACGGAACTGAAGGCCATCCCGGAAAGTGACTACAACCAGTGTTTCAAAGATTGGAAAATCCGTTGGCATAAGTGCATTGCATCGGGAGGGGATTACTTTGAAGGGGATGAAATTGATTTGGAAGAATAAATAAAGAATTTTCAAAATAAATACAATGTCACCTTATTTTTTGGACACAGTAGTACTAATCTTTTTTTTGGTTTCAGATTGAAAATCGTTAGTATGGTTACGCGCCAATTGTTTGAGACCCCCACTTCATCGACTGCTAATTTTTGAAATTTTCAACTTTTTTTTTTGATTTTTTTCTGTGTTCTTGTTATGTTAATAAGTAACTAATAAAAAAAATGGATGGTAATAATATTAATTGCCTTGTTTTTATGACACTTCAAAAATTACATGAAATTCATGCCTCTAGACTGGAATACCCCGTTAAGAAAAAGGATTTTAAGAAACTGAAGGAACTTAAGAATACAAAAAAAAATTATTCATTAGGTTTTTTGGGACTGTAGAGTAGAGGCACTAGAATCCGGACACTTCGTCGTGTATTTTCTAAAATAAGATAATTTTCCGGTTTTAGTGTGAAAAATGCATAAAAAATGCAACCCTCAATGTTTCGTGTGTGTGTGACACGCAGTTTCGAATAGATGCGAAAATAGTAAGCCTATTTTCGAAATGTAAGTGTTTTTATTGCATTGGCACACACAATTAGATTTTATTTTAATTGAACATAAATAATTTTTGTGTTCAATTAAACAAATAAAAAAAAAATTGTTTAATTCCATCGAAATTATTTGGTGTCCGAATACTGGAGCCCTAATTTTATACTGATTTTAGTTTCCGGACAGGATGTCCGGGTACTGATTATTTAAAGTAAATTTTAAATCCAAGTTTTAATACTTTTAAACGATACCAATGCGTATTTTGATTAACTTTAATATAAAATATTGGATGTTTCTTTAATAAATTCAGTATGCGGGCATTGTTTTTTTAACTTAGAAACCGGCTGTCCGAGTACTGAAATATTAGGTTTAGTATCAGGACAATAGTTTCTTTTTTACGCATTAAAATTTAAAACGTTTGAAATTTCATATCAATTTAATTACTTAAGAATGAAGGAAAGCAGTTTAACACGGGCTTTTGAAGATGTTAGGACGAATAATTTGAGCTGATGATCGACCAGGTAAAACATGGCTCAAATCATTTATGAAAAGAAATCTTTCTTTGGCTTTAAGGGAAGCTGAAAACATAAGCTAAGGCAGGTCTGTCGTCACACAAGAAAACATTTCAAGATCAATCAAGGATCCTCAACGGCGATGAAAGAAGTTTTTTGCCTTCGTCCAAAAACTGGCAAAGTTATAATGCTTATTTCGTGAATGGTAACACTTAGCTCATGTCTGATTTGACAGATAATTAGTTTTATCCTTCCGCTGAACGAATATGGTTGTGTATACGCTTGAACAACGCTGGGAAATATTGCTACATTACTTTGAAAATCATGGAATTGTTGCAGAATGTGTGCGAAAATTGCGTACGGATTTTGGAAGAAGAGAAGCACCGTCAGCTCCGTATGTTCGTTATCTTGTGAAAGAAGTGAAAGAAACTGGCATCCTCATCGATAAACCAAAGCGTGAAAAGCCAAAAACAGTGCGTATACCCGAGAATATTGCTGCTGTGGCAGAAAGAGTGCGTGAAGCGCCATCAACATCAATTCACCGTCGTTCTCAACAATTGAACATTTCGGAGACATCATTGAGACGAATTTTTGCATAAAGACCTTGGTATGACGCCATACAAAGTCCAATTGGTTCAGGAGTTGAAGCCAACTGACCATCCAATGCGTTTTCGCTTCGCTAAGTGGGCCTGTGATCGACTTACAGAAGATGCCGATTTTGCCAAAAAAAAATGGCGATCGGGCCATGTTGAACGAATTTTTGTTCACAAAAATTGAAGAGGAGGATATTGGCAACATTTGGTTTCAACAGGACGGCGCTACGTGCCACACAGCCGAAGCTACACTCCATGTTTTGCGCCCTGTTTTTGAAGATCGCATTATCAGCCGCAGAGCTGATGTCGTTTGGCCAGCTCGGAGCTGCGATTTGACACCGTTGGACTATTATTTTTGGGGTGCCCTCAAAGATAAGTGTTACGCCTACAAGCCAGAGACAATTGACGCTTAAAAGGACAATATTCGTGAAGCCATTGGTGAAATACAGCTGCACACAATCGATAATGTGTTTAAAAATTGGACCGATCGTGGAGGCTACTGCATGGCCAGCCGAGGCAGCCATTTGTATGAAATTATTTTCCATTATTAACCGGAAGGATTGTACTTTCAAATAAAAAAAGAAATTTGAGAAAATATTTAGCAGTTTTTTTTATAGCATTTTAAAAAAAAAAGTTATTTGGCGGACCCTTTATTTCGGAACGTTCTCGTATATCTACTATAAAAACGATACCTTCGGGGAGATTTGAAGAATCTCATACAAGGCACTCGTGCCACTTTAGTGTGTACAAACAACTGGGATCAAAACTGCTTATTCGAAGGACGATTATCTTGCGCTAGAATCCCCGTTTACAAAAAGGGACGTTGCTTAACTCTCAAGATACACTTACATTCAATATATTGTAAATCTATGGAGGGAAGATCCATAGCAGCAAACAGTATCGAATTCATATCTAAGGCTCTTCAAGCAATGCAAAAAGATAGAAAAGTAGATGCTATTGCGACGCACTTAAGTCAAGCTTTTCATTAAATATCGCACCGAATCACCTGCCTTAAGTTCATGGCCCATAAATTCTCCCAATATTGACCGACTGAATAAATTCATGTCTATAATATCCTTTTCCGTTTGATACTATCTAACCCTATTATTGTTGCCTCAGGGGTTCCACAAGACAGCCACTTGGATCCTGTTATCTTCTTGTTGCCCATAAACGATCTGTTCATCCAACCAGAGAGAGATGAATGTCGCTAAACGGAGTAAACTGCACTAGACATATATTTCAGCGATAAACTTATTCCCACAGCTTACTTGATGCGTGTCCTAGATTTTCTTACTCCTGTTACCTCAGATCAGCAGACCTTTTGCGTCTCTCTAGTAAACGTTCAAACAATGTTAACTTTGGCGAATGGCGAGGGCGAATGATGAAAGTTCCAAGGGAACAATTCATCGACTGCAATGGCTCGGCCGATTCAAGTGTGTCTTCGAATCCCTTTCAAAAAGGAAGCCCGAACCTCCGGCTAAATGAACAAAAACCCTTAAAGATGGAAAGCGCAGGGTTGGCTCCTTCTCAGGTATTCCAACGATCGTTGGATTGCTAAGTAGTAAGAGTAGTCTTACGGAAGAGCTCATTTGAATTAGAACACGAGATTGGAACCATAAAGCTTGCCAGAACATTTGGAAAGGTCTTTGGGCACACCAACATTTTTACATTTTTACTTTTCATGCTTTTTTTTGGGGGGGGGGGTATCCATCCATGTCAATTCTGTAATTATTTAACTCGGGCAACCTTATAATAAGCATTCTTGCCTTACAAGGTTCGACTGTAATAATCTAAACGCTTTCCGGCGACTTAATAGAATCATTAAGAGCAACTGGTCCAATTAACCTTTCTATGATTAAACGAATCGATGGTGCTTAATGTATTTATTTACAAATCGCATAAAACTTAATTTAACGCCATTTAAACAGGCGGAAAAGATAAATTACACAGCGAACGAGTTCATTGACGTCATCGTCGTATCGCGACAAAAATTTAAATTTCAAAATAACACAGCGGGTTACACTACGCTTCGCAAAACTAATTGCAGGCAATTATACATCAATAAGGTGGGGAAATATGGGAGTTCACGTGTAACATAATCACAAATTTCTTCCGTAACGTACAAGTCCCCGAGGGATGAATAACATCTCGTCGTCGCTTACGTCATTTAAATGTCGAATGTCAACCAACAGGCAGTGACATTTCAGATCAACGTCATAACACGGTTAATTGTGCAAAATTCGAAAATGGATGTTAACCGCCCTATTACTTAAATCTGGAAAGACAGCAAACAACAAGGACATTGTAAAAATTTTATTACTTCAACATACGCTGCTTTGAGCAGCTTAAAAAAATGGGTGAAGCAAAGTTTGATGTTCAAAATCGGATCGTCAAGGGAATGTCTTACGAGCGAGGTTTTTTTTGTTTTTTTTTTTTTTGTCGGAGAAACTACGGGTAAGATTTCTTTTTTTGGACTCTTTGATATCCTTGAGTTGAGAAACAGCGAAAACTCTTTTTTTTCAGTCATTTTTAGGGTTCCGTATCCAAACGATGTTGTTTTACAATAGGTTGAAAAATGTCCTTCAAAATAGAGCAGTCGAGAGTCGATGTTTTAATGAATGAGTGCATGTAGCTCGTGATAGCAGTCCGAAACGAACCGAAGTAATTAAATAAAAAAAAATGGGAAATTGAATAAATAAGTTCGGAGTGCAAAGCTTTTAGTTTGCTTTGCCATGTCTCAATTTGACAACACGTGAAATTTCTAAAAAATTAAATGTAGCTCAACAAACTGTGGCATGGAATTTAGAAAAAATGTCGTGAGGCTTCGATTACCCGCAGAAAGAAAGTCTCAGGGAGGCCAAAAAAGACGACCCTAGTGGCAGAACGTTGCTCCAAAGCTTTCGGCATCGGTTCAAGACTTCGGTGAACCATAAAAACGATCTGTGTCGAGCAACAGGAAAAATAATTTCGTCAAGCACGGTGAGGAAAAGGTTCATGAAAGCTGGACTTAGAGAACTCAAGCATGGAAGCTGAAGCTGGACTCTGCTCTTAATTGGAATCAAGATATGTGGAACAATGTTATCTTTTTCGACGAATCCAAGATCTCAAAGGAGATGGGAGGCTACTTTTGGAAAAAGAACCAAAGAAAAGACTTAGATCTGAATGAATCTTACGGATGCCCACCAAAACTGAAGGTACGATGGTCTGGGGATACTTGTCTGGTGGTGAAAAAGGCAGAATGGTCTCGCAAGGATCAAAAGCCATTGCAGAGGTTTAACTACGGGTTCTGAAAATTAGCAGAACAAGGAGTATGGTTTGTTGTTTTTTTAATATGAAAGATTAAAATCAAGCTTTCAAATGAGCTAGAAATTTTATGACTAAAAATAATATTTGAATGTTTTTATTTTATTTCTTAGGTTAAAAAAAATTTGCAGAAAATAATTTCAATGTATTAAGTTGGCTTCCCTTCAGTCCAGGGACCCAAACGTCTCTTCCGTGAACGGATAGCCGACCGTATGTATAAAAATTACGTGATACGTCATTCGAATAACTGAATCGGGATCGCGTCGTTCGATTGCTCATGGAACGTAGCTTGCAACCGTTCAATGAAGAAATTGTACTAGATTGAATGTGAAAAATGTGATATTTAGTGTCAATCAATCACATGTCAAAGGGATGAAATTTAACGTCGTTGGGGATCTATGTTTTGTCTTTAGTTGGCTTAATGTATTTACTTTTGTGAGGAACTTTACAGCACCATTGACTTCAATTATCTGTTCTTCGGCTGTGGTCAAAAATTTCTCATCTGATTTTTATTTTCGAAGCCTTATTGTAGGAGGGGTTTTTCTTAACTTGATTCTTTCAATCAGCGTAAGCCTGTGAAATTGACGAAATAAGAAAACTTACAGATTTTTTTTGCGGCAAACACACTGTAAAATATCTTTCGCCACATTTTTTTCGCCACTTCTTTTACCGGGATCCTACGATATTTAATTTGATAGCGAGCTCATTTCATAGCCGAATTACTGTGGATTTTCCCTGCGCACCATTCCTCAATTTAATTTTTTCTAGATTAGAATGATTTTTCATGTATTCTGCCAACATGATTTTTTGTGTTTATTTATTTTTGTTCGTCCTCTAATAGATTTTTTTAACATTATTAATATATCTTTTTGATTAATTATTCATATTTTCAATAAATCACATTTTATTTGACTTCGTATCATTTATCAACAAAAAAAAAAGTCTGCTCTTTGCTGATCAAGAAAGCAAGACTACGTTCACAGAAATTACAATACTCGTTCACTGAAGATATAATACGGTATTACGATACGTTCTTTACGTTCATGGATGTCACGATCCCAAATAAGCGAATTTCGTTCACGAGTTATACGATCACGGAAGAGACGATTTTGCGCCAGATCTCGACCTATCATATTGGCAACTAAGTAATTGCGGATTTTTTTAGAAAACAAAAAAATAGAAAATATTTCATGGATCGAAATAACCAGGTACGATTTGACATCATCATTATTATTGAAATTTTTACGATTCAAGGAGTTTTTCAAAGATCGAAATAAAAAGTAATCAGATGGTGGATGTGGCAAAACATCCCAACAAAGCTCCAATAATTTTTACCGAGTGACCAAAGCTGTCACTGCACTGTCTAGTTGTTCAATGTAGACATCTAAATTGATCATTTGGTTGGGTGGTAAAAGATAACATAACTTTCTCTTGATGAATATCAGCTTTTGATGTTTTCTGAGCTTGTTCACCTGGCTTGCTCCACGATCTTTTCCGATTGACAATGTTGTAAAAAACACATTTTTCATCATCATGTGTTAAATGATTTTCTTTCAGTTTATGAGGATCCCATATATCGAGTTTTCGAACACAGCAGAGTTGTTTTAAGCGATTTTCAATGCATGTATGTGATGCATGAAGCTTCTCTGCAATCTCACGTGTTGTACTGTAACTATTATTGCTTTGATTTGGTCGAAATTTGGCAAACTAATTTTGACGCTGCCGTTCTTTTAAAGCTTCGTCACCATTAACAGCACATACACTGCTGTGCAGAATATAATAAGCACACAGTCTACAGCGCAAGTGGTTTGGTTTTTTAAATTTTAAATAACAACGGGACTTCTCTATTCTGCATGTGTTTTTTTCGAACTAAGGCCAATCGTGCTAACTGCAGTGATTTATTAGCTTTGGTAGAAGCAAGTCCTCTTTTCAAGTGTGCAAAATAATAGACACAGAACCAAATTTGTTTCGAAATTTTTTTTCCACAGCGTTCATTTTACATTGGTTATTGGTAAGCATGATAAACAAGTGTATAACTAAATAATTGTATAGTCGGATTATTGGATCTTCAAATTACTTTTATAGAAAATGGGTCGCAATAAACACTGCTCAGCCGAACTTCGGGATATAATATAAAAATTGAGAAACGAGGGAGAATCTTTAAGAGGTATTGCGAAGACAGTTTCGTGTTCCCTAGGTATGGTAAGGAATGCGTTAAAAGAGAGAACACTACAAGAAACTCGGGGTCAGAAACGAAAAACGTCCGTAAAAACCGATCTTCGCATAGTCAGGTGTGTGAAAAAAACCCGTTTGTGACTTCTGCGGAAATAAAAAGGGATCTAAACCTGGACATCGATACCTCCATAATTAGAAAAAGACTTGTTCAATCAGTCATTTTAATTTAATTTAAAAGCTTACCATGCCAGGAAGTGATCTCTTTTGTCAAACAAAAATATTAAGGACCGACTTTAATTTGCCGTAGTGAACGCAAGTTGGTCAGCCGAGAAATAGCGTACGATTTTGTGGTCAGATGAGACCAAAATTAATTTATTTGGGCCGGATACAAAGAAAAAATATGTAAGAAGGCAGACTGGTAAAGAATTAGATCCAAAATATACTATAAAAACAATTAAGCATGGTGACGGAAATATTATGGTCATCTGGAGATGTTTTTGCTATTCTGGTGTTGGGCCAATTCATTGGATAAAAGACACTTTGACAAAGGAAAAATATGTCGAAATTCTTGAAACTATAATGTTCCCTTTCGCAGACGACAATATGCCGTTACTTTGGCAGTTTCAACAGGATAATGATCCTAAACATACTGCCAAAGTAACGAAAAGTTCTCCAATAGCCAGCACAGTCCCCAGACCTGAACCGCATAAAAAATCTTTGGGGTCATGTCAAACGAGAGCTCAGTAAGACTCCTAAGCCAAGAAATAAATTTGAGCTGTGGCGAAATATTGAAAAAATTTTTAACGAAATCCCTAACTCTGAGTGCCAAAAAATAGTGGACTCAATGCCCCGCAGATGCAAGGCTGTGTTGGGTAGTAAGGGCAGCACCACCGAATATTAGTTATCATCCCCACTGCAATAAATAATAATTAATCTTTTTTTTCTAACTCTCTTGAATATGTAAACATTCCGTTTTTTCGTTTAATGTGCTTATTATTTTGCTCAGCAAAATTTGTTGAATTTTTTTTTTTTATTTTGTTGTTTGAATTCAAAATGCATGTTTTTGTAGTTACTACCATCCATTGACAGAAAAATATAATTTATGTTATCGAAATAAACTTTTTGATTTGTTTTAATTTTCCAACAAACATTCTTATTGATCGTCTGTGCTTATTTTTTTGCACAGCAGTGTAACTTTTTGCGAGCTTGCGATGCGTTTTTTTCGTAAAAGTTCGTTTTGATTTTCCATTTTTCAACAGACGTCAAACAAAAAATACACAATCGATCAAAAAAAAAATGTTTAATGACTGACAGTTGAAGAACCAACTATTATCAAATAACAAAATGTGTTTGACGTTTCGATTACGTCAGCAAACCTAAGAATTCAACTAAAGCCATCTATGAGTGAAATCCGCAAGATTTGCATCTACATGGAAAAATATATCTGAGTCAATGTCTTGCCGATGTGCAGCTGTTATAAAAGCAAGAGGATGTCCAACAAAGTACTAATAAGGCAGACAATGTTTCTGAGAAGCAAAAGAAGAAAAAGCAAAAAAAAATACTACACCACTAAAGTATTTTTCATTAATGCCTAAAAATGAACCAGATACCCAAAAAAGAACTTTCCGGGTTAACAACTTTTTGCTCCGCGACCACGTGTGAAAAATGGTCACACTGAATGTACCATGAGACAATTAATTATTGCAACAAATTTGACAAAATTCGAAAAAAGGGTTGACCAACATTTTTCGAACGGCACTGTTTTAATTAAAAAATAAAGGAGGGTCCCCATACAAACAATTTTGTTTTAACAAATCGCAGCTCAAATTTAACCCCAAGAAGGGGAAATTTGAGGAAAATATGAAAGGGAACTAAGCCAGTCTTTCAAACACTATTGCTTCTGCTTGTTAAATAAAACTTCATACATATTTTCAATAGCAGACAAAATTAGATTGGTACAAAGTCATTGAATGGTGGTTCGGAGCCCTTCGTGTGCGTGTCCGCTTCGCACTTGGCAGCTTTTATACTTCCCGGGTAGCTGTCTTTTTAAGCGTTTTGCTATCATACCACACATCTTCTATCCATAGGGAATCGTACTCTTAGATTCGCTTTTAGTTCCCATGTTGACCACAAACTATACAGAACAAAATAACGACTACAAGGAAGAAATAAAAGCCGGCAAACGTTTAAGTTTCCTTCTGTGGCATTGCTACTATCTTTCTCGTTCATTTCCTGTCTAAAATTCGAACAGCTCAATGACGTTCAATGACCGGCAGACGGTCACAATCCGCACCACAAATTCAACAATTCACACCGTTTCCCTCGATTTAAGACCGCATCGCTAACAACCATCCTTGACGGGTATGCTAATTATCGAAACTTCCAAAATCTGTCACCCACCAGCCAATGTGGTTTCACATGTGACATGACTCAGATACTACTCAATGTTAAACAATCTAGTTTTGTTGCTGTGTATCTATTCAAGAACTTATCGGGTGGTTATCATACGATTCACCCTCAACTTTCGATGTACTCCTACAAGGCTATCTACTGCCGCTCTCTCGACAATTCAGACGCTAAAAAGGTTTTGTTATCTCAGTGAATAAACACCGCACACACGACGGTGACGGTCCTAGTGATAATTTTATTTGCAAATAAAAAGATACTTTTTGCATATGATTTCCGGTAGAGCTACGTATGCAAATATGACTATGCCTCAATAGAACAAGGATAGGTGTTAGGCACGAGTACTTATCAAATAATCCCTGGAAAGGTAGTTTCTTGCCCGTATATAGTTTGAACATTGCTGGAAATTGTGTGTCCCAGAAACAAACGAGCTATTTTTCCATAGTGTTTTGACACAGAAACGAAGTACTGCACAGAATGTGCTATGCAAATATGAACGTGGGATTTATGCAGTGTGGGAGTTCCAAGGGAACAAACAGACCTTGGAGGACGTTGTTAGAAGAATTTACCTTCGGAAATTGTTTGGAACTTTGCCAAATGTTTCAAGTACATGTCTGTTTTCAGGAGAGTGATTTCTTTTGCTCAAAAGAATATGCAAACCTGACGAATGCGTGCGGCGGTATAAGAAACACTTTGTTGGCTGAAATTAAAAATACCGCATCGCCTGAGGTGATCCTATGAGGACCAATGAAAAAAAACTTGTTTTATTTCCTAAAGGGCTAAACTAAATAGGCTAGTTGGGCAATACTTAAATACAACACGTAAAGGGAATCAGGACACACGCAGTTCACCGAATCGAGGGATATTAAAAAAATTTCAGTAGACGTTTAAATTTGTTTTTCTTATCAACTCTTTGCAGGCATTAGCCGATTTGGGGAAGAAATAAGAGGTAAGAATGCGCATTGTTTTTGAATTGATTCACATTGACCGTGGGAGAGAATGGATCTCTGTCAATAGGGGTCTTGTTTAACGATGAAGGTTTCACTTAAGCCGCTGCATTTTTTCGTTATCCTCAGGAACCGAAAAGTCAGGACCCATACATTTCCAAAACTGAAGGTATGTATGTATCAGGTTTTTCAATAAGAGTGCTACAAAAGTTTTTTTAAATAAAACAAAACGGTTTTGGATATCAATGAAATTCTTTATTCCTGTGAAAGTACGTTTGATGCCATTATGTATGGAACTCAATTTCTTTTGCATGGCCACCACGGGCACGCTTGCAGAAGTCCAGACGCTGAACCCAATTTTCGACGGTTTTCAAGCATAAATCGGCCGATACTGCTGCAATTTCACGTTCGATATTCGAACGAAGTTCATCAATCGTAGCTGGCTTGTCGGCATAGACCATAGACTTGACGTAGCCACACAGGAAATAGACTAACGGCGTCAAATCGCATTACCGAAGCGGCCAACCGACTGGACCCTTTCGTGAGATAACACGTTCTCCAAACTTGGTTTCCAATAAATTGATCGTGACATTCGCTGTGTGGCTTGTGGCGTAGTCCTGTTGGAACCACATGTCCTCCAAGTCCATATCATCCAATTGGTGCCAAAAATATTCGGTTATCATTGAACGGTATCGATCCCCATTCACAGTAACGTGCTGGTCTTGATCATCATGGAAGAAGTACGGCCCAATGACGCCGCCGGGCCATAAACCACACCAAACCGTAATTTTTTCGGGATGCAATAAAGACTCATGGAGAACGTGTGGATTTCTGCCTGACTAATACCGCATATTTTGTTTATTGACGGAGCCATTCAGCCAGAAATGAGCCTCATCGCTGAAGATGATTTTTCGATGAAAATCCGAATCATTTTCAAGTTGTTGCTCAGCTAAATTCACGAACATACGACGCTTCTGGTGGTCAAGCGGCTTCAGTTCTTGCGTCAATTTAATTTTGTTAGTATGTAGGCCAAGATCTTTTCGCAAAATTCGCCACAACGACGTCACAGAGATGCCCAGCGCTTGAGAACGACGCGTGAGAGGCACATTTGGGCTTTCTGTAACTGAAGCCTCAGCGGCAGCAATATTCTCGACACTACGGGCACTTCTTTGTCTCATTGGCACGGGAAAATTTTGTACTGTGCCTGTGGATTCAAATTTTTACACTAGACGCTCATTTGTTGATCTGCTAGGACGATTATGACTACCATAAATTGGACGTAGCGCTCTTAACGTTGAGGCCCCTAACTCAGAATTTCGTTTGTAAATTTTAACAATTTCGACTCGTTGTTGGCTCGTTTTTCTTTCCATCATGAAATGGCAAACCTTACTGAAGAGTAATGTCAAAAGAGCGGCAAGAAATATGACGTCGTTTGCTGTCCCTGTCGCTCTACTTTTGTAGCGCCCCTGTTGAAAAACCCTTTATATATGCACACATATTATTTTGGTACGGTTTGACGGAAAAGTGCATTTATTTTACAAGTAAGTTTTCGAAACCGGCGATGTACAGTTGAGTTGATCCACGGACACGCAAGTAAACCTTGGTATAGTTTTTATTTTTCTTTATTCATAAAAAAAAATTTGACACAGAAGATAATATTTAAATATCTTATATATTATAACAGTACAAGAATAGAATGTTTAAAAGCGATTCTCGGTCTAATCAAGCTGCATGATTTATTATTTTTTGAAAACTGGAGTCGTTCGAAAAGGCTGCTGTTTTTTTATAATTCCTTGCAATAGTATTAACGCTCTATACTTCATAAGGCTTTCAAAAGCAAGACCCGAAATATTTTTGGCATGTTGTGACATTTGATCATAGTATCTTTTGTTAGACATATGTGGACATGTTGTTAAATAAAATCTTCAGTTTCCTATTTGACTCAAAGTGAGTCAAAGAGTGCAAAAAAATTTCACATCCATATAATAGAACAGGCAGAAGAAAGGACCTGACCAGCATCGTTTGAGTATTTGTTGGAATGAATTTTTTAGTGGCCCATAGACAACGAAGTCCACTGAAAACCTTTGCTCTTGTCGCAGCCAAATGATCTGTCAAAGTGAGGGTTTCATTAGAGATTATCTTTTAATAACGAGCTGTGCGACAATTATCAAAAGGGGATGAGCCGAGTTTTACTGGTGGAAAAGAAGGTGTGTCCAATTATTTTTTTATAAATACATAGAGTTTGATTTTCCTCTTATTTAATGTCCACTGCTAAATTCTAGCCAAGTCTTGGTTTATTAAGTTTACAGCCGATGTTATGCTAGAGTTTGGAGAGTTTATAATAAGTTTAACATCATCCGCATACATGTGAATGAAACAATACTTGGAAAGTTTAGGAAGCTCTTTTACATACAAACAGAAGAGCAGGGGATTCAAAATGGAACCCTGTCGTACACCATAAGATACATTGAGGAATGTGGAGGATTGATTACCTACACCTACACTTTGTTGTCTCCCGGTTAAATATGAATGCAGACGATTTGTTGCTGTCTTGGCACATAAAGAAGAATGATAGGCAGAATCAAACGCCTTCGAAAAGTCCAGCAATGTATTTAACGAGAGGTGATTCCGATCCAAAGCTTCTCGTAAGTTATCAATAACAAGTAATAGCCCTGTTTTAGAACTTCGATTTGCACGAAAACCGGACTGAGCTGAACTTAGTAAACTGTTTTGAGCCTGAGTATTGATTTTTCGAATACTTTAGATAAAAAATTAGAAAAGAATGGCAACAGGTCTTTAATCGAGACAGTTACGTCTCTTGGTTTTCGGAATAGGAATTATATTGGCTCTTTTCTACGAGCTAGGGTACTCAGAGGTGGTCAGAATTTAATTGAAAGTGTATGTGACGTAAGGTAAAATTAACCGCAGAAGGAGTTTCAAGAATTTAGTGTTTACGTAATCCAAACCCGTTGCATTAGATTTGATAGATAACAAAGCTTCAACCACATTAGGGTCAGTTTTTCGAGTAAACTTAAAGCTAGCATCATTTTCAACTCCTGCCTACTTCGATAGTTGGTCCCAAGCGTCATCCTTGGTGCAGAAGCAAAAGAGTGAATATCAGTCCACATCAGCAGGGCCCTTGTCATGCTTTTTACCTCTTCATTTTTTGGGAGTTAAATTTGTTTTGTTTTGTGGTTTTCGAATCGCCTTTGCTTGAGTCAAAGGAATATCTCTCTTAGTACTTTATTCATTTTCAAAGAAAGTAGTTTATTTTTTGTACAAGAAGATAATTCTGAAAATGGGAAAACAAAGCTCAATTGAAACGCGAAGACTTTAGTTAAAATTTAAGCAGGCAGGAAAATCGCTGCGGGAAATAGCTGCAATAATTGACAAATTGAAAAATATTATTGATAAATTTGCTTGATTCAAAAAAGTGAAAGATCGACCTCGTCCCGGCAGATCAAAAAGATTGTCCAAAAGCGAAGTACGGTCCATTGTCAGGTAAGTGCGGAAAAATCCAACGGCAAGTGCAGAGAAAATTGCCGAAGACATAAGCCGGTCTTCTGAAGAAAAGAGTACCTCGAGAGAAACCCTATACTTCTGAAAAGAATAAAAAGAAACGATTGCTTTAAGCTCAAAAGCATAAAAATGAGAGTTTTCCGTTCGGGAATAATGTTCTTTTTGACGATGAAAGCTAATTCGAAATATTTGGATCGAAAAAGCCATCCAAAATATGGAGAACCAAAAACAAAAAATTTGCAGAAACAAAAAGATATAAAGCATTGTTGGGGCTCGGTTATGGTTTGGGAATGTATGGCAAAATTGGGAGCTGAAAACCTAGTTTTTATTGACATGAAGAAAACTGATAAACTCAACATTTTCAGGGAAAATTTACCGCCAAGTGTTGCGAAATTGGGGTAAGATCAATCATGGGTCTTTCAAACGGATAACGACCCGTAGCATACGGTCAAATTGGTAAAGGAATAGCTACTTTTTTCGGATACCTAGGCAGCTCGATCCTCCTCCAAAATCCCCAGACCGATAGAGCCGTTAAAGGAGTATCTCGACAATCAAATTCGAAAACATTCGAAAAATTCGAAAATTCCAGTAGAGTCCACCAAAAAGTTAGTTGAGTCAAT
This sequence comes from Orthonevra nobilis, assembly GCA_963555765.1. Lineage (NCBI taxonomy): Eukaryota > Metazoa > Arthropoda > Insecta > Diptera > Syrphidae > Orthonevra > Orthonevra nobilis. Next base: position 44,134,072 of record OY743225.1, read on the forward strand.
GTCAAGAAGACTTAAAGCTCTTTTGACTGTACTCTTTTTTGAAGAGTTAATGAAGAATATTTTGTTATTTTTTCAGTGGAAATATTTTAAAAAACGATACCAAATAATCCTTGAAAAAAATGTTTAACTTAAGTGCTGAAACACGTTTAGCAGTGACTAAGATTTTTGGCCACTATTGATCTTATCAGTTTTTGATGTAATCCGGTGAAAGAATCGGAATGACTTAAAATTGCAGATGGTTTTCAAAAAAGGTGGTGAAATGGGCGGTCGCCACACTCGATAAGTTGTAGCATCTATTTCTTACAGTGGTACTTATCACTTAAAGATACTGTTTATCATTCTGCTTTTGGTCGTAGTAGACCATATTTTTCCACTGAGAACGTGCGCAAGAAAGTCTGCTTATACTGCCATGGATATCCGACACAGCATGCCCCGTAACTCAACACTTATCGTCAAATATTTGAAAAAACTTTTCCATTCAAAATGTTTCGCGAAGTGGCCACGCTAAAAACAAAAATTTTGGAATTTAACAATAATTTTGGAAACATTTCAGAAACATTTCAAATATGTTTCTTTGTTTATGAAATAATTCAAAAATGTTTCTTTGGTGTCGACTAATGTACCTTTAGCCAGCTTTGAAGCAATTTGCTTCTCAAACACAGTTTCCATGCTCAAAACAAGAATCAATTGCCCCGTTCCAGCACACCGTAGCGTAGATCCGCTACGCGAAAAATGTACTGAGATGACAGTTCGCCACGTAGCGGAAGGTAGCGGAGGGTAGCGAGTCGCTACGGGGAAATTTAAGGGATATTTGAGGGGAATTTAGCAAAGATTTCTTCGCTACGCTAGGAAAGCTGTCAAATCCCATTTGATTAGCTGGTAAAAGTGACGTCATATTTTCTGCGTGCTTATACGGGGCCAATGTTTCTCATTCATTCCGACCCAAAAACACAACTTTAATCAATTTCCTAAAGTATGACACATTCCAATTATCGTTATAATAACTACGATATCTAAACAATGTATCCATGAAATGTGGTTAGTCTTAAATAAATATTAGCACCTCCATTCGTGGACATAAAACATTAATGGCAAATAATTGTATTAAACTTGCACAATCAAGTGCGTCTTGTGCAAAAGACGCATTCAGCAAACCAAACCAAACACCCAATGACAACTGTATACGTTAACAAATCTATAAAAAAAATGTCCGCAAACTGACAGTTAGTGGCTATCATTACGTAACATTATGGGCGATGACATTTAAATAAAAATAAAAGTAAATCTCCATGACATTGACATTCATTAACATATTAAAACTAAAACGAGTAAACACATAAAAGAAACTAAAAGTTGACAATAAAATAAAAAGACAAAAGGAAAAGGGAAAAATAATAAAAAAAAAAATAACGGAACAGAAACAACATCAACCACGACAACAAAAACATTTTGTTTTACGTTAACGCACATGGCTGGGCATGGTGGATGTGGGCGTGGACGTGGGCGTCATTCAGTTTAGTTGTGTTTTGGCCTTCTTTCTCTAAATTGTTTTGATTTTATTTTAATAAATTCTTTACAAAATTATGCAGTTGCAAATATGTATTAATATCTAAATAATACAACTACCAGGCAAATAATTTTTTAACAAAAATATACGACTAAATTATTTACATAAATTTAAATATATATAAATATTTATTTTTTTTTCTGTAAAATGCAACTACATTTTGTTCACCTGGCGATGAAGGACCTGGACTGTTGCTCAAACTATCAGTTGATGGACGTTTTGGCAAAAGGACTTGCATTGATGTTCGTCGCAGTACTTTCTCATCGGCTAAATTAATTCATAGTATATGTATTTATATTTAATTTTTTAATTGTTTTGTTGTCGTTTTGACGCCGAAATCGCTTATTACACACATGTACGTTTATTAAATAATAAATAAAATTTAATGTTTTTTTTCTAAATGTTTATAGCGCAAACAAAAACTAAAAATGTAGAAAACACAAACAGTATAATTAAAGGAAGAATAAAGAATGTGTTTATGAAAAATGTATACTAAAAAGTTGCTGTGTTTCGAAATTTAGTTTAATTTTTATAACATAAAACTAATAGCAAATACACTCCAATGTTAAGTTTAAATTAAGAGAGTTTATAAAGGTAACACGTTAAAAGGGGATACTAAAGAAACACTGCTTTTTGAAATGTCAACATATTTTATAAACATAATAAATTTTAATTTATTTCATAAAGTAAGATTAGCCACACTTTTTACAAAAATATAACTTAAATTGAAGAAGAAGACGATTGAGTTAGTAAATATGCGCAACGTTTCAATATAAGAGGGGATTTCATTTGATTGCTGAGCTGAATGCACTCATTATTAAAATGAATGATTCTGTTGCGTTTGAATTAAAGTGTTTTTGATTTTAATTATTTTATTAAAAATGAACTCCTGTATGTTTTTTATAAATAATTTTAATGTTTACGAAAGCAAAGTGTGATTTCATTTTTTAAATATATTCGAATTCTTTTCTGTCATTTAATTTTTTTAATAAACTTCACGTGGTTTTCATTTTTATTATATTTATAGTAGATTGCGTTACATTTTGAGTCAGTTTTATGTAGATTGCGTCGCCTTTTTGACCGAACTTCTAGAAACATAAAAAACTGAATTTTCTAGTATATCAACTAATGACATAAAATACTGCGAATTATGCGAATGTAAATAAGTCGACATTTAGTTCTTAGTCCCGATTCGGGCTCCATCCATGGAGTTATTGAAACCAAGATGCATATTACAACTAAGCCACCACACAATCTTTAAATTCTCCTCCTTAAACTTCTGCTCACTTTATGCAAAATGCATTACAGGGATAATCATAATACCATGAGATCGAACAAATTATGTATTTCCAAAAACATTATTAAATTTTGTAATCAACAATGACTAGAACGTAACACGTGACTGAAGCGAACAATTGACAATGGCAACATCACAGCACTTGTCAACATCTCAAAATTTGGCTTCCAATTCCGAAAAAAAAACATCTTTTCTTTTTAATAACTATTTCCAAAATAAGCTTTAACCTGAAACGTTAAGTTTTTCTAGCTCAAGAGAATTGATAGCAGCTGTTAATGAGTTAAGAGAATAAAACAACAAAGTAAAGACTATTCTCCTGCGGTGCAGACGGACTACATTTGGACATCATCAAGCGACTTCTCCCAAAGAGATTAAAGACAAAGTCAGCTTAAATTATTGCCGCAGTAGCTGAAACTGTACCCTCACAAAAACTAATAGTCCAGGACTTGATCGAATTTCTATGCTACCACGTTTAAATTGGTTACAGTATTCCAACAGAACTGATCATGTAAGAAGACAAACTTAAGTATGCCGACCCATGTTCAGCTATTTCAAAAAACTATAGACTCATAACACACTGTTGTGAAAGTGCTAACTTACTAACACTAATCGGATCACCGATCCTTGGAGGATCTGTCAAGCGAACGCTGCTTTACATTCTTTAACATCCCGCGGTTGATCTTTGAAACAAAGATTGGGACTCTCCTTTTGTTTCGTGAACCTGGTGACTGAGATTCGTATTCGCTTGATGAGGCCTAGCAATAGTCATCGACGAATTTTTGCCGTCTGGTTTCCACCGACGTCATTGAACTGCTCGTTGAATATTCTTCTGCGCAGACAGGTCCTTTAACTAGACTGGTAGCTTGTTTTATAGCTTTTGGCTTTTTGCAGCAGTTCTCCTCCATTCATCATCATTCAGAATTATGACCTAATTTCTGTATGCTGAGGCGTTCAATGTTGTGCCTGATGCAGTCAGTATCGCAATTAGCCCTTCCTTTGTTTTAAATAGTACACATGCTCAAGGGATTGTATGTACCCCTATTGTGAGTTTACACAACACGAGCAGGAGGAAAATTAGAAGGGAAAGAAAGAAGGTAGCGGTGCACATAGGTCTTGAATTATCTAAATTTCACAGAATGACCAAAAGTAGGCTTAAGGGTAACCTAATGTGCTTTCGATAATGTGCGGTTGTTGCTGATGAATTGTTGAAGGTGAGGAATGCCATAAGCTATTTCATCAGAGCATTCGTGGTAAAAGTAGCGCAAAAACTACGACGAGCAGGTAACATTTTTTCGATGTTCTATTGATTTTCCAAAATTACTGTTGTTTATAAGTTTAAGCACACGCTTTTGGATTCTATCTAGCAGGCGTAAAAAGCTACAGTAAGTCAGAAGTATTTCTGTTACCAGTTTAGGATACCTAAATTTTCTTGGCAACATCGAATAAGTGGCCATGGTAAGTAAAAATTAACGCGCTTACCAAAAGTTGAAAGCTTTCCCTTTTTATAGACGCAAGTGGATAGAGGGATTTCGCTTTGTTTTTCAAAATTATTGTATCCTACTCTGTTAGCTATACACCATTGAATTATACTATCATTACCAAAATTTAATGAGTTAAACATACGTTGTCGTTCAATATCTATCTTGTCGGCGTGAGTCTGCGAGGGAATGTATTTAAAAGCCAAGAGACCGTTAATGAAAATTTAAAAGACAGTCGGAGACATATAAAACTGAGGTTTGGGGAACACCAGCTTGAAATTCAGACTCGAAACCATCCAGTTAACCTTGTATTGTACGACTCAAAAGGTCGTGTCTTATCCATCGAAGAAGAGACTCACCGATCCCATATGCAGGCATTTTCGACATAAGAGCCGCATGCTAAACTCTGTCAAAAGCCTTTGAAATATCAGGTGCAACTATGTTTGATATGCCTAAGTTATGTATAGATTGGTTCCACTTTTCGGTGAGACAGGTCATCAAATCACCTGTGGACCTGTTGTTACGAAAACCATATTGCCGGTCATTAAAAAGATTTCGTTATTCAAGATATTTCGTTAGCTGACAATTTACCATCGTTTCCATGACCTTTGAAGGAGGGGATGTAAGTGCTATGGGTATGTTATTGGAGTAAGAAGAAGATTCGCCTTTTTAGGGATAGGCTGTACAAATGTGAGCTCACAGAATCATGGACTCCATTTTACAGGTCCATCACCCGAAATGATGCGCTCAGCAAAAGTTTCCCGCAATAAATTGATGGTATCAAGATCCGTTTGACCTGTGACTCCATCTTGTTGAAACCAAGGCTCTGTCGGCCTCATCCTTATAAAGCACACCAAACAGTGAGTTCAAACAGATGAAAGTGCGTCTCGATAAAGGCTTCTGGGTTTTCTCCAACCAAAATTCGGACATTTTGTTTGTTTGCATATCCATTTAACCAAAAGAGTGACTCATCGCGGAGCCCTGCGTTGAAAATGAGGATCAAGCTGAATCATGTTTTCGGCCCATTCAACGAACCTACGACGCGTATAATGGTCACGCGTCTTCAACTCTTGCACAATCGGGACCTTTTAAGCTTCTAAACTAAGATCGTTCCTTGGACGAGCATAGCTGCAATTGTTGTGCACGATGACCAATCGACTCATTCGGATTCTTCTCAACACTGCGCTCCGCCGGTAGCTTGCTCTGTTCGCACTGTCTGTTGTTTAGGGGATGCGTATTATCCACTAGAGTGTACGTGGTGCGAAAACTATTCATCGACGATTATGTCGAACATAAAATCGACGTAGCGCACGATTAGTTTGGCAAAACGAATCATGATTTTCAAAAGAAGTTTGCACAATTTGCAAGCACTGTTACAAATGTCACAAATGGAATTTCAGCTGTCAAATTGACAATCTGTAGAAACAGTGTTGCCAATTTAAAAACAAACCTCTAAAACCCTTAAGCATTGAAGTGTCAGGATAATTTTAATGCATTTCTAGTCGTTCAGGAAACTCGCTCCAAAAAGTCTGCAAACATAATAAATAATGCTTGTGTGAGGTTTTCTTTATTTTTTTTACGCATCCATTGAGAGAAACAAAAATCCAGAAACACAATCGCTAGCCTCGTCCTTCGACAAACAAACATAAGCAAATTCATGACTACATTAGCTTTATCAAGGTTCCAATTTCCCAAAAGGTTTCCATATCTATTGATATTAATAGTTAACTGAAAAAGTTTGCCAACAAGTCAAATAAAACCATTCCGAAGGCCACTAAGCAACAAGAGAAGGCATCCTCCCCCTAAAAGTTCTCGTTTTGATGCCCGCCATCTCCCTTATTATCGCATCAAACGTAAATAGTAAATAAAACCAAAGTAAAAACACAAAAAGGACATAAAATCAATATTTCGTTTCGTTTTTGATGTTCCACTGGTTGCCAACGGAGGACACGAATATACACATCTACCATTTGTGTGGACCGGCAACGCTCACCAGGTCAAAGCAAAACAATTCGCTTACGTCAAATATAGCCTCCCTTGGACGAAGGGATGCAGAGTGAAGTCAGTATGAATATATCGTGTGGCCGTGACTGTATGAGCATGCAAATTTCTTTGAATGAAAACTGCTTTCGAGCTGAGGGAATTGCTACAAAGAGTTCTGCCCAAGAGTGCTATGCGCCAGCATTCCAAAAAAAAAAAAATGTGTATTCGACTTGTTAAATGGATACGCGTTCCACAGGGTTGTGGGCTAGATTGGGTCATGTATGCGTACATTTCCACCGACGACGACGACGACGACGACGTTGGCATGTAATTCAATTGATTAATGAAGCTCTTTTTTTTTGTCATGGCTTTGAAAAACCGTGCTTCTCATTTTCCATTCGAGGTTTGATTCAATTTAGTATGATGGTGGCGATGGAATTGGATGATCCAACGAAGCTCGAGATATTGCAATTTTCCAATTACAATTAGACGAGTTGGAATGCGGGCTACAATTACATGGATGAATTAAACTCGAGATTGAGAGTTATGGGGACGGTTACGGGCGTTATTATGATATGATTTATGATTGAAGTAGTAGGAACGTATGATTACGAATCACATTGGGTTTCTTCGACAACTCATATGAAAGCCGTTTTTCTAAAATAGCAACGTTCACTTTGGTAGATTAGGCTATGTCGAGTTGAGAACACAGATGGACTAATTGGTGACCCATTGTGGAACGAAAAGAAGTTGAAGTGCCGAGAAACTCTGACCGAATGAGGTCTATTAATTTTTAAGCCGGAAGATTGGCCCTGTCTTCGCGAACCTGGTGTTTGAAATAACAAAGCACTCTCAGTGTGTGCAGTAGACGGGTATACAGTGGTGGCAAAAATTAATAGGGACAAAACGACTCAATAAATATTTTCCTTGACATTCATTTCAATGAAAAATCGAAGAACCTATACAGTATGGTGCCAATCACTTTTACATCCAAAAGTCACACCACTTCCCGCGAATGTGATCCTTTTAACCGTTTACTAAAGACTGGAAATATTAATAGGGACAGCTGTCGAAAATTGAATTTCAACTCTTTGTAATGATCAGTTTGTGAAAAGAAGAACGTCTGAAGAGCATTGAAAAATTAAAAAACTGCGTAAAAAGGGGTTAACTGTGCGAACTCTGTGAATGGCAGAACTTTAAGAATGCTCAAAAACAAAAGTTCATAACGCTATTAAATCACAAAAAAGCCAGAAACCAGCGGAAGACCAAGGAAAACCACGCCAGATTTCGATCGACAGTTGCAGTTTGCTTCTTCCAAGCACGCTGAGCTAAATGCTCCAATCTGCACTCGGACAATAAGTAACAGGTTCATAGAAGGCGGACAGCACGGAAGAATAGCAAGAAAAGTTCCTCATCTCAGCAAAGCCAACATCAAAAAATTGGTTTGGGTGCGAGTAGGCCTGCCCATACCATCAACTTTCCATCTTAAGATAAAAAAAATGTAGGCAACCTAAGGCGCCTTCACCTGTTTTTGAAAATTTTCATGCCCCTGCACCATGTATCAGGATGGGGATTTTGAGAGTCTTATAAGGTGACACTTTAGTTCTTCGAGAGAGGACTTTACTCAATTGTTTTCTTAGCCCAAAGAAACAGCGATTTGCAAGAGGTATTCTTCGTTTGACCACAGCGCTAGTTTTAGCGGAGCCTAGGTAGACAAAGTCCCTAGCTACCTCAAAGTTATAGCTGTCTATGGTAACGTATTGACCAAGACGTCGCATTTGGGTGTTCTTTCTTGATGACAACATATGCTTCTTTGTGCACCTCGTATACAGCCAAACTCATCTTCGGCGTTTGGAATATTTTTCCAAGTACGATGTTGAAGAACTCGCATAACAATGCATCACCTTGTCTAAAACGTTGTTTGACATCAAGTGGGTCAGTGACGTCTTTGCCGAACATAATGGAACAGCTTGAGATTTCGAGCTAAGCAGGGATGCCAAACTTATATATAGTTCGTGGATCCTGTCGAAGACAACCTTGAAATTTATGAAAATGTGGTGGGTGCCGAATTGGAACTTCTAAGTTTTTTCCAAGATCTGTCGTGATAGTAATATTTGGTCTAAGTTGAATATTACTTGTCAAAAGCTACACTGATATGGACTTATCAGTCTGTTGACGAACTACTTCAGACGTTCACATAATACGGAAGCAAGGATGTTTTAGTTTCTTCAAGATTCGGGCAAGCTTTATTCTGGTCATATAGTATGTCGCAGATAAGTTGATCAATACTCCTTACAAAGTCATTGCCGCCGCTTTCTTTTGGAATTAAGTTAGATCAAACTAAAATTTTTATGAATTTGTTCGAAAACTTAAAACCGGCAGAGTATATATTTATGCATATTTTTATCAAATAAGAAAGATGAAAAATTTTATTGACTTTGAACTTTTTTTATTGGAAAATTAAATTGATTTTAATCTAAGAAATGAAATTGTCCCTTTTTTTGACAGTTTTTTCGTCATAAAATTTAAATAACCCTGTCAAATTTAACCAAAAAGCTTTTCAGATGATCTTTATGCACACACGCTTCGAATGAGACCATCCGGGATTCGATAGCCTGATTTGTTCTCGAGTTAGGCTGTACGAAAGAATCCGCACATACGTACGTACACACACACAAACGCACACAGACATCTTTTTTTAAAAACAATGGAATCCGACTACTGGGACCGCGAAACGTTGAGAAATGTAAAAATTTTGAATTTCGAAAATCGGACCGATTACAAGAACTTCCTGATGGGAAGTTAAAAAAGTAATGGAGTGAAAATTTTTTTTATTGTCAGACGAAACCAAGATAACCCTTTTTGGATCTGATGGAACCAACCAGGAATTCAACCCTTCATACACAAGAAAGACAGTGAAGCATGGCAGTGGCAATATCATCATTTGGAGCTGTTTTTCATGGGATGGCGTTGATCCTAGGCACTATGAACGCTGTGGTATACAAAGATATGATGCAGAACACAATGCTAAAATATGCAGAGGAAAACATGCCACTTTAGTGGGAATATCAGGAAGATAATGAGATATGTAACAATAGACAATGCTGATGATATGGCGATTGTCATAAGAGGCAAATATGATGAACGACAATCACTTACGTTATGCATTCAGCATTTATGTAAGTCTCTGTAAATCCTAGCAAAACCGTTGTGGTCCCCTTCACAACGAGGAGACAACTGACTATGTCTCCAGAAGGAACATCCCTACAATTCTCCAGTGAAGCCATCAAGGCCATGCGGATCTGTTAGCTGTTCTACGATAGGACTTGGGGTCTCAAACCTAAGACGATTTACTGATGGTACATCATCTTGGTTAGACTTATCATAACCTACGCAGCTGGAAAAAGTCCAACGTTTAGCTTGTTTGGGCATCACTGGGGCTATGAGCACTTGTCCTACGGCATCACTGGGGGCTGCCATTGAGCTGTCTGCTCTTGACATTATCACTATAGGAAAAAAAACACCAGAAATGCCCTTAACATGCAGCTTGCAATGAAGTACAAACCAGGTGACCAAACGTGACGCCTGAGAACAATCAATTTCATCACGGATTAAGACCTGCTCTGCTCGATCACAGATATTATGAAGGCAACATACTGTTTTGGGCGTCTCTTTGAGGTAGACATTCCTAACCGTGATCATTAACCGAGCAACGCACCTGCCCCCGACCAAAGAAACTAAATCAATCAATCTTATAGAATCAAAATCTGTCAAAAGCTGCTACGACGTCTTACAAGGACGGGTTCCAGGTTATCATGGCATCGAAGGTAATGAAATTGCGGACGAAGTAGCCAGGGATGGTTCAAAAACCGCGTTCATTGGTCCGGAACCTTTCTGTGGAGTAAGCTGGACTACAGCCAAAGGTCTGACGAATAAGTGGAAAAGCAAACTTCGCATTGCCCACTGGAGACATCTACCGATACTCTGACCACCTAATTTACTAATCACTCCTTTCTCTTCAAGAGAAATCCTTAAACTCAACAAGGAGAACATTAAAAAGCCTTAAAGCTTCCTCTCAGGCCATTGTCGCTTGAGATCACATCTAACTAAATTAGGACTCAGAACAACCACCGAATAGCGACTCTATTTAGAAGACGACAAAACGGCTGCACACATTCTTTGTGAATGTGCAGCTCATTAGAAGAACTCAGTTAAGAAGGTGTATCTTCCTCAAAGAGATACGCTCCCCATTAGACATTAGACAATCCAATGCTTAAAACATTCTGAACTTCATTAGAAGGATGGAATGTTGAATGAAATTCCCCTAGATACAATAGATCTACTATATTCCTTCAGACCGCAGTGTCCGCCAATAGGGCAGGGGTTTGGCTTTAAAAAAAAAGATAACGACCCAAAGCACTATTCAAACCTGGTTCCAACCAAATGGAAGCAAGGTTATGAATTGGCCGTTGCACTCACAAGACCTTAACTTAAACGAACATCTTTGTGGCGTCTTGAAAAGGGAAGTTGAAAAGACTTAAATTAAAAATCAAAATTAGTTTTAGCAGGTTGTCCAAGAAACAAAGAACTCTATTCCAACTTCATCATGCAGAGAACTGGTCGAATCAATGCCACGGAGGTGTCTTGCTGTGCTAAAAAGGTGCCAACTAAATATTAAAAAAGCAAAGACAAAGTTCTAATTGTTTTTGCCAGCAATAGAGTTACAAAAAAAATAAATAATGTAAATATTGAGTCGTTTTGTCCCAATTATTTTCCACCACTGTACACCCGCTATAATACAGGAGATACTCTTCAGACTGTCGCATCAGGATTTCCAAACAAATTCAGCTGTTTCCTTTTCAGATGGCTTTTTAAACATTTAAGTTGCGCTTGCAGTGATGTGAGTAGCCCACTCTCCAAGCTTCCAGAAAAATTATTCTTCCTTTCTCACAAGGGCTGTTCCCAACTCCCCTCTGTAGTTAAATCATCCCAGCAGCACCGTCATACTTTTTTGTATCAAAACCATCACCGACGCCAGAATACTTGGTTTATTTAAATGACAGTCACGTGCCTGATATTCAAGAATATAAAAGAGAGCGATGCCACTTCACAAATAGTCATTCCACTAACTAGGTTAGCTAATTTGATTAAAGCTCATATTCATTCATATCATGTCCACAAATCCAAGCCGCGATAAAAGAAATTCTCTCAAGTGATAACTAATTCGGACGACAGCCCATCGACAATTCGCTCCAAAGTCATGTTCATGCACAAGTGACAACTAAAAGCATCTCGGAGCAACTCTTATGAATAAAGAAATAAAAATCTCCTCAACTGCTGTTTGCGTCACAATATTACAATAACGTCTTTGTCAGGCCACCTACCCTGGAGCATGAGAATTCTACGCCAGCTAACGCCGCGGATCCATTGGAGTGCATGTCAGGCATTGACAGCGAAATAAAAATAAATTATTCAACAATAAAATAAATAAACGACAAATGAGAATCATTTAGCATATCGCACACGAAACGACAGACGGCCTCCGACGTATTTGGGCGGCCTGCAGTCTTCGTTGACATCTACGTTGACATTTCGGAATGAGTTTTGCGGTAAATCATTTTCATTTCTTTGAATAAGTTTTACATAATGAAATGCGATCGCAGGGTAATGTCTGAAACCGACCGATGTCTGGTCTAACTTTGACAAACAATCTCCATTTGTTAGTCAAACGTCAAATGTGTTTATAAACTTGTAAATCTCTTGACACATTCAATAAGCTGTCAAATTGAGAAGCGGATAGCAGAGTAATGGGGATGCATAAAGTCAATTTGATTGAGGACTGGCATTTCGATTGTCTGGGGAAATCATAAGTTATCGAAGAATATAAAACAGAGGGTGCTAAAAATATGGAAATATTATTCAGGATGATGAACATAAAAAAACAAAACGATGATGGATTTTGGGGTTCGTTTTTATGACGTTGAGTATATCATGAATAAAATGACTTTTCTTGACACTGGTTTTAGCATTATTTGTTTTTGGAATTTCGACAATTGGAATGGTGACCATCAAGTGACGCAAAACAATCGTTAAACATCTTGGATGTGCCGACAATAAGCTTTTTCAACACTGCGTACTTACAAATAGTAGTTTGATGCAATGGCGAATAAAATACCGCGAATTAGGCGAATACAAATAAGTCGATATAGAATTCTCCGTTCATATTCGGATTATATGGAAGAAACAAATGAAACCAAAATACATTTGAGTCTCTACAAAAAACATTCCATTTTTCGCTCTATCTTTCTGCTCGCTCTGTTCAAAATGCATTATAAGACTTTTCATATCTCGAGAATGATCAAATTAAAAAAAAAATAGTCCAGCTGACCAATGCTAGAAAAATTTCCCGACCCAAATAAAGAGATTCAATATTGGCCGTCACAGAACACCACAAATATCGCGAGACTTAAGAGATCATATAACAAATGAACCCATTGCCTTCCAAAAAAACAGCGCTAGTCGCGCTAGAATGCAAGAAATAAGTGAGACCGTTTAAAGCAACCAAGCATTTCAAGGAGAAATGTAAAGACGAGTGCGTGTTGAACAGTAATTGGAGAAGCGAAACTTGGACGTATTCAATCAGCAGTTGTCAAACGATTCATGTTCAAGAGAACGTGATAAATGATAAAGATAGCTCAACTCCAGCCAATGAAGTAGTCAGTAAAAGAAGTAAACCACATTTTACTGCTGCGTTAAATCATAAAAGGTTTAAGTTCATACTAAACGTCTCTTCACCGACTTTAAAGCTGTAGCAGTAGTTAGCGCAAGAAATCGATTTTCGAAATTTGGTCGTGGGAACCCCATAAAATGATTAGCCTTTGCAGATTTTTAGATACACACTTAAAGTTTCAAAAAACTCGGTTTTGCATAGTAAACTAGTCCTTGCTCCCAAATAGCGGACCCTAATTTCATTATTTAACAAAAGGTAGTACGTTTACACACAACTCAGATGCTTCATACTCGTTCTTCTGTCAATTACAAAAATCTAGTCAGTTCAGTCAAATTTGCAATAGAACTAGCAATAGTGCAAGTTTGAATATTTGAGGAGTGGAATGAGGAGTTTCAAACGCAATTTGTTTTGACACCAACGCTTCAAACACTTGAAAGCTGAAAGGATCAATTTTGCAAAATGAGTTGTTATACCTAGCCTAACGGCAAAACGTTCTTGATGTTTTGCTCGAGTTCAATCACTGGATCTCAACCTGATGTTTTCAAAAGTTTTCAAAATGAATGTTCAAAAATTGAACCTTAAACATATAACCCAGGGATGGGGGATAAAAATGTTGAAAAACACCTCACCACTGATGTTATAACCCAGGTTACAGTCGAATAACAGGTAAAACTTAACGAATGTGAGCCTAGAGATGACTGCAAAGAAGTCCTTCAGTTGTTCCTTTAGTGTTTGTTGGAGTGCTACATGGAAACGTAGTTGCATTTAGAACACCAGGCGCCACTCATCATCATTCTAGGTTCATGGCATAAGCTATTCATAATTTCGAAGTCAGCTGAGAATGAGTAATGAGGAGCAAGATTCTGATCTTTTGCAAAGTTGCATTGAGTTCCGGAATATAGACAAAGATATTAGTGAGAAAGCTCTTGCAAAATCCTCAAAACATTTATGGTATTTGAGTTCAGAGTTGGTGGGACTGCCGTTCTTTGACCCAACTTTATCGCACGGCGGAAAAACAGCAATGGCCAACACACTTTTGACAAGCACCGAGGCAGAATACAACCAAAGCTTCAGAAATACCAACTTGAACATTTTGTCACAGCTGGGTTAAGGTCCATTGTCAACAAAATTTTTAATCACCTAAAAATAAACGTAGATTTTTAAAAAACAGTCTGCGAATCTTTGGCCCGGACAGCCCTCACTAAAAAGAAGGTTATAGAATTGTCAATCACTTAAGGTCTTTAATGACATGGCAGGAAAAGAAGTAAGATTCATTACAGATTTTAATAACCTTTTAATAAAAGATGAGGATCAAAAGCAATATGCCCTCTAAATAGTTAGTGAGTGCCAAAAGTTGTATCCAGCCACATTATTTATGTAAATCGCTAATTAATATAGTTTTTTTTTATTTTTTGTTTTTTAGTATTTACTTCATTTATTAAGTATCAAACTGTTATATGTTTCGTTCTTTAAATAAAAGAAAATCCTTTATCTATTTATTTTGCCCGAATATTATTTACTCTCTTTTTTTACTGAGTATTGACAAAAGTTCTATCTTTAATTTAATATATTAAACCCTATGCTCAGGTTTAGGAGCTAGAAGTTATTTTCTTTGCAAAACAGAGAAAAAGCGACGATTTTTGAACCTTTGAGCGACTCGATCGGCAGCATTTAGCGTTCTCTTATCGAGCTCAAATTTGTCTTAAAATCTGCAAAGGCTGTTCATTTTGTGGGGTTCCCCGTAAAGAATTCGAAAAAAAGTATTCGAGCGTTGCGGTCACTCAATTGAAGCATTCATCGCAATGGACTATACTACTAGACTACGCTCAAAAACACGCTATGAGCTGAATAGGTCAGACCAAGACCAAGTTTTAAAGGGGGTTATCTACATCGGGCCCAATATCAACTCCACAAACTGTACCTTGGTAGTATGTGTTTTGATTAAAAAAAGGCTCGAATGGACAACAATGTCTTCGAACTGCGGATAGAGTCACGATAAGAGTGCCGACCTGTGTTCAGGATCAAGGATCAAGGATCAGCAACCGCAGATACCAGGAAGCGTGATCTTACAAAATGAAAGCAGCGTACCCAATTCTTCAGTTACTCTCTTCCAGTATTACCAAATTATAGTTTTACTCCTTTAGAGTGAAAGCAAAAAGAGTATTCTTTTGTTGGTGGTGTAATGCAATCCTATATCGGAAAGATAACCAAGTGCCTCAGGGGATATTATTAATGGATACGATAAAACAAATCCGATATGAGCTCGTTCTTAATAACGTTCGCCGACCTCGCGAAAATCACAAAGCTACCAATCTTAGGAAAATTTTAACTTGACCTTAAGCTTCTTTAAAAATTCACGTTCTGGCTGACCTGACTTCTGCAACAGCTTGAGCTCTGCACCGAAGGTTCGTAAAATAGATGTTGACAACTGACAATATATTTTTCTATAGCAGCTTAAGACGATCAAGGATCAATAAAATAATATTTCTTGCGAGGCATAGGCATGTCTGTAGATGGGATGAATAGGGCTGATAGTACAGTCTTCGGACGTGCTTTGGGTCTCACAAAGCGTACAAATGATGATAGAAAAAATTGAGGAATAAGAATGCGAAGTAAAAGAAGCAATATTTATAGCTTTTGTACAGATTTTTGAGTGCACTGCAATCACCTCAATTCGGAAAGTATCAAGTTCCACAGATAGGTAGCGGAGAATTTCATATTTCTAGGAAGACAGCGAACAGATAAATAGAGCAAACTTATTGCCCTGTATGCCTTACCAACGGCTTGGGATGGGATGTATTATTGGATTAATTATATTCCCTAATTTTAAACTTTTTCCGGCATTCGACATTTGAACCATTTACTTGAAGGTATGACGTGCCAATAATAGTTCTGTTTATGACGATAGCTTCACTTTTCGTTAGATTAATTTCCAACTAATTACAACGAGACCACTCTCTACCAAGCAAATCGAAAAGCTGAAACGGGGTGGCCTACATAGTTGTGCATCTTTTGGTTACTTACAGTTACTGACCAAAGTTTCAGCCATTTTGGACGCGCAGTTTTTCGTTGACAGTCGTTTGAGTGAGTCGATGTGAGAGTTTTTGTGAAAATTGACAAAATTGAGTGTCGAGCTGTCATTAAATTTTTAATTTTTAATGCATTGGACTCTGTTCATTTTTTTTCAAGTCGTTAAAACGTTCTTTAATAGATTAGGAACTCTACTGAAGATTAAGCGAAGATTACAATTTACGAAGAAACTTTTCGAATTTTCATTCTGTAGCAATTTTTCAAAATACTGCATTTCGTTATTATTACCTTGTTTCATCGTAACAATGTTAAATTGAATCTTAACTCAATTTCCCTATTGGCGATGTTGTTGCTTGTTCCAAAGCTACATTCTATTGGTGCCTCAGTTGATAGGGGTCCCACAAAGAGTTTATTTAACTCGTCATCTGACACTACAGTTGGCTTGGTGATACCAACGGATTTGATTTTGAACATTTATTGCGAAAGGTCGCTTGGCTTTTCTTATCTCAAAGTGCACAGAATTGATTTTTTTTTTAAATTCTACAAGCAGAATAGGTGTCTTAAGGCGGGAGTAAGGTTGACTCGTACGAAAAAAGGCTTGCTTGTGTAAGTACACTAAAGTATGACATTTGAAGAATATTGTATAAAATTTTCAAGAAGAAATATTAAAAAACACGGCAATGGCAGCAATTATTCGGACGTGCCTCGGAAAAAAAGTAAAGTAGCGGTGCTAGATCATCTGAAATCAAAAAATCAAAGTTCATTCGTTAGATAATAGTTTTCCACCAGGTTTTTCGAAATTTTAATTTCTCACTTTTTTGCAACACTTTTGCAAAATTATTGATAAATTTGAAAAAAAAAAACTCTCCAGCGTTTAATCGTTAATTAGGTATAGAAATAGTGTTCAAAATTTCAAAGGTATCGGTGCAGTAGTTTTGAGGTTATGAGCGAAACCGACTTTGAACACGTAAGTTGTGGGGAAAACGCTTTAAGGTTTTGAACACTTAAAAAAATCTGGTATAAAAGGTTCATCCAACAGGTATGAATATATTCGTAACTTCGTCAATGTTGCTCCAATCGAATTGAAATTTTGCTACAATATTCTTAAAATATTGTGCATTCAAAAAAAATGTCCAAGGTTGACTCAATAGGGACGTGGTTGATGTGTTTTCATTCCATAGATGGCATTCGATGCATTCGCATTTGGTCTCAATTCGCAGTATTAATATCGAGTGATTATAATGAACATTTTGTCATCATTTTGGTGTCAGTGTTATGCCTATAAATCATCATTATCAAAATCTTTTATGCAGTAAAGTCATCATCAGTACACGACGGAAAAATCTCTGCTTTAATCCTATGTTCTGGAATAGCTTAAAGGATATTAATATCCCAATTACACCAAATGCTGCAGTCTTTGCTCTTTTATCGATATTTTTTTTTACATGCGGCATTGAACCCGTGATCGTCGACTAAGAGAAAGGTGTGTATTTGGCTTTCATTGCTTTTTAGGGAGCTCGAAAAATCATAAAAAGTAAATCTACGAATTCGTTAAAAAAAAAAAACATGCTAATGAAACCCTAAGAAGACCGACCTGAACATATTCGAAAGAGAGACTTATATCTCAAGCTGCACCCTATCGAGGTTCGGCAGTGCTACTTTCAACCTTTAGACAGGAATTACTTATTTACTCTAGTTGACGCTACAGTCCAGGGTTGTCCAGGGCCTCAACCAAAAAACTTCTTCAACCAGCTCGGTGCCTAGCTAGCTGTCTCCAGTCTTGCACGCCAACTTGGTTGACGTCGCCTCCCACTTGTATGCATCACCTGACTCGCGGACAGCCTCTATTATGCCGTCTCTCAGGGGTGGATTCGAAGACTTGCCGACCCGGAGCATTAGTGTTCATTAGAGCGCTATATGATCTAGCCATCCTAGATTCTGAACTTTTATCCTTTTGGCTAATTCGATGCGTCTGCAAACCCCCGTTTCTGTGTGATGTCTTTGTAATAATTTTATCAGTCAACCACTCACACCTATTGCGACGCAAAAGAATATTTTCCATGGATACATGTTTATCAAAAGGATGATCTACAGTGGATGTGAAGAGTGTATCCTTTTGCTTTACACCCTTTCACTCCGCATGAAGATTTTATAACCAAGTTTCTCTAATTGTGTTGTGATGGGTAGTCCCCCAGAACAAAAACTTATTTTATAAAAACACATGACCAGGACAATCCACTGAAAAATTCTCTCACGTGTCAACCAAATTGATTGTTCCGTTGAAATAAGAACTGTTGACCCCTTGACAAATGCCAAAATGTTGTTTGACTCAATAACTGCACGTCGTTGTCAATGCTATAAATCCAAATTAATTCATAAGCTTAGTCCACGTCTACAGCTATTCTATAATAACAATATACAATCGAAGGTCTACCCACCCATGTGTTCCCATCATGTTCAGGAATGTTGGCAAACAATAAATCACCTGTAGCCAGTGATGAATAACATTTGATTGGTTTCATTTGTTTGCTTTGCACGATTCAGTGCGTCCTGAAAAAAATAGAATAAGCTAAGCACGGAAGCACCATCGCGATGTCAGGAATGAAATCGAAAACTAAGCTCCTAGACAAGGTATTTTTATTTTCGAATAACCAAATCTAAGGGCGATTTCTGTCACCCTATGAGTTCGTGTGTGGGGAGTGACTTGGAAAACTCTTGATTGTTTTTGATGAAATACGATATTCCGATGAGAATACTCAAAAGTGAGGGTGGCATTAAATTACAATTGAAGATTGCTTTGCTCGACTGGCCAATTCCATTGTGACCAGCTGTTACCTTCCTTATATGATCAAGCCTCTCGTAGTCATCGATTGATGATTTCTTGCGAAAGGCACTTCTGGCAACAAGTGGATTTATACTTAAGGGAATCCGTTGAGCTTAGGATGGCTACAGATTCTGGGAACAGATGGCGACGCTGTGTAAAATGATTTCTATTCCAACAATAAGCGTAGAGCTTTCGATATTTTGAAGTTACTCTGGAGAATTGAAAATAGGAACGCCCAGTTGGCTTTTTAAATGATTGATGGTTGGTATTGGATTAAATTGAGTATTTGTGGACACTCAATGACGACAACAAGATGGACTATCTGCTTGTTCTCTTTTTTCCTACATTTTTGGATTAAATTCGTGGTTTCTTGGACAGATGGAAGGGTCCATCAACCCTCTTATGGTTATTCTTTGGTGTTTTATTTTTTGTTTTTTCTAAATTGAAAATTATATCGGTCAACTGAGCGCCATTATTTTTGATTAACATTATGATATGGTCTCTTTTCTTGAGATTTTCAATGTGGCTAAAAAATATCAAAGAAA
Organism: Orthonevra nobilis; assembly: GCA_963555765.1. NCBI lineage: Eukaryota > Metazoa > Arthropoda > Insecta > Diptera > Syrphidae > Orthonevra > Orthonevra nobilis. Next base: position 44,153,526 of record OY743225.1, read on the forward strand.
CAAAGTCTGGATTGACCAATGAAAATTGCTTAAAGGAGACATAAGGTGTTTTAAATGTTCTCAGTCCCAATTCTTCAATTTGCGGCAATAAAAACTGGTTGATCATGTTTCTGTAATGCTTCAAAAAATGAAGTTGGTCTTCCATAAACTAAAGCCTTGTTTTTCAACTCTTAATATAAAAAACCACTTGTTTAAGCCTATTCTTGTTGTTTATTTGCATAGTTATTTATATGTTTTTTGGAATTTTTAGGTTTATTGAAACAACATTCTTAATATTCCAGTTTTAAATCCTTAGAAGTAGTTAAAAAAATAAATTAAAAAATATTTTATTGCACAACACTACGATACTGAAGCATTGACCGAAACAGTTCGTTCAAATGCTCCGCAATCGAATGCACAAATAAATAAAATTTGCCCGCCCAAAAAGAAATTTTGGCAAATTTCATGAATCGTCATCTTGAGCTAGCAAAAAACGTCCTTACATGCTCCCAGGGAGTTGGTCCAGAAACTAAATTCAGAGGGGCCAACCATTAAGGATTCTAAATCTTGGAGGAAGGTGAGTTGTTTTTTAAAGTTTTTTTCCTATTTGATGTTTTAATTTTCACAGAGATATTCTGATCAAAAATATCAAATAAAAATAAGATGTCATTAAAAAGCGTCTAAGAAGAAAACTAGATGTCGTCCCTATGAACAAAAGCATTTAAGTCAACATTCATTTGGTTCGGACGTAGCAGTCGAAGGCATGCCAGTTAGAACTTTCGAGGCAAAAAAAATTCTGGGTTTCACTTGCCTCAGCCAACAACAAGTAAAGACATTCCTGGATCTAGATCAACGCCATTTTCAGCTGGAAATATCCCAACCAATTAATGCCATCAAAGAAGTTGCAAGTTGCTTCTTCCATTGCTTCACTTCAACAGAAGATGCTTCAGAAGCATCGCCGCTGAGAACAACAACTCTTTTTCAGATGTTGGATTCGTAGCGATCATCCTCTGAGTCCGAGAATGAAGAATATAGAAAATATTCCAATTATTATTTTTAAATAAACAAAAAAATTCCTACAATGTGCAATGCGCACACGATACGTAAGCATTCTTATGTGATCATTCCAATCTAGTTACTCGATCACACGATTTCGTATGAATTTCACTCACTCGTAACCTGATGTCGAAAATCGACCCCTGATCGCAAAATAAAGTAGCCCCAGCGTTGGCTTTATATGGAATAGCTGCAACATTATTAGAAGGTGGACGAACTGCACAGTCTGCATTGAAATTATCACTAAATATGCAAATCAACGAAGCACCAGTGCAACATCGCCAAACACGGCGAAATGTCGGAGATTCTACAAAATAAAGAAAATTCAAACCAGCCCTTGTCATCCTCAATCTAGCCGTGCTCTCGAACGCTACCATAGTTCCGTCGGTGATTACCTCCGTTAATTGGGACTATTGGATGGAATACGCCACATTCTGCTACACCACCCCACATTCCGCACTTGGTTTTTCACACTATGAAATATTTTTCGGTTTTAAAGCCGAGAGACCAACTTGCCCTATAGGACGAATAGACCCAGTCTACAATCACGTTGACTATGTCATCGAGTTGAAGGCAAAGTTACAAAACGGTCACAAGATAGCTATGCAGAACGTTTTCAAAGCCAAAGAAAGGTCCAAGATTCTATATGACTAAGGGGCACGAGAGAACATTTTCCATGTCGGGAATAAAGTCCTTTTGGAAGTGAAAAATAGAGCCAACAAAAAACTGAGACCCTCTTCCACAGGCCCTTACGAAGTCGATCAAATAAAAGGACCAGTAAACTCACAGCAATTAACTTTAACTTTTTGTTTACACACTAGCGAACTTTCAAATGATCCTTGTTGAAATCTTTCATATAACGATTCCGGTTAGCTAAGAAAGATCCTTTCGCGACGTCTACCAGTATTAAGCAAGAACTAAATATTCAAGTTGATAGTTCAACAAATAGAAGAAGATTGACACACCAGTGCATTAGCCTAGTCCTGGTTTTTAACCAATGGGGTCAAGGTTATGGACTGGCCTGCTCAATCTCCAGACCATTATCCTTTTGAAAACCTTTGGACTGAAACCCAAAAACGTCGAGGCATTATGGTGTGCAGTGCAAACTGCTTAGGCGGCCATTCCGCAAGAGATGATTAGCAGGCGTCTGGTGGAGTCTATGCCACGTCGGTTTGCTGCTGTGCTAGCAAACAAAGGTCACGCCACAAAATACTAAGCTAACTTGGACTTCCCATACTTGTTTTTTGAAAAAAAAAAAAAATATTTTTATGAAAAATTTCAACTAAAATATTAACACTGCTATTATTATGCACACTTACTTTAATGATTTGTTTACATTATTTTTCAGCTTTATTTTTTAACACGGTACTATGCGTAGGATTAAAAAAAAATAATTTTTATGAGTGCGGTCACATTTGTTTTTATAATAATAAAAAGTTCACCGCATAGCACTGCTATTATTTTGCACACGCAAACGCCAATGAATTGCTTAGAGTCGCTTCTATTGAAAAAAAAAAACAAATAATAATTTGTTCCTATATTTAATTTTTAAGATCTTGCGCTTGAGTTAAAATTGCGAAGGGCTAACGAAGTACTACTGTGTTCAAAAAATAAGGTGACATATGAATTTAAACTGCGCGCGTCGAAGGATTTGGAAATTGTTCTTTCTTTTTAGGTTGGTAGTACTGTCAGTGACATCTATGTTAGAGATACGCGTCGTTTTGTGAGCTGCTAAAAGTGAGTTTTTCGTTTTTTGCGATATCGAATCGTTTGCGGAATCGATTTTCTGCTGCGGATACGTTGAGGATGATGCAGAAAGCCTTTGATGATGAGGCTATGTCTAAAAAAAATGTTTACAAGTGGTATATTGATTTACAAGCCGGCCGTGAACGTGTCGAAGACGAAGAGCATTCTGGGCGACCATCAACCTCAACCGATGAAGCTCATGTCCAACAAATCAAAGATTTGGTGTTGAAAACCCATCGATTAACGATTAGAGACCTTGCTGATGAAGTTGGCTTATCGAAAGGCTCAGTCAATACCATTTTGAAGGATGCTTTGGGCCTCAAGCGCGTCAAATCTCGACTGGTACCGAAAATATTGAATTTTTTGGAAAAAAAGGCGTCGCGTTGAAGTGTGTGAAACAATGCTTTCCGACTACCAGGATGTCATGAAACGCATTATAACTGGCGATGAGACTTGGATCTATGCTTACGGCCCCGAAACAACCGATCAATCGAGCGAATATCGTGCCAAAGGAGAGCCGAGACCAAAAAAACCGCGCCAAAGTCGATCAAAAATCAAGGTCATGTTGACTGTTTTCTTCGATTATCGTGGTGTTGTGCTCTATGAATTCCTTCCAACCGGCCAAACAGTCAACAAGGAATATTATTTGAACGTTATGTGTCGTTTGCGTAACGCTATCTGCCTAAAAAGGCCGGAATTGTGGAAAGACAATTCTTGGTTTTTACACCACGATAATGCACCATCCCATACCGCACTCGTAATTCGTGATCATTTCGCCAAAAAAAACTCAACCCATATCGTTCCGCAACCACCGTATTCACCTGATCTGGCGCCGTGCGACTTCTCGCTGTTCAACAAGCTCAAAAGACCGCTCCGGGGACACCGTTTTGATACGATAGAGGAGATTCAAGCCGCAGCGAAGACGGAACTGAAGGCCATCCCGGAAAGTGACTACAACCAGTGTTTCAAAGATTGGAAAATCCGTTGGCATAAGTGCATTGCATCGGAGGGGGTTACTTTGAAGGGGATAAAATTGATTTGGAAGAATAAATCAAGAATTTTCAAAATAAATACAATGTCACCTTATTTTTTGGACACAGTAGTATATCACGCTTTCGATTTTCAACACAGCAAGGTGGACACTCAAAAAATCCCTACTGCCAATTCGCCCACTTTTTTTCCTTTTTAATTTTCCTACAATAATTCTTGGAATGCCTCTTATTTTAATTTTTATAATTTATATCATTTGTTTAATTGAATTTTTTCCCGTTTCAAGTATTTTTTTTTCAATTTTAAAATCAATTCACTTGATTGAATTCACGTATAATGACAATTTCCCATCGGATTTTATCAATTTTACTACATTCCAATTAACCTCATTGATTATTCATGAGGTTGACAAACCCTATGTCCTCGGCGTTAAAGATAAAGCCACTCAATCGGTTATTAAATACATTATATAGTCTCTAAACACTTTGCTTGTTCACTCGAAAACCCTCGAAACAAGAGAAGAATGGGTTTTCGAATGACAGACCACAAGGGGTAGGGATGATATAAAAATATAATTTACAGATAAAAAAAAATCATGTAGCACTCGGGGTGCTTGTCACTGTGTACAGTTTTTATAATAAACCACTAATCAACAAAGGAGACATATCGTGCTGCGAATAGTGATGTAATCGGCTCCTTAGAACAAACACATACACACGAGTTGACATTGTTTTTTAAACCCGCGTTATCGAATTAATTGATTGCCTGCTAAGCAGAATGAAAGCGGGGTGACATGAAACAAAGATATTCCATCAGTCTTCACATCAGCAGCGCTTGTAATAAAGACTTATTAAAAAGGTTCTTTATTTGCTTGATGTTTCGAGTATGACGGGTACTTGGGAGGAAAAGAAAGGAAGGAGTATTCTCTGAGTACAAGAGCTCTAATCGCTGGTTCTCAAGAAACGTTTTAATTTTGTGACTTCTTCATATACATTTTTTTGTATTACTTCAAATACATCAATATTTCAAAGTTATTTTCAAATATTTTGGTAAGTACATTCTGGCTTACATTAGTAAATACTAAATTAAAACCTATTAGAAATTAGAAAGCTATTTTGGAAATGGGCAAAGAAAAAAATTGTACACCTGATACGCGGAAGGCTATTGTTGAGCTAAACAAAGCCGGACAGTCTTATGGAAGCATTGCTTAGCAGTTAAACTGTTCCAAGAAGATGGTATTTGGTGCGATTGCTCATTTTCGGAAATATGGCTCCACAGAAAATGTTCCTCGACAAAAAAGACCCCGCAAAACTACACAGCACATTGATAGAAAAATTGTCCGGTTTTCATAAGCTGATCCAAGAAAAAGTGTATGGATGGGACGGGCATCAATGTGTCTAAAAGAACTGTTGCTTGTCGTTTGGCGGAAGCTGGACTTCACGAAAGACTTGCCCGGATGAAACCGATGGTCAAATTGGCTCAAAGAAAACGACGTATCGACTTTGCCAAAATCCATGCTCCCTGGACGATAAATGAATGGAAATTTGTGCTCTGGAGCGATGAGACAAAGATTAATAGGATTGGTCCAGAAGGTAGAAGGTACGTCCAAAGACCAAAAGGCAAAGAACTTGATCCTAGATACACCTCTCCCGTAGTAAAGCATGGCGGTGGTTTCATTTTCATTTGGGGATGTTTTTCGTGGAACTGCGTTGGCCCAATTCACCGTATTGTGGGGACTATGAACAAGGAGCAATACGTTGGAATACTAGAAAATATATTGCTACCATGGGCGGAAGAAAATATGCCGGTTATTTGGTCATTTTAACAGGATAATGATCCAAAACATACCGCAAAGCCTTCTTTGAGCAAAACTCCGTGCGTGTACTTGACTGGCCATCACAAAGTCCGTACTTAAATCCGATAGAACACCTTTGGAGTGATGTGAAAAATGATGTCAGTACACAAAATATTTCGAATTTGGATGTTTTGTTTGAAAAGGTGAAGGAAGCGTGGTATGCGATCCCAGTTGAGAGATGACGAGGCCTAATCAGGTCGATGCAGAATCGTTGCGGAGCTGTGTTGAAGCAAAGGGGCTTTCCGACTAAGTATTAGTTATAATAACACAATGCGGTAAGTTTCGACTTCATTTGTGAAGGTTATCTTACATTTTTGTTATTATTTTTCTGGCGTTTCTTATTAGTTGTCACAGTTTTGGAGAAAAAATATTTAATTAAACAAAAATTCCAAAAAAAAAAATATATGAATTGTGTCTTTTTTAGTAATATTAATTCCAAAGATTGTTAACAAAAAAAAAGGAAAATAAAAAAACAATGAAGTAGACGAGAAAACACCAGCATTTCTAGTTAAAAAGTCTCCCTTTCGAATACATTACGAGAAACTAATTAAGTCTTATATTATTAAGTAACGACTGACTTCCACTCTAGTTTCTCGTCTCAGTACCTGCCTTAATATTTCGGCTCGTTTGCATAAGGGACTTGAACAGTGGTGAGAAATAAAAGTGTTGATTAAGTTTCATTTAAAACTATTCGCCACGTCTACGTGCACTTGCAAATTTTGTCTTGAACGCAGCCAAAACAGGCTTCCATGTTTAATCTAAACAGAATCGGACTAAGAACACTCCCTTGGGGAACATCGGCGAAAATTTCTTTGAATTCCGAGTATTCAGGAAAATTATGTTTTCGAGTTAAGATTCGAATACGTTGATCAATTTCTGTGGTGAGCTTTTGACCTGCATATCATAACTTAGACTCCGCTTTTTGTAGTAGCGAATTACAGGCACGTCCTTCGTAAGCAAGAGTATTTCAAATGGTGAGTGCTAACCTAACATTGAAAAGTGAACAGTTCTGAATTTAATTTTAAACGTTAAATTTTCGCTTCTTTAAGGTTGCGAATAATGAACTCCAAAGTTAAACAAGAACTTCCTAATGCGAAGTTGATAATTTTAAGAGGAAAGAAATCAGTCAACATACTTGACAGAGTTCTGTTTTGGTTGATCACATTTTTATTACTTAGCTTAAGATTGAGATCACCTTGCGATGGCCTGCACTAATACCAATTGTGGGATATTTTAAAAATGTTAAAAGTTCTCAAAAACGTTGTCAAATAATAATGTCCATGACCAACTTATGAGTAATTTGGTGACTCGAAGCCAAACACCGGCATTATTACTTTTCTACTCACATAATTTGTTGCACCAATTAAAGCTCCAAAAGCTCATTTCACATTCACCTCGCAATTAAACACATTCAAAGAAAAAACTTCGCCACTATCTGTGTATGTTTAAAAAGAAGAAAAAAACAAATAGAAATTTTTTATCTCAAACTTTGGCTATCAGAGTAAAGCAAGTCTTCACTATCATAAGAGAAAAAGATAACTAAACATTTTACAATTTAACAAAAAATAATCTAGTACAAAAACAGTCGTAGCAATTTCGCAATGAAGACCTTTCCCACCTGGAATATATATTTTTTTTTAATACTCATACACATTTAATCAATTAGAACAATCTCACCAGTATTTGTTTACGATAAAAAACCAAAAAAAAAAAAAACATCGTCCCTTCAGATATGATAAGCCAACGATCGTCAAATGAATTGTTTGTTTCCGATTTGAAACATTAAATTTCCACTCAAACGAAATCGACGAGTGAAATATCAAATTGACCATTTACTTGCAAGTGTCACTTTGACATTATCAATCTTAGCGGTCTTAACGTCTGATGTTGATGGTTAATCTGACATGTGATAAATTGGCTATAAAGAAGCGAGCTTTGCGTTATTTCTGCACCAAAATTTGTATCTTAAAAAAATAAAAATAAAAAGCCGCCAAGTTCGAGTCGGGCACGAACACAAAGGGTTCCGTACCACCGTACAATATACAACAGCATCTTCGGCTTACAAATTGTCAAATTTGTGTTATTATTTTTGAAATTTGTGTTCTGTGAAAACAGTTTTTCGCACACTTCAACTATGGAAGCAATTCAAGCCAAGTTGACTAAGTTTCGCACCAATTTCACGCTTTTCGACCTTAAGCCATTTACGCATATGCGTTGTGTGTGTGTAGAAAGCGGAATTTACACTTTCGTCTGGAACTGGAACGTGCGGTTTTTGGTCCGGCAGAATCATTCAAAGAGAACGTTTCTTTCATTGACGCCCGCTACCGTCTACGCCAATAAGTCAGCTTCAATTGCAGTCTTGGAAGACAACATACACTTGCGATTTTTGTTTTTATTACTTTTACGCCAATCTTCCATTGGTATGATGCGATCCGCCCAGCTGGGTTGCTGGACTACGTTATCACGAAATGTATGAAAGAATGTTCCGAGGTTCATTAAACCATTAAAGTCTCCCACCGATAGCTATCTATGCAGTGGTAAGTAAGTTGAAACATTTGATAACAATAGATCTTGCGAACTTTATGAAAGAAAGTAACCGATCTTTTTTGCTACCTTACTTGCTTAACGGGCACCCGACCCGTGAAGAGTCTGTGCCTGATCTCGGGCACGTTGCTTCGTATAACCTAGATCAAGCATCCGCAATCGCTTCATCCTTAAAACAGAGGATGGTCTTCCTGGTCGTCACGAAGCTGGGGGCTGTGATTCGAAGATCCTCTTTCCTGGAGTCGTCGTATTTTGGCTTTTTGGACTTTTATTCACATCTTGATCCAGCTCTGAGTTTGAGCTTATATCTTCTCCTCCATTCGGCTCCCTCGCAAACGGGACCAAATGTTCTAAGGATCAAAGTTTTGTGAGCATATATTTCGTCTTCCGAGTTTCGTAAGGAGTTTTGAACCCATTTTTTCGCTAATCCGAAGTAGCAGCGGTTACCTAGGGTGAGTCTTCACCGAATCTCCACTAAGGAGTCATTCGTGGCGTTAATATTTACTCCGAGGTAGGGAAACTACTAAACTACCTTCAAATTACTTTCGCAAACAGTGACGTTTTGTCCTATTCGGTGGACAGATGCTTCTTTGTTTGTTGACAACAAGGTCTCGTTTATTTCAAGGCAAACTCCTTTCGCCTGTTCTCCAATTGCCGCTAAAGCCTTTTTGGCGACGCGCTGGAAGCGAGCGATGAATTCGATATCGTCTGCATAACCCAGCAGCTGGAAGAAGCACATAGCCTTGCCGAAATCCGGCGCATGTTTGCAATAGTTCAGAGGAACTATTTCCATATAGCACATTGCACATTACACCGTGTATTTTTCAACGTCACGCGGCACAGCTGGATCTGTTTTGCCGGGATCCCGAATTCGGCCATCACCTTGTAGACTTCAAGACGATAAATACTTTCATATGCGGCTTTGAAGTCGACGAAAAGATGGTGAGCCTCGACTTGAAATACGTTCACACAGTACGTTGAATAGTATCTTATATGCGACATTAAGCAAGGATTAGCCTCGATAGTTTTTACAAGACAAAGGATCGCCTTTCTTGAAGATGGGGTATTAAGAGCTGATATTCCATCGTCATCGGCCATGGCTTTGGTGCATGCCTCCTACATAAGTATCGCCACTATGTTTGAAAAGTTCCGCTGATAGACCATCAGAGCCGGCGGCCTTGTTATTCTTCAGATTTTCGAAAGCTACTGCCTTCTTGCCCTACCACTCTCTCTATCTAATAGACTTTAAGCAGCTGCTGTAAATACTGCTTAAAAAGATCTAATATTCCCTGTGCTTCGATGGCTAGGTTTCTTTCACTGCATGGAAGAGCCTATGTCTCGGGAGCAATCTTTTGCACATTGCGCAAATAGGTTGAACAAACATTTTTAGCGAAATTCGATGCATCCCAGCTTTGTTTGTTGATTAGGCTAAGCCTTTGACACACTGTCACATAGAACCAGGCTTGATTCTTCGCAAAAAAAAAAACAACAATGGATGAGAAACAACATCGTCTTAAAATTTGCTTTTAAGGAGGAATTCAACAAACTGATAGTGTACCTCAAGGCTCCGTACTTTGCCCTATCAAGCTAAGTCTATTTAACAGCACAGTGATCGCATATACAAATGACAAGGCAATAGAAGTATAATAGACATTTATGGAGCTGGAGAAATCATGCAAAAACAATTAATCGATCTGCTAGAATCATAGCTCACTGTTTTCCAAATCTTCAAATTCTGGACATAAAAAATCGGTTATTATGCCTCGACGGCACTTTGTCTTGCATGTAACAATTTTACAATTGTCAAGAAAAATTGTGAAATAATGCCGCTACTGGAAAACGTTCGGGATTTGGCAATGAATGCGTGTGGATTTTCCAAGCTCCAAATACGCCTCATTTGAAAAATTGATATTTTGAGAAAAGTTTTCATTGATTTCAAGTTGCTCTAAAGCACAAATACAGAAGCGATAATGAAGCGGGAAGTCGTTTTGCTTCAATTTCTGAACTCAAGATTTTTTCATAAGCTCCTCTGGCTAATTCGACTGCTGCTGTAGTTGATACATGGTTATTTGTTTGACGGCTTTGTGAATTGCCCAAATTTGAGCCTTATAAATACTGCAATTGCCTGCCAGCTTTAAACTTTGCTTAAGATTCAAATCAGGTTTTATTAACATAAAAAAACACTCAAAATTAACGTTGTAAAAATGTCTGCTTCGAATGAGTTGATTGAATACATTTTTATCGAAGTAGAAAGTGAGCGAAATACATTTTTGCTTGGTTGTATTTATATATGGCTCCTGATGTTGCTCACTATGTCCTCATCACAGACTTACTAACTTACTAAGAGTACTAAATCATAATATTCTAAACAATGAAAATACAAACTTCACAGATACGATAGCGTAGTTTAACATGCACTTTGTTAACATTCGCAGCCAACACACTTTATGCCTTACTTAACGCCTTCCTTACGCGTTGTCCTAAAGTAAAAAGAGTAAGAAAGGATAAATATCCATGGCTCACACAAGAAGTATACGAATTAATTAAAATCGCAAACCTGCTGTACGCGAGGTGGAGAAGAAACAGATATTCTGCCATCTACACAGAATTTAAAGCTTCGCGAAAGGCACCGATTCGGAGAAACAATCTATTTTGCAAAAATTATTTCAGTACAGGCCATAATCCGAGAAATTTGTCTCACCTCAGAAAAGACAGCGCTTCCTAAAAACATCAATCTAAACAAGAAGTTTGTGAACTCCGTGTCCAACACAAGCATTCCAACAAATTTCACCTCTCTCAGCAGCAATCACGCAGAAACATTCTTGCTTTCTGATGTTGACGAAGTACTATATGTGTTGGCAAGACCATATTTAAAATCAAATCCATTGCGGTGAGGTCGGATAATATCCACCCGGAATTTATTAGAATTCTCCTCTCTACAATACTTCACCACTTAACCCATATCCCCAATGACAGGAAAGTTGCAAAAGTGTTACCAGTAATAAAGCAAAAACTCCGTCACAAAATGGTTCAGAATATCGCCACATTGCAATCTTGCCTTTATTGAGCAAAGTTTTTGAAACGTTAACGAGCAATCAAATCAAAAAACTTTTGGGAGATAAAAATCGCTCAGCAAATATCAATCAGGTTTTCGTGCAAAACATAACTGGACCACGGCTCTAATAAAGGTGTGTGAAGATATGCGCGTTGGCTTGGTCAAAGGCAAGTTAGCATTAATTCTCTTTTTCGACTTTTCAAAGGTTTGACAGCACCAACCACGAAATCTAAATAAATAAGCTTGAACGTCGCTTTTTATTTGATAGTACTCTTTGCAAACTTAGATCATCTTCTCTTTCACACCGATCACAATTTGTTTGCCGGGAAAATAAATGCATTTTATGCCTGTAGGTGTCCCACAAGGTAGCGTGTTGAGTCCCTTGCTGTTCATATGGTTAATAAACGACATCATATCTACGCAGCTGTTGTCCAAATATATTCGATGTTTCCGAAACAACACAAAGACGTGGCAGCTAACAATATGATTCGGGTATAAGACGATGTTCACAATTGGGCTGTTAAGAAAAGACTTAACCTTCAAAGGCCTTGATAATCAACCGAAGTAAATGTAAAGAACCTTTTCCTCCCATCCTCCTCAACCAATCAACGGTAGAATTTGTAGAAATTTAAAAAAGCCTAGGGATTCACTTTGATCAAAGTTTTAATTGGGACCTCCATATAAATAGGGAAGATACTAACGTTGGCGAGTGGCGAAGTTGGTAGAGCGCTTGCCTTTCAGTTGATTCAGGTCCCAGGTTCGATTCCTAGAGTGGTTTAGTTTTTTTTGGTCAAGTCACCATTTGCCACTGGGATTAAGTTAATGGCACTATCACTGGATTGGTCGACCAGCGAAAGTAGTCTGACTAATGGGTGGCGTTGTTGTAGTGGTTGTTGTATCGGCTTAATTCCTAGTTCGTGTAGTCAAATATTGGTTTGTGTAGATGGCTCCTCTGTGAAGGCACAACACTGACAGCAAGGTGTTAAGCTAGATCTTCAAACTTTCAAGGTTTATTTATAAATTCTGCAAGTAAGGCGAAAGCTAGTAAGTCTTTATAAAAAAGTGAGTTGAAACCAAATACATCTGAGTTTCGGAAACCACTTCATAATCTTTCCTAATTCTTCCGCTCGCTCTGTGCTACATGCATTAAAGAGCATTCATATTCTCTTGAAGAGCAAGTAAAAAAAAAAAAAAAAAAAACCTTTATGACGTTTATGACGCCCTACGTGGTCTCAGCCCTACAAATCTATAATTCCTTTATGGCTGCGAGATTTTTTTCTAATATGAACCAGGAGTTCAAAAGAAAACTCTCCGTAGGTTTCAATAGCTGCGCTAGATTCATCCTTGGAGTTAAAAGACGTGAGCACATTTCCGAGTATACCAAGCAAATAAACGGATGCTCTTTATCATGCTTGCTCAACTACAGAACCATATTTTAATTGAGAAGGTTCTGCCAAAAAAAGGATTATTGGCTTGAATAATCTGATAAACATTTCCCAAGCAAATATAAATGCACATTGCAATGTGTAAAAGATCAAATTTCAAAACTATTTACCTCTCTTAATTTTAGTGCTGTTTTGTTGTAACTTAGAAAGTCATAAACTTATAACACCTTATCTAAGATTGTAAAACTTGTTTTTTATTTGTATTATCAAAGCAAACTTGAAATGTTCAAAGACCATAACTAAATTAACTTATCTGTGAAACAGGCGTTCATTATTCTTATTCAATTTGCGACAAATTAAGATAAAGACACAGATACGCTTTCTTAACCCCTTTATTATAAAAATAAATACGACATTATTTTGCATTATAATAGTGTCAGCCGGCTAATATTTAGAGTTAATACTTGTTATAGATACTTAAGAGTAAATTTTTATTTAAATGTTTGAGGGGAAAGTTCAAGCAGTATCATCAGCATATAATGCTGGCTCAAATTTGATTTTGAAAAATAAAAACGACTCGACAAACAGTTTCAAAAAATAATATAATCCTTTTAAAAACATCATTAAATACGACCTATTTTTATCATAGTCGAAGAAGATGGACTTGGGTAAAACTTGTCACTCAAACTAAAACTTGTTCAACAATATGAAACAAGATAATTGCAAAGAAAATATTACCAAGAGACTTTAAGGACTTTCGCAGAATATCTCTGCTTTTGAACATATGCAAGTTATTCAAAATTATATAAGCTGTTCACATATTTTGTGAATAACCCAACATTCGAATAGCTCAGTTCAGTATTCCGTTTCAAATACTTCTGTAATAAAATTATCGAGCATTTAAGAAATAAAGAGTGAACCTTTAGTTTGGATATAGATTTCGAGAAACACTCTAGCTCTATTTGAAATAGGGGCATTGCCTTCAAAACTCAAGTTTCCTTGCTGATTTATTGACTTTTAAAAAACAGTCTTTGTAATTTTCTATGTTATTGTTCAAGTATAGATACTAGGCGAGCAAGAGCTCAAGATATCTAAAAACACTTGACTCACCAGTCAGATCTCGTTGTTATGTGCCCTAGAAATGAAATGAATGAATTACAATTTCCAACTGTCTCAAAAACGTTGAATCGTATTTTGTAGCTCTGTGAGGGTAATCAGATCACTGAAAATGAAGAATATCGGTGAATCAACAACAACCAAAGGAGTCTTAGATTTTTATTGTATTGTTTTATTATTATTATTGTATTTAATTACTCCAATGGGGGAGAATGTAATATCGACTTATTTGCATTCGCTCAATTCGCAGTATTTTATTCGCCTTCAATTTAATTCAATTCAATTTATAACAACCATTCTACCTCAAATTTTTAAGACAGTATCATCTTGTTAAGTTAACCGAAGCTTTTAAAGCATATTAATACGTTTTTAGATTCCAGGTACAGAACAATAAAACGATTAAAAACAGTTGAATTCTAATCTTCAACCACGTGGACATATGTGCTGTGAGTGGAATGAAAATATTGTGAAATATTTTTTTAAATGAAATGGATAAGAAATCCTCAGCGTTGTGAAGAGAGAAACGCGGAAAATATTTTTTTCGAAGTCGGGGAAGGTTCCATGTATGAAGAAGGAATTGCAGATTGAATAAATGGAAGTTTACTATATCATTTCATGACTTAGACTTCGAAAAAATTTACGCGAATCGCGTTCAAAGCGATTTTCTCGAAACTGTCTTTTTCAAAGCCATACCCACGATTCCTCAGGTTCTACTGGACGATTAACCTGAAATTTTTAGAGTCTTCTTTATGGACTCTTCCATGTCTGGAACTATTCCATCTTCAAATTTCAAAAAGTGATACAAAAATTGTTTCTTTTTCAGGCAGTCGCCATTTTGTGAAAAAAAAGACATTGCGACATTATTCTAGATTAATATTTTTGTTTCAGATTGCTATGAGGGTTGAAATCGTAGGTATGGTCACTCGCCAATTCTTTAAGACCCTCCCACTTCATCAGCTGCTAATTTTTGAAATTTGCAACTTTTTTTATTTATTGATTTTTTTGTATTCTTGTAATGTTAATAAATAACATATAAAAAAATGGATACAAAAAATATTAATTGCCTTTTTTTGACACTTCAAAAGAGCGACGAAATGCATTTTTTTATCTTTTTAAGAATTGATGGCAGAAAGTTCCATAGACGAATAGTATTGACAAAAAATTGTCGTTCCGATGTCAGACCTGAATTCCTTTTTTTTTAATTTCTTGTTTATTTCCACTATTTATATAAATTTTGTATAGCTTAAACGCTTAAACACTAACATTATTGTAAATGGCCGAACTGATGTAGGCTCTCGTTACTAAACTTATTATTTAAATTGCAATAGCACAAACCTATTCGAATAACAATATTCATTTTAATAATGAATTAACAGAGAAGAAAAGGTGGATGCAAAAAAAAACTTCTCTTAATTAATATTTTTGAATAGAAAACCGACAACCTAAGACAATGAAAAAAAAAAACATAACTTAACCTAACTTATTTCTTTTTTTTTTCATGGTTTGACCTTTTGTCATTGTTTATATCTTTACCAAGTACTCATTATATCTTTTTCAGATTCTGCTCCCCTTTAAGGTTCGATCTTTCTTTTGTCTGTGATCCTTCTGGTTATCAGCATGATATACAATAGAAACGTTACAAGAGTCTGATAAGTAGCCATGTGCATCCATGTGTAAAAATATTCAGGAGGAATACCAAGGGTTAGGATAAAACAAACCCGATTTGAGTTCAGTCTTAATAACATTCGCTGACCGCGCGAAATGATTCCTCACAAGGTCCGGAATAACATTGTCGATTCTGCACATACCAGAAGCATCCAATAGTCTTTTGTCACAGACTTAATACGAATATTTTTTTGGACTTGCATGAATGTTCCTCGTGATTGAACAAACTGAATTCTTTCGTGTAAGTCTGGTAAGGTTTGCCTGTTTGAATAAGAGCACGGAGAGGAAGGCTTAAGATGAGTTAGATGTTTAAGCAGAAGGAAAAGCTCATTCACATACAAAGAAAATAGAATCGGTGCAAGAATGCGTCCTTGTGGAACTCCACTCGTTGCTTGAAGAGCCATCGACATTATTCCCTCTACAACTACTCGTCCTTTTGTCCTTTCAAGTATGAGAAAATTAGCTTACAGGCGAAAATTTAAAAATGGTTTTAAGTTTTTTTTTACACAAAATTTGATGATTCGAGGAATGGAACGCTTTTGAAAAATCGAGAAGTGATGGATAGTAGAATCAATTAATATTCTTTGCTTCTCGATTTGGTCTTCAACTTACAAGAGGGCTGTTTTGTATCTTCTCTTTACTCGAAAACCCGACTGGTGACTGTTAAGAAGTTTTTGATCTGCAAGGTCTTCATTTATTTCCTTCACTGTGCTTTCCCAACGACCTTAGATAAAAAAGATACATTAGCAACTGGCCTATATTCGGTTTCATTCGAATAGGATTTTTTTGTAGGATGGGAATAATTTTTTCAACTTTCCATGCCTTTGAGAAAGTTAAGGTGGTCAGTATTCTAAACAACAAAGCATCTGGTGCGACCTCTTTTCCTTTAATGGCATCTCTCTCATTCCGGCGGTTTCAACTGATTCGGCTTCGAATCTCTCTACGACTCTTGCTAGCCTTTTGACATTGCGAACAGGAAACTCCAGCATGACCAGTTTGAATAGTCATCACGGAAACACGCCACCCTCTTAGTCAAACTACTATCGCCGTTCGACCAGTCCAATAATAGCGTGGTTAATTTGATCCGAACGGCAAATGCTGACTGAGCCCGATTGAAAAACTATATCAAAGTTCAAAGCCTACTCCTGAGCTGTAACAATAGATCCAATTGAAAGACAGACTTGAAGTTCGGGGTTGAAATTTGGGAAGGAACTTTTCGGAATTGCGTATGACAACTTTAAAGGCGATCTCGAAGAGCAGTGTTTGTTTGTTCATTCATGGTTAGTGAGCTGACGATTTTACATCGAAATGAATGAAGGAATTTGCCACTTCGTCTGCCACGACAATAGATCTACACAACTATAGTCACTATGACCTTTTAATGTCGTTGTCTTTGTCCATTTTTTATGTCCGTTGAATGTATTAATTTAACCTACTGCCCGAAGTCTTTCACCAATTGAAACATCCACTACACTGAGACCGGAATCAATCAGCGACTCTTTGAATTTCATAGGCCAAGAATAGAATTTATTTTTCAATTCGTTTTTCTTGCCCAATTTAAATGCCTTACGTCACTATAGCAACATGAGGACAAAAAAAAGTCAAGAGTCAAACATGTGCTCGTATCTCGTAATCTGTATCGCAATTCAATGAATTTGTCTTGATTCGTAAACGTACACCAATGGCCATTGCCAAACCGGGTCTATCTGCCGCTGACATCATCTTGAGAAAATACTTCAAGGCCAAGGCAAGCTCATCGTCAACTCATATATATTTCCAATGGAATGATAGTTCGGCTCTCAGTTGAATTAAAAAGTTTCGCAACGAGACACAATTTAGCCGGATTAATCAATTGCGTTATTTATCGTTAGGGTCGATGGAAGCCCACACCTCGAAAGCATTGCCATTTACTGTAATGGGGCCACCCATTATACGACCGCTCAGACAGACAGCGCTATCATGAAGTTTGCGACTAGGGAGTGGACCCTAGTCCAACAACCAAAGGCTTGTCATCACTTCTGAAGGGTGCAGGCAGTTATCAGCTTAAGTGAGAGTACACAAAAAAAACAATGAGGTCAATTGGAAGCCAGAGTCTGCGATTGTTGACCCAATGTTGGAATTACAGCAGAGAACCGTTTGCAGAAATAATAACAATTACATACTACATAATTTCTTTAATTGCACGTCCAAAGCCTCGTATAATACAGCAAAGGATAATTGAGTGGAAACCTAAACGGTCGCTCTTAAGGGTGGGTGGATGGCTCCATGGATTAAACGTTTAGCTAAGTGGGCTCCAGCGAAAAGGTCACAACACTCAGATTTCATTAACGTTTTACTTTCTGCGCTTGATAGCGTTCGTTATTTCGTATGCTTTTGGTTTTAATGCGACTTCTTTTCGAGGCACGCCGAAACGAATCCATTTGCGAACTGGATAAAATGCACGGCTCATCATGATATGAATGAATGACTTAGACTTGAAGGGATGGAGGAAAACTAAATAGCGTTGCTTATGACCTCCAAGCAGTTAAGGCTTTAAGGGCGATTTTTTTTATAGATTTAATAAGAGAATCAAGTAGCGAGAGCTTTAGGGGTTGTAAATTAAATTATGGTATCAACAGAAGTAGAATTGGTGCAATTCAAGCCAATGGGTATTATATGGAGGCCACAGTTTTATCACCACCATCCACCACATGAATTGTGATGGAAAGGGTTGGGTGGCAAACAGGATGCAACAATTTCGGTGCCCGCTACGGAGCAAATCAACGCATATTCGGTTGTTGATTTTTGTTCAGACGCGGACTTTAGTAAAAAGAATTAAGCTTAAAATTAAACGATGAGCGTTTAATAACAATTCACTGTACGTATGCTCCAACCGAAGGGAGGGATACTGTTACCAAGGAAAGATTCTACAAGCTCTAAGAGAAAGTTTACGAGCAGAGATCCAACCCGATGTTTAAATCATACTCGGCGATTTGACTGTAAAGATAAGTAGACAGTATCTTTAATGGTGAAATAGGAAAAAAAGTCCTCATTATAACACCACCGACAACAACGCCATGCATGTTTCTCCATTTCATATAAGCACTTATCGTGATTGAGTTAAGCCGCTCTTCAAGTAGACAACGTCGAATTGAGCCACTGCTTAGCTACAGCAAAGGTTTGAATTCGAATTCACCAGACTCCAAGAAAGCCAAAAGTTATATGGAAATTTAACCTTGTAAAAAGAGTACGGAAAGCCTCTTGTGCATCTTATAGTTGTTAAAAAGTTGTTAAAAAAAAAGGGAAAGACATCAACATCACAGCCTGGCTTTACACAGCCGTTGAGCCCATTCTTTGGTATGGAGTGGTTGCTTGGTAGCAAACGATAAAAATTCGGGCCGACAAGAAACAAATCGAAAAGGTAAGAATGATGGCTGCTCTTCTCATCCCAGAAGCTCTTCGTTCCACTTCAACCAAGTCCCTTTTCGGTCCCTTTTCAGTATCCTTCATTGTACCGGTAAGGCTCAATGCAATCTTACCATGGACCAGCACCGACTTTGGTCACGTCACAATTCTAAAGGATACATTCTCTAAGGAAAACTTCATCTCCAACTTTGCCTCACCGTGAGGCTAGCGATACCGGAAGACTCCATCACGATATTTATGGATGGGTCAAAGGAGGGTCAGAAAGTCGGAAATGGTCTCTTTTCGAGTAATCTTAACCTAGAACTCTCTTTCCGCATTCCAGACCACTGGAGTGTATTTCCGAAATCAATGCGATCTACCAGGCGACGAATTGGCTGGTGTGTAATAGCATTTCTGAAAAAGAAATTTTCATTTTCACAGACTGCGAAGATGCCATAAACCATAAAGTCCCTCTCTGGCTTAAGCACTACATCTAATTTTGTCAACGAATGCCGGGTTTCCCTTTACTAGATGACGGATTATTCCACAACGTGCAACATTACCAGACAAACTTGACCACTTCTTAACAAACAGAGCACCTTGTTAACTTGAATCGCAGTTCTTTAAGCGTAATCATATCTGTCCTTTCAGGGCACTGCATTTTCGGCAGTCACGCAGAAAGGCTTGGCGCACAGTCAAAGAAGCCCGAAATCCCTCACTATTTCAACGGCGCTGGGCTGCAATTACAAGGGTATCTGATGACCTCTTACGAGATCCTATGTAGTGGAAAAAAGGGGGGGGGGGGGGGTGATGTCAGCGGGATTACTATGGAGTGTCTTGATTTGTATGGTCGGGAAGTCTTTTTGTTCGTTTTGCGAAATCTATGATCTAACCGTTCCGAATTTTTTTGAGGTGCACAAAGTCCGGTATCAGTGCTGACCGTAGTATTTTGTATCGCAGGAAGGAGAAATGCTCCTCACAGCATTGGCGTGTTGAGGTTTCTGCAAATCCGAGTCGATGTAAGTGGAGGTTAAGGTTAATGTGCCCTGTTACCAGTCCCACCATTAGCTTTAGATTCTGTTGCTGGAGTTCAGAGCTCGATTCGCTTTTTTTTCTTTATTTCTTAATTAGATTTTGCTGTTCTGCACGTTGTAAGATTGACCAGTGATTATTGAATTTCCCGGGTTGCCCATTCGTTTATAGCTCTTTTAATAGTTTTCAGCAGGACGCCTATTTCCTCTACAGGGTTTTTGTGGCTGTTTCCTGCTCCTTTCCTAGCCAGTTCGTCAGCTTTTTAGTTCCCCGATACATCTATCTGTCCCGGCACCCAAGTTGGTTTGTAACAGTTTTGATAGTGAGTTTTTTTACTCCAGTTAGTGTTGGGAAAACTTCTGCTTGAAACACCGTGACGAATGATTCAAGATGATTTGAGATTTCTATAGGTGGGGTCGGACAGTAGATCCCTGCCCCCGATTCAGACGATATGTAAGAGCCGTCTGTATAAATTGTGATAACACCGGGGTCTCTTGTCATGTTTCCCTTCGTCCACGGTTGCTTGGAAAAATTGTCTTAAAATTGTTTTTGAAGGTGTTACAATGTTCACAATTTTCCTGTCATCAAAGTGACACTTGATTCTTATGGCTTGTCTTTTGACTTCCAGTTTACTGGTGTTAGTCCCAGGCATTCCAAACGTTACACTTAAGTGAGCCTGTCGACTAAATATTTTTTAGTTGGTGTCATTACACAGGTGTTTATCCAGTGGAATTGTTTTGGTTCCTGCATGGTAGTTTTCCAGGTTTTTCCTCCAGTTTAATTTCTTGTCGTTTTTCAACTTTAAGTACTTCACGCTATCTTTGATTTCAAGTTAAGTACCTCCAATCTCACGAATGTAGAAGTCACTTATTTTGGTCTTTTTTGTGAAAAGGACCAAAATCGTTTTGCCCATGTTGTAACGTCGTTGAGAATGTCCTGCAAGATTTCCCCTATTATGTTTAGAAGTTTTCCTTGTTCTAAGATTGCTAGATCGCCTGCAGATGCTATGCATTTGGCGCATGTTCCTTCTAGTTTTTTAAGAAGCTAATCCATCACTAGTACCCACAAAAGAGGTGATATAATTCCTCCTTGTGGTGTCACTTCTAGGACTTTACCCTTCTTTTCCTCCGCTGTGATAATGCGGTTCGATAGCATGTGTTCCAACCACTTTTTGATTTGTGTGTTGTTACTGTAGGTCGCAGGGATCTTAGAATGGAGTGGATATTTATGACTCAAAAACACAAGCGGAATTTAAGCGCTAAGCGTAGCCATGAACCAAAATTGCATCCCTAAAACCGAAAAACTTTCCACAATCGAAATGCGCAACCGAAGTTGGAATGCGATTTAAGAAATAGCTTATCCCGTCTGATATGACTGTAGAACCACATCTGGTCAGATCCTAAAAATCATCCTGACCCGCGCGACTGATACAACTTTTAAGAAACAACAAAAAAAAACCGAAACGAACTGCTTATGCCATCCCTTTTCCATCGAGCTGCAGATCAGCCACCTGGTTTGCTCCCTCTGATCACTTCGTTGCACTTGTCTCGCAATATATTATTATTATAATTATTTACTAAAAGGTCATATAAATTACATGCTAAAAATGAGGTTAACGAGTATGAACCTTACCTTAGATCTTATCAATCGTTGTTGGACTATGGTTCATGAGTACTCGTACTTCGTTAATTGGCTTATTATTAAATTAATTTTTGAAAATAGGTTTAAGGGCAAAACAGCCGGGCACCGAATTCGAAACGGTTACATAAATTTTGAAATCTTTTCATTCATAAACTGCAAAAATTAACTGGTATTGTAGATTTCTTGTGATTTTGAATTAATGTAGCACAGTATAGTACAAGTAATTCTTACAGCTTTAAAAAATGGTCGAAGATCCATCGTGCGACGTCGCAACCAGAGTGCTTATTGTTAGATTTTATGAGGCACTTCAAACGGCGATATTGAAAAGGTGTTAAAATGCTCGAAGAAGATGATTGTGTTTAACGCCGTTCATTTTTTCAAATAGAATGGAACGGTCCAAGATGTCAAACGCAAATTAAAGGCAAAAATAACAACAACTCGCGAAGACCAAATTATTGTGCGGCAAAGTAAGAAGTTCCCACATGCTACAGCTAGGGAAATTCGAACTGGATACATTGTTAAGCGAAGTGTGCGTGAAGCTGGTCTCTTTAGACGCATTGCTCGAAAGACGCCACTTCTTTCTTACCGAAACCGCAAGAAAGGTTGGAGTTTGCATACAAATATAAGCAATGGACCGCAGCCCAGTGAAGAATGTACTATTTACTGTTGAAACACAAGTAAATAGAATTTCATCCGACGGTAAAGTTTGTGTAAGCCGTCCCAGGTCCAAAGAATTAGACCCAAAGTACACCCGCCGGACGGTCAAACATGGAGGCGGTTCCACTATAAAATGGGGTGCAATGTCTTGGCGCGGCGTTGGTCTTATTCATAAGATTGAAGGCCAAATGGACAAATTTCAATATTGTTAGATATTGGAAAACACAATTCTGCCATACGATGATCGAAATTCGCCTGTCATTTGAATTGTACAACAGGACAATCATCCGAAGTACACAGCGGCTATATACAAAAAAAATGGTTTAAAGATTAATTGGTAACCGATATAGACTGGCCTTCATGTAGCCCTGATCTCAATCCAATTGAGAATTTGTGGCAATTTCTAAAGAATAAACTAATGTAAGCTTCAAAAAAATTGACAACTTTAACCACATTTATGAAGAAGCTAAAAAAGCTTTAGAGGCCATTCCACAAATCTTTTGCCAAAAGTTAATAGAGTCTATGCCCCGAAGGCTGCAGGCAATGATATTTAAGCTTCCTGTGGAAATAAATGAACATTTTCTGATAAAAAAAAATCTGCGTTTCTACTTTGTCTCATTTTGAGCTGCTGTTTTGAAAATAACGGTATCTTCATAACATTTTCATGGTTTTTTGTAAAAGTGTACCATTAATGTACACTAAAAACAGAAATCCGGAATTCTTGATGTTAAATCACAGATTATAAAGCAAAAAAAAAGCTGGTTAAGTTTGGCGTTTCTAATTACGTGTACGGCACTGCATGTTAAATCCTATGTGGAGTTACAAGGGGCACAAATTGGAGGGCTGATTTTGGTAAACAGGTGCTGATGAGAAGCTGAGATGAGTCCAAGTCGTAGTGTTTTGGGGATAAACGGGGTTGACTCTGTCAAGGTTAACTTTTTTGTAGTGATCGTGATATATTGTAAATTGTAAATTTTATCATCTTCTTAATTGAGTGCTATCAGATGTAGTTTGCTGTAGATATTCACCCCAATTATGTTTGTCGGGAGACAAAATCGATAGGATCGGTAGAAAATCTTTATTCTGTAATTAATTCGACCGAGAAGCTGTGTAGTACATTATTTTGGACAAGATACACACAAGTTTTCAAATTGACCGTCATTAATTCTCTTTCGTTCATCAACACGTGCAAATAATAAAATTGTTTTATCAAAATATAATCGTCCTTCCGAGGGGACTTTTCGTAGTGTGATGTAAGTAAACGGTTAACCGCACACGAACGTTGACGAAACGCAAGATCTATCGAAAACATCGCCGCTGTCCGTGAAAGTGTGGAGGACAATTCGAGGCAGTCGATTTCGCGTAGCTCACTAGAACTCGGCCTTTCGCAGACCACAACTTGGCGAATTTCGCGTCGTGATTTGTGCGTTCAGCCGTACAAAATTCACCTGACCAAGAAGCTGAAGGTAAACGACCATCGACAACGACGAGTGTTCGCTTTTTTGTAATGAAAAATCATATGCAATGAGGCCCATTTCTGGATGAACGGGTACGTCAACAAAAAAAAATGGTAGAATTTGGAACTATACCAATCCACATGATATCCAAGGGCGTACAATGCATTCCGTAAAAGTTACTGTTTGTCATCAGTCCATATTTTTTTTTAGAACGACGTTGGCCAGGCCATAACCGTCATCACCGAGCGCTATAGGTCGAAGATTACGAACTCCTTTGGGTCTCAATTGGATCATATGGATACCAACGACAGGATGGCGATACGTGCCACACAGCTCAAGCCACATTGGAAATATTCCATATATCGATAGGCATTTCAAACAATCAAAAAATGTCGATGGTATCTCACACACACTTTGTTTTATTCAAATTTAAAGCTCTTAATGAAAGGCACTTTATTTTCCCACCAATTTATCCTCAATTCAAAGTTTCGCCATGCACTCAAATGGAAGGAACATTTTTTAAGACGCACTACACGCATATGGAACACTCTCAAACTATCGGCATTTCCTACTCACTACAACAGAAATAAATTTGAAAATAACGTGCTTCAGTATTTAAAGCTTTTTCTCCTTGATACTCATAGCCCTTAAACCAGGTATATTTAAAAAGGAGAAAAGATAAACGTAATCAGAGCCCAGATGGTTCTAACGTAAGGACACACCGAAACGTTAACCTAGCGTTTCTATGAAGTTTATTATCATATTCGAAGCAGAAATAAAAATACGAGCATGCATCGACAGAAAACAAAAGAAAGGTTGCATCAAAAACCGATGGATTTCATTGGAAAAAAAGATTAAGCATAGTACTCGTAAAATCAACCCATCTTGGATCCGAAGACGAAGCAAGCGTCTAAGTGTTCATGTTCATGCAGACCAGAGATAAAGTAATGCTACAAGAGTCTTATCGAAATCCGAAACGTGCACCCACTCAAAGCCGAATCACAGGCAAATGACGACGCTTAGTAAACCGCAAAGCACATTTCAAGAGTAATTAATCAATTTTTGTTTATGGTTCTGGACCAGAGAACGTGTTTTTGAACCAACCATGACTAGTTCGTCTGAAATTAATTTTACCTTCGATCCCATAATGACCTGAAACCCATCCTAACCTACCTGTGGTTAGGTATTGTAAGGCGTTGTAGCAGCTTTTGATACCATTAGATTGGATGACAGTGCCTTGAACACTGCTTGGCTGTCTGAGTATATAAGGATTCTGCCACCAAAACAAACTAAAGTGCCTTCCGCTTTTGATTGATACGTTCGCATTTAATTTACTGACTCAATTCAATTAACACCAACTAAATATCATTGCAGGAAAGCATAAAAAATTAAAATAAACAAAACTCCATTCTCTGACAATTTACACATCTACCTAAATTATACGTTAGCTAATCTTCGAATTGACTGCATTAATTTGTGGGACTACTAACTGGGTTACTAACTAAAGATCCAAATCAAATCTGAACTTAAACAGAACGTCTGATTTATTTACGTGTAACAGAGACAATTTTGTTGTATAAAATAGAAACGAAAAAAAAAATGTGTAATCAAAAATTGAAAAGCAACTCTCATACCTCCAGAGTGTTTTGGTCCTGCGCTGCTGGGTGGTGTTGCAACTGCACCACTCAATGATTGGCCCGCAGTCGAGCCCACATACGATGTCGACACGCTCTGATGTAGACTCTGGTGCTGATGCTGCGATTGAGTGTTTAAACCGCTTCCGGCTACTGGACCACTGCTGGTCATGGCGCTGACTGTAGAGCCGCCACCAGGTGACGTAGGCTCAGCACCAGCACCAGAAGAAATACGCATTGGAGTGCTATTCGTCAGCATACTTGTACCCGTACTGCACGTTGCTTTTATTGTTGGTGAGCTAACGCTGACAGGCGATAATGATTGCTGATGGTACTCCTCCTGCTGCAGGGCAGTGCTGTTCATAATAAATCAATTCCACGAGTGTAAAAAAAACACAAATTTTCGCTACCCTCTTGCTTGCGCGTTTCTATCGATGTATATTCACTCCGCAAAAGAAGAAACCTTCAAGGGCTGACTACTTGCTCCGCTCGTCCAATTGGAAATTTCTTGGTGGAAATAAATCAATCGCTCAACATGACTTGTGCAAAATATACTCCGCGATTTTTATTTACAATTCGCAGAAAATCTCGAATCAAATTCAAGGTTTTCCCAAAAAAAAAAACAAAATGATTTCACAACTTTTCTTTGGACATAAAATATCGAGCGAGAGAAAAATATATAATTTTTGTCATTTACTATTATTTGCACAAAAGTGGGACACAAGCTTCTGTGTGGAATGTCGGCGGGGGGAATGCTGTATCAGAGTTTGGAAAATCGGTGGAAAATTATATTTAAGGGTACATTCGGCGGAGGAACTTTTGTTTCATTTAGTTTAAAAAATTAGGACACAAAAAAACACAAACGCGCACATACACCAAGATTTGTCTGCTGGCAAAACGAACTCTGGCGAGACGACGAAGACGACTCACGGAAAACACACTTGACACGACGAACGACGACTGTGACCTGTTCGGCGAGGTTTCTTTTTGGTGTGGAGTAAAATTTGGATGCTTCGCATGTGTTTGTTTGTGCGAAATGGGAAGAAATAGGCAATCAAAATGAACCGCGTTCACCCGGCCAGTGGTGGTTTTTGTGTACGGATAGGGTATGAGTTTGAGTGTGGTGATTGTCAATAAATGGAAAAGTGACATTTGTCCAGTGACACGGGCAAAGTCACAATATGCTGTAACAGTTGCTCTCAAATTGTTGTGTTGGTTTTTTTTTTCTAAATTGGCATATAAAAATTAAGTTTATTTTTGTAGCGTAAAAATATGTAAACATTTTAAAGTGATTTGGTATATCGCAACCTTACAACTGAAATTTTTATCAAAAATTTTAAATAAGAAAATATCACAGATCTTAATTTACCTTTGAAAAGGAAAAGATTCTAGAAAAACGTTAATACAAATGATGCCTCGAGAGGATAGATGCACCGAAGAGCTTATGTAGCAGACCTATGTGCCAAACCTCGCCTGAAGGACCATGCCTGTGCTTCGTCCTACTGCGAGATTTGTTTTGACGTGTTGGTCCAAAAAAAAAAAAAAAAAACTGGTCCGCGGGGAGAACATCGTTGCGATCCAAGTGTATTAATCGTGCTGATTCCGTGTGTCGTTTGTCGTTTTACACGACTGTCGTTTTTTTTTTCGTGTCATTTTTTTTTTTTTGTTATTCCGTAACCTTCACGACGCGACAAATTCGTAGTAGAATTGAAAACGACTAAAATGTAATAACTTTTTTGAAAAAATTGACAGCACTTATAACTATTATGTTAAAATGTGATTATCAGGATTCAAATTTGTCATGCGTCAGAAGCTTCGGGAATGGGCGTACCGTCAGCAGCTGAAGGCTATGAGTTGGCCTGCGAGTTTAGAAATATGTGAAATGATGATGCTTAAGCAGATGATGCAGACGTGACAGAAACACTGAATTTTGTGAAGATAACATCAAACGGCAAGGTGATTTGGCAATAGGAAATTGTGTTAAAGATTCCATTGGGACACCTAAAACAATGCCACTTGGATCTATCACATTTTTGTATGATAGCACACCCAAACTAGCTTTGATTTGTGATTTTCATTAACTTCATTAATTAACTTTTTGTTTTAAATATGTTTTTGTAAATTTAATATCGGCTTTGAAAATTTTCCTATGAGTTCTGACCGTTGTCGCCTTACTGTCGTCCACTTTTATCTCAACGACAGAAATAGTCGTTTTTACGACAGTATGTCGTGTCGAATTTAATTAGGTAATTAGGAATTGACATCGTTTAACGACTGAAAAACGACAGTTGACATTTGAGTGCGACAAAAACGACATACAGAATACCGATTGTTTTCTGTCGTTTTTTTTTTGTTGTCGTTTACGACTGAGGGAATTGCCCCAAAATAATTTAATTTTTATTAATTTTTCTAAGCACTTGCTTAATGAGCTAAGTAAGCCAATTTGTCCAAACATAGAAAGATACCTTTGCGTCTAGTAAAACCAGTATATACAAATATTTTTAAAAAAACAAAAGGATTCTACTCTCACCGGCACAAAACGTCTGGAAGAACGACCCGCCTGGCAAGTAAGGCTCCCGCTTGGTATCATAAATGTTTCCAAATTTATTATTATAATTGTATAAAAATTCAAAACTTCTATAGAAGTAATTACATATAATGATAAAATATTCAAAATTATAATATCGAGACCAATTCGGCTTCAAAAGTAACCAGTCGATAAACAACACGCTGTAAATGATCTGGTTATTTGGAATCTTAATGCTGAAATTCATACCTATACCTATCAATTGAATGAAAAAAAAACCCTCGACAGGGTTTGGATCATTGAACTTTTATATAATCGAATTAAGTACAAATTTCCACTTCACTTTAATGATGCTTACCGCTATGGTGATAAGAAATTTTGGTTTTAATAGGGAATACACGACAGCAAGAATTAACAGTATTGACTACCGCAGTGCACAGTAAATGCACCAACAATTTTCATCAAATCTCCCTTCAAGGATGTGTAGGGAAATGGCCAATGACAGTGGTTCAAAGCCAAATTAATAAACTGCGGTGTGCTATTTAAATTTCAGGTTTTAAAAAATATCCTAAAGGCTGAGCGACAACTAAATCTTCTTACATAAAAGATTAATGTACTGAAGCAATTTTTTTGAACATCCGAGGGCCTCAAAAATTGGAAGGGTTTTAATCAGATGTGCTGAGAATTCGAAACAAATAAATTTCTACTCTCCATTAATTAAATCAAGACAAAAGCTGCAGAGAATTAACCATTTAACTGTGGCAAAATTGGTGTATTGCTATACAGTCCATTGTTCAAGTGAAGAATAGCCGCTAATGGGGCACCACAAACGCTCAATTGATACACCACACCATAACAACTCGAAGAATAACAGCATGAAGGATTTGCATCTCTGAATGCGAAAGACTTTCCGTCATACGAATGTGCAACGATGAAATCAAAAATGCTGCGAAAGGACTAGGTTACCTTAAGCGATATAGGATATATACTACTCTAGCTCTTCAGACCATTTTGGGTTGCGAAGTCAATCACCGACCTTATGTGTCTCGGTTTTCAATGTTTTATTGTTCTTTGCGTAAGCTCTTCCAGTGGATTCTCAGCTGCGTTTCTCCGTCTAAACACTTTCACCCAGCGTTAACGTTAACTGGCATTACAGGCCCACCATGGTGGGTAGTTGATGGATTTCAATGTTGGCGTTATAATTACAACCCAAGGCTTTCGTCAGATGAAATGGCCTAACTATTGTCGAAAGACATTTTGGCGTTTTCTTGCTTGTCATAATTCTGTTCATATCCTCTATACCTTGTGTTCTTTGTGGCGAACTAAACAACCATGTTGCCCTTCATTCAACGTAACCTTGGATATGAGCCATACATTTGATAAATGTACTAGACTAAGGAGTTTAATGAATACAATTTTCAATGAAACATCTATGTACGAAAGACTAATCAAAACAGCATCACCAAAATCAGTGAATTAATAAAAAGAGCTAATATTATTATGTAATTGTAGCAAGCTAGTTCGTTAACAATAGAGCCGAAAGTCCTAGCAGCTATGATAGTTGGTCTTAAATCTATATTGCCATGTAATTTGAATTCCATGTTAATATATAATAATAATAATAGTAACACTATACTTTAGTCAAAAGTGATGAATTCCATCGCAAAATCATCTTCAGTGACGAAGGTCATTTTTGTCTCAGTGGGTTCGTTAATAAGCAAAATATCCTTTATTGGTCGGGTGAAAATCCACATTTGCTTCATGATGAAAACCGATTATTGTTGGCCCGTATGGAAGATGTGGACTAGGACGACGTGTGGTTTCACAACACAGGATGGTGCCACAAGCCACACAGCACACCTCACTATAGATTTATTTTATTTAAAAAAAAAAGTCAATTCCTTGTTGGAAAAACATATATATCTAGAAATGCTGCCATTATAATTGCCTAGATTATTCAATAGAATTTCCTTGACATATTTTATCGACCCGAACTAACTGACAAACAGAACAAGAAATGATGCATTGTAAAATTAAATAATCGCTGCCATCGCATTACGAAGGCAGTGATGCGCATCTTTTTGGACCTCTATGAACTCAGTCCATGTATTATTTATTTATTTATTTATTTCATACATTAATAACAAATTAAAATTTACTATTAATAATCTATTTTGGAGCGCAGCAGCATCGGCTTTCGGCTCTACGTTAAAAGAAAGCTATGAAAGATATTTAAATGTATTCAATACGGATATTATAACCTAACTGGGTTCAGAGATAAGGTTTTAAGTAAACTGAATTCTATATTTATAGGGAATAGTTTTTTGTGTTCGGCTTGAAGGCATTTCAGCAGGTGTTCTATCGTTATGATATTGCTACAGTCAGGACAAGTTGGAGGTTGTTCTTTTTTGAGGAGGTGCTGATGTGTAAGCATTGTATGGCCAAGTCGGAGGCGTATAAAGTTAGAAATTAATGGTTTTGGTATATTTGTCGGGTTTATATTTTTCCCAATTTTTGAGTCGTTCGAACTCAATGTTCTTTTTAATAAGCCTTTTAAGGTCAAGTTGGCTGTAGTGATCTACCAAATAAGTAGGTGCCACGCGAGCGTGATTTGCCGCTCTATCTGCCAGTTCGTTGCCTTGTATGCCTACGTGTCCTGGAATCCACATTAGTTGTAATTGACCGGCTGACCCAATTATAGTATCTCGGATTTTTGAAACTGCTATCGAGGTATGCATTGGATTGATGAGTGCTTGCAAAACAGAAAAGTTGTCAGAGCAAATAATCCATTTTCCGGCTATTTTTGAAAGTGCCTTAACCGCTTCCAGGATGGCTACGGCTTCGGGCGTAAATACTGAAGCGGTATTTGGCAAAACACCGTGTCTCCAAATTGATCCCTCCTTGCTTACGACTGCAAAGGCGGCGGTGTCAGAATTTTTTGAGTCATCTGTAAAAACGAAGTCCCAACCTTTGGAACTCAGTATCGAGTGCAACTCGAGGAACCTGGATCTGCACATTTCACTCGTTGTATTATGTTTTTTAAGTTCGCAAAGTTTAAATGACACATAATTTGTTTCAAAGTTCCAGGGAGGATAAGACGGGATGTATTTAATCATCGACTTGGTTGTTATGTCTAGTCTTTTGGCTGATTCAAGGATGTAGTATAATGATGAAGGTATTCGCCTGCATCTCTTGTGCCCGATAACTTTTTTTGCATCCGCATCAATAACCGAACCAGTTTCAAAGTTAAATTTTGCTATGAGTTTTGCTGTTAATTCTTCATACCGATGTTCGATAGTGGGTAGACCAGCTTCCGCTAATAAATTTTTTATTGGTGTAGTAGGAAAGGCGTTTATGCTCCTTCTTGCTGATTGGTGGTAGGTAGCCTTCAGTATATTAAGTGTTGTGGTTTGGGACATGAACCATATATGGGTAAGGCGTAATCTATTTTACTAAGAACTAGTATTTTCGTTAGGTTGCATAGGGTGTTAACATGAACATAACTTTTCTTCGAAGATAAAAATTTTATAATATTTAGCCTTGCTGCCAGCGATTTTTTTAGAGTAAAACAATGCGGTTTCCAATTATATTTTTGATTAATTAATAGTCCGAGAATTTTGAGGTTGGTTACAGTCTCTATTCTTACATTATTAAGTTTTAAGTTAATGTTAGGACATTGCTTTTTTCGACATACATGGAGAATTCTACATTTTTCCAAAGCAAGATTGGCTCCAGAGATATTTGACCATTCTGTTATTTCTTTAAGCAATTTGGAGAAAATCTGTTCAGTATAATTCATATCATTGTGTTTGCAAATGAAAAAACGTCGTCCGCATAGATACAGTGATCCAAATCTTTGTATTCCGATATAATCTTACTTATTTCTTCAAAAGCAATAGCAAACAATTCAACGGATAAGGGCGATCTCTGCGGAATCCCGTTATGAAGGGAGACTGTTTTGGAGAAAATAATTCGAATCTTTACCGAGAATTTCCTATTGGTTAAAAAAGATTTTATATATCCATATATTTTTGGACCGATACCCCATTCTTTTAACTTGGAGAGAACTAGGTGAATCAAGTGCTAGGATTGAGCAGTGATTCCGAGCGGAAAGTGAGTTGGATATTACAAAATCAAGATGAAGTAAAGCATCTATGTATCCTCGCTTGGGTTTAAGAGCTACTTGGTTTTTGCTCATGTAATTTTTTGATTCTGTGAACCAAAGGATGCGATTGGCAATTATTTTGATTTTGGACTTGCATGATAACAGGGATATCGGTTGGAAATCACTTACACGGTCAGTTTTTTGGCTTTAGGGATCGGGACTACTACTGCTGTTTTCCAGCTCTGTGGTATAATACCCTTGTTTAATATGCTGTTGTATAGCATCATTATTCTTTTTTTGCAACTTGTGGTAAGTTTTTAAGCATTGGGTATGATATCTTGTCTCGGCCTGGAGTTTTGCCTTTTACTTTGTGCATGCAACTTTCTAATCCTATGAGTGTGATGTTCTGTTCGATGCGTTGCGAGAAAGCATCAGTCGCTGGCTAAGGTTCGGCTTGGAGACATTCTATTTTTTTGGTGTTAAAAGAGCTTGGAAAGTTGGAATTATCAGAGTTCGAGGACCATGTATCGGCGAAATAGTCACTAATTTGTATCGGTGAGTGTTTTAATGGAAATTATATTTTTTGTCGATGAAATTTGATTTGGACGCTTTTTAAAAGTTCTCCAGCAAAAAACTTTCTCATTTTTTAATTTTGCTAAATCTGAATTCCACCAGGGTACTATTCGTTTAGATAATATTGGGGGTGTTTGGGAAATTGAGTTGTTGGCCGCGTGGCGAAAACATTTTAACAGAATAGCAGCTTCCCTATTGACACAGACTGCGGGTTCGCCCGATAAAAATTTTTCAACGTCAGTTTTGAATTTGTCCCAGCCAGCCAGGTCAGTTTATAATTTCTTTTATACTTTGCTGATGTTTATTAAAGCACAAGTCGCTTGTTCTCATTACTCTATTTCCCTGGGAGAGATTTAGCTATATTACTTTATTTGTTAAATCAAACTCTAGTCTTTTGTGGATTTATATATTTTCTTTTTTAATTACTATTTGATTTTTTAGTCAAAGTTAAAAATATTACGTACGAAACTCAAAGAATTTCATGTGAGTGAATTTAATTGAAGTTTGTATTGCCAAACTGTTGTATTAAAAATAAAAAGGGAATTAATAATTAAATTGTTATGACAAGTGTAAAAATGTAAAAAAAGAAAGTTAAACAATAGAATAATTTATACAGAAGCATTTCTCATTTCAAGAAAAACAAATACTATTCGCGCGCATTATTAAACAAATTCAGCGCTCACCTTACCAACGAAATATAAAATAATATTTTTAATATATATATATATATTATAATATGTAAAAAAGCTCGTCATGTCTTTTCAGTTTTGTATCTTTTTGTGATAAGAAAAAAAAAGAAGGTAATTTTGTGCATTTTTTGAGAATTTTTGTTTAATTTTTTTTTTGTTTATGTGTCTCGACTTGCATTAGGAACACTTAACTATTGCCTCTGATTGAAATTGTTTTTTTGTTTCTTGTTCACCTAAACCGTTGCAAACTCCTTTTTGAATTTTTTAATAGTTATATTATTTATAATTTCATGTTTGTATGCTTCTCATAAAAAAATGTTTGAATCGATTTTTATTTTGCTTTATATCGCTACTTTTTTTTGGGCGGTGTTAATCATCAAAGTCGATGTCGGAGTCATCTGAATCGTAGCCGCCGCGTATAGTCTTCTTTGGTCTATTGATAAAGCTTTTGGTTGCTTTCTTCGTATCAGGTGGAGTGATAAGATCGCCCTGGTACAAAATAAAAAAGATCGAATTGTATGCGAGTTAAGTTGAAAATTGATTCTAAACAAACCTTATATTCAATTGCTCCCGATTGTGCTATTCTCCATTCCATCATGTCTGTGGAGAAATCATCACAATTGCCCAGGTCTGTGAAGCCCACAATAAAGTCTTTTGTTTTACTGTCCTTAACCAGAGCGATGGTGGGTATAACTTTGATTCTCAGCCTTTGAGTGAGGAAAGGAGACTTTTCTGCATTCACTTTGCAGAATTTCGCCTCGATATGCTTGGTGGCGAGTAATTTTAAATGCATATCAACTATGCGACACCGCTCAGTTGAATCTCTGTAGAAATGGCAGACAATATTGGGTGATTTTTTGGAGACTTCAAAGAACTCTTTTTCATCGGCGAGTTCCGAATAAACTCCATGACCCTGTAAGTAGAAAACTTTCAAAATAAAACGATTTTTTATATAAGTTCGTTTTAGATTTCTCCACAAGTTAAAAAAAGGTGTGAATAGTAATCAAAGCGCATCTCAGTCATTGAGTTTAAACTTGCATGCATAAAAAAGGCATCAAACAATTTATTAAATTCTTTTTCTGGTGATTTAAAACGCTGACACAAACGCAAAAGCGTTCTGCATGATGATTATATCTTCCTGTTTTGAATCTGCTGAACAGATTTTATTTTACTTTGAGAACTCTAAGGGTTGAACAAAAATTAGAAAGCCCTATAAGGTAAACAGAAAGTGCTTTTGTTGGCAATGCGTTTATACGTTGGAATTCGATTTTCCCTAGTTTAGGGTGTCCTTAACTGCTTCGCGTTTTCGCGCATGTATATTTCGATTTGCTTGCCATGCATAATTATTTCTATTGCTATTGTTTTGCATAAAAATGTGTTCCAAAAACGCTAATTTCTTAAAATTAAAAGTAAACGACGAGATTTTAAATCAGACTCGAACGGGAGCAAGTGTAGCTTAGTTAAACAATATAACGTATAAGGGAGCCCAATCTACTAATGATTAAAAAAGGAAGAATGAGGCAACTTTCAAAAGTACCAATTATAATGGAAAAATGTCTCTATCGCTGGTTCATCCGAATGTGAGAAAGAAACTAGCCTGTAAGTGGTTTAATGCTGAAGGAAAAGGGTTAAGAATTTCATTCAAAAATTAAAGTGGATAGTGATGGATGGCTGCAGCGGTTAACAAAAAGAAAAGCGGTTCATCTTCTTACAATATCTGAAGAAAAACTTTCCAGGCTTAAAGACAAAGAAACAGCGAATCACATTCTTGTGTTGTACGAATGTGTCAGGCTATAAAACCACGCTGCTTTAAGAATTTCAACTGTCCGACTGATTGCAAAAGTTCCAAAACAACATGGATGACTTATTTAATTTTTGAATTGGTTTCATCAATCATTTGTACCGCAGATGATGCTGTAAAATTACAAATGTATTTATCCCATTATTCGCGAAAGTGTTTTAAAAATTTACCAAAAATCTTATTCTATAAGCACCAACCAGTATGGATTCAGAGCTAAGAGATCAACTGAGGTTGACTGATGATATAGTGTGTTCATACTCCAGCAATTCTCTCCTAAGATTTGTCAGCCGATACAAGTCACGACTTAGAAGTACTGAGACATTGGTTCCATTTGCACAAATTAGTCATAATTGGCAAAACTAAAACAATGTTTTTTTATACGTCTTTAAACTTACAATTAACCGATATCATTTTTCATCTTGGTAAGCTCCGATAATTGGTGTGCATTGCAATCTTTATCAAATTACTAACAAACGCAACATAAAATGCTCACTCAATTGCTTTGTACTGGGTAATGCGAGTGCTTAAAAGTATCTACAACTTAAATTCGACAGCTAGTTAAGCTGGAGGTCTCATCCTACATCCTTAGGATAATATCTTCAAAAAGCAAATAAAATATTATACCAGTTGCAAGAGGAAGCTCTTAGAAAAGTTTTATTATGGTCTGGTCCGATCTAAATTGCAGTACGGTCTGACTTGTTGGAAAGAAAAATAAAATACAATCTAAGCTTGTAACACAAAAACAAAGTCTTCTAACAATCTGGAAAAAAGGAGCTATGAACATAGTTTTCCATTCATCAAGAAGTCTTCTACACTACCTCGAAAACACATTGATTCATTAAAAGTTCTGAAAACATTTTTCTTAAAAAGCGGGTACTCTTTAAATCACGATCCGAATACCTATCGAAAACTATAGCTCAGTTACGGTTTTTCTTCTATTCCTCCACGCAATACCCAACTCTTCTTAAGTTATTAGTCTGCTGTAGCACTGCGAATTTTCAACAAACTAGGATCGAAATAGAAAATGTTTAACAATCTTATTTGCTTAACTCCATGAAGAGCTTTACACTGGACAATGCCATTTCTTATTTGGAAGCCGCAATACATCAACCACAGAGAGTCTAGCTAAATGCTGGAAAAATATTTTGAATATTGTTAGAATAGAAGAAGATCCTGAAGATGATATTCCATTAATCGTAATGAAAGAAAAGTGGAGTGCAGAAATTCATTCTGTGATGGAATGCACAGTTGATTTACTTCGGAGCTTGAATCCTCAGGTAAGTGTTTTCAAACGTAGATAGATACACATAGTAGAAATTTTATTGATAACCAATTTAAAGTTGAATGCTGATTGCAAACTATTCAAGGTTGGAATGATGATCAATACGTAGATGGCTCAACTTAGAACGATGAAATTGAAGCCCCGGTTAATAGAAGTGGCACAAATGAGGCCATCGAAATCATTAATAAAGCATTCAAATGGGCTGAAAATCAGAGTATCCGTCTGAACACGTAATCGTACTAAAGCGCCTAAGGAAGAAGGCAGTTTTTAAGTTATTGGAAAACAAAAAGCATCAGAAAAAGATCACTGACTTTTTTAAAAGTATATGCATATAGTTGTATTTTGTTATCAGCAATTTCATACATAATATATTAAAGAGTTTGTTGAATGAAAGATTTAAAAGCTGAACTTATGTGGAAGCAAGTGATGAAACGGTTTGCAGATGCTTAAGTGATAATGAAAATAAAAACACAGCCAAAAGACTCAAATTTTTAAAAGAAAGTTTAAACTGGCGAGAAATGGAGGAATAGTTTGTGGTCGGATGAATAAAAAATTGTGCTGCATTATGAAAAAGGATTACGAAACGATGTCCGACGGCCACCAAGTACCGCACACAACCCACAGTTAACAAGGAACACTAAAATACATATTTTTTGCATCTTTTCTGTACCTGCAGCGAAGGTACTGCTGGAGTACATACCATGAATTCAAACGGACTTTGTATCATGTTTAATTAATCAACAAGTTTTCTGATAATAGAAAGACGAATTGAGTAGAACTCTATGAGCTGTATCAAGATGTGGATGTAGTGCACATCGCGTCAATGGACAATAATGCTCCAGCAAATAGGATCTTGGAATCACAGCCCCCATGGTTCGAGACGACAAGTAAGGTCGAACCTCTGTTTTAAGTATCAAGCGATCGCGGATGCCAGAGCGCTTTATCTAGATCACTGGAAGCAGCGTGCCCGGGATAGACAATAGTGGAAGGTTACCGTGTCTAAGGAAGAGAATCTGAATAGGTCGGGTCGGGTTGGGTCGCCCGCAAAGTTAGTTAGTTACTGACAAGAAAACTATTAACCAGCTTATAAAGAATGCTGGGTTGGCCAGATTATGTTTTCAGTATCTCAATTTCTGTAAAGACCACATTTTTCGTTGAGTTGTTGGTGACGCAACAGCTCCTTTGATGCCAAGGGACCTCCACACACCATTTGTGTGTGCGTCTTATATTTTTCGCAAATGACAGGGATTGGACCTACCTAGTTTATTGCCGACTCAGAACGACCTCAGAAGCTTTTTCTTGACTTTTTGCACTCATCGGAGTGAATATCAGTCATTATCAGCAAGAAATAGAGCTGCGAAAAAGTGCAAAATGTTCTTAACCAGATTTGAACCCGGGTCTCCATGTTCAGGAGCAGACGCACTTGCTGTTGGTTATCATGGAATTTAATGCTTGAGTGAATAAAATCCTACAAAAGGACCAGATTCTCGTAGAGAAGTTGAAGCACAGTTTCTTCTTCATCTTCTGGATAAAAAAAAACTTGCACAGAACGTAGTATACACGATCGAGAAAAGGCCAAGTTTGTCATGCTGCAAGTCTTCTACTTATTCGAATTGTATGCTTGAAAGTTGACTTGTGTTAATTAAATTTTCGGCTTTCCTACTTACTTTCTTTACAATATTTGGGTCGTAAAATTAAATGTTATAATTATGTGTGATTTTGTGCTCTTCGATTTCCTATCTACAGCGTTAGCCGTCATGTTAACATAAGAAGAATTTGCAAAGGTCATCTTTGGAAGCGCGTTCCATGTTGCCCCGGGATTACTACTAAAACAAAACACCGATTTAAGTTTGCTATAGCATAAAATCAGAAATACTGAATGCCATCACGTTCAATTTTATGGAACAAACTTTAATTCAATTATGATCTTTGCCTTTCGAATCAGTTAAGCACTTAAACTACTACCACACATGACTGACGTATTTAGCAAGTAATGAAGATTGATTAAAAAAAAAAACCCACATTTTACTCAAACTTAAGAGCTCATAAAACTGATGCTCCACTTCATCGTCTAAAAACCAAATTTTTCAATCCCTTAGTCTTCTTCAATGATTTAAAATTTCATTTCAAATTCTCATACACCATTTTATGTTCATTTCCTGTACGAACTTACATTAGCCATCCATTCCTGTTTCTTCTTATTAAGTTCCTTCATTTCCTTGATTCGCTGCTCCCGTATAATCTGCAACTCATCAGTGCCAAGATTTTCCAAACGATCCAACTGCTGATCCAATTGTTGTTCAATATGCTGAGCAGCATTGATTAATTGATTCTGCAACATATTAGCCATGGCGGCGAGTTAAGAATTTCTCTAAAATTAACAGCTGAAGAGAAAACGAAATATGCCTGCAGGGGTTACAACGTCGCGTAGGTGCGGCAAGTGTTGAACCCTACAAGAAACAGATGAATTGTTTTTTAGGATTTCTTTATGAAATTGTATTTAAATACACTTAAACATAATATGATATCAATGATTGCTTTGTAAAAAAGCTTTCGCATGCAACTTACTAGAATTTCAATACGTATTTATTGGTTTATTATGGAAATTAAATTTCTTTATCACCACACGATAGAATTGTAGGTAAAACTTTTGACTTTTCTGACAGAAGACGCAAACCGAAATGACTAATTTGAAAGTTTGAGTGTATCTGATTGGAATGAAAGTAAATTTTATATTTTCGAGTGTGTTCCAGAATATTCTAGTTTTATTTAAGTAAACTTTGTTTTTTTAAAAATTAGGAGTACACCTTATTGAAAGCATATTTTGTAAGGAGGTGTCAAAAGGGCGGATTAAGAACCCACTTGTTGTTGGTACATGGTCGATCAACAAGAGACGTAATTTTTTATGAGATAGGTCAGATGCAAATGTTTGCATCAGACTTACCAACAAATAGTCCTTGTGGTTTGAACAATTTTTTCAACACGTTTTCAAAGTAAAGTTTATCGTTCACATTGCCGTGGTGCAA
This sequence comes from Orthonevra nobilis, assembly GCA_963555765.1. Classification (NCBI taxonomy): domain Eukaryota; kingdom Metazoa; phylum Arthropoda; class Insecta; order Diptera; family Syrphidae; genus Orthonevra; species Orthonevra nobilis. Next base: position 44,192,725 of record OY743225.1, read on the forward strand.
AAAAAGTCATGTTATTATATCGCATGATCTCGGCGGCCAATTAACGTCACCTTTTCCAAGAAATTCTCCACGCAACAGATAATTTTTTTAACACTTTCTGTGGGCCAAATAACGCCGCCCTACTTAAACTAAAGTCATCCACGCCAATATGATCAAACAGTCGCACCAAAAGGACATTCCTCATGAAAAGTGAAATAGGTTTTCTACTATTAATTTTGGGTGTTGCATCTGGGATAGTTTTGTTTGTTTTCCTAATCAGGTATATTGAAATAAGCCTCATCAATCAGAACATAATTGTTTTTGTAAAAAACTATGCGTTGTGCAATAAATTCCAGTACCTAAGCACTGAATCTTCGTCAATGTACGTGGTCTTCTGGCTACGACTATTGTTTCAGATGGGACGAAACAATTTTTCGAAACGTTTCTATGATCGTTTTTTTAAATAAATTCGTACGATTTATACACGCTGTGCGAGTGTGTCTATCCATATTTACTTATATCTTAATTTTACTTGTCATAGTCACCAGTTGAGTGTAGACAGTCCAAGAATTAAACTCATGTATGAATGATTTGGCTATCGGATCGAAAACTAGGTTCTCGGTAAATCTCTGAAATAACCTAAGGTAAGCGCCGAAGAGGTTATCTATTCCATAGAATCACATTCTGCCTAGAGTACTCTCTTTTCATGCAGAATATTTACATACCACACGATGGACGGATTATATATTTTTTTACTGCGTCTCTGCTGCTTTTGTGTAAGGATTTGTTGTTTATTACGAATCGGATATTCCCGTCGATAGTTTATCACAGTAACAGCTGTGGAATGCACACGAGCCTTACTGCTGTTTGCTTTAAGAGATCCATATTATGCCAAATATGTTCTTGCTCATATGAATTTCTGACGCGATCAGTGATGTTATCTTTCCAACTTAATTCCAGAATGACATATTAAATGATACTGTATCGTGCTTTGTCGGATTTCATATATGACGTTGGCGTGGCTTTATAGTGCCACCTATACTACTTAACTTTCGGTCCTGAGTTCAAAAGAGCTGTAGCTGTATTTATTAATTTTCAGCATGTGGCTAAGTCAGTAGGATGCTTTATTTGTCGGACTCGTGTAACCAAGTTTGCTTTTAGGTATGTTGTAGACGATTTAAAAAAATATACAAATTCATGATACAAAATTTCATGAGTCTAAGTAACCGGGAAGTTTATATATACTACTGTGTCCAAAAAATAAGGTGACATTGTATTTATTTTGAAAATTCTTTATTTATTCTTCCAAATCAATTTCATCCCCTTCAAAGTAATCCCCTCCCGATGCAATGTACTTATGCCAGCGGATTTTCCAATCTTTGAAACACTGGTTGTAGTCACTTTCCGGGATGGCCTTCAGTTCCGTCTTCGCTGCGGCTTGTTTTTTCCTCTATCGTATCAAAACGGTGTCCCCGGAGCGGTCTTTTGTGCTTGTTGAACAGCCAGAACTCGCATGGCGCCAGATCAGGTGAATACGGTGGTTGCGGAACGATATGGGTTGAGTTTTTGGCGAAATGATCACGAATTACGAGTGCGGTATGGGATGGTGCATTAGCGTTACGCAAACGAAGCATAACGTTCAAATAATATTCCTTGTTGACTGTTTGGCCGGTTTGAAGGAATTCATAAAGCACAACACCACGATAATCGAAGAAAACAGTCAACATGACCTTGATTTTTGAGCGACTTTGGCGTGGTTTTTTTGGTCTCGGCTCTCCTTTGGCACGATATTCGCTCGATTGATCGGTTGTTTCGGGGTCGTAAGCATAGATCCAAGTCTCATCGCCAGTTATAATGCGTTTCATGACATCCTGGTAGTCGGAAAGCATTGTTTCGCACACTTCAACGCCTTTTTTCCAAAAAATTCAATGTTTTCGGTACCAGTCGAGATTTGACGCGCTTGAGGCCCAAAGCATCCTTCAAAATGGTATTGACTGAGCCTTTCGATAAGCCAACTTCATCAGCAAGGTCTCTTATCGTGAGCTTCATCGGTTGAGGTTGATGGTCGGCCAGAACGCTCTTCGTCTTCGACACGTTCACGACCGGCTTGGAAAACTATACCACTTGTAAACATTTTTTTTTTACATAGCCTCATCATCAAAGGCTTTCTGCACCATCCTCAACGTATCCGCAGCAGAAAATTGATTCCGCAAACAAAATTTAATGCAAATTCTTTGCTCAATAAATTTCGACATCGCAAAAAACGAAAAACTCACTTTTAGCAGCTCACAAAACGACGCGTATCTCAAACACTATGAATATATTTTGACATGAAATTTCACATAGATGTCACTGACAGTACTACCAACCTAAAAAGATAGAAAAATGTCCAAATCCTTCGATGCGCGCAGTTTAAATTCATATGTCACCTTATTTTTTGGACACAGTAGTATATTATTGAAATTTATGCAATTTCGGCTCATTTTTCTAAAAAGTAATTTGTTATGTTAATTTTGTGTTCAAAAACGCTAGTACCAAAAAGGTTATGTTGCATATAGGGCATGTTGCATGTTTGGTTGCAATTTCGAAATTTCCCTTCCATTGAGTGCAAATTAACACAACAAACATAAATAATTTCCCTTCGTTAAATTATAGCATAAATTCCCCTCTTTCGTTACAAAGCATGCTTCGTTATTTTCTTATGCGTTTAGTTTAGTTCAGTTTGATTCGTCGCCTCGTTCCGTTGTTTTCTCGGTGTTTGTGTTTTTGTTGCAAGCGTTTTTATTTTTGTACAAAAGTTGCAATATTTGAGTTTTCAATCACGGATTAATTCCATCTTCCATAAAAAGGTTAGCTTGCAGTTTGTTTTTTAATTGAATTGAATGAATTTTGTGTTTATGATTGATTCTGTTGAAAGTGCCCGGCCTTTTTGTTTTTTTATTTTGTAAATTTTCTTTGTGCGGTTGCATAAAAGCCGCCGCGTCTCGTTGGGGTGGAACATAGAACATGCATACACACAAACATACATACATATATTAACCCCGCCAACGTTTGGATTTGGAATTTTAATTCATTTCCCGGTTTTCCTTTAAAAATTTTGAATTCTTTTCATTGTTCTTAATTTCCATAAGTGAAATAAACATTTTGAGTTTTTCAAAATGTCAAGTTTAATTGCTACACATTTTTTTTGTTTGTTTCTTAATTCGCTGTCCTGGGATAACCGCCATTTTTTTTCAAACATCCAATAAACCCTATCAACAGTGAAGGCCGTAAAAAACGTTCGTTGAGTTCCATTGCATTGGCTTCGATGGATTTGTAGATTCTTGTGACTGTATCAGCGTTTTGTTGTTTGGGTGTAAAATTTGTTTTGCGGAATTTCCTTTCTTTTTTTTATTAGTGATTTTTCGTCTGTTTTTGATTTTGTGTTTTTATGATGGGCCAGTTTTAATCTTGCGGACAACTGGTGCAGTGCATATATGAGTGTGCGCTGGTGGGTTGTGGGGGATTGGATGTAAGGGTTAAAGGACGCTTTTGAATTCCTTGGCAATATTCAGCTTTATTCTGAATCACAAGTGTAGATATAAATTATGTTAAACATGAAGTTTTGCTAAAGTAGCTTCTGTGAACATATTCTGAAGTCTTTCCCGCCTTTTAAGCTTTTTTTAACAAATAAAAAAATAGAAAAAAAAACCGTTTACTTTGCATTCCGGGTTCAATGGAAGGAATGTGTCCATGCCCATGTGTTTTTTGGGGCCTCTTTTCATGTATACAACCTTCCTTATTAACATTCAAAGCACTCGCAAAAGATCGTCAAACCTTCGGGAATTCTAGGCGAGTGAATTGGCTTTTTAACCATAATCAAATAAACCCAATGTGTATTGATAAACGTACAGCGCATTCTTCAATTGTTTATTGATAGCACAGTTAATTTTATTTAAAAAAAAAAACAGCGTTTTCAATGTTTTCTTGACTACCTGGAGTAGATCTCAGTAAATCATTCCATGGCCATTTTTTTTTTTATTTAAACATACTCCTGCGGGAATTTTTAAAATGATACCCACTGCATATTCTTGACACATGATTCAACATTCAGGTAGGCACATTGGTCAAGACAGGACGGGAGAAAATTCATGGTGAACCGACCTGTCATGGGACCGCAAATGTATATAAAGGACTAAGCTGATAATTGTTGGGTTTTCTTCCAAAGTTGATTCTTCTCTTTAGGTCAGAGAAAATTGCTACACAAGAGGTGAAGAAAGAATGTTGAGGCAACAAGCTCATGTTAAGATAGCAAACCTGACCTAATAAACATACAATTAAAAAAAAAACATACAACAAACGCCTTGTCTTCGTCACTTTACTAGCTTTAAAGCCAAGTGAGATTCGTAGTCCAGATAAATTTAAATTTCGAAGGGATACAAAAGGCATGATAATGTGATTCAAGTTAGATAAAAGGGAAAGTCAAATGTAACATTCTAAACATTATTACAATAAAGTTTGTTGGACTATAAGTCTCTCAGACTCCCTGAGTAAAAGGAATGGCCTTCCAATGAGTTTCAATTACAGACGACTAAATTTGTAAAGTTTTTGCCGTCGAAGATTTTCTTCAATTCAGTTCAAAAATGCAAAATGGGATTGAGTTTGGAGTGCTTATAAGGCGGCAATATAATTTAACTTTTTGTCGATAAATGTTTGTGTCTTTATTCTGTTGGATATTTTAACATGAAATCCTTGAATATACATATGTACATACATCGATAAATCTCTATTCGGAGGAGGAAGTGAAACTCTTTTCTTTGCGGCCGCTTATCTTTTCTGTAATAATAATTCAGGCGTCCTCAAGAGCTGTAAGAAAACTTTTTAAATTTGGCGCATTTTTGTTTCGTTATTAAGTATCAGACTTTCATTCAATTTCTTCATTCATTCATACAATTTGTTGAACAAATCTTTTCCAAAGGACTTGAAAATTTTGGCGAGAGTTGCTACGAACTGCCTCAATATACCTGAGTTTGGCTATCACTATAAAAGTTGGGGGCGCTGCATAACGATTGTTGAATGTTTTAATCTACCTAACAACGGTTTGTTGTCCGTCGTCATCGCCTGTACAACTTATATTTCCATACGTTCAGCATCGTCTTTGCATTTACCACAACGTTTCCGTCCATATCGCTTCGGGCTTCTTTTCTGCACCCAAAGCCCGGCATGTTCGTTTTACATACTGATAACAATTACGACCGTCATCATGTTCATCTTAGACCCCACGAGCAACTCTCAGAATTACTTTGTTCGATTCTTGTTTTTACCTCAAGCGTTTGCTTCAATATCTGTGAACTTAAGATACCAAAGGACATTTGTCTGAATGCTATCTGCCATGTTCTTGTGGGTTTGAATACTATTGATGTATGTGGAAAAGTTTTTGGCGGTCTTTCGTGATTGCTTTCGGGATTTTTGAAGAAATCCCCATTACTATGAGCTCTTGCTTCAACAAATCTTTTCTTTTTCAAATATAATTTATTGTTTATTTCCTTAAACCAGAGAGATATGAGCAAAGTTATAAAACTTAACAAAACTTTTCACTCATCAAGATTTTTTAATGTTTTCAATAATTTTTGTTTTCGACCAATCATTTAAATGTAGCTCTACGTTTTAAAAAACTAACCTAGCCTACCAATTGTTGGAATTCAAGCAAGAATTTCTTATTTTCCACAAAGAATAATGTTTGTATCTAGTTTAATGTGTCCATAACATTAATTTATCTGTTCTTGCTAAAGTTGCCCTATCATAACAAAGCGGCGTACTTAATCAAAGCATTTAAGTCTCTGTGAAAACCAACAAGACAACCCAAGTGTACAATTCAGGTTCAGTTTCATGTTATTTGCAACCCAAGCACAAACTCATTATATTCGGGCTTCAGTGTTTAAACAACTACAATTTGATTTCGTATTTAGGGCATTAATGACTAGAACTTAATTGGAATTTAAAATAAGATAGATTTTCAAGGCAACCATGAAAGCATGCGTTATCGTCATCAGTCGAAATGTTTTGGCTTCATAGATTGTGCCTCAGAAGTTTTTCATAGAGATTGTATTTGAGATATTGAAATATGCTTCTATGCATATTTTTTCTCTTCCTTATTGGCATAGTAATGATCTGGATTGAAGGGATAATCTTCCCATTCTATTGTATTTGCCGTGCAGTTCTGCTGTTTAACTACATAATTTATCGGTTCATCTGCTTGATACTGGTGCCATTTGATTTGTGTTATCATCATATATTGAAATGAGCCGGTTTAGCTCCATTTTTGGTGTGCTCTTCAACGTGAATAAAGCAATGGCTAGTTCGTTTCAAGGTGTGTTATTTGCTCTCATATTGAACGCCTTAACCGTGAGCAGATTGCGTCCGACTAACAAACTCAATATTAGATTCCTTTCGGAGGGAATCCTGCGATATGATGCACTTTCCATTGTGAACTACTCATCAAGTGTTCGTGGTAGGGACACTTGTTATTAGCTTGTTATTTGATCTTCTTTTGCTTTCTGAAATTCATCACATTTCCCTGAATAAGATCAAGGAGAGCATCAAATATCGAAGAACTTATAACACTCCGCTGGACTACAATGACTTCGATTGGAAATTTTTGTGGCTTGATAGAACATTATTTATGACAGTTTCTCGTGGCCTGTTTCCTCTCAGAAAAGCAGACCGAGCCATTTCTTCTCTCTGATTAGATGTTGGATAACCTCCGGATAAAGCTGAAGATAAAAATAATAAATCATTTAGAGCCGATGCTTGCCATTTTTTTCTCAGGGCTCAAACCATTGTACTATCACTGGTGCAGTCGCTTTTATTTTTATGTTGGTAAGAATCGAGGGGATGCACAACCATAATGGTGCGTTGGCTCGATGGTCGTGAATGGTTCCTCGTTATTCCCCATACTATTATTTTTTCGAATTGAAATGCATTTTACGAAATGGCTGTTCAAATGAATTGCTTGGTACTTTTGCCAATGCTTGGAGTTCTCTATTCTTTCTCTTTCAGTCTTTTTTTTCTCTGGGGCAGATGTTACTTTCTACATTCTTCCAAAGAGGTGCTCTTCCCAAATCGATTACGTTTGCTTTTTCATCTTACCTGCTCTTTTGGTCCCATCGCTAGAACACGGAATACAGTATTTTTCCAATACGTCCCTCGTGAAAATAAATTAACTTTTAATCCAAGTTTCGAAAGTCTACTGGCGATATGTCTATCAGATATGAATATCTCGTTAAATGCATCAGGATTTTCATGACATTGGACGGTTTCAAGTCAACCGCAGAGTTCCGTTTTTACTCCGATTGTCTTTTTAATTTTCATTAACGATCTTTTGTTTCTTTCCTTCGCAGATGACAGTACCCATAATTTTTCATATCCGTACGCAAATTCACATTCCACATCTTCGCCTAGGAAATGGAATGGCAATTTGTGTTATGCTCTCTTTATTTCAATATAAATGCATTATAATGTATATTCAAAAATAGGATGGAGACAGTCAACCAACTACTTGCCACTGTTCATGAATTTGCATAGCATAAGGTGTAAGACTCCATCCTCGAGAGAATAACAACATTAGTTGGATTGACTACATAACTGATGAACGAATAGCCACAAGCGCTGCAAATTGTCTAGGTTTCCTTAAACGGCGCCGAAAATGTGATTTGGCTGCTTATTTTTAAAGTGTAGATTCAACCATAGCTGGAAGATTACTCACATATTTGGGGAGGTGTTCCCAAGGCTATCCTGTACCTGCTCAATAGAGTTCAAACAAAAGAGTTGCGAAGTCAATCGACACATATCAACATCAACGCAATTTTCCCCTCCTGACCCTCTTCGATAAACAGTAACCCAGTGAATTAAGCAATTCTCATCATTACACACTTTTAATCATAATACTCGCCTGGAATGCCCATCTCAATCCGGTCGCAAATCAAGTATAAGAATTCATTTTAAGTCGCTCTATATTTCCCACTTGTAACAAGCTAAAAAAATTTCAAAAGCAAGGTGCACCAGTACAAGTCACTATTTCATCCTTGATCCTTGAGGTTGAGCGAACCTACGTTGTTAATAAGGGCTTCCATAACCCCTTGAACACTTGAAATCTGTACACCACCTTGTTTCGTCGGGATGTTTTAAATGTTCCTTTGGATCTTCATGCAATACTTTCGCTTTCTCTCAACAAGGTCACTGAAGGAAGTGTTACTCGTTTATCTTGTACTCTGCAGTCTCCACAATCTCCATATTGTTGTAGAGGAATTTTTTTCTTGACCTGAATAAATTAAACCAATTTATGTTGCAACCGCCATCGCTTTGCTGCTTGATCACAATGGGATAGCAACGACATGACTGTAAAAATACAGATTCATTCGATTCCTAACCAATTCGATGAATCGGGGTCTTAGCATAACAGCAAAAGAAGCAAGTGAAGCAATGTTACTCACGGATATAAATGAAAGAATCTAGGAACGCAGCTGAGGCAAGAGAAAACAGTAACAAACTCTCGCTAAGAACCTGTATCTTTGCTGGTACTACTGCACTTGCAAAAACTAGTTTCTAGACTAAAAAAAAAATAGTTCTAATGTATCGCTGATGTGTAGTTAGTTAAAGGCTTTCAATTGGGTGCTGTTCGTTCACAACATAGACTGTTCATAGACTTGGTAGAGACTTTCAAAAATTCGAATGAATCTTAGAATTGCCAACCGGAAACATTCAATTGTTTAGGCTTTTTTTTGTGAAACTAATCGACCTTTAAATTGAAGTAGATAGTCATTTCGAAACCCCAACACTATAACCTAAAAAGGAATAACATTCAAACACTTTTCATACTCAGTCATCTGAAAAAATACGAGTTAAGGAAATGCCGAACTAGAAAAGTTCTCTAATGGTTTTGCAATGAAAAACGGTTTTGATTTCCACGTTTTCTTTATTGTTTCTGAATGTGGCTAAAGGAGTCGTCTTTATATTCGTTTTTTTCTACTCGCAGTCTAGCAGAAGTCAAATGCTGAAGGTTCCTTGTGCAGGTAGTCGCCTTTATTTTGTTTTCTCTTTTTATTAGGTGCGTCTGAGGCATGGAATTGCTGATAAAATCGCTAAAATGTCGTAAAAATCGTTGTTTTTGTAAACTCCGAGAAGAGATAACATTCATGCGTTTCGTGTAGAAATTATCACATACCGTGCTAAATGGAATCGTTTATGATGGAGTGGAGTGGTATACACTTGCGCATGCTCTTCGGAATTTTTTTTTGGCGCCAAATTCAAGAGCGTGTCAACTAGCACCTTAAATTCGCTTTCGATGTTTATTCTTCTATTATCTGGACTAGCGTAGGCCTGTAGTGCTTTAAAATGCGTGAGTATGGTTAATGGCCCATACGTATTTTGGAAAATTTTTCACTACCTACATTAGTATGATTGTAAACAAGTCATTGTGAATCGATTTGAAATGAAGATCGATTTAAGTTTACTACGAGTATTTCTTAAGTAGTCTTAACCATACACTCTGGAGGTAACAAGATAGAAACATGTGTCTTACGTTTGAGGGCTGCCAGTACACTTAGTTGATTTAAGATTTAGATGACTGCACCAAATTCGAAAATCGAATTTAAAAAAATACCATCCAGCTCTTTGGTGAGGTTTTTTTTAATTCAACCTTAAATTTATGAATGTTTATGATTTAATTTTGGTTCAAATGGTTCCTGTACCAAAGAACATAAGTCGTTTGTGTCTCACTCAACAAATTTCGGAATCTTAAGCATCCGGAAGATTTTAAGAATTTGATTTTAAGGTGGTTGGCGAAGCAATTTGAAGTGCAATTCGTTTGATTTGACCATCGTAACACGGCTCATTTATTTTTGTGAAACAACAAATTTTTCTCTCGCATGTGAGCCCTTTTTTGTTGATTTTTCTACACTCAATCGATACAATTATGCCTTGTTATATTCACAGTGGAAAGTTTTACCTTTCTTAAGATGTTCGAAGAGCGAAAAACCATGTGCGTCCCAAAATATTTATGTCTTATACCCAGCCATTGCCCATGAATGGCACTTGCGTCGATGAAACCGAAAAACTTTCAATTCTCGTTATGCGCGTGAATTCTAACTTACGCTGAAATGACCACATATTAAATGTCGCCAAGAATGCAGCGAAAAGTTTGGGTTTCTTAAGCCGTTGTAAGAAATTCTTGACCCCTTCTGACTTAGCTACGATTTATAAGGCTTTCATTCGGCCAAAAATGGAGTTCAACGCTCACATCTGGGCAGGTGCATCTAAAACCACTTTGCTCCTGCTAGATAGAATCCAAAAGCGTGCGGTAAAACTTATAAACGACAGCAACATAACAAAATCAATAAACTCGCTGGAACATCGAAGAAATGTTTCCTGTCTGTCGCTCTTTTATCGCTACTTTTACCACCAATGCTCCGAAGAAATAGCTAATTGCATTCCGCCCCTCCAACAATTCACTAGCAACACCCGCACATCATTGAATGCTCATCAGTTTACCCTTAAGCCTTTTTTCGGGCGTACTGTGAAATTTAGAAAGTCTTTTTATAGGCTGAACATCGCGCATGTGGAATGCGTTACCTCGCTCTACTTTTCCTCTGCACAGCAACCTTTAGCAATTTAAGACCAATGTGCACCGCTACCTTCTTTCTCTCCCTTCTAACTCTCCTTCTGCTCGTGCTGTGTAAACTCACTATAAGGGTCCAACCAATCCCGTGAGCACGTGCACTATTTAAAAAAATATACTAAACTTTTTAACTCTCTTTTTTGTCGTATTCAGGTGCATAGTAGCGGATCCATCCTTGGTCGAATATCGATTCAAAAAATCATTTTTATCATGCTTGTCGGCTTTTCGGATTCAACGAAATCGAATAGTTTTTAGGGCATTTGATCATCTTTCCCATAACTGATCATATGTCTTCGATGAGGTTCAAAGTTGGATCAGATCCTTTAATCGTTTGTATTTAATTTAAATCTTATATCATAAAAAATGGCTTACATTTTAAATTAACCCACTTTTTTCCCAATAAGCTCATCGATTGTGCGTTCTTCGAGTAAAATTAAGTCCTGTCGTGTTTTCACACACTTGAAATAGGCACTAATGAATTGTCCAAAAGATTTTAAATCAATAAATCGAAGAACTGGATCGATCAATGTCAACACCAGTTCCTCCTCTGTTTTAGCCATCAGTTTTAGCTCGGACTAGGATCCCCAAGGATCGATAGTCTTATCATTTAATTAGTATGTAACTAATCAATAAAATCAACACTGTTTTGGTAATTTTCTAAGTGTCATAAACTCTCAACCTTCTCAATCTTTTTTTTTAACAAAAGTTATATAATTTTGTGCCATGAAGAGAAGTGAAAGATCCTATTTTGAAAATGATATAAAGATGCATTCATTTGAAAAACTCTTGCCAAGCTTTCTTTGCAGACAGTAAAAGTTATTGGTTGTATAATATTATAATGTTTTTCAAAATGTGTCCATTTTCGATAGGATTAAGTCGAAGAGCGGTTTTATACAAAATAAGTCTGTGTACAATAATTTCTACTCGAGCACATTGATGGGGTTTTGTTTGTCCTCCGTTTGAATACGTTTCATTTCTCATGCCCAGTAACAAAACATAATCTGTCTTACCTCCAAATACAATATTTATTATCAGGAAATGATTCTACAATGTTTGGCTCGTTTTTAGGTTGGCTTGGGGTAAATAAATCTATCTCCCTTCAATGTTTGAAAAACATGGGTCTTGTGCTGTAGTTGAGCACTGTTAAGAATCCTTTATCCAAAAGGTCAGTCATTATATACATAACTTAAATCTTAAGAAGCTCAGTCTCCCTTTAAGGGGGGGTACACCCCTATAGACGGTAGAAAAATAGGTATTATTGGGGATATTTTTATATATATATATAGATATTTTTATGAGAGTTTGGAACGAGACAATTTCATGAAACTTTGGCATACATTAACATATTTGATTCTTTAACTGCACAAAAAAAAAATCGAAAAATTGAGATATGGTCCGTAAATGTGGCAGACCTCCGTGCGCATAGGCGAAACGGCGTACACTTCCTTCCGTTTCTCATCTGAAACTGAAAAAAAAAAAAAAATTGGTTTGGGTGCGAGTAGGCCTGTCCATGCCATCAACTTCCCATCTCAAGATAAAAAAAAAATGGGAAAGACCTACAGGATTCACATTTCCGAAACAATTTTCAAAGAACTTCCGTGGAAATTTGGATCAGGAAATAGAGAAAGGGGCACATTAATGTATGAAATGACATCAACTAAATACTGTTTTAGTCTTTTTGGTAGTCTCTATAGTTAGTAACTTACTTAGTTTAGTCAATAGGCTAAATAAACATAATAATGAAGAAACTTTTGGCATTAAAATTGAAAAAAAAAAAAACTTTATATGAATTTGTCCGGAAACTTATGAACGGCAGTGTATATATTTATGCATATTTTTTATCTATAAACTATAAATTTAATTAATTTTGAACTTTTTTTATTGGAAAACTAAATTGGTTTTAATTGAAGAAGTTAAAATGTCCCTTTTTTTGACAGTTTTTTCGTCATAAAATTCAAACCACCCCGTGAAATTGAACAAAAAGCTTTTCAGGAGATCTTTATGCACACACGCTTTGATAGCTTGATTTGTTCTCGAGTTAGGCTGTACGAAAGAATCCGCACAACAGACATCTTTCTAAAAATAATGGAATCCGACTACTGGGACCGCCAAACGTTGAGAAATGTAAAAATTTTGAATTTCGAAAATTGGACCGACTACAAGAACTGATGGGAATTTAATACTTGTTATTTGAAACAAAAACAAAGTTTGAAAAAGAAGTTTAAAAATTCATGAAAGGAATTTTTTTTTCTGAATTTTCATCTCGACAATTCCTGCGAAATTTCATTTTCTCGCGTTTGCTTTTTGTCGGAAGTCAATCGTACAAAAATTGTTTGAGACTTGTACGCCATTTTGAAAAATGCTGTTTCGAAAAAATCACCTTCAAAGTAATGGCTTATAAAAATATGAATTTACCTTTGATTCAAAGCTAATCTGCTATTCCTGGTGCACAATAAGTCCTTCTGTTTTCAGGAAAAACTTGTTTTCCTATAATTTGTCCATTCCGCGAGTAGTCACAGCCTCTTTGGACTTAACGAGTTATTTGGGTGCCTTGCGAGAAGAAAAAGGTCTGGCACCAAACTATCTAGGCGGCGAAATGCGTTCGCGTGTAACGCTCTTCACCGAAAAATATATTGTAAATCTCTTTAATGTTTTGGATTTAAGTTCTTTAATAGTAGATTAGTAGGAATCTAATCAGCAAATAAAAAAAAGGGATTTTTTCAAAATTCTATAGGGGGGACCCCATAAGGCTCTCGTTTACGCAAACGTACATTCTTGTTGGGTATAGTTTAAGCTGCATTCGCATTGGTAACTATCAAACCAACCGATTGGGATCGATTGGGATGGGAACATTAACTCCAGCCCGACTATTGTCGCTGCCAACTCCGTTTTGAAGTCCAAACGGGTTCAATGCCTATCAACGGATCAAATTGAAAGACAGCTATTAAACCATTTGCGTAACCCAGCAATGAGTATATTCCTAAATCGTGTTTGTTTGCTGAACATGCTTTCATCTATCCCGATAAACGCAACACCGGACAAAATCTCTTTTCCAACTTTTCATTGTCATTTCTTATCGTTCTTGTTTATTTACCATCACATTTGCCATACTTTCTCTAGAATCCAACCCGTTTCTCTAAACAATGTCAATATATCAATAAATTTGCGTTTAGACGCACACGTTTTCATGCCGATTATTTCTTCCACGCTCGTCTAAGTAGATGGATATGCAGCACCAAACAGATTCTACAAGTTGCTCATTCTATTTCCAATGGATACATGCTGTTTATAGCGAATCTGATTGTCATTAACCCCATCTATTTGGATCTCGGTGCTTTCAAAATAGAATTCGGAACTCTCCGTCCTCACATGTGCGTCTGGTTTTCTAATGCCTTCCAGCGTAGTGTTGTGGTGCTCCTCAGCTCTGTACAAATATGACAATTACAGAATTTCTGCAAATTATATGTATTTACATATGTATGTATGTATATGGGTGTGTGGCTGTTTTAAATTGCCATGCATCACTGCACTGTTGCACGATGCGTTCCTCCTCCCCCATCAATATTGTTGAATGCATATTTGATAGAACTGTGCATTGCGACGTGACGTATCCAGTGAATCGAGACCCTTTTTTTTTTGCATTTTTATGACAAAAAGTTGATGATTACTGGTCGGTCTTGAAATTGTGCCCTCATTGAAAAACAACCAGTGTAAAAGTATACATGTCGACATAAAAGTCGGCATACGATTTGAATTTTGTTTTATGACAATATTGTCAGATCTGACATAAGTGGCAGATCTGTCAGTAAAAAAATGCCTAACAACCGTGTGGACTTACAATTTTGTCTGATAATATTTGCTGGAAATACATTTTCAGATCAAGAAAAACGAACCAGATTATCAGATAATTATTTGAACGGGGAAAACGAAGTTTTGATGATACTTTGTTAAGTTTTTGAAATTTATTTTGTGGAAATGAGTCAATATGTCGACGTAGAAACCGACCCATCATTCCGGCCGGTTCAGTTGAGAAAGAGTAGTTTAATTCAGCTAATTGAGACGCGACGCAGTTTGTGGCCTGTTGGCTGCGCAGACTGTAAGCTGTGGAAAGAAGCCTTGACGCATGAGGTCGCGGAAGCCATCCATTTCACCATCAACGAATGCGTGGGCAGATTGTAGAAACACCGCATAACATTCATAACAAACCGCTCAGCCGCTGAAATGCTCGCTCGATTAATATTTAAGTTTAAAGAAAAACAACTTTTCCATTTGAAGGTTTAAACTATATTGACCAACTTCTTTCTTTAAAATTGATTTTTATAAATTTTGATTTGCAGGGTTGCAACAATGTTGATATTCTATACACTGTTATTTCGATTATCGACTTGTCGTGAGGCCATAGAAAGAGTCAATGTGACGGTTTCTTGGGCTGAAAAAAAGGCATTTTGATTTGAACGCCATTTCTCCGAGCTATTGCTTAAAAGCGCGGAGGATATTCGGCCTTCGAACGAACATGCGAGGAATTCGATGTTTGCTTCGGTTTGTTGTCTTGTATAAATATCTGATTCTTAGTTATGTTCCGGCGTGCCCCCAAGAAGGTTTGCAGATAGATATTATTGTGCAGATTTTAAATCCCTTCAATGAAACGAAACCAGTGTCATAAAAGGTCTCTGGTTGTGTTTTGTTTTGTCCTTCCGTCTTGTCCAAAAGCATTTAATTTACACTTTTCCGGCTGTTTCCCTGTGTTAGTTTAGATAGATAGATTTTTTTTATTATTATATGAATAAAATAAAAAAATAAATAAATAAATAATTAAATGAATAAAATAAATAAATAAATATATTAAAAAGTGAACAAATAAATAAATATATAAATAAATAAATAGACAATTTAGCAAACAATTGATTAGGAATATATATATATAGACTAGATGATAAAAGTTTTACAATGCTAGATTTAAATCAAGTCGCTGTCAGCTGATAAACAAGAAATATTGAATTTAGCGGCGAGTTTTGCAATTCTCGCTTCCACAGTTTCAATTTGCGCCCGGTTGTGTAATTCATTTAAGGCAGATTGTAGATTGGTTTCAATATTAAGACTAATTACATCTGACGAAAATATACAGGTATCGTCTGCAAAAAGCGCAAAATCACAGCTACTCAGGTGAGGAAAATCAGAGGTGTACACATTGTAGAGAACAGGACTTAGCACTGATCCTTGAGGAGCTCCATCTGGAATATGGAAAATGTTTGAAAGGACATTATTTAACGAAACTTTGAAGCTGCGAGAACATAAAAAGGATTAGATGATTCTTACAGGGTACATCGGAAATTTAAGATTGAGCATCTTATGTAGTAACCCATTGTGCCAGACAGTGTCGAATGCTTTCTCAACGTCTAGCATTACCATTCCTGTGCTTTTGCCCGTATTTAGATTTTGTTTTACGTATCTTGTCAAACAGCACTGTGAAAAGGTCTGAACCCGAATTATTCACAAGGTAAAAAGTTTTTTTGTGTCTATATAAGACACAATTCGCTTTTTAATTATTTTCTCGAAGCACTTGCTTAATGAACTTAATAAGATTATGGGCCTGTAATTTGAGGGGGAAGTAGCTTCCTTACCAGGCTTCAAGATGGGTACCTTCCACGCACTGGGAAAAAAACCATATCTTAATGCAGTCGTTAAATAATTTCTGAGGGAAAAGTAAGCCAATGTTCGGAAGATTCTTTAGGCAAACATTTCTTACCCAGTCAAAGCCTGGAGCCTTGCGAGTTTTTAAGTCTGCCAGAGACCTTTCTAGTTCACTAACAGAAACTGTTTTGATATTGTCCATTGGCAGAGATGAATTCAATAAGTTCACGGAATGCCCTACAGAATACAGAATATGATTAGCAGGGGTAATACTGCTAGCAATTAAGTGGCTTCTGAAAAATTCATAAGCAATAGAGCGTCAGCCTTTTCAGAGTTTGATAGCAACGTGGTGTCCCCACCTTAAATGGAGGGATATGGTTACGCTTTTTCCTTATTACTTAGGCTTATCGCCTTTCTTCAAGCTTTGTTTGTTTTGCTTTTCAGCGATTTATTCCATGGCATATGGTGCTCCCAT
This sequence comes from Orthonevra nobilis, assembly GCA_963555765.1. Taxonomy (NCBI): domain Eukaryota; kingdom Metazoa; phylum Arthropoda; class Insecta; order Diptera; family Syrphidae; genus Orthonevra; species Orthonevra nobilis. The sequence goes on from OY743225.1 coordinate 44,209,464, forward strand.
ATGACAGGTTTTTTAAGTAAATATCGAAAAGTTTCTGGATGCAAACTTTAAGTTTAATTGACTGCGTTTGAGACGCAAGTTAAATGGAGCTCTGTTTTTTATTTTCTATTTTAATCGATAGCATCTTCGGTCGAATGCTTCTTGGCTTGCTTAGATTGTCTGAACTGTGGAGCCCTTTACCAATTTTCGGCATGGACTTGGCCTTCTTTATATGTTCCATGACTAATTTTTGAGATCCTTAAAGAGCCGCTTATAGTAGATTCCACTTTTTCATCGTTGGCAACCGTGAGTCAATTTTTTTTTTCAAATATAGTCAAAGAAAATAATCCTTAAGTGTGTGAGGAAACTACCCTTCCCTATGGCTTCAAATTTTACTCTGAACTCATCGATAACGTATTTGTGAGAACTGCGAGCATTGTTACTCGATTAATCAATAATTCTTTTTTTTTTTGACTTAGGGCTGATTATTCCTGATTTTGTTACTCTGCCGTAAGGACCTCGCCAGCAGGAGAAATTGTATTGTTTTTTCATCCATTGCTTTGACTATTATGCCGTCTCAGGTGTGAAGTAATGAACCCATTTTCGTTTCGTATGTAGACTTTTGAGACATGGTGTACCTTACTGTGCTTGGAGTATTCGTATGGCATCTTCCACACAAGTAAATAAACAATCTGAAGATCTTTCACACTCTTGCTATAGCTAAGCAATAAACAAAAGTAAACAATCGTATAGAATCGGAAAAAATTGTTTTAAAATAAAACGAAGAACAGGAAGGAGTGAGCGAGCGGTGTTTCGACTTGCCGCCTCTTTTTTTTCCACGAGGGAAGCACCGTCAAGCTAGACGCGTTACTTCTACAGCCACTATTTACTGATTGTACTCCGTCACTTGGCTTGACTGTTGTATATTTTTTTAAATTGTTTCGTTAAATTCTTTTTTTTTGTTTTTGTAATCTTTCTCTTTGTGTTTATCAGGAGGGAGTTGACGAACATGATTATGATGATGTTGTTGTTGTTGTTGGAAAATTCTAAATTGCCCGGCATCCAGTGAGTGGAATATTTTTGTGATTTTTATCTTTCGCTCTCTTATTTGAGAGGTTTACATGTGGTTAACACATACATATGTAAATCCGAGTGCTTGAGTGTTAGCCAACAGTGGAGGCCTTAAAATTAAATTAATTTTTTGTTTATTAAAAACACAAAACAAATTTTGGGCCAATTCGTTGGGCCTTGTACAACGATGAAGGAGATTCGTAATCAGGTGTAATATTTTGAGGAGAAGCTGTTTAGAAAGTTTTCTTCACGAAAATAAGGTTTGTAATCGTCGGTTTTCTGTAAGGAGAAAATGAATAAATTTTTGATTCAGGCTTGGTATTATTTTGTAGTTTGAAAACTTGACGTTTAGCCTATCATGAAGAAGACCTCGCATTGAATTACTCATTTAGAAGCTTGCGACTGGAAAGCCCTTGCATTAAAAAAACATTGTAGACGTTTGAATTTACATACTACTGTGTCCAAAAAATAAGGTGACACATGAATTTAAACTGCGCGCGTCGAAGGATTTGGAAATTTTTCTTTCTTTTTAGGTTGGTAGTACTGTCAGTGACATCTATGTGAAATTTCATGTCAAAATATATTCAAAGTGTTTGAGATACGCGTCGTTTTGTGAGCTGCTAAAAGTGAGTTTTTCGTTTTTTGCGATGTCGAGATTTATTGAGCAAAGAATTTGCATTAAATTTTCTGCTGCGGATACGTTGAGGATGGTGCAGAAAGCCTTTGATGATGAGGCTATGTCTAAAAAAATGTTTACAATGTTTACACGTGAACGTGTCGAAGACGAAGAGCGTTCTGGGCGACCATCAACCTCAACCGATGAAGCTCACGTCCAACAAATCAAAGATTTGGTGTTAAAAAACCATCGATTAACGATTAGAGACCTTGCTGATGAAGTTGGCTTATCGAAAGGCTCAGTCAATACCATTTTGAAGGATGCTTTGGGCCTCAAGCGCGTCAAATCTCGACTGGTACCGAAAACATTGATTTTTTTTGGAAAAAAGGCGTCGCGTTGAAGTGTGGGAAACAATGCTTTCCGACTGCCAGGATGTCATGAAACGCATTATAACTGGCGATGAGACTTGGATCTATGCTTACGACCCCGAAACAACCGATCAATCGAGCGAATATCGTGCCAAAGGAGAGCCGAGACCAAAAAAACCGCGCCAAAGTCGCTCAAAAATCAAGGTCATGTTGACTGTTTTCTTCGATTATCGTGGTGTTGTGCTTTATGAATTCCTTCCAACCGGCCAAACAGTCAACAAGGAATATTATTTGAACGTTATGCGTCGTTTGCGTAACGCTATCCGCCTAAAAAGGCCGGAATTGTGGAAAGACAATTCTTGGTTTTTACACCACGATAATGCACCATCCCATACCGCACTCGTAATTCGTGATCATTTCGCCAAAAACTCAACCCATATCGTTCCGCAACCACCGTATTCACCTGATCTGGCGCCGTGCGACTTCTGGCTGTTCAACAAGCTCAAAAGACCGCTCCGGGGACACCGTTTTGATACGATAGAGGAGATTCAAGCCGCAGCGAAGACGGAACTGAAGGGCATCCCGGAAAGTGACTACAACCAGTGTTTCAAAGATTGGCATAAGTGCATTGCATCGGGAGGGGATTACTTTGAAGGGGATGAAATTGATTTGGAAGAATAAATAAAGAATTTTCAAAATAAATACAATGTCACCTTATTTTTTGGACACAGTAGTTCATACAGCTATGGCTAAAAAATTGGTGTAGTGTATAGTATTTACTATATAACTCCTTTTTATTGAAAGAAAAAAATTGTTCAATCTTATTGATTGATATTCAAATTATTATTCCGGCCACTAGAAATAAAATTGTTATTTTTTTTTTTAAATGTAAACGCACATATTATTTAAACTTTTTATATTTTTGTCTTTGTTTTTTTTTTTAAATATTATGAGATACTTCTAAACTTATTAAAAAATTTATTTTTCTTTTTTAAACAGATAAAGTTTTTAAAAAAATTAATATTTTGCTACAGCTCCTTTGGTCTTAACACTTTGTGGCATACTTTGGATGCATTTTAAGCATTTGTTTTGTATATTTTCACTTCTATGCCACACTTCTTTTAAACGTTCTATTAAAGCCTGCTTATAAATGATATTTTCCTTCCCTATTTCCTTCTTCATAAGCTCCCAAAGGTTTTCTATCGGGTCTGGAGAGTTAATTGGCCATTCGAATACATCTACACCCTTCTCCGCCAAAAAGGTAGTCACTTGTTGTCGTGCATATTTTTGTTCTTAGGACAAGAATGTATTGGTCCTGGCGCATGGTTCCAACCACAATGTACAGACGTTCAGTCCCTTTTCCACTTATAATGGACCAGACCATAATGCTTAACGAATGTGTTACCCGTCCCACTATGCACTCTTTCCGATTTTTTTTCATTCGGTCTTCTTCTCACAAACATGGACTTATTCGAGAAAATTTTAACTGCCGACTCATCGGAAAAACAAACCAGGAAGAAATGTATTTACCGAAAAAACTATGAAATGAAAAGATAAAAAAGCAAATAAATTTGTCGACTGAATGCGTCGTCATTTAACCAACCTTCAGAGGTTCAATCTTTATGTGCTTTAATTCGACGTCGGACTGTCATGTCGGAAATTTTAATTCCTGATTCCTGAATCATGTTTGTGAGGATTTTCTTCAATTTTCCGTTCGTCCCGTGCTGTTGCAATTTTTTTTCTTCTGCCTACACAAGGAAAACAATGAAACATGGAGGTGGTAACATTATGGTGTGAGCATGTTTTTCTTGGTCTGGTTTTGGTCCGACACACTGAATTAAGGTAACAATGGCCAACTATGTTCCAAAGCTTAGTGTTGATCTTGATCACAATCCCCGGACTTGAATCCAATCGAGGACCTTTGGAAGTATGTAAAGGATGCTTTGTGGAGCATGAGGTTACAAAATAAGGCATCCGCAACTGCTTGATCCTTGAACCGGAAGTTCGATGTTCTTGATTTCAGAATTACTTAACTAATATCGATGAATTTTTAAAACAAGCTAAAATAACGTTTTTAAATTAACTAAATGACCCTATACGGTGGATCTAATTCGAAGACGCAGCCGGAACATTGTTGTTCACTCGCTCAATGCGGCAGATCCATTGATGTCGACCGATTTTTACTTCCCGACTGGAGGTTCACGTCTTTGTAAAGCTCGTAGAATTCGCGGTTGCACCTTCTACACATTTCTCTCGCAGATAGCACCATGTATTTGAGGAATTCTCTGTCTTTTATTCGAAAATTTTGATTGATTTTCGTCCTTCGAGTTAGAACTTTTGATCTTACTTATATGGCCACCGAAGCAGTATGGATTGCCTAGGATAGGCCCTCATCGAGGCTCTCTGGAATTGATATTTATCTTGATAAAGATGACCGCGTTTAATGGTGCCCCAGCTGCTGTTCGGCGGACGGATAAATTTGAATGTTGAAACCTGCCCGTAACAGTTCATGACACCGCTTGGAAGTTTCTGGTATATATACTCAATACTTTCAATGGTTGAGATGATGGATGGATGAGAGGTAGCATCCTCTGTTTGCCTTCTTTTATTCATTAGTAAAAAGTTTATGGAGAAAAGGTGTTACATTTTATTCCTGAACAATAATAAGGAGGGTTGTGATTCAGGGACTTGGTGTAACAGCAGATATTTTATTTCCAAAATTATCCTCGTTTTGCCTGAATTTTTTCGTCTTCATCTAATAAAATATTCTTTCGGTTTCGATTTTTTCTTCTCACAGATAACGTTACAAAATGTCTACAAAAACCAGCACGCAGCAACCACCCGGACGTAGAACACCGCTGTCCCTAAACGCATCCAGTAAGCAGCCTATAAACAAGTCGACTATAGACAATAACAAAAAGGAAGGAAACACTAATAACCAAAAGACTGAAGCCATCAAAAGAGATAATCAAGTGGATAAGAAGAATTCTTCAGAAAAGAAACTTGCGGTCTCAAATGACGCACGAAAAACGACTTCTGCTGATGCGAAAAAGCCGGAAACAGCTAAAAATCAAAATGGTGTCAGTACCAATGGATCTAATGGAAGTACAAGCAAGCCCAAGATCGATTCCTCGTCCGGTTCGAGTACGCCCAAAAAGGATATTTCGAAAAAAGACCCAGCACCAGAAGTGACCGCCAAAAATGAAGGCAACAAGAACAAAGTTGACGATAAAAAAAAGGATAAACCAAGCGATGATATAACGAAGAAAGTTGATGAGAAGAAGAAGGAACCAACCGAATCTATAGAAAAAAAGAAAATCGAACCCTCGGCGGAGGAGAAGACAGTTAAACCCAAAACTACAGAAAATGTAAAGAAAGCTGAAAAAGTCGAAACCAAACTGGTGGATGTCATCAGTTTGGATAGTTCCGGGGAAAATTCTTCACACGAGTCGCCCGTAAAAGACAAAAAGAAGGAAGAAGTAGAAATGATGACATCGAAAACGCCACAGAAAGAACAGAAGCTCGAAGATTCTCCAAAAAAAGATAAAATTCAACCGGAACAATTACCATTAGATGATGTTGAAATGATGGAGCCATTGACTTTTGAAGCGGAGTCTTCTGAAGTACCGGCTATAGCTTCGTCGACACCTGCTAAAAGTTTAAATCGCACGGACGCCTATTCTCACCGTGGTGAACCACCAAAATCTTCCCCAAAATCTGAAACAAAACCTCGTCGGGAGCCGCCATTACAACATACTCCGGACAGAAAATCTTGTCCACGAACATTTTCTTCCATCTCCGGCCGACGTAGTATCCGTCCTATCGGAGACTACACATTCACCGGAAACTTGCAAATTCGCGAATCATATCGTAAAATCAATACCGAACTGGATTTCACTACGTCTAGTATGAATGTGACCGTTGGGTCCGAGGTGCCAAACAATGATTCGTTTTCGTTCTTCTCTCGCACACGTAAACGTGAGAGGTCATCACCTACCCGCCAATCAGCTATGGAAGTCCAAGGTGACCTCAGTCCCAAGAGCCCAAAGCGAGCGAGAATCGATTTCGGATTAGCTGGTTTCTTTAACGTTATGGCCAGTCCAATGACTATGCTACGAGCTCGTCTATCCCGAGCAACCGTTCAGAGTACTCCGAAGAAGGAAGGTGAGAATCTCATCGATGATGACATGGTTGAAAATGTCTCAGGCATTTGCGTCGAGGAGGAGACAACAGCCACCGAAGACTTGACTGTTAATCCGGACAGCACAGTTGACTATATCGCTGCCGATGATGACAATCCGAAATCCGAGGAAGATGACGCCGCATGCTCACAGAAACCCGCCGTCGAAGGAGACAAACACCAAGACGACATCAAAATTAAAGACAGCATTACGACTTGCAATCCCCAAGCCAAGAAGAAATGTAGTATTATGTAAAGTTTGAAGTTTTTTTTTTATTTTTCTTCATAGTCTAGATTTAGATAAAAAAAAAGGAAAAAGAAAACGTAGGTCGGACGGAGAAAAAGATTGCTCACATATCGAAATATTATTCGATAGGTTTCTCTTTCTTGCAAAAGAAATCTTTAATTCATTTAAATGTTAAGTGTTTATTTTATTATTTTTTTTTTCATTATTAAAAACTAAAACGAAATCATGATTATTTCAAGGTTCTTTATTTGATACGTAACCTGTTTTTACTTAAAGTTTTGCAGGATTTTACATCAGATCTGTGGCATACATTATTACATAAATACAAGCATACATATATGAATAGAAAACTTTTACGTTTGGGACTCCCATATACAAAATTTATGTTCTTCTTTATTTTTTTATTTTTCCAGACAAATATACGTATTTGATAAAGATTAATGTAACCTGTAACTGTAATATAATTTTTTTTAAAAAATGTAAATTTTTGTGTTTTTATTTCAGTAAAAATGAACATCTCTTTTAAGTAACTTACTGGCATAAGGTCGAGCAACAGTCCGGGGTGGACCTGGGCTTCGACCAACTAGCATCTCCAGCCAGTCGATCTTTAGCTCATTCCACCTGCGTGTGCCACCTGTTCCTCAGGGGTGGATTCAAAGACTCTCCAGGCCGGAGCATTGGTTTCCACCCGCTATTTCAATCGTTGGATCTTCACTCTTCTGGTTAAGTCGATGTCGCTGTGCAGCTTGAATAGTTCATTGTTATATTGGGTTTTTCAATAGGGACTTGACAACTTTGAAATTAATTTATGAACGATCCCTTTCACTAATCATCGAACTGTCTTTGTCAATTCATTCAGTAAACTCAACATTTTCATCATGGTAAAGTACACGCAAATTAATAGATTCTAAATTGGGAGTCGGTGACCGCAACTTTAGGAGCGCCGATATTAGGAATTTCATCGCCAAATCATCTTCAGTGCCGAACCTCATATTTGGCTCAATGGGTTCGTCAATAAGCAGAATATGCGAATATGCCATGATAAACAATTATTTTTGGCCCAAATCGGAAGATATGGACTTGGCCTACATGTGGTTTCAACAGATGGTGTGCCACAAGCCAACCAGCGCACCTAACAATCGATTAATTTTATTTAAAAAAAAAGTTATCAAGTCATTATTGGAAAACCCTATATCATCTCCTCCACTCACCATCTATGCAAACGAGGTCGAAAATCACCCGAAGAATTTTTCTCTCGAAGCAGCCAAGAGCAACTTCGTCCGCTATAAGCAAAGTCCATGCCTCCGGACTGCTGAAAAATTCTTCCTCTGGTGTTGTCGTGCGAGTTTTGAACAATTCAATTCAATTGTCTGAATCCTTTTTTGTGATCAAAAGTCTCCGTTTGATCTTTGTCATCCTACAGAAATGGACGAATTTGGTGGAGATGCGGAAACTAGACATTGCGCTCGTCTCTATAGACGCTTTCATACCTTGCCTTGAGATCGATGAAAAGGTTGTGGCCTTTTTTCCAAAATAAGTGCGACTTTTGGTCGGTGGTGGAAGCCACACTGGTATGGACCAATAAGGTTATTGACGAACGGTTTTCGGCGTTCACACAACACGGCACATAGTTATCTTGTATTCGATGTTTAGAAGACTGATGCCACTATAGTTGACGCAATTCAAAGGGTCTCCTTTTTTGTGGATCTCTTTTTAGAGCAACAAAATCGAGAAAGATTAACTCGTCGAATTCTCATCATCGTTATGTGAATCGTCACGCTCATTGTGGACAGCGCGATTTCTATGAATGCATTTATGGCGTGGAAAAGTTTACTGACAAACAAGACCCTGAGATTATGACACTGAAGTCTTATTGTTAGACAAAATCTTTAAACTTGGACTGGAATAAAAAAAACGCAAACTTTATTTCCGTAGTCTTAGGGGCCAAAGTCAAGTGAATAGTGTTGCTGAGGCATGATAAGGGATTTGTTTTGGTAAAAAAGCGAGGTTGGTTCTTGGTGAAAACTAAGCAATTTCGGAACAAACTTCGCTGCCACGCGTTTCATTCTCAAAACATCCGAAAAACTTGCATGGTATAAGCCAACCGATATGCTGTCATCCTGAGAAACTACTCTAACGGTGTTTTAACAATTTAAGCGTCCAGGACGGACATTATCGTTAACATCTTTAAACTGCAAAATGGCTGGTCATGTTAACAAACATACAGTTTTACAATAAATTACGAAGGACAAAAAAAAATTAAGAAAAATCGAAAATGATAATGGCAACCAATAAAAGGATTCCTTTTAGTTGGTCTCATTTACTCTGTTTTGCAACAGCTTTTCAAAAATAATATTGCATTTCATTAAATACAGGTATTTGTTCATGAGTAATTGAAATGTAAAATTTTGTTTGGGGACCTTATTAAGAACGACGCAACAAAGAGTAGTTATTTTGTTAAAAAGAAAAAGACACCATTTAATTAACTTTTGGATAGTATAGAGCTTGATTGAACATACGATGGGAAGAATTAAGAGCTGCACACCACAGATACGGGACACCTTTGTTAAGATGAGAAAGATCGGTAAGCTATTATTTTCAGAAGTTGAAAAGGCTGAATAGCCAAAGAACAATGGCCCTTAATGCAGTTAACTTCGGAGAAAAGCATCAAACTATTGAAGAGCGCAAGAGACTATGCTGAGTATCGAAGAATCGTTCGAGCTGACAAAATTTATCGAAATATGAGCTGGAAACAAATTTAAAAAAAAATTTTTGGTGACGACCCAAAAGCCCTTCAGCATCAATGAAAGTCAACTTTTCAAAAAAGCGAATAATTCAATAATATTTTTGGTACCATCGTTCGCCACGACTGTATATGTTGGTAACATTTGTAACAGAAACAAATAATAAAGATTCGAATATAGATAGCCTGCACTATTTGAATAGACACCTTTTAAGGTTCCATTCCTCAAAAGTTAAAACGGAACCATTACATGACCTCTTCATTGTCCATCTGTCTGTTGCCAATATTTTTCTCAGCAACTCGTAGAGATATCAAGTTGAAATTAATGCCACATGCGGTCCTTTAAAGCTGTTAAAAATCAAAGTTCTAAATCGATTTCTATTTTGCTCGCAGGTGGAAACAAAACAGTTAGGATATACAAACAAAAGAGGGAAACTCTTCCAGACTGGATTTCCTTGATAAACGAACTATTTACACCTTTGTACTTCTGGTAGAAGACATTCATCCGGTAAACGAAGGTGATAAAAATTTTCTTTGTGATCGAGAACTCGCGGAAAAAAGTTGAGATCTTCCTGAGCGTACTTTCAGGAAGTGCATGAGGCAAATGGTTGCATTGATCGCCGTCCGTTCTACATCTTTCATAATGGCGATCACGGTCTCGGTTGCACAATCTTCAATGACTATATGTAGAAGCCTTTCGTTCATATCGAAGGTAGATTTTTAAGCCATCTTTTAAATCAATTGTGGAAATTGTGGCTTTATTTGTCAACCTCTGACTGCTATCAGAACCTCAATAAAATCCATGCATTTGAATTATTTTGTCAGTCTTCCTGTTTTTGTCCTTGGGGAGCATAATCCATGATCTTGTGTCGGTCGACCGATTGGGTAAAAGTGCCAATGATCACCATTCATTCATGCATTCATGCATTCATGTGTGAAACAATAAAGTCAAAACAGTATTTTATTTCGAAATTAAGAGCATTGGGTTGAATTTCCTCAAAGCTCATCATCAGAATTAGGATTTGTTTGAAAGGCAACAATCTCCACCCACGAATGTGTTTTCAACTCTTTTCCAATTTCTGTCCAACGTTCAGTAGAAACACGGAATTTTTTTCTTCAAGATTCTGCTTCATTAGTTCATAAAATAAGCCGCTTTTTTTTAAAAAAACATTAAAAGCTTCCAGACTTGATAATAAGAATGGAATAAAATACTGGTGGATAGTCCTTTATAGCCTAGTACGCCGGATGTGATAAGAACTGAGCTAGGATCTATAATCAAAGGGAAATCACAAGGAACACCGACAAATCAAAGCTTGAAAAACCTACTTCAACAGTTGGCCGGGCTATGTATTGAAAAGATTCACGAAAAAGAGTCTTATCGAACTATTCTCGCAGAAGTTACAAATGCTCGAACGGCAGCTCGAAGTTGGAAATAAAAGAATTACTTTCAAGAGTGAGCCCGTTGTTCTACTCGGAGTTGGCGGAGTATGTCGAAACTATTTTAAAGTGCATAATAATTGAAGATAGGTCATGGGCCCCTAGAGCTATCGCGCAACCAGTTGTTATTTTTTATCCTCACCATTTCAGTGTATTGAAAAATATAAAGCGCACAGCACAAACGTCCATATAGGAAAGAAATCTTCAATGTTAAAAGAATCAAAGAGGCTCCTTATACTAAATTTTTTTTTGCGAAAAAAAAATCCTTGCTTATGAAGTAAGCCGTCCTCAATTGGCGCTAATGCGCGTGATATTCTTTAAAACATCCTTTTTTTTTTACTATGTCTTCCATCGGCTCTTTCAGGGCGAACACAACTCAAGTAACATCCGGCGGTATTTCGGCGAAACTAGAACTGATCTAATTTATATCCGCCCGCAGAACATGAAGACGCAAAGCATCAGCTAGAGCCAAGTCTAGCACGAAGGTAAAAAATAGCCTCCAGCGTTTTTTTCTCGTAAAGCTGATTTGAATACTGCGATTGACTGATCAGCTTGATCGACTTCACCCATGCCTTTGTCTACTTCTACTTTTTTTGTTCTGCAGAGCTCTAGCTCTTAACCTTGCCCAGAGTGTGAACGAAGTCATAGTTTGTACCCATGGTGCAAAAGCTGTTATCAAGCCATCGCATGGACAAAATTTTATTGGCTATATAAATTCTACTGTGTTTCTCCTTCATCCCCTTGACAGACAGAAGTCGACATTGTTTTGTCCTATTTTCCCTCACAGCAGAGCGTGAATGGTGAAGAAGTTGTCAAAATACACCTTTACACCACCTGCTCATTTGCTTTTTTCAATAAGTTTTTCACTAATTTTGATCCCAACGGATCATTACTGGTTTCTCCTACTGATTTATCATAGTACCATAAACATCGAAAGTATAACAATAACCATCTGCACTTGCAATCATCCCCTTTTGTATCCGAATCTCACTGGCTTGGCTTACCTTTTATAAACTGCTTAGCTGGATGACGTCCAAAATTCTTTATCATAGACTCATCTATCGATAGATTCTCATGAAATACACTCCACTGAAGAAATTTCTTGATCAGTCAGGAAGTGGTCGTACTTTGAATATCTTCTCGGCGGATTCGGCAGTGGCTTCATTATCGCAGAAATGCAGGAATTTCTTTTTTTCCGGTGCTTTTGAAATCATGTTAACATTGCAGTCTTCATCACGCGACCAGAACAATCGATTTCAAGGAAGTGATTGATATCCAGTCAAGAGTAGAATTCCAAAAAAAAAGTTTTGAGGTCATAAACAGTAACTTTGTGTTCAGGACGATCATGTCACAAAACTTCGTTATCAAAAAACTTTGCAAAATTGTTGACTGGCGTTTGGTCCTTGAGCTCGTTTTCCACATTTGCCTTTCGATTCTGAACATTGTTCTCCGTTGAGGGTAAGCCAACGTAGGAACCGTCACTTTTATGCCAACGTGGTTCCTGGGTGTCAAATCTTCTGCATTTTTGTGACGGTTCAGCAATCATCATCTTGTTTTTATGACAAATCAACTGAAAAATGCAATTGTCCTCGAAGCAACTCAACCTAGTTGAATTGTGTTTTACAAAAAGTAGGAAAGACTTGTTTGATGTTTTGAAATCGCTTAATTAAATAACAATATTATTTCAATAATGGGATCATTAATTCATACATGTACAGAATGTTGGTCAGCTTTAAAGGATGTAAATTCAACTGAAGCCGCCAATCCTTGGTTTGTTTTTTATTTTCATTAAATTGAACTTAAGTCTACATTGATAATACACTTCCCACCTTCAGAAATGGTGCATTCACTCCAACTCTTAACAGCTGGCGGTAGTAACAGAAATTCTAGCCATGTTGATTGAAGAATGAATCAGAGTAGGCAAATGTTAAAGGCTGATGGCGATGTAGGAGAAGGATATGTAACCAGGAAAGTCCGTCGATTCGGCGAACATACGTCCAATTGAGGAGCAAGTGTAAGTACATTATAAAAAAACACAAGCAAATTATTTTTCGTATCATTTTTGCTTATCAACCGATTGTACATTTTTTTTTGTTTATTAAGTATAATTTAGAAATTCTATATCTAAAGAACAAATGGGTAAAAAAATAAGATCATTTACAAAACTGCATTTTGGCAAAATAAGTTACATTCCTATTAATTAGTGACAATGGAATTTTTCTTTTCAGAGTCCTATGAATTCTTTAAATTAATTATTTTTAGGTATTCAATTAAATATTGCCCCAGGTGCTCGCTAATGTATAGCGAACGATTTTTTTGCCCCAATTCTTTTTGATTCACTATGTCATCTAAAGAGTCCACTGATATGGACATTCTAAATTGACTGCTTGTCTGTAGGAATGACATTATTCGGTGAGTTGTGTAAACATTTCCCTGAACGAAAAAAAAAACAAAAATGATAAATGTGAGAAATTTAAATTTTGTTGTGTTTCATTACCTCTTCGAGCTCATTAGATGGCCTTGATACACTTATGTGTAGCAGAGTTTTGTCCTTTGAGTCAAATGATACATCCACCTTTTGCGCAGGATTGACAAATGAAAACGATCCGCTATCTAGTTCGTATAATGCAAAAACTGTTGAAGTGAGGAAAATCATTCCAGTCCGTAGTCGTGTGTTATCATCAAAAGTCACTTCGTGACAAAAAAGTACTTGATCGAGCTCCAGTATGGGAGACACGGTGTTAAGAAGCAGATTTCTAAGTTTGTGCTCTGAAACTTGTGCGGCAATATTGCGCGGCACTGATGGTGCTCTCTGCTGTGGCATTGCGTTGAAACCCACAGTATGCAAGACCCCTTGGCCAGTGAGAGCAAGAAGCTCAGCGGCTCCACTGATGGGCTTTGCCAAGGCACCGAAGATTCCCTTCCCCATGCCGGTTACAACCTCTGTCGGAGAGCGTGCTTCTAGCGTGTGTCGGGCTATTCCTCCTACAGCTCCTAATATACTTATTCCCAGACCAGTAATACCTTGAGTAAAACCCTCGGTAAATCCCTGAGGACGACATCTTCGTAGAGCTTCGGTGCGCTGAATGTGTTCCGGATCAAGGGTCAATCGGTCTAGATTCCTTGAGACAGAAGCTGCCAACTTTGAGACTGAATTCACAGTGCCAGCTGTGACATTTCGTAGCAGGGAAGCAGATCCCTGTGTAACTCCAACAACAAAGCCCCAAGGACCTCTTAGGAGGCCTTGCACTGGCATCGACACAAAATCCTTCAGACCTACGGAGAAGGAACGAGCCAAGCCACTGGGACTGCCTAGCATTTCCAAGGAACCAACAACCCAACCCGCACCGAATAAAGCCCCAGATAAGTAGTGCATTCCGATTGTGTGGCCAAAACGAAGCGGAAGTGTGAAAATATCTCGCCGTTCATAGTTGGAGAACTGAAGTGGACTGTGATCGAGAGCGATATACAGCCGGACGCACGTATGTACCGACAGCATAACGTTCATGGCATCAATTCTAAAATGCTGCATCTTCAGCGGCTCTGATATGTATAAGGCTTGAGCGACAATATCCCTTGGAACCAAATACTCGCCTTGCTCTATTTTAACATAGAAATCGAGGGGGTTTTCTGATAAAACCACATTGCTGGGGGCACACTCCACGAGGTAATCTAAGAGATCATTCAAATAGGTATCTTCGATGTAGGCTCGTATCGGACTCACGCGGCAGTTAATCGAGCGAATTTTAAGCTCATCATCGTAAAAAGTTGCTTTAATTTCCGCCATTGGAATGGGGCGACATCCTTCATTGCACCTCCTGATGAAAAACGTTGAACAACTTGGCGAACGTTTATATAATTCCTGCGAACAAAGAACGACTGGAAAGTCATAGTTGCCTGACGAGAATAGTTGGTTGTCGATTTGTAAATTGCTTATAATTAAGTTAAGTTCTCTTTTTGTGTTTTCATACGTTAGCAGGAAGTCGTCAATGTAGAGAGCAAAGATTTCCTTCTTTAAGCAGTCCACGGTCTTGCATTCCACAAAGATATTTACATTGATTTCGTTCAAACAAAAGTTAATTTTAAACGGCATATTAGGAAGTGCGGTCGGATCGGTTGACTGGTGAATGCATTCCGATGACACTGCAGGTTGAATTCTTTGTATGGGTTCATTATCAAGATTGGTACTGTCTGAAAGTTTCGCGTCGCTTCGTGTGTTCTCTGGTGAGTCATTGGCTTGAGGCGCAAGTAGGCGGGATCGTAAGTCTTTCACGGAAAACTCCAATTGCTGAAACGAAAGACAATCAAGTAAAAACTCAAACAATAACAAAAGTTTCTGTAATGACTTTGCTAAAGAAATCAGTAGAGTCTAATCGATTGAAATTTTTCATACAAATGAAGAAGTGTCCGAACGTGTAGTCAAAGGAAGGTATCGAGGAAAAACAGAGTGAGCGAGCACAATGCTCAACATTTAAAAGCTTTTTGGAAGTGTCTGTGATACAAATTACAGAATTTACAAAATTGTTGAACTCTTCAAGAGATGCTCATCATTAGCAGCTAGTAAACCAAGATGCGAAGATGACATGAATGTGAACATTAAATGCAGTTATGATTGAATCAGAGCCTGCTGAAACGATTATCCAAAAATCTCAAATGTGATGACGGCAACAATAAGACACTTGTGCTGTCGTGTGGTCCTTGGGGTACATTGTTTTAACGATGTCAATAAAAGGCCCGAAAGAACTCTGCGTTTCAAAACACAGTAAGAATCTCGGCTATGTAGATTAAAACGATGGAAAAATGTTAGAAACATACTCAAGGCTGGAGATTTCTGTTAAACAAATTGATGAACCGAACAAACTGATGTGCTCCTATGATCTTTAAAGCTGATCTAAGTGC
This sequence comes from Orthonevra nobilis, assembly GCA_963555765.1. Classification (NCBI taxonomy): domain Eukaryota; kingdom Metazoa; phylum Arthropoda; class Insecta; order Diptera; family Syrphidae; genus Orthonevra; species Orthonevra nobilis. The sequence continues at coordinate 44,225,004 of OY743225.1, forward strand.
TTCAAAAGCAGTTGATACTGGTCTTTCGTTGCTTAAAACCCTTAAAGACAAATTTTATTTTGTATTTTGAGTAAATTGGTTTGGACCTAAAATTATAAAACTGATTAGCGTTCCGAGAGGTCAGATGCTACCTTAGATGTTAAAGCTTCATGAAATCAAGAGAAATTAACTAATTATGAACCACAGCCAGAAATGACATTGAGATAAGTTCGATATTTCTCCGAACCGATTTATTAATTTATTTGTGCTTAAATATGCTGGTACATGAAGATACAATATCTTATTTATATATGTACAGCTTTAGAATACACAGACAAATACAGAAGAAAAGGGAAAAAGTTATCAGTTAAGATTGAACATTAAGTTAAAGTTAAAAATTAAATAACAATTAAACTAAAAGTTTAAGAGTTAAAAGATGAAAAAGAAAGTTAAGTTAAAGGTCACACTTTTAATGTTGGCTAAGTTTATTTTATTGTTCTTCTAAGAGGAATCTAATTTCACAGCCTGTTTCTCTGATGTGATTCGGAAGACTATTCCACAACCGAGCGGCTTTTACGAAAAACTGTCGTTCAGATACCAGACATGAGAACCTAGGCAGAAGAATATTAGTTAGCCTCGGTGATGCTTAGAATTGAAACCTTCTTAAGAGATACGAAGTTGGGCGTGATTTGAGAATATTAAAAAATTGGTTTGGGTGCGAGTGGGTCTGTCCATACCATGAACTCCCCATCTCATGTCAAAAATAATTTAGGTGCTATTTTGTTTGCCGCCACCATCAAATTCCATTTAGGATATAAAAACATCATTCATTCAACAGACAAATGCATTACAATCAAAAAAATAAAATACAAATTTTTTAAAGCTTTGAATCATTCAAAAAAGGATTTGGGAATTTAATATTAATTTTTCACACATTTCTCTCGAAACTACCTAAGTCGTCTTCATCCGCTTCTGCACCATTTAGTAGAACGGGCTTTACATAATTGCTTTCTTAGTCACAGGTATTCTTCGTATGATGTCAGCGTTAGTGTTTTTATCTGTGTTTGCAGCGATGCCTAGGCAGACAAAGTCACTAACTACCTCAAACTAATAGCTGTCTATGTTTACGCTCTGACCCAGACGTTGGATTTTTGTGTCCTTTCTTGATGACAACGTTTCCTAATTATATCAATAGTTATTGAACAGACCTTTAAAAGCTAGTGCCTCTGGTGTTCACTGCTTCGATGAAGACTTACATGTCCCCAGTGTCTAAGAACTAATTCGTGGACATAAAAAAAACTTGCATTTTTGCTTCCGGGTCGACCGATAAGATGTTCAAAGTACGGCCACTTGCTGATTTGCTTATCAAGAAGTTTCTCCAGTGGGGTGTATTTCATGAACATCTATCACACGAATTTGTTCATCCACTTAAAATATGGAGCACTACAGAAGGAAGAAAGACAGACGTTGATGTCCCTTTTGTCTTCGAAAACTACAATAAAGAAATAGGTAGCGTCGATCGAGCTGATCAGTCGGTTGCAGTAAATAGCTATACGTGGTAAAAAATGGTGGTAGGTTAAATTCACAAATATGCTCGATTTGGCTGTAGCTTGGCGTCTACATTTATTGACCGCTGAGGAGAAACTAGATCAACTCCAATTTCGTCGCAGTATCGCCCGCTTAAATTTGAGGAAAGTAGCCTCCGAAATCGATGGAAGACGCCGTAAGCGTTTCGAAACTTCTCCCAAAAGCTGAGTGGCCAATTGCGATGAATAGTTTCTCACAAGAAAGCACGTTGGGAATCCAAAAGATGTTTTAAAACATTATGCAAAGGGAAGTTTCAACAAAATTCAAAAAAATACTGTTTCTTGGTTTTTGGGTCCAAATCAGCCAATCTCTTTGAAATATGTAGATATAGATTATGTTGTCCGGAAATTTTAAAATATAAGCATTTGGAAACTATTTCTTGCCTTTTTGGAGCTGAATATTTAAAAGGATATGATGTAACGGAAAAAATACTTTCCTCTTTCTTTTGAGTTCATGTTAATTTCACAAACAGAAATGTACAACAATTCCCAGTGGACATAAATAACAATTCAATTTTAAATTCCAACTCAGCAAGACAAGAAGGTGAACATTGGTTACGATAAAATTGTTTTCTCTGTAACAATTGATTGGAAATATTTATGCATACAATAATGTGTGGCTTGATGCGCATGGAAGTTATTTCGAATGGTAAGGATAACTTAATTTTGGCAAAATTGTCGCTTACGATAAATTACCGGTAAGGACTCGATATGTAAGCAACATTCTGCTTATTACGCTGGTGGAAGTGGAAAAAAGCCCGTTGACGATCTTTAACCTATTCGCATTCGAGAATGCTGAAAGGAACCTTTGCATTTGTTTAATATGCCTTACACTGAATGAGATTATTATTCTCTTCAGCATTTCAGAATGTACAACTATGGCATAGCTTACCTGTGCAATATAAAATATTGATACCCTTATGATTCGGTGTTTATCGCAGACAATAATTTTCACATCGCCATGCGAGGGAACATGAAGGAACTTTTCCCACGATGCATTCGTTTGAATGGACTTTGACCATTTAATGGCCTTTTTGTTGTGATTTTCTAAAATGAAAAATTAATTCAAAAAAAGACTCAAGACATTTTAGATAATCAGTAAAACTTACCATTATACAAGGCTATGGCTATGTTACATTGACTTAGCTCGACGTCTGGGAAATTTGCATACGTTGTCGGCGGGGTATAGTATAATCTACTGCGCGGTCTTGATATCTGATACCACTCAAAGTGTCTACCATTATATTCAGGTACAGTATTCGATACTTTAGTGTTCTCAGCAGTATTTGTTTGTGCCACAATAAGTGGCAAATCGGTCTGATTGTTGAAAAGTATCATCGGTGAAGGGTCTTCGAAGATGCTCACAAAATAGAGACCATTCTTCTCCAGAAGAGATGCCGAAAATGCTACCTTAAAGTTTTTTGGAAAAAATAAAATAAAAATATATATTCATAAATCACTTTAAGGAATGCCATAATGTCATACAGATGACTCGTCCTGCTGCAGGCTGAAACACTTTCGATTAAATGGATGCATCAACGCAATCGGCATCGATATATCAGACTTATTCCCCAGCTTAATGCACAGAAAGAAAATGAAAGCAGAATCTGGAGACCGTGTAGCTTTGTTAAAATTCACATCACAGAACCAGTCCAGACAAGTGCCAAGGCTGAAAAGGAATGCCATGAAATATGGTAGCCTTTGACTTTGATCAAGCGGCTCACCTGTAATCGGATGTGTTTGTCACTGGAAGTTCAATTCCATGTTTTAAATTCGTGATATCTTTCCTCGAGATGTTTTCCTTGTGGTCAAGCGAGAATGGTAGAACCTTGAGCGTCATTTTGGTCATATTCAGAACCACGTATTTAGGTCTTAAAATGAAAATGTTTCGGTCGTTGTCTGTGCTAAATTCCAAGCGAAACTTGTAAACATTTTCGCCTCTCAGTACAAGAATGTCCGTGGAATCATTTTCACTCAAGCGATAGCATTTTCTCTTCGAAATGTCAGCAAGGCTATCAAAAATTATTGGCAGGGATGAAACTCGTATTTGTCCATCGACGACTTGAAGTGTAAACTCGGACTTGAGCATTGGCAGCATTCCTATGGCATTTGCTGAGATTTCGGTGGATTCATTTGTGTGTGAGTCATGCACGGCAACGGTTTGACCTGTTGTGTTTATAAATGTTCCCCATGGTGCAACCAATAGGCACAGAGTACAAGAAAACTCCCGACTGTGGCAGCACTTGTATGTGAGTGAAGTTGGAGTTTTTTTCATTATGGCTCGTTTTGTTCGAAGCTCCTCTTCGTCTCCAGTTGGCCATTTCAAGCTCAGAGGTTTTTTGAATTCGTCTAGAAATTTCTCAACGGTCCAGTAATTCTCATCGTACCAAAAGAACTTATTCCAATCCAAAGCCATAAGTGTTAAATTGAAATCAGGCGCTGATATGAAGCTAAGCAAATGATATTCACTGACAAATGAAATAAAAGAATCAGCGTTTGACTTACTTATCTTCGATTGATATCGCATGCGTTGTTTGATGTGTTGCTGCGACCATAAGTGCGTATCTCTTGCCCTCAGGAGGTAGTACAAATCGATAATTCGTGGTCTTTTCTAAGGCGTTTATGGGACACGTCAACATTGAGCGCAGTTCAAAGATCGGCCAAATAGTGACGAGGATCTTTTCAGGATGATATGTTTCTGTACGCACTTCTTCGATTGATTCCCGTATGATACGCACCCAAAAGCTGATGAATTTTTCTGGACCTTCCACGGGCACTTTTTTGACAAAACAGAAAGACGTCAATTTGATGAGAAGAGGTGTAGTAAATATTTTTTAAAGACTTACCCTTTACCAGCCAAGGATAGTTTTTATTCGACTTTAAAGGTATATTGCCAGTTTGACCTTTGCCAATTGATCCCTCCATTCGAAGTCTGTAAATAAATATATAAAAAAATTATTACAACTAAAACGCTTTCTAAATTAAAAGTGATACGTTATTAATAAAAAATAGGGAAAAATCTTGCTGCCAAGATTCGAAAAAGTCACGAATCAAAATACAGACTGCGTCTACCTAGTGTAAGCAGTTGACTACTTCTGTCTCCTTGCACTGATGGAGTGTTATAAAGCGAAAGAGATAGCCGTTCACCGAAACCTTGATTCGTTTCAAAGCAGGCTCTACAATCCGGGGAGAACCTAGGTCTCAGCCTTGGCGTTTCCAGTTTCATACACCCAGCTGATTAAAGTTCTTTTCCAGATGGGCACGCCATCGGAGCCGATTTCTCCCTCTACGATGTTGTCCCTCGGGGTTGAACCCGAAGACTTTTCGAACCAAAAGTTAGTGTCCGTTCTTTCTACATGACCTAGCCATCTAAGTCGAGACATTCAGATTCGTTTGACTAGGTCGATATCGTTGTACAGCTCGTAAAGTTCACCGATCAGTCTTCTCCTCGAAACTTCTTCTGCTCAGTTTGGATCGAATATAATTCGAAGGATTTTTTTTCTTGAAGCAACGATTGATGTTTCTGTGCCACACAACAGGACTAGGACTATCAAGATCTTATTAGAGATAGCTTGGTTCTTCGAGAGAGGGATTTATTTTTCAATTGCCGTCCAAGCCCAAGGACACAGCGATTGGCAAGAGTTATCCTCGTATACTGCGGAGCCAAGGTCGACAAAGTCCTTTATGACCTGCAAAGGCGGGTGACTTTTGCAGGGATGCCAAAACTGACAATGCGCTATACAGCTCGTCTCTTACTGTCATACGCGACCCTTAAATCGATGAATAGATGGTGAGTATCGGTTCGACAGGCATTGCATTGGCGCCAGCAATCTTTTTGGACTTTAGCTTGGTTATTACGGAGTTCTTGTCTGTCATCGCCCATGTAAGATGGATGTTTCTACCTGTCAGAGGAATTTGAGTCATCGTCGCTGTTATGCAGTTTGCAGAAGTGATCATTCGATATTCTCAGCACCGACTATGATTCTACTACTAGATTCCCATATTTATCCTTTTAGGCTTCTGTTCGGTTTTTACGAGTTTGATTCATTTTCCTTTCCTGCTGATGGTGACCGTTTTCAAAGTAGCTATATTCTTTGATTTGGAAGCAATAAGGAACCCGGAAATATAATTGCATTCCATAATGAAGTCCGCCCGTTCTACTATCGACGAATGAAGTTGAAGAGATCATATAACAGCAACACATATCCTTGTTGCAAGTCTGGAATAATTTTGATGTTTTTCTTTCAAAGTGTCGTTAAAAACTTGTTTAAGCGTTGTGCAATATAAACCAGAATAGCTTTTTCAGAATCCGTGGCCAGTAATAGCTTTGAAAGTAAGAAGTGGACACCGAAGCTCAGTCCGGAAAGTAGTGATTTACTGTGAAAGTACAAAGACAATACTTTCAAAGAGCTTGGGTATAGAAGAGAGTTTGGCTATGGTACGGTAATGAAACATATCGTGGTTGCGGCCTTTTAGGTGGGTAGGAATAATAAATGTGTCTTTCCAAACTTTAGATTGCTAAAGCGACAGCGGAAAGAAGGTTGTAAGTGGTAAGGACAACGCGTTTGATCACTTTCTTAGAACTTTTGCAGGCAGTTCATTTGGACTTGGCGAATAGTCATCCTTTAGGCTGCGTCAGTAGTGGATTTATCCACTAATACTTAGCATGTTTGTGCGCGATTATTTATATAACAGAAATAATTTGAAATTAGGAAGTACGTGGCTATTGGATGAACAAGTTAGCGATGAGAAACAATTATTTTTGGGTCTGGAGAAGATGTGTTCGAGTATTTTAGGGAAGAAGAGGTGGAATGAGTTTTTCGTTTTGAGTTTGTAAACCAATAAAACTGCTTACGGCCAGAAAGAAAGCTGACCTGCATTTGATCAATATATTTATGGTTAATCTGCCCAGATTGCACATTCGCCTAAGTCTAAATTTTAGTATTCCACTGAATAATAAGTATTTTGGAAATCATAATAGAATCTTCAATAAGTGTACTTACCTAATCCAAATATTGTCTTCATGTGTGACGGGTTGCAAAAATGTTGTTCGGCCTTTTTTCCCGATATAAATTCCCTCATGGCTTGCGTTCTTATTGCCACTATAAAAATCCAAGTGAAACGCATTTAGCGCCATAGAAACTAGCTCTATCTGCCCCTTGATTACAATATAAAACTGAGTTGCCGAAAACCGACATGTTTTAATCACCAAGAATTTATCATTCACCGCTATGTGTCTAACTATAGTCTCCGAAGACGGTGGAAACTCAAGCGTTATTGGAACAGAATCGCTTATGTGCTCCTTAGTGCCATCGAGTATATAAAATGTTAATTCCTGATTTACCGCATCACTTAGGAAGCAATACCTACAGCATTCTTTTGATTGTAACATAATACGTTCATCGGTATCTGTCTGTCCGAAGCTTATGTTCATATTAAGTCTATTCACCATGATAAATTTGCTTATGAGTATACTTTTCTCGTTTGAAAAATAGCTCTCCCAGTTCTGGATGGAGCACAGCAGATTATGAAGTAAAGATGGGCCAAGATTTATGCTCAGCTTGTCAGCAATAATGTTCGTGTCTCTGGCATTGCCCTTGATTCTAAAATATCCGGTAAGGTTTGTTGGTTCCACCAAATAGATGAGATTTAGATAACCATAGTCAAGGCACTTTACCGCCAAAGTCAACTCGGAATGTACTGAGTAATTGATTAGCTCATGGAATGATGCGTGAAGGCTGGTCTTTTCAATGCTAATGCTGAGGAATGTATGTGAACTTGGTTTACCAATGCCAGAAAGTTTGAATTTTTTCAAAATTGGCGGCAATTGCGATTCTGTGCTTTGGTGGTTTTGTAGATTTATTTGAAATTCGTTAAATTTGACGAGTATCTGGAATTTGGGAATAGCCGATGGCCTAAATACTGTATCGATGCGCATGCAGCCGACCAGCACCTTAGGATGAAGAATGAAGTCCGATTCCCTTTTTGCCGAGTTAAGAATATCATCAATTCCTATGCTGACAATCTGAAAATGAGAGAAACACAAAATGAAAATTATTAAAAAATGGAAGTGAATGATTAAAAAGTTTCTTGTTGACCCACACAAAGACAAAAGGGCCAACGGCTCTAGACTAGCAGATATTATCGTCATCTAAGAAATGAGTCAGAAAGAGGATGAAAAACTTGCATTTACTAACGTAATATCTAAATGGAGCAAAGCAGAATCAGATGCAGTCTAGAAGCCATTGGCTTAGGCCTGTAACTAAACGTTCGCGACGAGGACAAAATCCACCAACATCATATTCCGATTGAATATTAAACGACAAGATTCAGGCCACTTCAATGAAGCAGAAATTTAAAGTGCTGCTGTGCTGCAATCAGTAGCACCTCTTAAGAGCTGTTTGTGTACCAAGCAAAATAGATAATTGAAAAAAAAGCTTGTCAGGCAAAGTGAATCAATTATTTCAGCAAATGCAAAACACTCGACTAAAAGGAACGGAGAGCAGTGATTGCCAAGCTAAAAATTAATAATGCTGCTGGCTTAGTAGTTGGAAGAGGCTTTAACGAAAAACTTAATGGTTTTTTATCTTTCCTTACGAGTTATTTTCTGCATCGATTTGCGAACAAAGGAGATATAAATTTATACAAGTGCCCACGATGGCACTTTAACAGGGATGGACCTAGTTAAAGTATTGAAGAAATCTATATCTTATCTTTTCTATCTAGGCTATTCAGAGCGAAATATTTTTTTTATGTGCATGCACGTGTTTTTTCGAAACCATATTTTCGAAGACGGTGATCGCTGTTACTTGAGAACGGCGTTCACGATTAGTTTTTTAAAGTTAGATTTTATTCACATATTTCTCCAAATTTAGTCTCAAGTAATTTATATTATTTTCTTCAATTTCATATCTTCCATGTGGAAAAACATTTGTCATTTATTATTTTAAGTCGCGACCGAAAAATCCCTAATAATGAGCTTTTTGAACGTTGCAACTAGGTTTGCCCCTCTAAGCTATTTTAATTAAGGGGTTAAGAAGCATCTGCGGATGCTCAAAACTAATCCTAGCTCTTAAAATATGTCTTTAGTTTTATGCCGCGAACATGGAAATTCTCCAATCACTCAGTTACTGAAATAAATCATGTACTCCCTGGTGCACCACAGAAATTAATTAATTACTAATTAACAAGCAAAGGGCTTACCCTCTTCAGGAGAATGCGAAAGCTGGAAACATCTCATCCTTCGAACAATTTACGGATGTGAATTCGCTCACGGGCAACTACACTCCCAAATCAATCAAAATAATTAACACAGAATCATGCACTCTTACATGCCCACAAACTAAAGGCCCTGGTAGCTACTATCTTTTAAGTATTATTCTGTACATTCGATAACAATAGTCCCGAAAGGGAAAGGGAGAGGAAACAGTCCCGAACCTGATCTAATTATTCCGAAGACAGCAACTTTTCAGCTGAATTCTTCCACGCTAAATACTTTGCTCTGTCATTCTGGCATTCCAACGAATTGTATCGATCCATCAGCTAGGTCTTTAGAACTCTCTATCAAATGTCTCAGATCTGTTAAAGATAAAACCTGTGGTTTTGCTGAAATGCTTAAACGTGCTAAATAGTAAAAGATATAGACAGATAGTCAATACGTCGCAAAAAAGCACCTACTATTTCCAATTTTGCGAAGCATGCAAAAACACATTTTTCCAATACACACGGAGCGCCTGAAAAGAAACTGTACAGCGACCCGAGCTGGCAACTAATTTGCTTTGAGTCGTAACCTGTGTAATCAAATGGGAAGCCGCAAACGAGGCAACTGGTTGGAAACTAGTTGCCGATTCACAAAAAACATTGCCTATTGATTTCAGTTTCTGGTTGCTCGAAATGAGTGAACAACAGACGAACCAGTGGCTGCTGGGGGAGGTTGAAAAACATCCTGTTTTGTTCAAGTAGCACTTGAAGCAAAATGAAGCAGTGGAAGGTGTGGATTGAAGTCCGAAACGTCGTCCAGAGACTCCCTCATGCTGGTGTTTTGCTTCTGGATACCAGGGGATGCCACTTTCACAAGTTCCAAAAAACTTTCTTCAGTCATTCTGTAGAATGCTTAAAATTTTTAATACGAAAGTTCCAAATGTTAAGCAGCAACAAACAAACGGTTATGAAAATTATTTTCAAGGTATGGGCGTACCCACAACCTTCTTGCCATTTATCCTCCTCCTGAGATAGAAATACTACATCATCGCTTGAGTCTTCTGGAGATATTAAGCCCGGGTTCCATGACGACACCGGGTGAAATTGAAATTTTGATTTGTAATGAGTTGCCTCGTATGTAGAGTCAAGTCGCCGATGAGTCCGCAACTGGTTTAGAATTCGAGTTGTCAACTGGTTTAGTTTGTTCCCAGTTACTCTGTGCGTATTGGGCCTAAGTGAATGCCTATTCTGTCAAAAGCCTACTCAAAGGAAAGAACAGTTTCATGATTTCGGGCAGAAAGTGTATTAGATAAGAAAGAGTCTACATGTAAAAGAGCGTCAGCGCAACCTTTGTTTGGCCTGGATGGTACCTGGCTTGGACTCAGAATATTGTTTAATTTGATGAACCATAGTAAATGACGGGCCCCCAATTTGTAGATGACTTTTGATATGCAGGGGAGGAACGAGGTGGGATGGTAACCTTCCACTACGTTTATGTTTTTCTTTGGCTTAGAAAGAGGAAGAATTGTTGCAAGTTTTCAGTTCAATGTCATTCTACCTGACTCGAAAATAATCGTTAAATAGGAAAACAAGTCTAGTTTTGATGGAGAATGGGATGAATGGGAATAAGAATTTTTTTAATATTCTGTCTCGGCTTAGTGGTTAACCTTTAAGTTTGGATAAATTTCATTCTAGTTCTAGTGTGGCTTCAATGTTCTTTGCAGGGCCTGAGATGGTGGTACGGTTGGAAGAAGGAGACAAGGCTTAGGCAATCCCATTTGTGCCTTAAAGCTTGTGGTGAAACATTTTTCCGGGCGACGATTGAGGGTTTATCATTGAGGTAAAATCGTTCGGGCATTTTGCTTTGCTCAATCTCACTTTTCTGCGGAACTTGCTTTTTGTACGAGTGCAGTCTCTTTATTGATGTTGCGTGATAGTTTTACCTGACAGGATATAATGGTTTAATAATAACAGTTACTTTATATCGAAACCACCAAACAGTAACTAAGCAATATCTAAACCTGTCGGAGGAACACTAGTTTCATGTTGAAAACCCAAATCAGGTAATCGAAAAAAAAACGAGAAAACTTTTGAATAGATTTCACAAATTAAATTCAGAAACTGTACGTAAACCTTCGTTTCTTTTGGAGATTTTTTACTGCAAATCGCGTTAAGCCTTCGAGTCAAAAAGAACTTCACAAAACCACTTACCGATCGCAATTCCTCATCCTCCTCACTTGTATCAAAGCACTCTCGGTCAATCGACACCAACGACTGCAATATCACTACACGCCAAATGTTTGCGGTTATTTCCCGATCTGGTAGTTCAATTGATTTTGAAACGGTCTCCGAGAGCCAAAAGTCACAGAAGTGTAGGAAACCCTCATGCACCTCACTGAAATATTCCATTCGGCATTTAATACGAATTGGATTGGAAACCTAAATCAAAGAAAATGTTAAAATTTTATTAAAGAAAATTTCTTGTACGACATACCGCCATTGGAACGGGAAATATATGAATATTGAACATCTTCCTTGGCTGCGGGTAACGCCAACAAATAATGCCATAGTTCTTTTTGATAATTTGAATCTGATACGGCATTGGCAGGAATGAATCCGACATCATTTCAACAAATTGGAATGCTCCAGCTCTATGCAGTTTATTTTAAGTCATCATTCTTAGAAAAAAAACTCTCAAAATAACTTACCTCAAATCGTCCTGATAGAATTGCTCCTTCTGCTCAGTAGTTTTCTTGCGCTCTACTTCTGGCAAATTCAATTTCATTAAACGATCGCGATTGATTTCCTCTGAATCGCCACAACAGCTATGTAAGAAATCATTCCACAGTTTGTTTGCTTCATCAATTCCCGCTTGGAGAGACTTCACCGCCATAGACCAGTAACTGACGATCTCAGCACCGACATCGCAATGAATCACATTAAACTTAAAATTTGCCGTCACTAGAGGAAATCGATTCCATGATTCCTGCATAAAGTCAAAATTCACCTTGATTCCGATCGGATGCACGATAATTCTATGATCCGATTGTACAAAGAGCCCACCAACAGAAGCCTTGGCATTCATTTTTTCCGGTCGCGAAAGGAACTTGGCAGACATTCGGAGATCCACTATATTCACCTGTAGTTTGTACTTGTCGCTTTCGGAGAACTTTATCGCAAGTTTGCCGGCGTTTAAATTGAAAAGATCAGAATTAAGTAGCATAAGCTTCATCAATTCAAGCTTTGTTCCGCGAAATAGAGGCTTTTCGGAGCGAATATTGAAGCACGGATTCTCCAACAATGCCTGGTAGTACATAATAATATGACTCGTTAATATGGTCAGCGAGTTTTCCGTCAATTGGATTGAGATGGGCTTGGAAATGGTTACATCAAGTTCACGCTTTTTAGATTTAGTTATATGAGATTTGATAACAATGAGGGGTGGTGGAATGCCCGATGAGCCCAAATCTCCGCGCTTTGTACTAAACAGAATTTCCGGATCTTTTTTTTCTTCGGCGAAAATATAAAGGTCGCTTTTTGAATCCGGCAAGGGATATTGACTGATGGATAAATTGAAAACCGATATTCTATTATTCATTTCGTAGAGTGTTTGCGAGAAGTGAAAACTCGGTTGGCTTATGGTTGCCGAAATTAAAGGCGTAAAAGTTTCTTGAAGAGTTGGAGATTCCCCTTTCGGAATTCCCAGTATCGTGCGCTTATAAACGTAAAGATTTATGATGAACAGTCCTGCAACAAACGATATCGTATGTGGCATTTGTAGCGATAATTCCGTTTGCAGGTTATTGCACGGTAGGTCAGTTAAGGCTTTATTGGTCACTGATCTTCTGCTTGACGAAAAGCCAGAATCCGTGACTGGTTTCTCAAAATAATCATCCTTTGAAGGTCGATTTACATCCAAAATCGTGCCCAGCGAAGATTTCGGCGACAATATACCTGTTGAGCCTCGTTTACAACGCAAATTAACAGCTGTACGTGAATTAGTCTTCCGCAAATTCGTATCTGACTTTATCACTTGCGGGCTAATCACAGCATACGTTTTCGTGGCGATACAACTTATGAGACTTAACTGATCTGTGCTCAGTTCTAGCACCAAATCATTGGAACAATTGAACTCCAACGCTTGGCCGCATACAAGGACATTGTCGCATGTGATGCAGGGCGCATACGTTGTGATAAACGTAAAGTTGCTAAAAAGTTTCCTCACGTCCAGCGATGATCTGCGACTTTGGTTGTTCCATTCGAAGGCGGGATTTGTCGTGTGAAAATTGTCGGCGTGCTCTTTCTTGTGAGCCAGAATTTCAATCCAATTGCCTGACGCTGCGGATATATTTTGTAGCGTAAATTCATATTGACGATCTTCGATTATTGAGCCTGGTGTACATAGAATCCCTAGTTGAGCTGCTTTCTGATAGACATCTCTTCGAACCGGGCATCGCTGAAGGGGATTTTGCAGATCTGGGGACACTTTTATGGAGTCCACTTTGATTATAAATGCAGTACACCAAGATTTCTTTGTTTCTGTTGGCAAGTAAATAGTGAAGCCCTTGCTATCGAGGTGAACCATTGGCAGATTACTTGCAGTGCATGGAAATGATGCTTTATTGCATGGTTCACTTTCCTTTTCGGCAACGTCTACATCTGTGAATTCCCTGATTACGGGCGCTATGACAGCTATTTTATCAATGTCAGCAATAATTTCGATAGCTTCCATTTTGACGATAACTTCGGAAATATCCCGACACAGGTGGGGTTCTTTTCGTTTGGCGCCGATCTTCTTAAATAAATTACTCACCCCAACTGTGGTGATGATAACATTGATAAATGGTGACTGAGTTGAGGCTGTTTCCATTTTAATCCTCAAACGATCACTTAAGACGGGTTCATTCGCTGCACAAAGTTCACAGAAATTCGTATTTAGGGTGCCTATTTTACTCGTGAATTTAGTATAGTCTTCCCGTTTATCCACTGAAGAAATCAGATCTTCCATTTCCATGATGAGTTTAAATTTGGAAAGTTTTAGAGCATCTAACTCTACCGTGAACTTTGTAATGGTCCATTGAAGTAGTATCGAAGGGGTTGGTTTACTCGCTGATCGATCCGATGACGACCCAGAAGATTCAGAATTTGTTTCAATCTCTAGGAAATGCTTTATGCTTGCGTTCTCTTCCGAAATCGCTACGATTTTAATTTCATCTTGTTGGCACCCAGTTATCGCGGGTCGGTCGAATATCCTAAACAGGCTCATCACATTCAGGAGCAAGGAAATATGCGATCGAGTGAGCTTTGTTCGCTCAGAGTCAAAGTATAGATGAATGGGGGATGTATCGGCATGTAGACTTATCGATACGACATCTTTGGACAGAGGTTGTTTTTTTCGTCTTGAGAAGGCACTGTCCATTGCATCAAGCAAGTTTCTTTTCTTCTCCGGTGCTTTAATTGGTTGGTCGCCATTGTCGGATGGCAAGCTTCTACCATTATTTGAAACGCTGCCGCCGCCTGGCGTCCTTGGACTGTCGATAGTTGGAGCAGATTGTGACGTCGCTGGATTTTGCTTTGATTTTTCGGTTTCATGGTCCTGGGATGGCGCAGCACTTAGGTGTTGCTGATCGGATTTCAATATGCCTACTAACTCTTTTTTAAAGGTCGTTGCAATAGTGATGGAGGTTTGAATCGGATGAACAATCGGCAGAAGGCAATTGTTCAATGAACTTTGAACCTGAAAGCCACGTATGCTGCAGGTCCAAGGAAATGTGTCCTTGGACTTTTTTCCAGTATAGGATTGCACATCGCTTTGTATGTTATAGCGGGAAATGCCCTCAGCTAATGCCGAGTGAAGTAGAATCGTCGGAAGTCTGTAATAAAATGTTGTTGATGTTATAATATGATTTGTATTGTGGAATGTGAACTTACGTTATTAGAGTGTAATCCGTTGTTTCCTGTTTTTTCCCCAACGTGATACGAACATTTCCACCAGCGACTCGTAAATGTAATACTACAGCTTTAAGGAACGGAATTCTAGAGATAAAATTGTATTTATACAAACTATTAACTAAAGAGACTATCATGGGGAGTTGCTTACATTTTCATGTAAGAGAATTGCTCGCGTAGCTCCTTTTCGCGATTAGATTCAACTCTAACTTTCTCGTCCCTTTCCGAGCTGGCATGGATAGTTTCTTCAGGATAACCCACTCGTCGTGCATTTCTATCGGACGTCATAGATTTTCTAGATGATTGATATTGAATTAGAGTTTGCGTAGACGTTTGGGTAACCAACTGCGGCTGCGGATCTGGCGGTACTGATCAAGATTTATAAATTAATTGCGGTAGATTTTTATAGAGCGAACTTACCATTAACAGGGGTCATGTGTTGTTCCAAAAACTTGAGAAAGTCAACAACATTTTCATCTACATTCAGATTGAATTCTTCAATCCAAAAGCATAGTACAGATTTTGTGGTACAGACACTGTCGAAACAATGAAGGGGCATTTGCGCATACAACTCCATCCACTTGTTGCTTTGAGAACTCGATATCGTACTGAGAAGAACAATTTTCCTGCTCAGATCAGTGACTTGATTTGCAGGACGTAAAATGTATGATTCCAGTGACTTGAGACTAGCGCGGATTATGGTCATGTTGCGAAATTGTTTAACCTTTATGTAAAATCTTTTAAATTGAGCTCGAATTTTAACTGGGGTTTCCTCTTTTATTGATTCTTGATTAGCGATTTGGCGAACTATTTCCTCATCGTATTCAGCGAGCAAAGTCAACACCCGCAGAGCTGTGATTAGTTCGCTTTTGGAGTATTCAAGAATAATATTTTCAAAAGTTACATCAGTTTTGCGTTCGGGAACATCCGAATTCTTCCACAAAGCAGGTTGCAGAAGATCACCGAAATTGGCACTCCCTTTTCGAACATTGAATAGTTTTGAAAAAATGTGCTTCTGTTGGAGGTTGAGGGAAACATTAGTGAAGCGGATTTGCAGATTATTATAACATGCGTTTAAAAGTTCGATCGGTTTATCGGGTAATTGGCACGTTGTGTGAACAAGTTTATCGGGATTTATGGGCATTGTTAATTGTCCCTCGATGTGCCCAATTGAAAGTTTGAAAAAAAGATTTCTTTTTTCGGAAACTGTCTGTTTTTTGGTGGCCTTCCTACTGTTGCCTTCGGTTTTCGGATGAAACTCGAAATGGATCCCATCCAAATAAAATTTGTAGACTTTCAACGGAATTGAAATCATCAAAGAATCGTAATCATCCAATAGTGGTGGATGTAGCTTTGGTGATGCAGTTGCAGTATCTGTTTGAGCTTCAAAGTAAGGAGGATAATCGTACGTATTGATGAGCTTCTCCAGTACAGTAGCGATTCGAGTGAAAGCGTGATTGTATTTCAATGTTAATGAGGATACTAGTATCCTATAGATCACTCGACTACGGTTCTCACTTTGTTCATCTTCGAGATCCTTGAAATTACCTTCTGGCTTTTCCATATATTCCACCAAGTCGAATGCAATAACAGGGCTTCGATAGAGAAGATATTCTTCGGTCACTCGGACTCTGTATTCTTCTATGTTGTTCACAGCCCAGTCCTTTTCAATGAATGTCTCGTCGAAAAGACTTCGATCGAGAAAAGTCTTGTTCGTTAGCGGTGCAGTTTCAATCAGGGACGGTTCAGCTGAATCTTCATCCTTGTAGGAGTGTAATGGTTCAATAGCGATCGTGGAACATCCTGCTTTTGTGTTTGACCAGTTCTGGTCTGGTATTAATGAAGTTTCCGAATAAATGCCACCCAGTATAATTTTGACAATCGGCGAGTAACGAATTTTCTTTGTAACACCAACAATAGAATCTGTTATGAATTCTGAGCTTTTGAGTGTAAAATTTAAAGTTTCTATGTAGATGCCAATGTCCATTAGTTGGCCTGAAGTTTCTTCTTCAACATTTTCTTCGTCTTCGGATTCCGAGAAAGTAAAACTTGGAATGAAATTCCAAACCCACGATAGATAGGAGTTAGGAATACTGACTTTGCCCTCTTGTGCTTCATTGTCATCGTCAGAAAGATCAACTTGCGATTTGGACTTGTATTCGCCGGCTTTGAGAGCTAGTAGCAGTTTAAACAATCGCATAGCCATAGGGAATTGCAAAGATGACACATTCATTTCCATGAGTTTCGTGAATACAGCAATTCGGGTGACGCTACCGAGGTGAACTGTGTTAACGTTATACCTGCGCACAATACGAACTTCCAGCGAACATCTGTTAAGAGGTTTTAAAGATAAAATTATAGAAGAAGCAATTAAAGAAGTATTTAAATAGTGAAGTCTGAGATCAACAACTATCGGCCAATAGCAATTTTGTCGGTTATTGAAAAACTTTTGGAAGAAATCGTGGTCAGACGATTAGTATGGCGTTCAGAAGGGTAAGAACATCAACCAACTTCGAATTTCGCAAACAAACTAAACGATAGCCTTGATTTAAGTAGGGCGTTTGATACTCTGTCACACAAAACAGTGCTAAACTCATTTGAAAATGCAGGAATCCGCGGCGAGTGCATCAAAAGGATCGAAAATTATTTGAGTTTTCGAGCTTATCATAAAAGAATCAATGAGACACTTAGTGGTTTAATTGAAAGCACACATGGGGTCCCACAGGGCTCAAACGTGGGACCTTTGCTATATAATAGGACTACCGGTTGAAAATGTCGGTATTGCAGACAACATCATATCTAAATATTTCTCCGTGGTGCATTTTGACCATGTCAGCTGTCACATCAGAAACTTCATGTCATTGTCTAATTATTTCAGTCTAGGTTATTGGGCATTAGTGAAAATACACAAGTTTTTGTAAAAAAAAAAAAAACAGCAACCGAAGCGCATCAATTGCTTACCGAAGCTTAGCCGGGCTATACTATAGACGTTAGAATGTGTCAGAGGTAGTTTTAGCGGTTCAAAGATGGTGATTTCGACACCGAAGACAAACAACTCCCTGGCCAGGTGAAAAAGTTTGAAGACCATGAATTGGAGGCATTGCTCGATCAAGATCCGTCACAAACGCAAGAAGAACTTGCAAAATCACTTGGCGTCGCTAAGAAAACCATTTCCGATCGTTTGAAAGCAATGGGACTGATGTGAAAGGTAGGACATTGGGTGCCGTATGAATTGAAGCCACGAGACGTCGAACACCGATTTTGTATGTCCGAAATGCTGCTTGAACGCCATAAAAAGGACTCTTTTTTTTATCGAATCGTCACTGGTGATGAAAAATGGGTACATTACGATAATCCAAAACGTCGGGCAACGAATGGATACCCCAGACATGCCTCAACATCGACGGCCGTTCAGAATATTCATGGCCTGAAGGTTTTGCTGTGCATTTGGTGGAACCAGAAGGGTGTTGTGTATTATGAGCTGCTAAAACCGAATGAAAACAGGCGAGGTCTACCGACGACAATTGATGCGTTTGAGCCAAGCACTGAAGGAAAAACGGCCGCAAAACACGATAAAGTTATTTTGCAACATGACAATGCTCGGCCACATGTTGCAAATGTCGTCAAAACTTACATTGAAACGCCCAAATGGGATATCCTACCCCACCCGCCGTATAGTCCAGACCTTGCGCCATCCGATTACTATCTCTTCCGATCGATGCAACATGGCCTGGCTGACCAGCACTTCCGTCATTTCGATGATGTCAAAAAAATGGATCGATTCGTGGATCGCGGCCAAACCGGTCGAATTTTTCAGAACGGGTATCCATGATTTGCCAGAAAAATGGGAAAAATGTGTGGCTAGCGATGGGCAATACTTTGAATATTGAATTTATATCTATTTTTCCTCAATAAAGCATTGATCTTTGAAGACAAAAAAAACGACATTTTCAACCGGTAGTCCTATTATATTATATGCAAACGGTTTACTTAAAGCGCTGAAAAAATTCAAAAACTTCACGTACGCAGATGACACTGCAATTGATATTTCGCATCGAAACATAAAAACTGCAAAATCGATCCTGCAAAGAGAAGTGAACGTCGGCACACGATGAAAATGGATTGATAATTAATGCCAAAATCATACACATCAAGCCGCTACCATGATATCCGCATAAAGCTTCATGATACCCAATGCAACAACGTCAGCAGGAATTCAGACGACCAATGCGAGAAATCGTAAACAGTACAGCTCGGTGCACACATAAAGCAACTGCAGAATAAACTTCGAAGAACATTATTGATGCTACATAATCTTAGCTGATGCAATAGCTATGAAGTAGTAAGACAAGCATATCTCGCGCTTGGTGAGGCATATATTAGTCATGGATATACTCGTCGCTCTGCAAACTGCAAAATAGCCAAAACTATCTGCTTAAAATTTTGGCAAAGAAGAAGAGAATATCATACGAAAACAACCAGGCAAACTATTGGAACTTTTAACATTGAAGGTATCTTTAAATCCAGCCTGATCAACGAATTCTATGAAGATAAACGAATCACAATTGACCACAGCCACAATACGAGACGGAACGCAGTAAGCAGACTTAAAACTTGCAAATTTCAATTTTCCACCAATGTTGCCCATGAATTTTGATGAACTTCCTGTTAACTTGCTTATCAAATCTCCAACAGGCAAAAAATTATTCAAGGTTTTCATTCCGGCATTTGAAAACTGGTCTCATGTTTGTTCTTTGGCTTTTAAATCTTTTAAATCTTTATCTTACTGGAAAATACAACTCCAATTGATTCTAAATAAGCAAATCCTTCAAGACAATCCGCGAGCTTGCACTGACTTTGTGTCTAACTTACAGCGCCATGGGACTACTATTTTTTTCTCTTACAGAACAACACTTCCAGAAGATATAATTCCAGAAAACAAAGCAGCGAGTATAGACAGGGAATTTTTCGTAACCGCAAGTACTCATATAGTTTCTAGGTTGTATCGGTTTCTGGCAGAGAGCGCCTGAGCGAGCGACTCTCTGACTGGACATAGCCAAGACAACCATAAGCTACCAGCCACTACCCAAAAAGAAGCCTTGGTATGATGATGAATGCGTACGACGGATAAAGGAAACAGAAAGAGTGAAAGGGCAAGAAGAGAACCCGCATACAGTCAATACAGAACCCATCTCCCTCGCAGTTTGGAAGAGGTTGGCTCAGCTATCAAAAAGCTGAAGAAAAACAAAGCCACGGCTCAATTGTCTACCTGCGGACCCTTTCGCATGCTACGTATGGGTGAATGAAGGCATGACTGATGAGAAAGGCGGTCCTATGTCTTGTATCGAGACGTATTCCTGCTTAAGGTCGCATATAAGATCCTATCCATTGTACTGCGTGAACGTCTGAAGACTTTCTGGCTTTCTGTCGAGCTGCTGCGATATGCAGATGATATCGACATCATTGGTCACTAACAGCGAGTCGCCAAAGAGACTTTTACGCCAATTGGAGAACAGACGAAACGAATTGGCCTTGAAGCAAACGAGGACAAAACCATGTACATGATGTCAACAAACAAAGAAACATCTGTCCATGCATAAGACAAAAAGTCACTGTTGGCAACAGCAATTCCGAGGTAGTTAAGGAGTTTACCTAACTCAAATCGGAACAAATGGGTTCAAAACTACTTTGATCCCCATAAGGAGCCGAATGCTGGACGATAAGCAGTAAGGCAGAGCAGATTTTGAGCATTTGGAGTGAAAAATTCTTCGCCGAATATTTGGGCGAATGGAAGAGAAAATATAACCGCGAACTCTGAGCTTTATCAAGATGTGGATGGAGTACAAAAAACTAAAACACGACGACTACACTGGCTCGATCACATCGACAAGGGACACTCGTTTCTATTTATAAGCTATAAGCGTTCAAACTTCTTGTTCAAATAAGACGCTGAAACGCACTTCACTTTAAATATTCTCCCGGTATTCGAAATGCATTATGATGCGAAATGAAACAGTACAACTCACCTGTACAATATAGGCTCCTGGCAAACGTCAATCTGTCCTGCAGCATTTCTTTTATCCAGGCATATTGTTAAGTCCGAGACTTGTACAAGTTTACGCATGAAAATTCGCACAGGATGCAAATCCATGAAGGCGGGCTTCCAGAATTCATCTGCCGAACTAAATGACAAAAGCTGGATATTCATCGACACCACGATGTCCTCCTCGACGTACTTGAGGATAATGTTATGGCAGTTGACAACAATGTTGTTAATTATCTTGTTAACCATCCCAGGCATAAAGCCCTGCTGTTGGCTACTCTCGTCCACATCGGCGATTCTCTTATTTTTCTCCGTCTTCTTCGGCGATGGACTCGTTTCTCCACTTCGATCCTTCAATTTAAGGACGAACTCGATAGTGTTTATTGTGAATTTGATTGGCTCCGAGTTGATTTTCATCCATGGCACTTGAATTGAAAGCTCATGGATATGACCAGACAGGAATTCAAATGGTAAATTTAACTCCTCCTCCAGGACGTCCAATCGAAGATCCAAATTTTGGAAAGCAGCCTCACCTTCCCACAGAGATACCTTTAACGAGAATTCATGGTTCACAATATCTAGTAACAAATTCTTTGTTTACCTGCGAATCTTCTGGACGAATATTCTTCACATATTTGGTGACATAATTAAGAATTATCGGGGTAATGTAGGATTCCAATTTGAACATTTTTCTTCGAAATTATTTTTATGGAATAATCTTATTTTGCACAAAACGTTTCATCAGTTTATGACAGTTCCATGCTTTTTTTTTTTGAAAATTTTATCAGATTTATTGCACTTGGGCTCAATTTGGCATGTTTCGGTATCGGAATAATTTCTGTTTGTACAGAAGGAATTTATTGTATTGTAAATGAAAAATGATGATAGGTTGAAAAATGAAAATATTTTGACACTTGGTGTGTTGTCACTTTGACAGGTAAACAGCTGGCTGTTCTGTGGGCAATCGTTTTGCCGGCTGCACAGCGTAAACAAAACCCGACTGACAGTTGAAAGTGGGCATTTGGTCTTCTTGCGGTTGAGCAGGATAAGTTGTTGTGTATTCTTCGAAATCACGGTTTTTTCAAATGAATTCGATTTTTTCTAAGACCACTTCGAATTCTTTTTCGAAATGTCAAAATCTGCTGTTGAATTTGAATTGAATTTGGAATATTTTGCAAGATAATTCCATACAACTCACGAAAAATATTTAAGATTATGATTCTTTGTAGTTTCAAAGCAGTTTTCTGATTCACCAACTTTTAGCAACGCTCCGATTTCTGACAGAAAGACTCTTGCAAAGCTCAGCGAGATACGATTTTGACATTGTGCTTGGTGGATCGACAGTCAGCGAAAGAATTGACTACTTGGTGATACATGCTTGAGCAAAGGACCTTTTGTCCTAACTCCTTACAAATCTTCACAAACAAGAACTATGTAATGCAATTTAAGCAGAAAGCATTGAGCTACTTGATATGTTGCTGAGAGAACTACTGGTTTTAGGTGTTTGTTGAAAACTCTTAACTTGCAGCTAGTTTAAGATGCCAAATTTGCTTACCGTTAGCCATGTTCTCCACAAATTTAGACTTCAATAAAGAGAGTCAAATGTATTCAATGAAATTTTTATGTTTTACCCTAGAAAATAAGTAAAATATTTTAATAAATTGATGCAAAATTACGCTTCACTTGCTAACTTTGTTAAAATTACTTTTAATGGAAACATCGACTATCCATGCACTCTATATATCCACAGCACAGAAGTAAGTGAATTCAATTTACCTGAAAACAAGGATTTTTCGAAATGCAGAAACCCAATTCGAAAAATGAATTCACTATTTTTATTTCGATAAAAATGCAAAACTCGTCCAATTTCACTTTCGAACCTCCAATCCCCAAATCGCAATTTTGTTCGGTGTGAGGGAGGCAGGACTTTCAATTCTCAAAAAGTCGAATGCAGAACATGGAGGTAGTAAACGGTTCTAAAATGGTATTTGCAAAGCTCTGATCCTTAACGAAACACAACTGAACCGTCGCCATCTATCCAACACTACTAAAGAGTTTAAACCTGGCGATTGTTGCGCCTTTTGCCTTATCCGAACGATTGCTTCAACGCCATATATCAGATAGTGTGGACAAATGAACTACGAATCTTTCACCAATGGCCCGTTCCAGTACACCACTGCGCACATGTCCGCGAAAACGTACTGTGATGACAGTTCCCCGCTACGAGGAAATTTAAGGGTACTTTTGAATTCGTCGTAGCCCTCTGTCTAGCTGCTTTGTTCCATTCAAAACTTTTTGGCTTGTTTTATAGCTGCAGCAGGGCTTGTCGTCGATAGGTTTCCCAAATAGTCCAGGATTTCTTAGTCTTCGTTTGACCGTTCTGAAGGAAAGCGAATTCCGTTTTTGATATTTTTTATTTTATGTTTTATTTGAATTCGAGTTCATAAATTAACACTCTTAGCCCTTGATTGTGTTAAGCTGGAGCCCTAGTCTATAATGACTGTCCGGTCCCGTCTGCGCAGAATGAATTTGAAGGAGAAGACTTAACGACGAACTCAACGAGCTGTACAACGACATCGACCTAGACAAACGAATCCGAATGTCTCGACTTAGACGCACGGCTTTATCATGTAAAGCGAATGGACACTAACGCTCCGGCTAGGAAAGTCTTAGAGTCCGTACCCGAGGGAAAACGTGGTAGAGGAAAACTTCACATCCAATGGCGAATGGGTGTACAAAAATGGATGCAAGTGTTGGCTGAGGCCCAGGTCCTCCCCTGACTGTAGAACCCGCTAAATGAGAAGAAGAATTGCGGTTTTATGGTGTCATTCAATCGAGCGTTGAACACAGCAGAAACAACTTTCCTCTGCGATACTTAAGGCGGTAATCTTCGCTGCGAGACTGCGTAAACCCTTTCTATTTGACACAGGATCTTCTTCACTTCCCTTCGTCTTCAGCGATTTAAGGTGAACACTCTCTGACACCTGTCATTCAATGATGGGCTTGGATGATGTCACGTCGCTCGTTTCCACGAGTTGTTGGTGTTTAGTTGATATTGGAGCTCTGAATTTAGTAAGTAAGCCAGTTTCGACCATCTGGAGAGTTTCAGGTTACTATTTGACCTCGTAGCTCGTAGTCTTGAAAAATTTGTGCTTCTTTTAACAATTCTACTGGCATTAACAAAATCCATTTGCAAGAAGCTGTGTTCTGTTGTCTTGTTGCGGAGGCACCGCTTACCGATTTTGATGTCAAAGTCCTCACTGTGATCGGTGATTTTTATAAAGTCAATTACCATTGGGTGGGCACAATTTTTCTAGACGAGTCCGAATTAATATAAACGCATAAATGAAGTCTCTTGTGACAGCTATTATAAATATTTGATTGTATTTACTTCGGCCCCCTGTTATATCAGCAGAGAGAACAGATTCAAGTCCTTAAGCAGCACCAAAGAGTGTTCAGCGATCGTATGTTCCAGATGCGATGCCACACTCCAAAAAAAAAGCAAGGCATAAATAGACGGAATGAAAGACCATATTCAAGAGCAAGCTTGAAAGATAATAATATTGGAGAGTAAACAGGTGAAGGAGGGGGCGGAGCCCAAATTGGACTCAACCATGTGTAAAGCAGGGAACTGAAGGCGACACTTGGAAGTTTGCAAACTTCGGAAGGTGTCAAACGGACTGCACTCCGCTCCGTGCGTGTCAAGAGAGAAGGGCAGCGACGCTAAAGAGCGATAAGCTTTAGGTGCCGTACGTCAACTTTCATCAATATAGCGCAGCGACAGCTAATGTGAATGCCCAGTCAAACTCATCCATGATAGATAAAAGGGGACCTAGGTCTCGGTATTAGAAGTGACTGTCATTGTATCTTCGTCATAACTTAAACGACGTTATCCTAGCTTGCATCAAACGTAAGGTAGCTGACAGGTAAGGTAAAATGGTCAGGCAGTTCTTAAAGTTTTAGTTTCGAGTTTTGTGCGTTAAGAACCGCGTAACTCTGACGTGAAGGCAACGCAAGCACAGCTTAATTGACAGGACATTGGTTATTGCATATTGAAACCAGTCGAAGCAGAGCGGGACACTCTCGATATAACCAGTAAGAAGATCGTGAATGAATAAAATATCGACAGTCACGGCGAGCAGGCTCTAGCAGAATAAAGAACGACTTCACTTAGTCAAGCATAGATAAGGAGACCAGACTTTGGAAGCATATTCCAAGATGTAAATTGTAGATTGGAGGTACAACAGCTCCTTTTGAGGACCATGGCATAGCTTCACCATTTGTGTGTGCGTCTTACATTTTTTACAGTTTATTGCCGACTCGAAGTGGCCCCAGAAGCATTTTTTTTTTGACACTTGTTCTCTTCGGAGCTATTACCAGTCACTCGTGAGAGGAGAGGCCGTGAAAAAATTACAAATGTTCATCCTTGTGTTCCTAAGCTCAGCAGCAGATGAACTTACCGCTGAGTCACGGGCTTTCAAGATGGGTATAACAAAATGAATATGAAAGGATTTAGTAACAAAAAGTTTGAGAACTCCTTGGTTCATCGTTTAACATTGCCGAGTGCTAAGTTGGCTTTGTCAATAATAGAGTCGAATGTGGCTCATTGCAGATGAAGTGAGCTATGAAAGATTGTGTTCAACACTTTCGTTTATATGTGATAGACTGACATTTGGTTATATGTATCAAGATCAAGGACATTAAGGCCAGAGTCAATGGGGTATGGTAACGATAATGTGGACATCAATAAATGTTAAGTTGAAGAGCTCTGGGCCAACATGGCAACCTTTGCCGACACCAGAGGTGGCTGTCAAAAGGATGACATAAGTATTACTGATTTTCAATAGGGGATCTGATCCATGCAATGAATTCCACAGGAAAACCAAGAACCATTCAGTATAATTTTTGTGTATGGAAGATTCAATCCAATGTCTTGCTGAAGTGAATAGTTATAACCTCAACTTTTCTAATAGGACTACCGGTTGAAAATGTCGTTTTTTTTTTCAAAAATCAATGCTTTATTGGGGAAAAATAGATATAAATTCAATGTTCAAAGTATTGCCCATCGCTAGCCACACATTTTTCCCATTTTTCTGGCAATTCATGGATACCCGTTCTGAAAAATTCGACCGTTTTGGCCGCAATTCACGAATCGATCCATTTTTTGACATCACCGAAATGACGGAAGTGCTGGTCAGCCGGGCCATGTTGCATTGATCGGAAGAGATAGTAATCGGATGGCGGAAGGTCTGGACTTTGAGCGTTTCAAGGTAAGTTTTGACGACATTTGCAACATGTGGCCGAGCATTGTCATATTGCAAAATAGCTTTATCGTGTCTTGCGACCGTTTCCGGCCGTTTTTCCTTCAGTGCTCGGCTCAAACGCATCAATTGTCGTCGGTAGACCTCGCCTGTGATTCTTTCATTCGGCTTTAGCAGCTCAGAATACACAACACCCTTCTGGACCCACCAAATGCACAGCATAACCTTCAGGCCATGAATATTCTGAACGGCCGTCGATGTTGAGGCATGTCCGGGGTATCCATTCGTTGCCCGACGTTTTGGATTATCGTAATGTACCCATTTTTCATCTCCAGTGACGATTCGATGCAAAAAAGACATCTTTTTGTGGCGTTCAAGCAGCATTTTGGACATTCAAAATTGGCGTTCGACGTCTCATGGCTTCAATTCATACGACACCCAATGTCCTTCGTTTCGGGTCATTCCCATTGCTTTCAAACGATCGGAAATGGTTTGCTTAGCGACGCCAAGTGATTTTGCAAGTTCTTCTTGCGTTTGTGACGGATCTTGATCGAGCAATGCCTCCAATTCATGGTCTTCAAACTTTTTCACCTGGCCGGGGCGTTCTTTGTCTTCGGTGTCTAAATCACCATCTTTGAACCGCTTAAACCGCTGACACATTCTAACGTCCATAGTATAGCCCAGGTAAGCTTCGGTAAGCAACTGATGCGTTGCGGTTGCTTTTTTCGTTAAAAGAAAGAAGCATATTAAAACTTTCCGCAAATGTTGTTTTGATGGCACGAATGTAGACATTTTACGGCTTTACAAAAACTTGTGTGTTTCCACTAATGACCAATAAACTAGACTGAAATAATTTGACAATGGCCCCGTTCCACCACGCCGTAGCGCAGATCCGCTACGCGAAAAATGTACTGAGATGACAGTTCTTCGCGTAGCAAAAGGTAGCGCAGGGTAGCGAGTCGCTACGGGGAAATTTAAGGGATATTTGAAGGGAATTTAGCAAAGATTTCTTCGCTACGCAAGGAAAGCTGTCAAACCCCATTTGATTTGCTGGTAAACGTGACGTCATATTTTCTGTTGCTCCAAATGCGTTCCAGAGGAATTTCCCCGTAGCGGAGCAGTATACCAGTTTAGCAAAGGCGTGCTGGAACGGGGCCAATGACATGAAGTTTCTGATGTGACAGCTGTCATTGTCAAAATTCACCTCAGAGTAATAGATAAAAAGTTGTCTGCAATAACGACATTTTCAACCGGTAGTCCTTTTAAGTAAAGTTGGTGGTTGTCGACATCCCCTTTAAGAAGCCACGTTGACAAGGAGAAATGAAAGATCTTTAAGGATAAAAAGAAGAGCTTCGGAATGCTCGAGTCTTCCAATTGGTCTATACTTCGGTACATTGATCTTACGACACTTCTTATGAGTCGGGATTATGCAAGAGCTTTTTCAGCGTTTGTTAAAATATATTTCTAGGTAAGGAAATATGGAAGAGTGTCTTTAAGAGTTGGACCAGAAAGTTGGTACATTGTTAAGAACTTTAGTCGAGTCAAATACTTTCTTAAAAAGGAAAGGTCGTTTCAAGACTTCTTCATAGATTTTGCAGCGGAACTGAAAACACAGCAATCCACTTTGAAACCGCCCTGAACAATAGCCATGGATGTTACTTTCAAATGAGAACTTTCATGTGAAGCATTAATGATATTTTGGGGCAGTTTTTTTTTTTTCTTAAATTTGTGGTTGACATTATTTTTATAGAACATTAAAGCATGTGCGAAGTACCATTGCCAATTCCTCCATTAGTTTTGGAAGCATTTCCCGATGAAATTGGTTTTACAGTGATGGAAAAGATCTCGTTGCGAAATGCTTGGAATTTGATAATTCCATTCATGGACGTTTACGCAAAGGAGCATTTCTTGGCGTAAGTAATTGATTCACGTGGAAGTCCTAATTCTTTGTTTAGTTTCTATTCAGAGCACGAACTACTGTTGAACAGCTTCCGGGGAAAAACTGGAAATTTCGATTTACAAAAGTTGCATTCGCATTCGTATAACATATTCAAGTGCATAGAGGCAGTGATTTTTGAGGGTCTGGAAGGTGTGACACAAATGCATGGAATTGTACATCCAGTCGTTGTTCATCATCATCAGAAGTCAGTTACAAATTCACAAATTGAGGTATCGTTTGTTGAAGCTTTGTGCGAATTACTTTATGAATTTGGTTTTTACAGCTTATGGCAAAGCATTGGAGTGAATATTTGAAGGGAGTTCTGCACAGGGAGCTCGCACCCACGTTGGAAAAGGCAATTGATAAAATTTGTAAAATAATCGTTGCGGTACACGAGTAAAGTTCATCGAAAAGTTTCTGAATATGTGTTTAAATGAGAAAACAAACTGCGAAAGGAGCAGCTGAATAAGGGTCGGCTTTCACAAATTTTGGAGAACTCAGTAACGTCAACGAGTAACTGACTTTAATCCTTAACATCCGGCTGTTGGTTTGACAGAGCTTCCTGGTAGCTGGGATTGTAGTTCGCATTTTTCGTTAACTTGGTGGGTGGAGAAGGAATACTGTCTAGGTCGGCAAATGTAGTTGATAAATTTTTGCCTTTCGCCTGTATCCTGTCCATTCGCCTTCCTTGCACGTAGGACTAAAGATCGGATGGGGAATTTTTCTTTCGAATGTCCTTAAAATCTGTTCTGCTTTTTCGTTTATCTTTCAACATTATTGACTTAAAAGTCGTGAATTTTTTTTGGCGTTTGGCGCAACGTGAACATTTGGTCTACTGTCGATTTACTGGCTGGCAGTCAAACTGGCAAAACAGTGTCTTAATGGTCAGACGATAAGCAGCACCAAATCTTATGTTATTTTAAGTAGGGATATGTCACGATGACGAAATGGCGCGAAAAAGGACAACGAAAGATGAATATGCATGTTCGCGAAGTGTAAGAATACTCTGCAAAACCGAGGGCTAAAGAGTAACATTTTGCGCAGTAAAAGGTAGATTAAAACGTTTCAGAAAGTGTGCTGGAAAGGAAATGTTGAAAATCTTAGGATGTGTATGCATCGTGGGAATACAACTGTCAACGAAGTTTTCACAGATTTTGCTGCAGCTCATAATACGGTGATAAGGAGCGAAAAATTTCCCCAAAAAAGATTTACATAGATACTAGGCTATGCCCGGACGTTCAGACTTCCAACGCATCCGATCACATACTAATTGACACAGGACACTTTTCAAACTTTTTAGCACCAGCTCGATAAATAGTCCGGCTTTGCAATGTTAAATGGTTTAACCGGGGAGAGTCAAAGTCTTCAAAGCGAAAGGGATCTCAAATTGCCTATTGTCTATTCCGAAAGCTGTTTTAAAGAAAGGCGTAATTTGTTGCAAATATCCACAAGCATTGATGCAGGCTAAAAAACAAGCATCCAATCCCACCATTGGATGTATTCAAGAAGCGTTTCTAGAAGCTTCTAAGCGATTATGAACTGAGAGAGGAATAAAGATAATCCATCTTCAGAAGTGTGGATAATTTATCTAGCTACAATTATCAAGGCATACGCCTGCGTAACTTTACCCACAAGATCCGATCCCGGCTATGTAATGTGTGCACATGATGAAGCTTTTAAGGGTTCCGTTCCCAAAGAGTTCAAAAGAAATCAATTACTATGCCTCAGCTATCTGTTCGTCCTAAACCTTTATAGGAAGACACTTGCACTCACAGAAGGTTAAATGCTGTTGCCGCTACAACAACAAATAATAAAAATTATAAAAATCTAAAAATAAGACAATACAAAGAAAGTATTGCATGGTGACACAAATGTAACTACGTTCAAAAGCTCGGTAGCTAATAATAACTGGAACTAGAAAAAAAAAACAAAAGGAACTGAATTTAATTTGGAATTAAGATTTGTCTGATTCGGTTGAACTCTTCAATTGCTTTGCAAACTTTCCCTTCCTCAGATAACTTTTCATTAAAATTTGTACTGAACTAATGGATTATCGGTTGA
Organism: Orthonevra nobilis; assembly: GCA_963555765.1. NCBI lineage: Eukaryota > Metazoa > Arthropoda > Insecta > Diptera > Syrphidae > Orthonevra > Orthonevra nobilis. The sequence goes on from OY743225.1 coordinate 44,255,022, forward strand.
AAATGTCGTTATTGCAGGCAACTTCATTTCTATTACTCTGAGGTGAATTTTGACCATGACAGCTGTCACATCAGAAACTTCATGTCATTGTCTTATTAGTTTTGTTCATTGACGAAGATCTAGAGCAGAAATTCTCATATTCGAGCAAAATGTCAGATTAACGTCAGAGCAGAAAAGAGCAACCCATATGTACATACATACCGCACTTATCAATCACCAACGAAGTAGTGAAATTTTGAATTCAAATAAATATATTCACAGCTGATTTGACAGTCTGCTCTACTTCTGCTCTACCCCAAAAGTAGGAGCAAGAAATCTTGCTCTTTTCTGCTTTTTTCTGCTCGGAGCAGAGTCAGTGAACAAAACTATTATCTCAGTCTAGGTTATTGGTCATTAGTGAAAACACACAAGTTTTTGTAAAGCCGTAAAATGTCTACATTCGTGCCATCAAAACAACATTAGCGGGAAGTTTTAATATGCTTCTTTCATTCAAAGAAAAAAGCAACCGAAGCGCATCAATTGCTTACCGAAGCTTACCCGGGCTATACTATAGACGTTAAAATGTGTCAGCGGTGGATTAAGCAGTTCAAAGATGTTGATTTCGACACCGAAGACAAAGAACGCCCCGGCCAGGTGAAAAAGTTTGAAGACCATGAATTGGAGGCATTGCTCGATCAAGATCCGTCACAAACGCAAGAAGAACTTGCAAAATCACTTGGCGTCGCTAAGCAAACCATTGCCGATCGTTTGAAAGCAATGGTAATGATCCGAAAGGTAGGACATTGGGTGCAGTATGAATTGAAGCCACGAGACGTCGAACGCCGATTTTGCATGTGCGAAATGCTGCTTGAACGCCACAAAAAGAAGTGTTTTTTCATCGAATCGTCACTGGTGATGAAAAATGGGTACATTACGATAATCTAAAACGTCGGGCAACGTATGGACATGCCTCAACATCGACGGCCGTTCAGAATATTCATCGCGTGAAGGTTATGCTGTGCATTTGGTGGGACCAGAAGGGTGTTGTGTGTTATGAGCTGCTAAAACCGAATGAAACAATCACAGGCGAGGTCTACCGACAACAATTGATGCGTTCGAGCCGAGCACTGAAGAAAAAACGGCCGGAAACGGTCGCAAGACACGATAAAGTTATTTTGCAACATGACAATGCTCGGCCACATGTTGCAAATGTCGTCAAAACTTACCTTGAAACGCTCAAAGTCCAGACCTTGCGCCATCCGATTACAATCTCTTCCGATCGATGCAACATGGCCTGGCTGACCAGCACTTCCGTCATTTCGATGATGTCAAAAAATGGATCGATTCGTGAATTGCGGCCAAAACGGTCGAATTTTTCAGAACGGGTATCCATGAATTGCCAGAAAAATGGGAAAAATGTGTGGCTAGCGATGGGCAATACTTTGAATATTGAATTTAGATCTATTTTTCCTCAATAAAGCATTGATCTTTGAAGACAAAAAAAAACGACATTTTCAACCGGTAGTCCTATTAGCATTGAAACATCACCCACAAATTATTATTATTTTTATTATTGCTATTCTTGTTAAAAGTTTTACAAAGAGCAAAAATGATACTTGTGACCAAGCCTTGCTTTTTTTTGCAGAATTTAAACATAAACACTGTGAAAGGCCGCTTATGACAACTTCTTGTCAAATGTATTTTCCAAAATATTTCCATATTAGTTTAATCAAATTTGTTAGATTGCTTTTCTTTGAAAGATATTTACCATTGCTCGGAATGTTACATTTTGAGTGACTTTAGGTCATTTTGGAAATGGTTGAAAAGTACATAGTTTCAGTCGGGGGATTTCCGTCACCTCTTCCTTCCGAGCTGGGAACTGCTTAGCATAGGATAATTTTCATTCTTTTCGTTATGGCTTGAAAAGGATCACATTCATTTTGATAGCTTTTTTTTAGTGATAAACAAACTAAATCTAAGGAGGTTATGATATTCTTTTCAACCCTTTTTAATATACGAGTAATGCAATTTCATCCATGTGTTTTAACTTTGTCATTTAGCTTTCCATTGATGCTTGTTTACAAAATCAATTGCCTCATCAACATTTTCCAAGCACTTCCATGGGAACGTGGATCAAGAAATAGAGAAAGGGGCACATCAAAATTTGAAATGGACTCAACTTAACACTGTTTAAGTCGTTTATTTAGGCTTTAAAGTCAATAACTAAATAAGTTTAGTCAATTGGCTAAAGAAACATAATGTTGATGAAATAAAATTGAAAAAAAAATATATGAATTTGTCCGAAAACTTATGAACGGCAGTGTATATATTTACTGGAAAAAAGAAGAAGTCAAATTATCCCATTTTTCGACAGTTTTTTCGTCATAAAATTTAGACCATCCTGTCAAATTTAACCAAAAGCTTTCCAGGTGATCTTTATGCACACAAGCTTCGAATGAAACCAATTGAATGCTTCTCCTGGGACCACGAAAAGTGGAGATTTATAAAAATTTTGAATTCCGAAAATCGGACCGATTACAAGAACTTCCTGATGGGAAGTTGAGAGAGACTTTGTCCTTGGAGTGTCATATTTCATTCAGGTGCTCACATTTTATTTTTTTTTAAGGAAACGAGTAAAGCTTTTTTGTTTGCTTTTGTTTATGATACACAAAACCTTAATTTTTTTTTTGAAAAAAAAACAAAATGGCGGTCATTGTAAAGGGTGATTTTTTAAAAGCTATAGGAAAGTTTTTTTTAAAAAAAAAACACATAAAATTCAGAAAAATGCATGAAATCTTTATTTGAATCGATAGTACGGTCCATATAATTTAATGTTAGAAGATTATTTCATGCAAATGTTGACCTTGACTGCGCCTCAAATCGTCCATCCGCTTAGTCAAATTTTGGCATACTCTTTCCAACATTTCGGCCGGTATCTCACGAATTGAAGCGGGCTTGTCCGTATAGACATGAGCTTTAAGATAGCCCCACAAAAAATAGTCTAAAGGCGTTAAATCGCACGATCTAGGCGGCCAATTGATCGGTCCTGAACGTGAAACAAAATGTTCACCGAACTCGCCTCTCAATAAGTCCATTGTTGCGCGTGCTGTGTGGCATGTGGCGCCGTCTTGTTGTCAAGCAAGTCAAGCTCTTGCATTTTGGGAAAAAAAAGTTGGATATCATCTCACGATAGCGCTCGCCATTCACAGTTACGTCACGATTCGCATCATCTTTGAAGAAGTACGGTCCAATGATGCCACCAGCCCATAAACCGCACCAAACTGTGACGTTTTCTGGATGCGTTGGTAGCTCTTGCAATGCTTCTGGCTGATATTCACTCCAAAGCGACAATTTTGCTTATTTACGTACGTATTGAGCCAGAAATGAGCTTCGTCGCTGAACACAATTTTTCGGTTAAAAAAGTGGATCTTCGGCCAACTTTCCAAGAGCCCATTCACCAAAAATTTTACGTTGCGTTAGGTCGCTCGGCTTCAATTCTTGCACCAGCTGTATTTTGAAAGGCATCACACCTAAATCCTTCCACAAAATTTTCCACGTTGTTGAGTAACAGAGGCCCAATTGCTGCGAACGGCGACGAATCGATAATTGATGGTCATCATTAACACTGGCCGATACAGCTGCGATATTTTCTTCAGTTCGCACTCAACGTTAGCGTGTTGGTGGTTTAATGTCCAACAATGTAAATTTGGTGCGAAATTTAGTCACAATAGCCCGAATAGCCGCTTCAGTGGGTCAATTTAACTGACCATAAAAAGGAAGAAGCGCGCGATGAACTATCTTAACAGAGCACGTTGTTCGTTTGTAAGACGATTCATGGTTAAATTATAGACCAAACTGAAGATGTTTGACAGTGAAACAAAACACGAAACCTGCGTCAGCTGTTTAAACCAGTGTTGCCAAAAAGATAATAGGTAAAAAATCACCCTTTAGTTACAGGTCCTCAAATCGCGGGAGACATCACTGTCCCCTCTTTGGTGATCTGAAACGAAAATTCACAGCATAATATCAATCTGTGATCCTTTGGTCATTGAACAAAGGACTTTTAGTACAATTTTCGGAAAATGGCGGCTATTAAAAAAAACAATCGAATTTTCGCGTTTTATTTCGCATAAGAAGATAAATCATGAATGCAAAAATGTATCAATAAAAAAAAATGATCCGTCATTCCGTGAATACATATTTTCTGAGTTTGTTCTGATACGTAAATTACAGCGGTCAGGAGAATGTCAGCCATTTTTAAAAAGGCATCTCTCCCCTTCTTCTAGCTGCTCATGTTGAGTCTTTCAAGTCCCGCTGCTCAATCCGGACATTTTCGCTGCGCCGATCACCTGCCTCTCCCCGCGCTCGATCCGATTAAGAATCCGTAATAAAAAAAAAACAATATTTTTTTTGAAAATTTCAAGGACAAAGTCTCCCTTAACAAAACACACATTACGAGTAATGACAAACAAAAGCAAGGGTAGGGCACACTTAAATCCCCCACAGGTTACGCACGCATGTTGGCCTTCAGATAGTTTGTCCATGCCACTTGGCAGTTAAACTTTTGTGTTTTATTTCGTAGTCGAAAACAAACGTTCATTCAGCATTATCCTTGTGTTTTGAGGTCAAACCTCCATCTGCCATCACTCCAGATCAAAAATGAGTCCGCAACAAGAACTACCCGCGCGATTAATAATTTCATATCCAGGTAAGAACTCCAACCAACCCCTATTCCATAGATGAATTGAATTTATGAATTCACGCCTTTTGAAAGGTCTTATTTCCGTCATACTCAATGCACCAGCAACCCCGTATCATAATTCAAGAACACCTCAACCACGAGTATCTACAACAATTATTATTGTGGTGGCTGGCGCGATTGACGACTAACATACTCGTATCCCAAAGCAAGCTACCACTAGAGACGAAGAGAAATATATCGCGGCGATACTCATCGCGAAGCGCTATACAGAAACAGCAACGCATTGGCGGCCAGCTATTATGTACGCGTTCAGGTATTGAATTTATCTGACTAAAATGACTTACCGCGCGCTCGGAATTATGGAGAAGCCAGAGGTCTCCTTTCGAGAAAATCAGTTCGAATTTAGCTTCCATGCACGCATTACACGCGGTACGCTAAGAGGCAAAAAAATCGGTCACGGAGTGTTCCAAACAAAAAACACATCCATTAAATTATTCGTATTTTATTTTATTTTTTTTTCGATTTCTTGTTTAAATTTTTAAACTCAATTGTTCCATTGTGAGTGAGAGTGTCTTTTGTTGTTAACAAAAAACAAAAAAAAAAAAATGCTAAGGCTACAAAGTCTTAAATAACCTGGAGGCACTGTGAGAGGAAATCGAAAGTGATTTCATGTGATAACGTTTTTTTTTCTTTTTTCGTGTGTCTTTTTTTTTCTAATCGAGTCAATAAACGAACTTTCTATTCAGTGACCATGACCAAGACTATTTCGGAAAAGGTAAGTGGATATTTTCCGTGGTGCCTTTGAGTTTGTTCCAAAACCAAAGCAACCAGCTGTTGAATGGTGACATTGTTCGGTGTGACATTGTGAAGAACAAGATCAAGGTCATTGTTGGATCTAGGGGTTGTTAAATCATTGAGATTTCATGCGAAAGCTTTTGTATGCCGATGCCGGTATAAATGTCATTCATAAGTTCATTGTTGAATATTTAATTTTGAATAAAAGTGATCCGCGACCGGTTTTTTTTCTTTCTGGTTGAATTTTTCTATGGAACATTGTTTTGATTTTTTTTTTTAAACAAAAAAAATTCTGTTTGAATTCAAGAAGAATGAATGAAATGAAGAATGGGTAATGAAATCAAGGTATTTAACCATTCTTTTGAGCCTTTGGGGTTCTTTGTCATGTTCTTCCATCATATTTTGGTGCCAGTAGGCTTGTTGCACCCGTTCAAATGGATTGCGAGTTGGCGTGTCTGTAATGCCGTTTTTGAGTCACTATACTACCTCTACGAGACATTATAATGCTTATTCTGAAAAAAGTGTGAACAACATTCAGTGTAAAATTGGAACTGCAAAGAAGCCAGTAGAAGCCAGTCAAATAAGGACACAAAAAAGTTTCAAAATTACTGCCTTTTATCTTATTTAATTTATTATTTTACAATGTTTGTGAGTTTGTTTTTATGAGGTTATCTTTGAAACTTCACAATCTTCATTAATATTTTGGCAGGACCTTCAGGATGAGAATTGTCTTCACATTATCCTGCTTAAATAAAAGGCCCTTACGTGGCAACCAATTATGTTACTAAGGTATAGGTTAAGTAGATCCCACACCGCGAAAATGAAAAAATTCGGAGCCATTGCATCTGCTATTATTCTTTAAGGAGCACAAGGAAGAGGTTACCGTCTATTCGAAGAGGTCGAAAAATTTCTTCCTTTTTTTTTTGTTAGAAGAACACTCAAATTGCCGGTTAGTTCAGCCGAGTAGCTTCATTTAGAGATAGCTCCACTGTTCTAAGACTCTCTCAAACTTTACTTGGACTATGTGCTGCGAGTCATGGCAATGAGCGAAGATATACATCCGATAATAGTTCTTTCGCATTTGCTATTAACCAGCGGATCCTGAGTACAAAAGTGGGAAAGTTTAGCATCCGATTGCGAATTCTATCTATCGGTTTCTAACAATGAGCAAGTATTGTCTGTGAAAGATAAATTCGATAAATTCGTGAATAAAGCCCTGGCTTCGCAGCATAGAGCAGACTAACCCACTATATGCAAGATAAAACATACTTCGCAGCTGGCAAATCCACCGATATGATGAGCACAGTTTTAAAAATAAAAGTGAGGGAAAGGGGGAAACTCTTACCCCTGAATTTAAACCTACAGCGCCTGCCTTAACTTCCTACACTCTGAAGTTTATGTAACCTCAAGGAATGTGAGCAGTGTGTCCCATCCTTAAGGAATATTGCAAAAGGTTTTTTGGAGTTTGACCAAACGCTAAGTATACCCAGCGGGGGCAAATGTTGGGATTAACAGGGTTTTCCAATAAGGACCTGGAAACTTTTTTTTAAATAAAACTCAAACCATTTGAGATATTTTGAAAACTTTATCGGCTTAAAGCAGTCAAAACATTTATGAATGGAACTCGACTTCGTTCATATGGCCACTATGGGCACGTTTGCAGCGGTCGATTCGTTGGACCCAATTTTTCGATTACTCGGCCACTCTTTACGGCCGCTATTTCGCGTTCAATGTTGGCTCTGAGCTCTTCTAATGTCGTGGGCTTGTTGGCATTAACCAATGTTGGCCCAAAAAAAAATAATCTAGAGGCGTTTAATCGCACGAACGAGTCGGCCAATCGACTGGCCCATTTCTTGAGATAACACGCTCATCAAACTTACTCTCCAATAAATCGATTGTAAAGTATGCTGTGTGGCTAATGGCATCATCCTGTTGAAACCACATGTCGTCCAAGTTCATATCTTCTAATTCGGGCCAAATATAATAGGCGCAATAAGGCTGGCCATTCACAGTAACGTGTCGTTCATTATCGTCGATGAAAAAATATGGCCCAATAACGTCGACGAGACGCAAACCGCACCAAACAGTTATTTTTTGGGGATAAAGAGGTGATTCATTAAGCAAATGAGGATTTTAGCCCGACCAATAACTCATCTTTTGCTTATTGATGAACCCATTGAGCCAAAAATGAGATGATTTTGCGATGAAATTCATCATCTTTGCGCATCTTCTCTCGAGCCCAATCGGAGAACGTTCGTCGCTTCATTGGCTTCGATTCTTGAGCCAGCTTTTTCTTGTATGGGTGTAAACCAAGATCCTTACGCAAAATACGCCATAATGTGATCTGAGCGAAGCCCAATTAATAAAAAAGCCGTGGAATTGATTTTTTTGGGTCGTTTGCTACCGAAGCCTGAACGGCAGCGATATTTTCGACACGCTGACCAACTGACACGGCAGCATCACACAACGAATACGAAGACTCAAATTTTCGTACTAACCTTGTTATTGTCTGTCTACTAAGGTGAGAATTACGACCAAAAATTGGAGTTAACACACTTAAAGTTGTGGTCACCGAATCACAATTTCTGTAGGCAATTTTTATAATTTGCAGACGTTGCTCGTTCGTGTACTTTACCATGATTAGAAGGTTGAGTTTACTGAATAAATTGACATTGACAGTTCAATGATAAGGGAAAGGGTGCGTTCACAAATTTAATTCAAAATCGTCAAGTCCCTATTGGAAACCAGATACTATGTAACTACATTAAGAATGCTTTGCAGTTCAGAAGCTTTATCATTGGTGAACTTTTTTAAAACCAAAATGTGAAATTAAATATCTTTTTCTTTCACATAAAGGAATATTTATTTATATTATATATTATTATATTATTATATTAATTATATATGTTTTTTTTTTTTAGATAAATTTAATGAGAAAGAGTCTATAAAGTCTTTGTCTTACTAAGGTCGATGAAAAAACGGTCGATTGAATCCATTGATTTTTAATTGCTTTCTAGGAAAAGGTTTTAGAACTGAAAAAGTTCTTAAAAAAAGCTATGTAATGACATATGTCAAGGTTAATAAACAAATTGTTAAAATATATTAAGACAATTATACATTTAAAATTAATTATAATCTGTCAGGGTAATTTAAGGAGAGAACGTTAAGTTCTTATCAAATTAAAAATGTATGTAAATAAAAATTGTCTTTCTTACAACAGACATCGAAAAGACCTTTTTGAGTTGCAAAATTTTTCTACCTACACGAAATCTCCGCGAACGAAGTCGCTGGGGGACTGCTAAATTTTCTATTAAATTTGAAGTTGTTTTATGGACAAAAATTAAAGCAAAAAGGACTTCGTTGTCGGATCGGCCTTTGTCACAAGTATAAAGAGCTCAATATCGCCGTCAATTCCTACCCTGATTACAAATGGCAATTCAGCTGTCCAAGCTCGATGCTGATAAACCAGCTAGAATTAACGATAAAGGAGTTATCATCATTGGACAAAATAGGACTTAAACTTCATGTGACCATCTCAAAAATAAAAGTCCTGTATCGCTTTTAAAACGACTGCTACAGTGAGTCGCATTTTTTTCTTCGAACGATTTACCGCCCTCCATTCATCAGTTTAGGTGCGGCTCTTTAGTAGCTTATTGATCCACCTGCTGAATTGATGATTGACTCCTGCTTGCTGCTAATTGCAACGTTAGTTATAGTAAAGGGTCTTTCATTGAGCGCTTCTTATCTTTAAATTTAAATAAAAAAGATGAGATGTTTTCGACATTTTTTCAATTGTTTGAATGGCGCATTCGAAATGTCAATTTTTCCATGACTCAGGCGCATAAATCAGGCTGACCATTAGCATGGCATGTTGGCTTAGAATAGACCTGAGACTTCAGATAACCTCACAAGAAAAAGTATAATGGCGTCACATTGCACGATCTTGGTGGCCACGTGAGATGACCATGCCCTCGAATCGCTCGTGCAAAATTTCCAATGTGGTGTCAGCTGTGTGGCACGTAGCTCCATCCTGTTGAAACCACATGTTGTTGGTATCCATATGATCTAATTCAGGCGAAAAGAAGCTGGTTATTGTAGATCTATACCGCTCGCCTTTGACGATTGGGCCCCATGGCTGCAGATGAACATACGTTTTGTACTGACACACGTCCAAATTACGACACAAAACTCGCAAAGTTCTGGGCTGCGAAAGGCAGAGATTTTTCGAGCGACGCGAAATCAATTGCCTCGGATTCTCCTGCACACTCTCATAGACAGCGGCGAAGTTTTTGGCAGATCTTGCGTTTCGTCGTCGTACGTTTGTTGTTTCACCAGTGGACATAAATTTATCCATCACACTACGAATAGTACCCTCGGAAGGACGATGGGCGAACAAAACACCCCTTTTGATAAAACAATTTTATTTTTTGCACGTGTTGTTGAACGTCCTTGGTGAGAGGACAGACTGAATAAATGACAGCCAATTTGACAGATATAGCTTCAACAATGGCCCCGTTCCAGCACGCCGTAGCGCAGATCCGCTACGCGAAAAATGTACTGAGATGACAGCACATCCTGTAGCGAAAGGTAGCCAGTCGCTACTGGAAAATTTAAGGGATATTTGAGGGAAATTTTGAAAAGATTTCTTCGCTACGCAAGGAATGCTGTCAAGTCCCATTTGATTTGCTAGGAAACGTGACATCATATTTTCTGTTGCTCCAAATGCGTTCCAGAGAAATTTCCCCGCAGCGGAGCAATATACCAGTTTAGCAAAGGCGTGCTAGAACGGGGCCAATATGGCCGCTATCAACTGTCAAAGTTTGGAAGTCCCTTTTGGAAGACCCTTTATTAATGGCGCCTTCAATATTGGGAAATGCACAAAGTATGTATTCTTTGTAGACCAGTGAGGTCTCATTTATTGTGGTGCGGGGCCTTGCACCATGACATCCTTGTGCGCTTTATTTTTTCACAAAAATGGCGGGGGTTAGATATAAAGTATGCATATTGCCGTTGAGTATGTATATGGCGACTTTAATGTTACAGGATTACCAAAAACCTGTGATAGGACGGGCCGGTAAAAATGCCCGACGTTATTTGACAAATTAAACCCGAGAGCTCCTGCCTAGTGGTCCGTACACTTACCACTGAGACACTAATGTCCATTAGGTTAGATGCATTTGTGCCTAATCCGCAAATATGGTATTCGCGTCTCTTGCAGTTAGTTTTACTGTTCCAATCAACTCGACCGTATTTTGCCTTTGACATTGTGAACAAAAAGTTGCTAAATTGAAAATGTTTTCAAATTTTCGAAAACTGTGCCTGATGGCCGTCATGTGTTTTCCATGTTAAAAAATAACAAAAAAATAATTTCTTTTGGCACGAGCTAAGTAATTACTTATGAAGCATCTGTTACGCACATAACGTCAAGTCTTTCGACACATTGTTCATATAAACTGCAATAAAAATTTAGCAAATGGATCTGCAAGATCGCGCTACAAATATGGTCAGTGTCTGTATAAAATCTGCGTTATTTTTTGGCATTTTTCCAAAGAAACATTTTTACTATTTTCGAGAAACTTATTCGAATTTTTTTTTTAATTTATTTACAGTCGACTTTTCGCGAGTTTATTTTTTATTCTTTTTACTTAGTTAAAAAAAAAAACTTTCTCACTTTTTGTCATAAGATTTGTAAATTTTATAGGAAACGAAAATAAGCTGTCAATGTATTCATTTATGTCTTTTTGAAATTTTTTGTTGGTTGATTTTTTTTTTAAACTTAAGTAGGACACACTTAAACATTAAAATGCTGTTTTGGTGGGAGTTTTAGTGGCCTGTACAATGGCAAAGAGAAAATTTCGTGATATCAAATCGGATGCCAAGGAAAAGTGATCTTTTACGAGTTCATTCCCCTCATTCGGTCTTCGCTACTTTTGAAAATATAAAAAATAAAGAGTATGGTAGACGCTCAATCAATATACTTCAGAATTTATACTTCACTATTGGATAAGACTAGAATAGGGAAAATAGAAGCTGCGATGATCCAAGAAGGAATTACATCCCCTAAATGCCAGACTGGAACCGGAAGTTTTGCTTTCCAAACTAAATCCACATCATTCGAAAGCTCGTAAAGTTTGTGGATGTACGAGTAACTTGTCCATGGGATAATCCTGAAACATAAAACCACTTTTCGATCGTAGAAACAAAGCTAAGTCCCGACGGAAAGAGTATCTCTACGGCTCGCTTTTAATTAAAATCTAGCGGAATAGCGCATTGAAGTAGCTTTTCGGTCGATCGAAGTCCAAGCCAATCTGGAACCTTCCACCACGGTATAAAAAGCAGGAATAGGAATAGACCCAGTCTGAAGTCTGAAGGAATAGACCCATTGTATCTTGGGAGTAAGTTTAGGCTAACGACCATTCCATCCGTCTGATGAAAGTCAGATTGTTTTTAGCATTGGATTGTCAAATGTCCATTGGGGAGCATATCTCTTTGAGGAAGACACGCTTTCTTAACCAAATTAGAGCTGGTCATTTACAAAGACTGTATACAGCCGTTTCGTCGTCTTCTAAAAAGAGTCGGCATTCAGGGGTTGTACTGAGTCCTAATTTGGTTGGATGTGATCTCAAGCGGCAATGGCCGGACAAAACGCTCATTAGCTTTCTAATGTTCTCCTTGTTGAGTTTAAGGATTTCTCCGTAAGAGAAGGGATTGATTATTAATTTAGATTGTCTGAGTCCGGATAGATTTGCTTTAGCTTGCTTTCCCACTTATTGCTCAGACCTGTAGCTGTAGTCCAGCTTACGCCGAAGAAAGGTTCGTGACCAGTGAACGCGGTTTTTGAACCAGCTCTGGCTATTTCGTCCGCAATTTTATTACCTTCGATTCCATGATGACCTGGAATTCATCCTTACCTAACTTTGTTATATTGGGCTAGGGATTGTAAGGCGTCGTAGCACTTTTTACACATCTTATCTTATATGGCACAGGATCCTAGGGTAGTAGTTCAGCCTGGAAAACATTTGGATGCTTTCCCACGGGTATAGAGTTTTTTGTGTTGAGTAATTAGACACCGGCACTTACTCCATTTGGTATTTTTGAGCCGTCACGGTTAGAAATGTCTGCCTCAAAGATACGCCCGAGTCCGTATGTTGACTTCATACTATCTGGGATCGAGCAGAACATGTCTTTATCCGTGATGGAATTGATCAGCCTCAAGTGTCCCGTTTGGTCATCTGGTTTGTTTATCAAAGCCAGTTGCATCTTTAGGGCATTCCTAGCGGCTATTTTCGTAACAAAAATGTCAAGAGGAGACAGTCCAATGAAAGCACCATTGATGCCCAAACAAGCTTCATGTTAGACTTTTTCCGGCTTTTTAGAAGTTTTTGCCAGAAAATTATCTTAGGTTTGAAACCCCACCCCTACCGTAGAATCGCTTACATGCCCACTTGGCCCTGGTGGCTTGATATGTGAAGTTCAGTTCAGTTTCTTATCCAAGATCAGGAATGAAAGAAGAATTTTTCTTTTTGATGTCTATGGAAGCAACTGTGATAAAAAGCCTGATTTGAGAAATCGGAAATCTGTCAATTGGTGATGCCTTATACACCACCCCATCGGTATCACTGGACACGTTCCAATATCTTCTGTCGCTTGATCTTAAGACTAAATATCAATCAGAACGCCGTCAGCTTTAAAAAAAAAAAAATTAACCAAGTGAGTGTTGACTCATAACCGAAGGGTTCCGCGCCTATGCAACACTATGTTTTATAAATTTTAGATTTCTTTTACTATCGCCCGCAAGATTAAACCAGACAAAGTAAAAGGTCGACATCGGTTAACTTGTTACTCCAAAAAGAATAAGAACTTCCAAAATAAGGATAAAGAACGATCACAAGATTAAGCGGTTATTTGATGCAGACTTATTATGGAAATGTGTGAAGCTATGATTCTGATTTTTATGATTTGTTTTGGCAAATTCATGCAAGGAATTCATCTCCAACCGAGTTCGAAATTAATTGATGAACGTCAAAATGTACTGGTGTTAATGCGAACTCCAATTTCTCACGCTAACGCGTGTCACATCCTTGTACGTGTTTTGCTATCGCAACTTCAAGAAATTGCTCAAAAGATTGAAAAATATTTTGTGCCTTGTGTGCACAAATTGCGTTATCAACACACACAACGTCATTCAGTGTTTATATTTTTATTTATTTTTCTACCCATTGCTTAAAGTAATTTATTGTAATGCCGGGATAATCTTAACTCAAACACACATCAAAATCACATGAAATACTTTTTTTAATTATTTATATTTTTAAAAATTACATTGCATTTAATTTTTTTCAAGTTGCGAAAAATGGCGCCACGAATACATAGATTTGAAGTTCCGTTTAGTTGCGTAGAAATATTTTGACTTTCGTTCCACAATTTTCCAACGAGTAATCTTTTGCAAAATTTATTTTTTATTGTTTTTCCTATTGGAATTCATATCTGATGGACGAAATGATTGCATACTTTTTAAAGTTGTTAAGCTGCTACATGAAACTCGTTGTCTACTGATAGGTATTAAGACACTTTCTATGTATGGTTACCCTTATTTATTTTTAACTTAATATAATTTATTTTTATTACTTGTTGTTGTAGTGACAATAGCAGTACACCTTATGTAAAAAGTGTCTCTCTATAATGGTTTAGAAGACACAGCTATGTGACAGACGGATGGACAGAGGTGGCTAAGAAATAATAAAAATTATATTTTAGGGATCCTTGCCCGAAGGGTCCAAAGAAACCCGGATAAAGAAATGTTCCTGTTCTTAAGGGTAACAAATGGTACGGCTTTTAAGCCATTCTAGCCATTAGTTGAGTAGAAAGCAGCTGGTCCAGTACTTTTACATGAATTTGTTGTAGGAAAATCTAGGCAAATATATTTTTGAGAACCTGAAAGTGATTTTGCTCGAAAGAAATACTGAGGTTTATGTTGTGATAAAAGTTTCTTCTCGAAAAGGTCCCACAGGTATCGAGATGAGCCCACCTTGGTGACTTATGAAGTCTAAAAATCGAACCTTACCTTAGTTCATTGTATTCCTAACAACATGCGTTATTCAGAAATAATTTGTCTTAATTCGTCAAGAATAGAATGATTAATTTGTATGTTAAAACTCTCCGGTCCGTAGCTAACCATAGAAATAAAGGTTATTGAATGGTCTTTTCAAAACATTCTTCCTGATTATCGCAGGAGCTTTCCAACCGTTTGTGGGTTAAGTAACATCAAAATAGGTGTCTTCTTAAATTCTTTGTATCCAACAGGATAATAGAGATACATCCTATCCATAAAACAGTTTTTCCTCGCAAAAATGTTAACAAGCATTATTCCTAAATCGATTAAAGGCTGATTGCAAAAAACCTTGTATCAAGCTAAGGTCATGTGTATCGGATGACTTTATGAGAAAGTTTATACGGAAGCGCAATGCAAAATCAATGACCTATAACAATAACATGATCTTCGAGGCCTAAAACCCTACTACCCAAATTTTATGAACTGCGAGATGGGGGCAGTTTAAGTAAAATTCTTTAAAGCATAAACAAGATTTCGACCTCAAGTAGAAAAAAGTTAAAATGACAAAATCGGCAATCGGTTTTGGTATTTCGAAATTCTTGACAGTGTGTTTTCTTTGACGATTCTCAGCCAGCCTGAGTCTTTTTGTTAAAAAAACAACAAATTCTTTGAGATAAGCCGACGACACTCACGCACGAATTTTGTTGTTTTCGCACTCCACATTAAAACTGCCTTGATTGTCATGTGGATTAATAAAATACCTTAATAACTCTAACACGTTGTAACGATGTAAAATATTTATAAATAAAAATTAGCATAGTTAGTGCTTATTTTATAATACTTTAAAGTAGATGGTGGTGGCTGTTAACTAGTGGAAAACTGGTTCAAAAGTGTCAACATCGCTTGGAGCCGCAGCAATTTGGTGGAACGTATTAGCCAAATATAGTTTGTTGCAACAAACTGTTTAAGATGTGTTAATATCATAAGATACGTCAAATAATTTAAAGATGACAATTGTTATCATCTGGCGGACTGTTGTTTTAATGACGTTCAACAAGCCCCTGGAAAGGTAGAACAGAAGCTTTGTTATTTTTTATTAAGCTACTTGAGTTAGCAATTTTAGTTGCGATACGAAAATTGGATGGTGCTCATTTCGATTTTGGGGTGACAAATATGTTTGCGTATTTTGAAATATAGTTTAAAAATCTTTCTAAAAAAAGATGCGATTCAAATGACGAAAGTTTCATTTTTAAAATGGTCATGAAAAGATCTAATATTAAAAATATCTTTCACTGCCTACAGCTGTTCTACCAAAGCGGAAAGACTTCTACTAGGCAAAGTGCTAAACACTAATCTAGAATAAAATGTTAAACACCAATCGAGAACAATTTTGAGAAAAATTGAAAAAGCGAGTTTTCGTGGATTATTGCTTGATTGGTTTCGGTCCTACCTCTCTTATCGATCTCATAGAATTCAAATTGGAGAAATGAATAGCGAAACTATTTTTTTTTTCGAATCGGCGTGCCTCAAGATTCTGTAATGGGACCTATTTTGTTTCTCTTATGTATAAGCTTTTTAAAGCTATTTTTTATGCTTTCGCTGATGATGTTGGTTGTTTTTATAGCTCTGAGATCTCGAAATTTGTTGACGACCTGCTTCGCCGAACACAGAAAAGAAAAATAATATTTTTTAAATCTATCAATCAAAGTTTGCTTTAATACTATTCTTTCAAGCGCCTGAAAATGCACAGGTTGAACTTCAAACATTTCTTACTCTACCTTTTGTAGTCGTTTATGTTGTGTCGATAATTGTTCTTCAATTGAGAAGAGGATGAGTTCAAATATTTTGGGTTAACTATTGATGCCAGGATGAGCTTTGCTAACGTTACTGTTTTATTAAGGAAGTGCAGTTTTATTTTTTTAAAAATGTTTGCTCAGCTCAACTGCTTGGAGCTATCAAAGCCTCAACATGGTGTCACTTGCTGGGGAGGTCTATATATGAACAAAATCATGCCTCTTTTGATTCTGTAAAACAATGTTTTAAGAAAAAATGTGCCGTGAACGTTTGAAGTAAACAATTAACGTAGAAACCAATTTTGTTTCTGTATCAATACTGCAGGCTTTGGGAATTATTTAACACAGTGGGTGTTGGATCTTATCTTTGCTGCATATCAAAACCTTTTTCTCTTATGTCACCTTTATTTTTTATTTCTTCCAAAACTATTTAAAATGTAATAAATGGAATTGAATATCCCCCCCTCAAGGTTAAAAGGGATCTTCATCGTCGCATGATGTCATTATAATATTTTAGAAGGAAATGGTAAGTACAATTTCGGTGAGCGGGACTTCTTTCATATTCCAAAAGCACTGCAGCTCGGGGTACACCTGGTCTTTAGCCAGTTGCCTCAAATTGCGCTAAGTTGGTTCAAATCTTCGTGAAGCAATCCGCCTTAAGCCTGCTGTCTCTCTGGCTTAGATTCAAAGACTCTTCAGGCCTGAGCGTTCATTTCTCTACTTTACATGTTCCAGCTAACTGATGATACCTGGAACTTCAATGCTAGAACCATATCGCTGCAAAGTCTTTGTAGTTCTTCTTTGAACCTGTTCCTCCATACTATTTTTACGCAAAGCGAGCAAAAAATCACTAGAATAATTTTCATCAGCCTCTGCACCATATAGGACGAGCTTGATAGTTAGTTCTTAGCTTAGTCTTACATTTGTCTTCGTAGCCCAACAGCGCTTAAGAATAAAGATTCTCCGTTTTATTTCTGTGCTAGTTTTGTTGCTTGAATCTCTTGCGCATTCTAGTCTCTTACCAACACGAGGTTAATATGGTATATGCCTGTGTTGTGTGACCTTTTCTGAAGACTGACAACAAAGTCTTCTAATAATGATGAATGAAATACTGCGAATTGAGTGAATGAAAATAAGTCGTTATCTTATTCCCCGCCACTATTCGGACTCGAACCATAGCGCAATTAATTCCTTGCAAGAAAGTATTTCTTCTCGAGTGCTTCCTCTTGACAATCGAATCGGTTTTTAGGCGTTGGTGCAGTGTTGCCGAGGTTTCTGTTGCATTCGTAGAAAGCTACTAAATAAGCTATTATTATTCTCAAATCGCTTTGGATTCCAGAATGACATCGAGTCTACTTCTATTCAAAACCACCCATTGCATTTTAAAGGGTGTTAATGTCGAAAATGTCCTTCTCCTTATGAATACCACCATAACGATTTTTTTTGTATAACTCCTAGTTGGGCCAGTCAGACAGTCAGTGCTCTCGTCGTTAAAAGCCATTTCTGTATTGCGCTTTGAATATAGCTTACTTTTGCAGAATTTAGAAGCTGGTCGGAAAAGTTGGTAGAGCGCCTGCCTTTCAATTGATTCAATTGATAGGTCCCATGTTCAATTCCTAGAGTGGTCTAGTTTTTCGAATCTTGTCCAGTCACCATTTGCCATCGACCAGCGACAGTAGTCTGACGGCATTGTTGTAGTGGTTGCTGTATCGGCTTTATTCCTAATTCATGTTTTCAAAATATTTGTTCGTGTAGATTTTGTGCAAAACACTGACAGCGAGGTGTTGACCTAAATCTTCCAAACTTTCAAAGTTCCTATATCAAAAATAATGTCCCAAAAATCCTGCGAATTAGGTGAAAGCTAATAGGTCGATATCAAAATCCTCCGTCCCGTTTCGGGCTCCACCCACGGAAGAGAGTTGAAACCAAGTACACTTGAGTTTCTTGAACCACTACAAAAAACTTTTCATTCTCCTTCTAATTCTTCCGCTCGCTCTGTGCTACACGCATTATAAGAGTATTAATATCCTCTTGAAGAGCGACCAAATAATTGGAAAAAAACAGAGTATGGTTAAGTCTTGGAGCTCTTACTATGTGAGCTGTTGACTGGAACTGGAACAAATTTGTCTTAAGTTAAGTAACTCTGATTAATTCCTTGTCCGGATACTGCCAGAACTGACATCCAAAGGTTTTAGGAGATACACTGCAGTATTTGTTTTAGCACCTGTGAAGCATATTGAATTTATCGGGTTCTCAAATGAGGACTTGACAGCTTTGAATTTTATTTGTGAACGCGCCCTTTCACTTATCACCGAGCTGTCATTGTCAATTTATTCAGTAAAATCAAAATTTTCATCCTGGTAAGTACACGAGCGAACAACGCCTGCAAATCATAAATCCTTGTCTACCGAAATTCGGAGTCGGTGACCGCAACTTTAAGAGGGTTTACTAAATAATAAGGTTAGTGCATGCATTTAAGCCGTTCAATTACACGGCGTTCTCAAGAACTGGGCATCGCTCAGACCACATTATGGTTTATTTTGCGTAAGAATCTTGGCTTACATCCATACAAGACCAAGCTGACTCAAGAATTGAAGCCGATGGACCATTTGCAGCGACGTACGTTCTCTGATTGGGCTCTGCAAAAGATGCGCCAAGATAATGAATTTCATCGCAAAATCATTTTCAGTGACTAAGATCATGTGTGGCTCAATGGGTTCGTCAATAAGCAAAATATGCGTTATTGGCCTGGTTAAAATCCACATTTGCTTAATGAATCACCACTTCATCCACAAAAAATGACTGTTTGGTGCGGTTTATTGGGCCATATTTCTTAGTCGACGATATCGATCGTCACGTTACTGTGAATGGCCAGCGTTATTGCGCCATGATCACCGATTATTTTGGACCCGAGACGAAGATATGGACTTGGATGATATGTGGTTTCAACAGGATAATGCCACAAGCATACACCTTACAATCTATTTATTTTATTTAAAAAAAAAAGTTGTCAAGTCCTTATTGGAAAACCCTGAACTTGTAATCAAGCAATATGAATACAAAGGCATTGTCTGGGCCGTAGGCAAATAATTTATTTTGACCATGAAAGATGTAGAAAGAGTCTATAGAAAGGACTTTTTCTACGATTTGTAGGGAAATTAAGCGCACTTGGTGTACATAACCTAACCTTCCAAAACCTAGTCTTACCATCAATAAAGCTTAAATTTATCGTACAGTTCTTTTCGTTTACTTTAAAAATCCAGGTTTGCAGCTTTAATTTATTTTTTTTTATTTTTTATGCAAAATCATTTAATAACAATTTGTTCTCAAACATCGTGTGAGTCCGTATCGTGTTCAACAGGTTCTCATCGCTTGTCGCGTGTCCTTAAAGTCTTGCGTCAGAAAAAAAGTGAAATTTCAAATAAATAAGTCGAGAAACGCAGTTCAGTTTTGAAGAATGATAGGGGCATTGGCCGCAAGAGCACCTAATTATTTTTTGTATTTTAAAATAAAGGTCATGGCAAAAGCAGTTAAACTTTGAAAATTATGCGCACCTAGATTATATGGCAAAAGGATTCAGGTTCTTTTTTATTACTCTTGATACAGGTTTAAGCTTCACTGAATAACTTGATCGGTTTTGGTGGTAGAGTGATTTTAAATGAGTCCGGATGACAGATGCATTTTCATCAGCTTTCAACCCGAGGTGAACGACACTATTAAAAATTCAAGTAAGGCCTTAAAAGTGAATACAGGTTTCTATGCTACCATATGCCATATACGGACTACCTAGCATTCCTAAGACAAGTGAAACATCCGAACACAATGAAAGAGTTCATGTAGAATTCTCGGTTACATAAAAGAAAATAATGAAAAAGGAAGGAATCTTGATAAAACCCAAGAGGATTATGCACGAGGGTATCATGCATTCAAATGTCTAATGAAAACAACTTTCTTTCATGACCTTAAATAACAACAATGTGTAGATCACTGTCCTATTAAATTGCAAGGAATAGGTGTTAAATGCAAAGGACTAGCATCTGCAAGTCTGGGTCATTTAAATGACTTAAAGACACAGTGAATCCGAGAAAAGTAAATAAAATAAAAACACTAAGACCACTAGTCGATCACCAAAGCAATCTTAAAGGCATAAAGATAACTTAACAAACGAAGAAGGAAACCCCGAAAGAAACACTTTAAACGTAGATGGTTTAGACGAATCATCGGAGTCAAGACCGGGCTTCACTGCGCCAACACATCTGTAGAAAGTGCAAACCATTCGGAAGCCCCGGAGGCATTCCTCTATTTCAGGAACTCAGGGGAAAATCTCTGGTTCAGTAGAGCGCCACAAAAAAGATGCGTTAATGAAACACCTTAAGTTCTTTTTTTTTTAAAGCCAAACCTCTGGCAAAGTGGCAACACTGCGGTTTGAAGGAATAGACCCATTGTATCTTGGGGAGTTAGTTTAGGCTAGCAGACATTCCATCCTTCTGATGAAGTTCAGAATGTTTTTAACATTGGACTGTCTAATGTTCAATGGGGAGCAAATCTCTTTGAGGAAGATACGCCTTCTAAACCAAATTGGAGCTGGACATTTAGAAAGAATGTGTACAGCCGTTTCGTCGTCTTCTAAAAAGGCTCGGCATTCAGGGTTTGTACTGAGTCCTAATTTGGTTGGATGTGATCTCAAGCGGGAATGGCCTGAGAAGAAGCTCCCAAGCTTTCCAATGTACTCCTTGTTGAGTTTCAGGATTTCTCCGTAAGAGAAGAGATTGATAAGTAATTTAGATTGTCTGAATCCTGATAGAT
Source organism: Orthonevra nobilis (assembly GCA_963555765.1). Classification (NCBI taxonomy): domain Eukaryota; kingdom Metazoa; phylum Arthropoda; class Insecta; order Diptera; family Syrphidae; genus Orthonevra; species Orthonevra nobilis. The sequence continues at coordinate 44,276,149 of OY743225.1, forward strand.
TTTCCCAGTGGGCAATGCGTAACTTGCTTTCCCACTTATTGGTCAGACCTGTGGCCGTAGTCCCGTTCACACCGCAGAAAGGTTCCGGACCAGTGAGTATGGTTTTTGAACCAGCCCCGGCTAGTTCGCCCGCAATTTCATTACCTTCGGTTTCATGATGAACTGGAACCCTTCTTAACCTAACTTTGTTATATTGGCCTAGGGATTGTAAGGCGTCGTAGAAGATGACAATGCCTTGAGCCCTGCCTGGTTGTCTGAATATATTAGAATTCTGGCCCTTTTATGGCCTTTTGCAAGGTTTACTGTGGCACAGGATTCGAAGGCTTGTAGTTTAGCCTGGAAAACACTTGGATGCTCTCCCATGGGTATAGAAACTTTTGTGTTGGGTCCATAGACACCGACACCTACTCCATTTGCGGTTTTTGAGCCATCAGTAAACTAGATTAAGTTTCTGGGGTCGGGGGCAGCTGTGTTGCTCGAACAATGATCGCGGTAATGAATGTCTACCTCAAAGAGACGCCCAAAGCCTACAATCTGGGATCGAGCAGAACATGTCTTTATCCGTGATGAAATTGATTGGCCTCACGTGTCCCATTTGGTCACCTGGCTTGTATTTCATTGCCAGTTGCATCCTTAGGGCATTTCTGGCGGCTATTTTCGCAACAAAAATGTCAAGAGGAAACAGTCCAATGACAGCTTCCAGTGCTGCCAGCTATACGCTGGACTTTTTCCAGGTTTTTAGAAGTGGTTACTTCTAAAGTTTTGGGCCACCAAAAATATGGCTGCGTAGGTAATAATAGGTTTTTTTTTTATTTTATGCTTTTTTATTTATTAATCAGAATAACTTAATTGCTAGACAAAACTAGCTTAATTAACTGGACTTATCTTAATTACTTTATTTTATTTACTTACTGACCCTATACGGGTGCTCTAAGCTTAACCTTATATTTAAACATTGTCTTTCGACGTGATCGAACTTTTTTTGTGTTCTTGAAAATATGAACCGTAAAAAAAAATTACTTACACAAGAAAAAAATTTGCATGAAAATAATTAGTATTATTGAATTAGTAAATTAATAATTGCGAAAAAAAATAACAACTAAATTTTACATTAAAACTACCAAAATATAAACCTATGCTCTAACTTTACTTAATCTATCTCTTAATTTAATCTACTTCTAAAACATGTTTGTGCTGTGCTATTTATTTATATCTATATATATATATATACATATACATATATACATATATATATATATATATATACATATACATATATACATATATACATATATATATTTATATATAATTATAAAAATAATTAAAACAAATGAAAAAAAAAACAAAATACCTTTAATTTATTTTAAAGGTACTTTAACTGGACAAAAAAGAATAAAAAATTATATGCGTGAAGTTAAAAACGGCGGCGTTTCCTCTCCTTCGTTAAGCCACCAAAAGTGTTGGTGCTGTCTTAAAACATCCTCCTTGTCGTGGACTGATACCGCCCTATTGAACCGGAGACTCTCTGCAGAGCTGCAAGCGACGTCTCCATTGTACACCAGTCGCCTGTCCACACTTTTTCGGGCAAAGTGGAAAATAAGTGGTACCGCATTTTTATTCTGAATCAGGCCGTTAAGGTCTAAATAAAGGAAAGCCTCTGATGGAACAAAGCCGTTAAGGCGAGGTAATAATAGGTCTTACCATCATGATGTACAGCCAGTAAAGCATCTTAGGTTTGAGACCCCAAGTCCTACGGTAGAACCGCTTAAGGTCTACATAGCCTTGGTTGCGCATTTTGTGATGGACCTGATTTATGATTTCACTGGAGTATACCAGAGAGGTTCACACAATAAGAATTGGAGACTGAGTCAGTTGTCTTCTTATTGTGAAGGGAACCAGAACGGTTTTGCTGAGATTCACAGAGAGTCCTTCAGACTTGCATCATTCCAATACTTTCATTTATGCTGAATGCAAGTGACTGTAGTTCCATTTTTGGCTCTTATGACAAAAGCCAGATCATCAGCATATCCTATAGTGACATTGCCAATCTCATTGAGGTTCACTAAGAGGTTGTCTATGACCAATGACCACAGGAGAGGTGACAGAACACCTGCGTGGGGACAGCCTCTCGTTGCAGTGACTGACTTTGACACGCTTTCAAGCGAGGAAGTTATAACTCGATTTTCTAGCATAGATCTTATCCAACTGTTTGTCAAGTTGTCAATACCCTTCCTCTGAATTGTCTTTGTAATGGAGTTGTCAAAAGCACCCTCAATACCCAGGAAGGTACAGAGAGCAATTTCCTTAGATTGAAATGCCTTTTCAACAAGGGTGACCAGATGGTGAAGTGCCCCCTCAGTTGACTTTCCCTTCCTGTATGCATATTGGTTAGGGTGCAGGAGGGAGTGAGTTTCCAAGTGTCCCCTGATATGGCGTTCTATAAGTCTTTCCATGGTTTTCAGGATGGAGGAGGATAGTCCTATAAGATTTAGGTAGCTCCGGAGGTCTGTTTCCAGGTTTTGATTTAAAAAGAACGTCAACCTGTCGTCAGATCGGGGGAATATATCCCCAATTTTAACAAACTTTAAACAAAGCGATGAGAAGCGGTAGGATATGGTCCATGACTTTTTGGAGAAGGGCAGGAAAATGGCATCACCACCGGGTGCTTTGAAGGGTTTGAATGCTCATTCACCGCCCATTTTACGACTGAAAATACTGAAAGTTTTACTGGATAGACTTTTTTAACCGTGTAAGAACAGTTCGCCTTATGGTAGCTGTCAACTGGTAAGTCACCTGTAGTGGTAGACGAACCTGGGAAGTGAACGCTGAGTATCCGTGTATGGTCCGTCTATTAGATTTCTTAAGTTATCCTACATTATTTACATGATCCTTGCCAATGGTTTTGTGGATTCGTGCTGCAGTTGGCATATCAGCAATGTTATTGCAGCACTTTTTCCATGCAGCATGCTTGGATCTATTCAACTCAGAGTTGTATTCCGTGAGAACCGATCTATATTCGTTCCTCATTCTGGTTTTCTTGGCACGGTTAACGAGTTTCCGCGCTTTCCTCCTGAGCAGATGAAGTTTTTTTTTATCCCTCCATGGAACTTTACGCTGACACTTATTGGTTCTGAGGATGCTGCTCTCATGATATGAGGACAAAGGTATCTCGTTTAGTCGATTGGCTGTCTCGTCTAAGCTTCCAATGGAGTCAATAGCACGGGATAGCGTGTCGACTTTGGAGAGGACTTGGCTCCGACTTGGAGAAGTGACTGTGTTACTTTAGGTTGAATAGAATTACAGCCATACACATTCTTAAGCATAACATTGGGATATGATATATGCTATCCCAAAAGCGTACGGGAGTAAAGGATTTTCACTCATTTTTCCAGAGTGACAGCTACACTGCAACTTAAATACACAGGAAAGAGTCAAGAAAACGTATATAGCTATTTCCTGATGTAAACGAATTGAGGAAGAGTAAAATTAGGGCTGCACTTGCTACATTGATAGGCAGACTATGAAGGGGGACAGGTAAAAGACTCTGAAAATGGAAGAGAGGTCACAAAGAACAGAGTTGACTATCCGAGATATCATGCAGCGGTAATCAGGTTTTATCTTAGCCAAGATGGTTCAATTTCAGGATTACACAATATTTTATTATATCATTACAACAAAGAAGCGTTATTTAAAATATCCTTTTTGAATTCAACAACGTTAATTATACCCTTGATATGTGCAGGTGAAGAATTCCAAAGTCTGGCAGAGTGGATAAAAAACAAGGGATGTTGATATTACGCGTTCTTTGAGACCGGGAGAAGTTCAATTTAGTGAAAAGATATTCAGGCTTCCTACTAACGAGGATTCTATGCAGAAATGTTGTAACGAACAGCCCAAAACATTTTTGAAAGAAAAGATATTCGATCGTATCTCTTTAGCCCATGAAAGCAACCTGATATTTGTGCTGTGATTAGGAGTCAAGATTACAGAAGACCACCTCAGCGTACGTTATAAGAGGAACAAAAAGAGTTCCAACCAATCGTCGACGAGTTTCGATAGGAGTGATGGCAGAAGTGTACCTTTATTTACTGAGGCAGCCATATATGCGACCAACAACAATATTTATGTGGTCATGACGCGTAAACTTGTGGTTAATTACAAACCCTAAACTGGTTACTTTATCAATAAACAAAAGTTTAGTGTTGTGTAAAAAAATATCGGGTAAAAGTGTTGGGTCAAGGGTCCTTATAAAGATCGGTATAACGTGCGATTTTGCAGAGTTTATGCGAAGTTCAATAAGTCTGCATTTAAATTAACGGTAAGAGGTCGGAGTAAAGAAAACTGAACTTCATCGGTATACATGTTTACAGACAGATGGCAGTTCATTGATGAACATACAAAACAGTATAGGACCGAGTGCAGATCCTTGAGGAACTTTGAATTACACACGTTTTAACTCCGAAAATCTGTTTCCAACCACAACTTTCTGAAACCGATTACTAATGAATCGAAAGCCTTAGATAAGTCAAACAAGCAAAAAAGAATAAGGTAATCCTTGTTTAAATGAGTCCTTATTTCCTCCTTTCCTGGTTCAATAAAGAATCATAATTTAATTTATAAAACAGAGGTTGCTAGTTCAACAAGTTTTTCAACCAAAAAGGATTCGAGATAAAGCCAGGCTTGGGTAGAGAAAACGATAAAATTTTTCTTCCAACTTGTCTTTTAACTGAAGTTAGTTATTCGGATCGTTGCAAAATCAATTTTGCCGCAAAATTTTAAAGCTGGGCCTTAGAGGCACTGAACGAAGTTTCTTCTTGGGCTGCCTGCTTCAAAATCATCTCAAAAACGAGATTCCTACGACTCCATATGTTGTGATAAAAAACTTTTCAATTTCCTATCTTTGCCAAATAATTTACAGACTCTGGAAAAGTTAAACTAACGCCTTCTATCTTTGAATAACCAAAATGAGGAAATTGAGACTTCCTTGTGAATTAAACTGGTTCCACCGTATTTACTTCAACACTGAAGCCGCTCTTTGTTCTTGGATTGATGAATTTGTCAAGTGCATTTCGGAGGAGATGTTTAGATGTTTAAGAGCTTTAGATTTACAGTGTCTTGCCGAACAGCTTGCTTATAATTATGCTCTAAATACGACTTCTCCTCTATGAGCTCTTACTTTCCTTACCTATCTAGAACAATTAGATTAGCCGTCTGTTAGTTCCGATTCCAAAGTCTACATTACCGAATTTAGCTTCCGAAGTCACTTCAGTAAGTCAAGTGCTGAGATATGTTTTATATCAAGAAACTATTTCCGATAAGGAATCAATAACCACAAGAATAAAAAAAGAAAACTGCTCCAAATATGTAATCGAATAGCCTTCGACATAAATTCAAAAAAAATGTGATAGCCTTAATTCGAGTGTGATGCAAGCAATCTTCAAATAATAAATCAGTTTTTCGAAGAATGTTGTAACTTTTCTGTGACCTCCTGCTTCAAGTATTAAACAGTTATAGTTGCAGCTGGTCTGTCTTGATTTAGTGGCACTCGAGCTTGTATTCGAGTGGTCATCTCAAGTGGCGTGAATCAGCTTGGAGTAGAACTCATGTGGGATGCATGCAATCGATATAAAATGAATTTCAAACGCTTCAAAATTTAAACGGTGTTTCTTGGTCATTTGGTCATCGTAGAGTACATTACCGGCGTCACAAAGTTTTTTTATTTATACTCTCGAGTAAGGTTTCCAAATCGGACAGGTTTCATTGAGAGGAAGACTTGCATGCTTATCAGCCAATCGATCTTTGAAGAACCTGAGCCTGAGCTAAATCTGGTTTCTTTCTAACCAGTCAGGTTACTTTCTGTTCCTAAAATCAACCTTTCTAGCATTTGGGATTGCTCTATCTATGAACTGGAGTATCAGTCTTCCTTTTTTCGTGAACTTGGTGGCGACTGGTGTCCATTTGCTGGACGTGGTCGAGCAGTTGTCAATATTGGGAACCTTATGGAAGTATATATGAACTGGAAAGATCTCCAAGTTAAAAGTTTTGATTCCATTTTTTTTTTCGCACAAACTAAAATAGCATCAGTTGGCTTGGATAAGTGTTCTTCGGATCTCCATTGTCGACAGCGTGCTTTTCGTTTTATCCTGCATCTCTTTCCCGGAATCTGGTGAAAGTGTCAAACTATACAGTTCCCTAAATCCCGATTTAGGCCATCGCCTTAATGCTGGGCAGAAAGCCATACTGGTATTAGCCAAAATGGCTGTTGAAAAACGGACTTCAGACTTAATAGTCTATCTTAACTCGCAGGCTTACTATTCTTAAGTTTTTTTATTCGCACACTTATAACCTTTCTTGGTCAGTATCGTTTCATTTGAATACTTCCACAAGTCCCTGCGGATCACATTAGGGAAACGTGGAGGCCGAAAATTGTGAGACTACGTCAAGACTCTATTCTTGTTTGGCAGTATTTTTTTTTCTTTTTTTACCTAAATCGATACTCGATATTCAGCAAATCCAATTCGATATTTCTCGTCAAAATTGGATTTTCAGATGTTTGATATGAATTCGGAATTTGCTCTCATACTCTAGGGAAAGCTTAGTACACCACGTGACAAAGAAAAATACTTTTTCCCGGAAGGAGATCTGACTTCGAAGAATATTAACCACAAAGTTCCGTACCTATTTTTTTAAGAGAAACCAAAATTGCTGGTGCTACTTTCGCGTACCTGCCATATCGCGGGTTGATACCGCCCTGCTAAAATGGAGAGACTCTCCGGAAATTTGTGCGATGTCACAATCGTAGGTGAGTCGCCTGTCTACACTGGAATGGGCGACGTGGTAAATTAGCAGCACCTCCCAACTTCTCTGGTTCAAACCTTTGGAATCGAGGTAGAGCAACGTCTTTAGGCGCACACTCTTGTGGTACAAAAAAATTGAGGTAAAAAGCCCGGGAGATCAGGTAGTTGATCGAAATCATTACCCTGATCAGGTTTGCTCCATTCTAAAGGACCTCGTTGTGATAGAATTTTTTGTATTGCGACTCTGGAGCTCTATTAAAACGAAGCTAAGTTCTTACTTTAAAAAACCCAAATTTTTTCCATCGAATTTGCTGTCACGTTGAACCACACGGGACAGCCATAAGTAATCATTGGTCTGTCAAGAGCCATGTAGAAGATGACTTTCACCTAAGCATGGAGTTGGCTGCTATAAAACAGTTTATTTGTCATGACAAAAGTCGCCTTGGCTCTGGCTAGAGCTACATCTACAGTATATATTGATTAAGCTCAACACAATGGAGTCCTAGAAGGAATAGTCTCCGATTTCTGGTAGTTGATCTTCAACTTCCAGTCATCACAATAACGAGTTATCTATTAAGTTAAGTCTATATTCAATCTTCAGTCCCGATCTGTACGCAATAAATTCGTCTGAGTCTGCTATAGCATGGGTAAGAGACACTAAAAGAAAAGTCGTGGAAATTATAAAAAGTATCGAAAAATTAATCGCACCATGGTGTAGACCTCTTAATGATTCGAAAATTCGTAAAGGAGTAACATTGGAATTCTTCACAAGGAACCCTCTATTGGTAAGCTTGTTATAAAGCATCTGCAGCAGTAATTTGCTTACATCAAGCTTGTCTATTTGTAAAAGAGCGCTTCTACCCATACGGCATCGAAGGCCATTTGGTTATGGCTCTATTGACAACCTTTTCGAATTCCTTACTGATTGTCGGAAGGAGACTTGATTATTAACCCTTAGTATTGACCACAGATTTGCCAGGTTGGAGTTTAGGAATGGGCTGTACTAATGCTGTTTTTTTAATGTTTTTAATGACATCTTCCAGAGGCAGATGTCGAAGCACAATATTTCGTATCCCATCGATTCCTGTAGACTTCTTCTTTTTCAGTGAATCGAAGATTGCTTGAAGGTCTGCCTTGGAAATGAACGAAGGATTTCCCCTCTCAACAGCCAAATAATCGTCATTGAACTCGGTCAAACGTCGGTTTTCTGATCGCCATTTTTGGATATCATTTCGTGGTTAGGACATGATTTTCCAAATCATGGTTTGGGCCAATGCAAGCCTCATGCACTTCCTGAAAGGTCGCTCCTATAACCTTTGCCTGCGGATCTTCAATCACAAAATTTTTTTCATCATCAGCAACGTTTATCAGATCGATTGCTGTCAAAAACATACGTTCTTTGTCTGTCGTTCATGTGATCTTAAGACACGGAGGTTTATTTTAATTATTTCGTCTGGTTGTTGGATTTTACCGCCCGAATTTTTCTGTTCGAGTACAAATATTGGCCATATGTAATGCTCTGGGAATGAATAAAATTGGGGGTATGGGTGTATTTTACACGTGAACGGTTCCGCAATCAGTGCTGATGCGAAAAAAGAGCTAACTAAAAAAAGAATTTAAAAGTCAAAGTTAAAAAATTTTATATGAATTTTTTCTTCCGGAATGTATTTGAAACTTATGATCGGCAGTGTATACAGGGTGTCCCGAAATCACTCAAGGAAAAATTGTGCTACAGAAAGTGTCTATCTCCAAAGTAGCGACACTTATCGATGATTTAAGAAAAGTCTAACTTGACTCATGTTTATCAAAATGTATCTATTAATACTAATGATAGAAACTTTGTTCAAAGTTTTATTTTAAGAAGATATACTATACCATATGCAACTGAGTTTAAGTAATGTTGGTGTCTTTTTTGTTTCTCAGATATTAATTTTGCAGTGGTAATTTTTGATTTTGAAATCAATTTTCTTTGAAAAATATAAAAGAAAAAATAATAAAAAAAGAAATTAATGAGAAGTTTGCCAAAGAAAACCTGCAACATGTAAATCTTAAAAAAATGTGTTTTTTCCATCCATGTAGTTCGTAGAATTCAGCTTGGGTGGTAATTCAAAGGGTTCGATCAACTTGATTAAAATTACACCTGTCCACATATTAAAGCTAAATCCGTGTGTAGATTTTCCGCAGCGAAAATTTCTTTTTCCATCTCTTGTAAATTGAGATATGTTCGTCAAAATAATTTAGCTTATAAACTGGTTGTGGTCCAAACTCCGCTTTAGCAGCCTGTTACAAAACTGAAGCCTCTTTCTAAATCATCGAAAAACAGTTCTTGCACAGGCGTATGGTGGTATGAATGCAACTCTCTGTCTGGACACATTAAATTGCTGAGCATAACGTCTTATGCTAATGAATGGATTATATTGTACAGCGTTTAATATTCTTTCATCATCCATTTTAATTTAAGAGCTCCTTCGTGATAACGTGCACTTAAAACTGATCCAGTTTCTCTTAGCCTTCAAAAATTGAATGATGTTTTTTCAAGTCTTTTAGACCATTTTGTTTAGCTTCGCAATTAAGCTTCATATCTTATTGCCTAAAAATAATTATTTTTTGGAAAACGACACTTATTGTAAAGTGCTTGTAAAATGCTTGAAAAAAATCCACACAAACGTGTGTATCCACACACACATACATACATACACAAATAAATATTTTTAACTTCCCATCAAGAAGTTCTTGTAATCGGTCCGATTTTCGAAATTCAAAATTTTTACATTTCTCCACGTTTGGTGGTCCCAGTAGTCGGATTCCATGATTTTTAGAAAGATGTCTGTGTGTGTGTGTGTACGCACGTACGTTTGTTTCATTAGTTTCATTCGAAGCGTGTGTGCATAAAGATCACCTGAAAAAAATTCACAGGGTGGTTTGAATTTTATGACAAAAAAAGGGACATTTTCACTTGTTCAATTAAGACCAATTAAGTTTTCCAATAAAAAAAGTTCAAAATTAATTAAATTTATGATTTACAGCTTTCTTATCAGATAAAAAAATATGCATAAAAATATACACTGCCGTTCATAAGTTTCTGGACAAATTCATATAATTTTTTTTTGTTGTTCAATTTTTAAGCCAAAAGTTTCATCAATATTATGTTTATTTAGTCAATTGACTAAACTAAGTAAGTTACTAACTATAGAGAACGAGAGGCGGTCGAAATCTCGGGACTGAAACTATGTACTTTTGAACTTAATCGACATAAAGATAATCACGCTTTAATAGTCCGAGCACAACAAGTGCATCGTACAAGGTCGTAGAAATATTTTCAAAAATGAATTTAACAGGGAGTTGACATAAGCGATCCTCCACAATGTTAATATCGAAACAACGATTTAAATTTCGCAATCAAAAGCCAAACTCTGATTAAAATTTAACTTTTTCTCATCTTCTCATTTCTAAACTTTTTTTACTAGAATAGTAATAATTTGTAAGTGACGTTTCCTTATTAGCTCAGATCAATTTCAACTTCTGGATGCCTGTCCCTAACAAGTTTAAACACTTATTTGGTGAAGTTGAAAAACAACTTCAAAAACAAATTCAACTTTCAATGTAAAATTTGTCGTAATATAGCTCCAAATTTGACACATCTTATCTTAACGTAGAGTTCTATGATTTTAGAGCGATGCCTGTGTACCACTATGTGCCTACAGAAGACTTGCTAAGAATTTGTGTCGTTGGTCCTATATTTTTTTTAACTTGATTCGTTATAAGTTGGTTATTTTTGTCACAGACAAAACAATTTCAGTAACAATCTGATTGCACAATTTCCATTCTTTTGGCAAACAAAACTCCTACACAAAGTGGTCACTAAGAAAATAAGCATTAAATGAAATTCAGAAACTACCCTCTCTTGTTTTCTATTGACCAGAACAATAAATGCATTCGACCGTAAGTTGGAACAAACGGATTGTAAAACAGCTAAATGCTGTAATTGCCACGCGTGACAAATTTTCAAGTGTTCTAATTGGAAGTTTTAATTTCGTGCACAAAATTCTCAAGCATGAGAAACGCGCGATCAACGATGTTGACATATAAAGAAACAGGGAAGAGGTTCGAAAAAACAATTATCTCAGGGTTGCAGACCCCAAACCAAAGCCTACAAAGTTCAAAGCGGAAAAATCATAGTCGAATTGCAGTCAATGCTGAGGACTGTATTAGACGACGCAGGCCAACAGCGTCTACCCGACCTAGACGAAATAGATAGCAATAATATGTAAGCTAAAACTTTTCAATGCCACGGCAGTGAAACAATAAAGCATCAAAGATGAAAATGGAATCTAGCGTGGTCTAGTAAAAGCCTAGCTTTAACTTCATCTTCAGACCAAATCTTTTCATTACTAAGCAAATACGACATCTTTTCGATGTATTTTGGAAGCTTTTTCCCATGCTTCAAAAATTTCCTTACGAGATATAGTGGATGTCATACTGGAAAAGCGAAAAAAAAAAATTATGGCGGTCGCAAAAACGCGCAAGATGTGACAGATTCATTTAAATGTAGTCTTGCGGCGGAATTATGTAGAATAATTAACTTTAACTCTACTTGAAAAAAGAAAATATTTAATTTTTTTTTTAAAATACTTGCAATGGAAATAATTAAATAAAAATTAATATATTTTACCTTTAAATATAGTTTAATAATAATAAAAAAAATTGTAACAAAAAAATTAAAATAAATCTTTTATAAATTAAAAATTATAATTAGCTTAACTGGTTTAAGAAATTTTCGCAGGCAGTAGAAAAATTGTGCTAAAAATTCATATCATTAAACTTTTGGCGGCTCCGCAATCTAAACGACTCATCGATTCGAATCATAAAGAACCAGTTTATTTCTTGTGAATTTTTTGCGACTACACAGTTAACATCTCTTTATCAAAACTAATATTATATTAAAGTATGACATTTGAAGAATATTGTATGAAATTTTCACGAAGAAATATAAAAAAACACGACATTGGCAGCAATTATTCGGACGTATCTAGGGAAAAAGTAGAATTGCGGTGACCCTCGTAACTTGACATCAAAAAATTTAAGTTAATTCTTTACATAATATTTGAGAGTTTTTCAAAATTCCAATTTTTCACTTTTTTAGTAAAATAAAAATTATGAATAAATTTGAAAAAAAAACTCTCCAGCGTTACCTCGCCAATTATTTACAGAAATAGTGTTCAATTTTCAAAAGAATCGGTGCCGTAGTTTTCAAGTATGACGACACCGACGAACACTGAAACGTGAGTTGTGGGGAAAAGCTCTAAAATGTTGAACCCTAAAAAATCGGGTATAAAACTGTTATCGGACAAGTACAAAACTATTCGTAACTTTATCAATTCTGCTCCAATCGACTTGACACAATATTCATAAAATGTTGTGCATTCAACATAAAAATTAAAAAAAATGCAAAACAAAAAAAATATTAATACCTTAGCTCCCTCTAAACAAAGTTTTATTTTTAAAATTTAAAAAAACCAAGTTAGAATAGGCTTTCACAAAAAAGGTTCCGCACCTCAAAAGAGTATGCAACAATACGTTTTTTAATTTTAGATTATTTATGGAATCTCACAAAGGAAAAGCTATTTTTTAAAACTTTAAACAAATAAGGATTTTAAACGATCAAAGATTCTACTTTCTGTAGAAATGTGTGAATCTATGGTGCTGACGTCAAAATATTGTGGTGTAAGTGCGAATTCCAATTTCCCACCTAGGCGCGCGTCATAATAGTGTACTTGTTTTACCATGTCATTCTGTCATTTTTGTTTGATGTTGTAGCGGCAACTGCAGTACACCTTCTGTAAAAATTGCAAGTGTCTTCATGTAACAGTTTCGGATACAGAGCTCTTTGACAGACGAACGAACAGACCGACAGCGGAGGCTTACGAATAGGGTTCCTTTAGACCCTTTGGGAACGGAACCCTAAGGACCATGAACAGAATTATGAATTATTTTCAGAAGGTTTATTTTTCACTTCTCAGATGGTGATTCGGTCAATTTTTCAGGCAACAAATATTGACTAGTGAATCTAAACCATTCGCGGGTCCGCTCAAATACACACGCAAAGTTTCATCAAAATCGGTGCAGCCGTTTGGGAGGAGTTCAGTGAATAACACAAGTGCAGAAAGAATTTTATATGTAAAGATTGTTTCAAAGACTAGCTCGTATTAAAGTTATAGTAACCAATATTTATATAACTTACTTATTTATCAGGCCATCACTCTTAGGAAGATCTGACCCAAGGCAACAGTTGCATTCCATCCTTGTTATTGGTTAGACCAAGGTTAGTGCACCGGAGTTTGGCCTTCTCTTTTGTAGTGAGCCCTGTGCCTTATGCCAGGGTTTCAAAGCCTAAATATTGTAATCCATCCGCTTAATGATCCAAATTATTATGCAGCTTGCTATAAGTTTGCGGTTGTATCTTCTCCTCGATATTTCCTCATCGCAGACTTGATCATGTATCCAAAGGAGACTATTTCCTCCGAAAGGCCCCAAAAATCGATTCTGTTGTCTTGCTTATCTTTACATAGGAATGACTCTCTTCCTTTGAGTAAAGAGGTTTGATCCTAGTTGTTTGGACAAATTGAAGTCACATCGAGTGCCTCGGTGCCACATAAGAAGTTCGGTTTCTCGACAGCATGAAGCTTCGAAGAACACACCTCAAACTCGAGCGATGAAGTTCATATCATCTGCGTTCTCCAAACACAAGAAAAAGTTTGAAGAAATCACATGTAGGATCGATTCTGGGTACAATCTGTACATAACACCGCATATACTCGAGCATTGTTGATTATATTACCATATCTGTTCTACCAGGATCCAAGTCACCTCGCTTGCTACTTGAACAGTTTAATTGAGAGTCTTTCGTTTATATGTTCTTGCTTTTTTCGGCATGCTAGGGCATCTAAAGTTGAATCCTTAAGCCGTCAATCATCAGGTGTTCTCTTTTGTTGACATTTCGGGGAAATTTTAAGCTACTTGTGCCGCCGTACCAAAAGATGCCATAAAGTCTGTGAGGCGGAAGCTGCTTTCATATCTGCGTAGACCACACCATCAAGGAAGTTTTTCTAACCGTTTTTATCTTTGAAGTCTCCAAGTACGGTTTGCGAACTGGATCCTTGAGTTCCGTCAACGAGCTCGTAGTCCTTAGCTTCGACGATGTGACATTTTAAGATGATGGCTTATCATTTAAAAAGGCATGACCTTCATTCTAAGCCTTTTTCTCACAACGAATCCGTATCGTTATAAGTGCAACCTTTTGTTGGAGCTGCAATAAATGTGGCAATCTGTTTACGTCATTATTCCCAATTCTATGCATGGCATTTCATGGATCATAGCGCTTTTCTGCGTTGTTAAATTTCAGGAGCGACATCGTATAGTACATCGTATTTGTGTTTGCGGGCAGCGTACTCTTTCAATAAAAAAAAATGTATATCGTGTTCGGGTTGGTAAGTCAACGTACAACTGTCATCTCGACGGGTTGGTTCGCTGCATAAATTGGTTCACCTTTAAACAGCTGCAAAAACAATAATCCAGGAACGCCACGTGGAGGCCGAATGTCACAACGAATTTGCGCAGTGAAAGGGATCGTGACTGGGAGAAATCAAAACTTTACGCTGCTCGAGCTCTTCCATGCGATTGGAGGAGTAGACTGATCCAACTCAGCCGACATGCACAGCGAACATAACTCAAAGGTGATCAATTTATTATGAGAATAACAACATAGTTCGAACTAAAACTCCAAGTGATTAAAGCCGAATAACAAATTCAAATACCCACCCATTGCCATCAATTTTATTAACAAAACAATTTATGGTTTTAATAAATACTTTACAAGTGGCACACGTTCAGCATCTTAAATCGATCTGTCAAAAATTTTTGACAAACAAAATCATTACTTTGCGATAATCAAGTCAACACATTATGCTCGTGTGTTATGCATTTCAAATACCATTTTTGACAATTTTTTCATTTGTTTAACGGCAGCCTTAAGACTACTTAAAACACGTACCGACAGTTGCATGCTATTAACATGTGCTTTAGTGACTAACAAAGTGTACCCCCTTCAAGTTTCCTTAAAAAGCATTTGAAGTGCCATTAAGCCGAGTGTCAATAAAAGATTATTGGTTGTTTATTTTTTGATTCGACTGTTTATCAGTCGAGTCTGTCTGTCGATGTAAAATTAGGAAGTCGAACCAAAAATGGGCATGAATGCAATTCATGACGATCCGACACTTTGGCTGATGAATAAATGATGAAGCTTAAATTACCTTTTGAGGAATAAAATTTTGTTAAACTTCGAAAATATTCCTAATGAAGTTCATCTTCAAATAATAATATTCTCTTATTTTATGTACACTGCGAATCTTAAGGATGAAGCCAGAATTTTTGCGACCATCGATTCGAGTTTCCTTAAATCAAATATTGGAATACTAAAAAGGTGCGCTACTTGAATGGGGCCATATGAATAAATATTGTAAAAAAAGGAAACACATTAATTTTTTTTTGGAATATAACATATTACAAACGTCCGCCGCGGCTTCTCTGGATAGCACGCATTCGAAATGTCCAATTTACCATGATTGACGCATATCTTGGGCTGAATTTTGGGCATGGCAGTTTGGCTTAGAAGGGCGCTCTGACTTGTTTGTGGCTTATTCGCATGTGACTTCAGAAAGCGCCGCAAACAAGATTCTAACGGGGTTAAATCGCACGATCTCGGTGGCCAGTTCACATCACCTCCACGTGAGATGAACATGCCCGCGAAGCGCTTGTGCAGAATTTCCAATGCGGCGTGAGGTGTGTGTCATCCTGTTCAAACCACATGTCGTTGGTGTCCATATGATCCAATTCAGGCCAAAAGAAGTTGGTAATCATTGACCTCTAGCGCTCGCCGATGACGGTGACGACCGATGCCGCCAGTCAAACATCCACACCAAACAGTGACTTTTTCAATATGCATTGGACACTCTTGGATTTCATGTGGATTGGTTTTGTCTCAAATTGTACAATTTTGTTTGTTGAGGTACCCATTCATCCAAAAATGGGCCTCATCGCTGAAGATGTTTTTTGGTGAAAATTTGGGACAATTTCCAACTGCTCCAGAGCTCTTTCAGCGAACACAATGTCGTCTATATTCGTTTACCTTCAGCTCCGGGGCCAGTTGAATTTTGTGCGGGTGCAGTTCCAAAACACCACGCAGAATTGCGCAAGTTATGTTTTGCGAAAGGCCAAGCTCGTGTGAGTGACACGAAATTGACTGGCTCGGATTCTCCTGCATACCACACTTTCACGGACGCTGTTTTCGTCCTCTCACGTGCAAGCGGGTGAAACATGCCTCGAACTGAGCAATCATTTTTATAGAATAATTTTATTACTTGCACATGTGGTTTAACGCTATATCCGTCCATGGTGATTTGGCAAAACAGACTTAATAAATTATAGCTAATTTAACAGATGTAGCTTCACCAATATGGCGGCTATCAACTGTCAAAGTTTGGAAGTCCCTGTTTGAAGACCCTTTACATAAGTTTTTCAATTCAAATGCAGGGTGGCTGATGAAACGCGCTACCGCGCATTGGAGTCGGTCATTTCGGTAGCCAAGAATTCATCAGGGAATCTAGTCCGTTTACTGTCCGGGAAAATATGGCCCGAAGTAGACATCCACGTGTAGTCAATGTGGATGCAACTCGGCTTATCGTTCGAAAAATAAAGAAATATCCGAAACCAAGTGCTCCCCAAATACAAAAGGAGAAATCAAGCAAAACCGAGAAGGTTTTGCAACCCTCAATCAATTTGCCATGCACTATTCTGCGCTGGTTATCACGGTCAAGCAATCCGAAAAACAAAAAACAAATAAATTGTTTTCCAATAAGGACATGACAAATTTTATTTTATATAAAACGCAAACCATTTAAGATATCGCAAAACTTGACTTCGTCCTTTTTTCACACTGCGAGTGGAAGAATTAGGAGGAGAATATGTATTTGATCGCAGAGCCATCTATACATAATCTACACAAACAAACATTTTTTTGCGTCTCGATTCCTAGTCTAGTCACCTTTGCCATTCCAATGGCTGGTCTAGGAATCGAATCGTAAAGGTGTCTTGTTGTAACATAATAATGCGAGTTTAGAAAAGACGTATTGCTGGACGCACCACACTCAATCGAACTTCGACTTGTTTCTTTTCTCGAAAAAATATTTAATTGAGATAAGGCTGTAAGCCAGCGCCTTTTTCAGTTCTCCGCTAAAAGAGACGGGTCTTTAATCCGCTCTTTTTAATGGGTGTTTTTTTTAAGCCTTCGTATTGGCTTCTATCTCGCTTATAACACATTCAAAGTTATGTTCCATTGACAATGGCTAATCAGTATTTGACGTGTTCTCATTAAAAGGCTTAAAAGCGCCCGATCTAGCCAGCCAGCTCACCGGTCGTAAGGGAGAGATGAACTGCTCATCAAAATCATATCTTACTGGTACCGCATGGTGACCACATTCAGCTTGTGCATTTTGCGTAAAAATTAAAGCCGGAATGAAGGAACGATAGTGCTCGCCATTGACGATAACATCATCATCACCATGTCCTATTACCCCTTATGGGTCCCAGGGCCTCTACAACGCGTAGGCGCCAACATGTGCGCTTTCTGGCAAATTGCCTTAGTTCTCCCCAACTTTTTCCCCAGTTGCCTTCTCGACTGTTCTTCGCTATGTATTTCTAGGTCCGCCGCGTATTCTTCCATCCTGCGTGACCAATCCTGTGCCACTTTCGTCGTTGCATAGTTGTGCCTATAGAAACAATATTGGTGTGTGAATGCAGCCTTGCCGAACCCCACTTTGAACTTCGAGTTCCTCACACAGCCTTCCTCGTGCAATACGTGACACGTGAAATCGTAGTCTTGAAAATTGCAATTAATTTATCTCGAATGCCTCTCCGGCGAAGGGCACGTCCAATAAATTCCCGGTTTTCGAAATCGATGAACAGCAGGTGAAATGGCGATCGATATTCAGCGCACTGTTTGATGATGATCCGTATCGGTCGACGCAGAAGGATACAGATCGGAAACTGCTTGTTCGGCGTTGAGTGTGTTCTCACGGTGTCTTTGATTCTTTCCAGGATAATTTTAGCTTTAACCTTAATAACAGCCAGCTGCACTCATATGCCTCTCCAGTTTTCGCATTGCGTTATGATGCGTTTTTTTTTTCAAGGGGACCGTAAATCAAACCAAACTGTTTATTTTTTTCGGGTGAATTGACAGCCCTTATATAGCCTGGAGTTGTTCATCGAACCAACCAGAATTAAACTTCGTCACTGAAGACAATTTTTCGATAAGGCGTACGCTCCGAAAATTCGAAGCCGCGGCAAATCGTTCGGATTTAAACACATGTCACGAATTACGCGTGAACTGTCAAAGTGAACTAGTTGTTTTGAAGAACCTTCCGTAGGTATGACATCCAAACGTCAAATGAACGTTTTTTTATTTGTTTTTTATTGAAAGGAAGTGATTGCGTTTAATGCTTTATGCATTTTTCGCTGCAGAGAGCTTTCTGCTGTGTTTGTGACTTCCCTCCTCATTCTGTCATTAAATGTCATTCGACTGCGTCATTTAAAAAAAGAAAATCATTGAGATTCCCCAAAATCACCTGTTAGTGTGCCATATCGCCTCGGACTTTGTCTCCTTCGATCAAAGTTTCGCAAATAATTTTCTTCTCTATCAATTTCAGCGGAAATTGGTTCAATTTGCCGCCACTACTCTTGACCCCTAGAAGAGGAACCGGCACCAAACAACAAACAAACAAGCGTCACTTGCGAATGAGTAATGCAAATGCATTGCATCAATGCTAACGTTTAATTGGCGCCCTACGTCGGAATGTTGCACTCGTGTCACGTACTCGTATAAGCTTGCTTAAGCTCCTCGACTGACGTCACTGCCCTATCCTTGGAATGCTTTTTTGGTAAATTGCCCATACACTAGCTTGCAAGTTGGCAGTCAGCAAGTACAGCTCACCAATAGATGGCCTACGTTGGCAAGGTAGTGCGACAAGCTCACTGTGTTGGCCGGGTGATGGAGATCTCGTGCCGTGTGACGCGAGTCAATGCAGAAAGAGGGTGTGTTTCATTGTTCCTATTTCAGAATGAAATGGGAAAACATTTTAATTTACATCAGCGCAGCGGGTTGAGTGGGTACGTTCGGGTGATGCATTGCTTGTGCACTTGTTATTGATGCACTTGGTTGACGGCTATTTCTGGCGGGCGACAGGATTCTGTTTTCAGCGCCGCCACCGATCTGCTACATTTGTTCATAAGACTTGAATGAATTTCACTTTTTAGATGTACACGGATGATGTTGTGAATAATTTTATGGAAAAATGATGTTAAGTAATGTTATGGGATTCGTTGCTGGTGGAGGGGATTTTACAGACGTTTCGAAGAATTGTTCACGATTGAATTGATGTAAAAATGGATGTGTTTGGAATATTTGAGGTTGTAGGCGTAGAAACACAAAGAAATTTCCTGTCCTTAAGTTATATAAAACAAAGTATGTGTGAGAGATACAAACGACATTTTTTAATTGCTTGAAAAGCCTATCGGTGCCATTATTTATGGAATTCAACATTGTTCAAATGACTGCCGCGGCTTCTTAGGATGGCGCCCAACCGAAATGTAAAATTTTCCATGACTCTAGCGCATAAATTAGGCTGAATTTGACCCATGGCATGGGTTATGTTGGCATTGAGACCGCTCTAGTTTGGGGCTTATTCGCATAGACCGGCGACTTCAGACAACCCCATCGCTTGATCTTGGTGGCCTCGAATCGCTCGTGCGGAATTGACAATAAGGTGTGAGCTGTGTGGCATCTTGTTGAAACTAGATGTCGTTGGTGTCTATGTGATCCTTTCAGACCAAAAGAAGTTGGTAATCATCGGTGATGGCCTTACCAACGTCGTTCTCGAAAAAATATGGACTGATGACGCCCTCAAGCCATAAAACCCAACCAAACAGTGACTTTTTCGAAATGCATTGGACGCTCTTGGATCTCCTATGGATTGGTTTTGTCCCAAATTCCACAATTTTGTTTCTTGATGTACCCATTCATGCAGAAATGGGTCTCATCGCTGAAGATGATTTTTCTATAAAAATCAGGGTCAGTTCCAGTTCAACTGCTTCAGAGCCCATTCATCGAGCACACTTCGTTTACCTTCAGCTCGTGGGTCAGTTGAATTTTGTACTTGTCGACGTTCTTGTGTTGGTTGACCATTTACAAAACTAGTGAAGAGCAGTGTGAAATTAATGCATCACACTGCGAAAAGTCCTCTCGGAAGGACGGTAATGGTGACCGTAAAATGGTTGAAGCGCGCAGAACGTTGCCCGAACAGAACACACATTTTGATAAAACAATTTGATTATTTGCACGACTTGTTGATCGTTATATCCGTCCAGCGTGATTTGGCGGCCATGACAGACAATTTGACAGATGAAGCTTCAACAATATGACCGCTACCAACTGTCAAAGTTCGGAAAACCCTATTGTAAGACCCTTAACTATGTTCTAAGGTCAAAGTAGAACCATTTACTTCTTCTGTTCTTATTGATCCTAACCAAATGGATCACAAACCTTGCAGACTACCTCATTCCGCCTGATTAACAGGCCTTCCACCTGTTGCTCCTTCTGACATGAGACGCATGTGGCCCTACGACTACAGTGTATAGCATTCCATCCAGCATTCGGGTCATTTTCAATCACAGACTTTTGACCCTATTTTTCCGACCCGCAACTTGCTTCGGGAATGATCATTAATTTCAGATCACTTGTAAACAATTTTGCATTCAAATAAATGCTTCGAATATCTGAATAGGCCACGCAGGTTCGATCGTTTTTGGAACACTTGTTGTGGGGACATTTGATCGCAGCTTCATCGTTCGCCAAAAAATGATTGGTGCAC
The DNA here is from genome assembly GCA_963555765.1 of Orthonevra nobilis. Classification (NCBI taxonomy): domain Eukaryota; kingdom Metazoa; phylum Arthropoda; class Insecta; order Diptera; family Syrphidae; genus Orthonevra; species Orthonevra nobilis. The sequence continues at coordinate 44,296,925 of OY743225.1, forward strand.
TTTAGCGATCGCCACTTTTCTTTGAAGCAGATAATCGAGGACACAATGAAAAGGACTTAGGACTTTCTAGGTTACCACATCTGGCCCAATAGCTTTTTGTTATTAGGAGTATTGGACCGTCTTGCGTGATACTTCGAAAGAATACTTGGGTAAATTTTTCATCGAAAAGTCCCCCACAATACTGTTGTTGGCTGTGAGTATTGCTAATAAAGCTTAGCGAACGATTATCCTTGTATGGTAGAGCCCAAAAAATATATCGTGCGGGAGGAATTTGTTACTTGAATGTGTACACACTTTTCCATTATTACATATTCTCTTTTAGTACTTTGACGTACTAAAAGAGTACCGATTTAGTTCTCTGTTTGAGTTAGGACGCAGTAGGAAATCCTCTTCACTATTTATTTATCTGCAGCATCATTTATGATCAGTGTTGCCAAGTTTTTTCTTAGTCAAAGCACCGTTCCTAATATTTTCAGCATTAATTTTGATACCTTGGGCAAAAGAAAGTGCTTGCGAGCTTGCACGCGATTTACAAAAGCGCTCATTCCGACTTTCGGCATGAGCAAAAAACAAAAGATTATTGGATGCTTCTGGAGTGTCTTGGGCTTTCTGAGGAATCATTTTGCGCGATCGACAAATGTAATTGAGAACGAACTCATATCGGGATTGTTTCATCATAACCCGGGATATTTAACAAACTCATTAGAAAAGGGACACATACCACCTCAGGCACTTTTGTATTTAGACGCAACATGGCTGCTTGTAGTACTCGAGCACGCTGCTAGAATAGCAACAGACAAAAGAGTCTTGTAGAACTCCTAACTGGAATTATTGTATGAGCGAACTTGAAAGGGATACACTAAATATTGTGAACAGCTGAATCCCAGCAAATACTGGTGGCTCGATTGGGTACAATGTTAATTATTGTAGGTAGGTGTAACTAGTTGAAGTTAGTTTAAAGTTTAATGTTTAAGAACTATAAAATAAGTAATTTTTACCACTTTTTTATTACTTATTTAACAACATTTGCACAAACATTTAAGTCCTACTATTGTATAAAGACCAATTAAAAATATGTTAAATTTAAACTAAGTTATGAGCACTACCGGTTGAAAATGTCGTTATTGCAGACAACTTCATATCTATTACTCTGGGGTGAATTTTGACCATGACAGTTGTTTGTAAAGCCGTAAAATGTCTACATTCGTGCCATCAAAACAACATTTGCGGAAAGTTTTAATATGCTTCTTTCTTTTAACGAAAAAAGCAACCCAAGCGCATCAATTGCTTACCGAAGTTTACCCGGGCTATACTATAGACGTTAAAATGTGTCAGCGGTGGATTAAGCAGTTCAAAGATGTTGATTTCGACACCGAAGACAAAGAACGCCCCGGCCAGGTGAAAAAGTTTGGAGACCATGAATTGGAGGCATTGCTCGATCAAGATCCGTCACAAACGCAAGAAGAACTTGCAAAATCACTTGGCGTCGCTCAGCAAACCATTTCCGATCGTTTGAAAGCAATGGGAATGATCCGAAAGGTAGGACATTGGGTGCCGTATGAATTGAAGCCACGAGACGTCGAACGCCGATTTTGCATGTCCGAAATGCTGCTTGAACGCCACAAAAAGAAGTCTTTTTTGCATCGAATCGTCACTGGTGATGAAAAATGGGTACAATACGATATTCCAAAATGTCGGGCAATGTATGGATACCCCGAACATGCCTCAACATCGACGGCCGTTCAGAATATTCATGGCCTGAAGGTTTTGCTGTGCATTTGGTGGGACCAGAAGGATGTTGTGTATTATGAGCTGCTAAAACGGAATGAAACAATCACAGGCGAGGTCTACCGACAACAATTCATGCGATAATGTTATTTTGCGACATGACAATGCTCGGCCACAAGTTGCAAATGTCGCCAAAACTTACCTTGAAACGCTCAAATGGGATGTCCTACCCCACCCGCCGTATAGTCCAGAGCTTACGCCATCCGATTACTATCTCTTCCGATCGATGCAACATGGCCTGGCTGACCAGCACTTCCGTCATTTCGATGATATCAGAAAATGGATCGATTCGTGAATTGCGGCCAAACCGGTCGAATTTTTCAGAATGGGTATCCATGAATTTTTCAGAATGGGTATCCATGAATTGCCAGAAAAAATTGAATTTATATCAATTTTTCCTCAATAAAGCATTGATTTTTGAAAAAAAAAACGACATTTTCAACCCGTAGTCCTATAGTTGAAAACGTAATAAATAAAAATAGACGCATTTTTTTTCTCACTGACACTGAAAGGACTCGTATACTTTCAAAAACTTTTTCGAATAATTATTGTGTTTTAGCTGGATAAGGTGGCACGCATACTGCCACTCTAGTGAGCAACACAGCGTTTAACATACAACACAGCGTTTAACATATTGACCACTGACACTCCAAACATTGCATTTTTTTGAACTATCAATAAAAATATTCATTGTTAATCCACTTCTACGATTCGATTTATTCAACTGTTCATTTATTCACGCTTTCAGGAAAATTGCAATTGTTCCTAAGTCTGCTTTTGACCAGGTTAACCTGACTAAAAACCCTTTCAACATCGCCATTGGAATGTGGCAAACGAAGCACTTTCAAGGCTTATTCGCAAATGTTTGCATAACGATTTTGGTAGGTTTCAGCGTTAAAAAACGGAGTTAAGGAAGCACTAAAAAAAATTGAACTAAAATGACGCCCGAGCACTTAAATGACATTTTGGGCACTGAAATAATTTTTTGAGCACTGAAATTAACGCTGAAAACATTGAATTGGCAACGCTGTTGATGATGTTAAACAGGTTTTTAAAATAAATGTTTCTTCATTGTCCTATACAAATGTCAGTTAAATGGAGACGGTGTTGTTGTGCGAATGTTTCTTCTAAGATTGCTGTGCGTTCTTCAGGATATCTGAGGTCTTTAATCTCTCATGTTGGATTGTTCTAACCTGAATGCATCTTCTTCTTAAACCAGACATCACTTTGCATCGCCAGTTTGAGGGGAATCAAATGGTTGCTGATATCTAAATGGTTTAACTGAAGTGAAGTTTGAACCAAAAAATTTAAGTGAATCAATCAATGAGGTTTTTCATCCCAAAAATTGACATTTAATAAGTCACGAATAGGTCAACGTTTGTGACACTGTTGATCATAACAGTTGATGTTGGGCTAATCAAGAAGCCACACAAGCCAATTTATTTGACACGATCGGTTGGCCGATGATTGGAATTGGTATTAACTACAAATTCATTTAAGGCTTACCGCATGCGAACAGATGAAGTTGATTTGAGTTCAAGGAGGACACAATTTCGAACGGATAAACCAAACACAAAGTATTTTACCATAATTGCCATCTTTAACTGACACATGAAATAGAAATGGAGAGTAAATGAGGCTTTCGATGTTACTGATGGTCTATTACAAGGCACAGTATCGGCACCAATACTTTTTAACATTCACGTTTCTGAAAGGTTAGGGAATTTAAAAACTCAAAAGCATTTGCTGACGATTTCATCCATTATGTTAATGGCTCTAAAATAATGGATATACAGTATTAAGCACTCTTCTCTCTTAGCCTTTGCTGCCAAATCATTTCTCGGACGTAGTTCGAGTTTTGTGGTTCACGAGGTTGTAAACGACTTTAATTTTTTAACAAAGGTCAGCAGATAAATGTACTTTTTTCGGTGAAGGGTCAGTGTGAGATCATTGTTCGAAATCGATAGACGCGTGACCAGGATGCCTGCCACTGTTAATAATATTGAAATTTTGTTAAATTTTCTTTTAAAATGCCAAAAACAACCGAACTTTGTCCTGCTCCACTTATTATAATTCAAAAAACAAAAAATGTTTACGTTGTTCCGTGCAAAAAGCAATTAAGCGGTACAACGAGACAGTGACACGGATTGTATCCAGACTTTCGGTATTCGGCGAGTGAAAGATGGAACTTGCAAAAGTATTTCGAATACTCACACCACCTTCCAACAGGACCTGTGATGTTTGAGGATCTATCTTTTCGATTATAGACTTTGAACACGGAGGAAAATAATTCACTTCAAGGCAATAACGTCTTATGCGGGTTTATGGAAAGAAAGGAATAGATTTTGGGACTAAGTACGTTAACCCCTTACATTTTAATAGAAAAGGGATAATCTCCCTAGTTTTTTGAATGTGTAATGGATGGGGGTGCTTTCCTTTTCGTTGTTTATAATTATAATAATTATAGTGAATATGTTTACTTGCGATATAAGTTCGGATTGTAAGCAAAAGGATTGTTTGGTTTATTTATTTTTTGTCATCTTACCGATGCCACATCAACATAATATTCTTTCAAATGTTCTCCCTGTTTAGTTTCTATCGAAGGGAAGAGACTACACAATACTTTTGATAATCGAGGCGTAATCGAGTTTACGCCACTGAAACTTTTCGTACCAGTGAACGCAGTTTTAAAACCAGCCCTGGCTAGTTGAAAATTACGCTGCAGGTGGTGTCGTTTTATTAAAGAGAAGGAAGATTATATAATACGCAAAGTACTTTCTGTTGACTGTTTGAATGCTGATGTATTAAGAGTTTCCAGTGAATTTTCCATGCGAATCCTCTCTTCTGTTCCTCTACATCGCGCCCTAAACATTCTTCTAAAAGGCTCAAGCCATGGATTTCCTCATATAGAACGTATTAAATGCTAAGAATAAACTGCATGCTAGATGCTATAAGTATCCTGGTAACCTGAGTTTAAAAGACAATTATAAAAATCAGTGTGCTGAACTCAAGAAGGGCATTCATAAAAAATGAATGACAAATAGTTAAGAGTATATTAAATAAAAACTCTGCAATGAAAAAGCCGTCTTCAATTCACTGCTTTATATGACTGTATTGTATCAGACAAACTTGTCATTACTAAGGCTTTTAACTATCAGGTTGGAAACTAAGTAATTGCGGATTTTTTTTAAGAAAATAAAAGACAATTTTTTCATGGAACGAAAAAACTTTATTCTGAATTATATTGCCCATTTTGAGCAATGAACTTTTGTCATCTTTCAGGCAGCATCATAATCCCCCGTTCATAAAACTTCTGGTTTTTATCAGCAAAAGACTGAATCAGATACGATTTGACATCATCATTATTATTGAAATTTTTACCATTCAAGGAGTTTTGCAAAGATCGAAATAAAAAGTTATCAGATGGTGCAAGGTCAGGACTATATGATGGAATAGGACAAAACATCCCAACCAAGCTCCAATAATTTTTGCCGAGTGACCAAAGATGTCACTATGGCCTTGCATTGTCATGATGGAATACAACACCTTTTCGATTTGTCAATTCGGGCCGCTTTTCTTCAACTGCATTGTTCAATTTTGTTAGTTGTTCAATGTAGACATCTGAATTGTTCGTTCGGTTGGGTGGTAAAAGTTCAAAGTAGACAATTGGTAATCCCACCAAACAGGTAACATAACTTTCTTTTGATGACTTGATGGCTTGCTCCACGATCTTTTCCGATTGACATTGTTGTAAACAACCCATTGTGACGATCCGAATCGATTATTGCTTTGATTTGGTCGTCATCAACTTCAACTGGATGACCAGAACGTTTTTCATCTTTGAGTGAAAAATCACCAAAACGAAATTTGGCAAACCAATTTTTATAAACTGCCGTTCTTTTGAAGCTTCGGCACCATAAAAAGCACATAACTTTTTGTGAGCTTGCGATGCGTTTTTTTTCTTTCCGGAAATGAAAAACAAAATATGACGTTAATGTTCGTATTGATTTTCCATTTTTTAACAGACGCCAAACAAAAACTACAAAACCGATCAAACAATTTTTTTTTTCTGATTGACAGTTGAAGTACCAACTTTCAAATAACAAAATGTATTTGACATTTCGATTACGTCAGCAAACCTAAAAATTCAACTAAAGCCATCTATGAGTGAAATCCACAATTGCTTAGTTGCCAATCCAATACTTCTTTTCGAATATAGCCACTAAGCTGCGACCATGTCCTGTCCAACCTTTGTGTCAGATCTACAACAACGGGTTGTTTGGAAGAACCAAATTTTTTAAATAACTTTATTTTCAATCCAATAACTCAACTTGAAGTCTTCAAAGTTGTCAAAGTGATCGATACTCTAAAAAATTCTAGTTCAAGTGGTGCTGATGGAATCTCTTATAAATTGCTCAAAAGTGTGGCTTGCTTTGTAATGGATATTCTGTCCCACATACTCAATCTGTGCATTTTTGAAGATGTTTTCTCAGAAGAGCTCAATTGTGCTGACCTCGCACCTTTATTTAAAAATGGCTCTGCTGTAGATATGTGTAACTATAGGCCTATCTCTCTTCTCGCAGTAATAAGCCAAGTATTTAAAAAGCTTGCAAAAATTAGGTTAGTGAATTACCTCACAAAAATTCAGTACTTTATTGCAATGCAAAAAGGGTAAATCAATCGAAGATGCACTTCTGAAGTTCTGTGGGATAATTCAAAATGCTTGATCACCACATTCTACTGAAAAAAAAACTTGAAAAAGCATGGATTCGTTACTTCTTGTTAGATTGGTTCAGTTCTTGTTTTAAAAATAGGTCTCAAAAAGTGAAGATTGACGATTTTAGGAGCGTTAGTACTGTTATCCACTTAGGGGGTACCCCAAGGCTCTTTCTTAGGTTCAATCTTATTTCTTAACTTAACTTCAAAGGTGTCCCAATTGCTTTTGCAGATGATGTTGGTTTCGCATATGGTTCGGCCAGTCCCCTTTATCTAGTTTCTGTTATAAATTGGGACCTCAGCCTCTTGAGAAATTGGTTCCATAATTCTTACCCATAAGACCCAAGACTGAAATTATGAAGTTTTGTTTGTCGTCTCTTCCTGATTTTGACGTGCATGTTTTTTTTTTGTCATTCATATGAGTGGCATAAATTCAAACTTGCATGTTGCAATTGTCGGTCTCGTTTTTCTTCTCCTACTTTTGATGACAACCTGAAAGTCAGTGATTATTATTTCATGATCGAGAACGTTGGAGAATTTAAGATTAAGCTTCTCGAATCATTTTCAAACATTGAGAAAATATTTTCGCTGAACGCTTAGGAATTATAACTATTTACGTATTTTTTGTCCTAAAAAGTTACTTAAAATCATATACTATGGTATTGTTCATTGAAAACTACAATAGGGTATTACTTGTTGGGGAGGAACTCATAAGAATAAAATTCAACCACTCAGATAATACAGAATTTTATCCGCAAATCTGGTAGACATTTTCCATACCCTCTGTTCTGTGACTTAAAAATTCTTCCTGTTGCTTTTAAGGGAGTTCTGACAGCAGGCTCCTAAAATTATACAACTGCCACTTTTTTTCCAAAAACGTTTAATGTAATTATTAAGCAAAAATATCTTAGGAGCTTAGTGCTCCGGAAAAGTAAACCTCTTTCCTCAAATTCCACCAAACAACAATTTCACAATTGTCCTCCTTTTTGCATCATTTTTCTGCGACCTCTATTTCCTCGCGAACGAACTATTCCTTGAGGTCACGCTATATTTGAAAAGAACATCGTTTTTAACACTTTCTGTGATTCATTTGTATTGTTTTAAAGTTTTGAAGACCTTCTTTATAAAGTCTGGTAGTCGCAACTTCCGACTGGTCTCTAACTATAATTTAATCTGTATCTGATCCTCATTTCCCCTCCACTGCTTATCGTAATTTCTGTAATATTTCGTCAATTTGCCTATTCAATAAACTTCCTCAGTCGTTCAGGTCGATTTCTATGCCTGGTATAATTCTTTTCAAATCACTATGCATTTAGAAAGCCTTTGCTGCTTGGAAAATGATGTATGGAATTGGACTGAACTTTCTCCATTTTCATTGCTATTTTATCATACCGATTTTGACTTACAGTACTCAATGGGTAAGCGTGTGTTTTTCCCACGCGTTATCTATTTGACAAAATTTTATTACATCCTGTGATAAATGTATGGATTATAAAATTAATCCTTTTTTCTATGTTTTACCCTGAAAGGTTAAAAATAATATTTTCTAACAATTTTCGCACACAAAAATACGCGAACGAAAGTTTTTAAAAACCTTGCAAGGGGCACAAGTAGAATTAAATAAAAAGAAATATATAATGGACAGCTTCAAGCGAGGAAAGCCAAGCAAAAGTGTTTACGCTGAAAATTTACAACAACCAAAACTTGGAGTTTGCCTTCAATCAATAAAATAGCACTCCCATAGGAGCAGGTTTTAAGAGAACATCAGAATTTGTCGAACTTTCGCATAGGTTTTTCTACAAAATAATCAAGGAACATCAAACTGGAACACTACAATCACCCAAGAAGAAAATTCCTCATCGGCACTGGATCACTGATTTGGACAATTTCGATTTGGAGGCCAAAAGAAGGAAAACTACTCCTTCCACCAATTTGACAAACAAATCGTAACATAAAGGATCCTTAAGCAAAAAATCTATGATAAACTTGAAATTTGCATAAGCAAGACGGAAGACAATAGGAGAATCCTCTGTGGAAGGACGGACATAAAAATTTCCGTGAAAGTGGATACCAAGTTATTTATATAGATTAATCATGTATACCCACAAATTGGAATGTCTTGAACTCATGGAAGTACGGAAGGATTGAAAAAGCCTATTGGAAAAGGATCACGGCTTATTATTGCACATGCTGGTGGATCGAATGGATTTGTCGATGGCGCTCATCACAAAACTGGATCAAAGTTTGGTGACGAGATGAACTTTGAAAATTTCTCCAAATAGTTAAGACAACAAGTTCTGCAGCAGCTGGGTGAACCGTCGGTTATTGAAATGCACAATGATTCACATCACAATAAATTAAAAAATCTTACGTCAACTTCATCAGCGACAAAATTTGAGTAAACTAATTGCTAATTAAAAAAAGGTAGATCCGCTGCGTGAAATAGACGACTTGATAGTAAAGGGTCCGCCAAATAACTTTTTAACTTTTTTGAAAATGCTATAAACAAAAAGCTGCTGAATATTTTCTCAAATTTCTTTCTTTTATTTGAAAGAACAATCCTTCCGGTTAATAATGGGAAATAATTTCATTCAAATTGCTGCCTCGGCTGGCCATACAGTAGCCTACACGATCGGTCCAATTTTTAAGCCCATTATCGATTGTGTGCAGCTGTATTTCATCAATGGCTTCACGAATATTTTCCTTTAAAGCGTCAATTGTCTCTGGCTTGTCGGCGTATCACTAATCTTTGAGAACACCCCACAAATAATAGTCCAACGGTGTCAAATCGCAGCTCCGAGGTGGACAAACGACATCAGCTCCGCGGCTGATAATGCGATCTTCAAAAACAGGGCGCAAAACATCGAGTGTAGCTTCGGCTGTGTGGCACGTAGCGCCGTCCTGTTGAAACCAAATGTTGCCTCCTCGTCCTCCTCTTCAATTTTTGTGAACAAAAATTCGTTCAACATGGCCCGATAACGATCGCCATTGACTGTAACGGTCACTCCTTGCTCATTTTCGAAGAAAAATGGCCCAATTATGCCTCTGGACCAAAATCCGCACCAAACAGTGACTCGTTTTGGGTGCATCGGCTTTTGCCCCAAATGCGACAATTTTGCTTGTTTACATACCCGCCAAGATCAAAATGAGCTTCATCTGATCACAGGCCCACTTAGCGAGGCGAAAACGCATTGGATGGTCGGTTGGCTTCAACTCCTGAACCAATTGGACTTAATGTGGCGTCATACCAAGGTCTTAATGCAAAATTCGTCTCAATGATGTCTCCGAAATGTTCAATTGTTGAGAACGACGGTGAATTGATGTTGATGGCGCTTCACGCACTATTCTCGGGTATACGCACTGTTTTTGGCTTTTCACGCTTTGGTTTATCGATGAGAATGCCAGTTTCTTTCACTTTTTTCACAAGATAACGAACGTACGGAGCTGACGGTGTTTCTCTTCTTCCAAAATCCGTACGCAATTTTCGCACACATTCTGCAACATTACCATGATTTTCAAAGTAATGTCGCAATATTTCCCAGCGTTGTTCAAGCGGGTACACAACCATATTCGTTCAGCGGAAGGACAAAACTAATTATCGGTCAAATCATACATGAGCTAAGTGTTACCATTCACGAAATAAGCACGTTGAAAAAAAAAACGTCAGATGGCGGACTAACGGGTAGCAGGGAATATAGTACTCAGGCTACCACCATACCATCCGGACTCAAGACCAATTGAAAATATATTGAAGAAAGAAACGTTTAATCTGGATGCAAAATTACGGTCGAGGAGTGGAAAAGTACCTGCGATAAAGCCATAAGGACAGAACACAATTATTTGGCATATGATCAGATTTGGGATACCTTCACCGAAAGAATTGTCATAAGGCTCGGCGAATACTCATCGAGTGATGATGATGATACCGGCGATGATTAAGTGCTATTGCATTAAAAAACAAAACATCTTACAAATAAGTGTTCATGTTTTGAAAATACACATGCTTTAATTTTTTCAAATTTTCAGTACCCATGTTTTTCAAGCGAATAATGAATGCATACTCCGCACATTCTCTCTACGCTCATTTTTCATATTTTTCACATTTGGCAACGGCGGATTCTTATTTTCTGAAAACCTTATCTACCAATCGTATTCAAGTAATGATCAGTCAGCTTTGAGAATTCACGCAGTAAACATCAAAAGGAAGCTATATGCGGTTTTTTCTTCTGTTTTTTTTGTGGAATGACTGGAAAAGCGAAAACGTGCGCAAACTTACTGCATACTCATTTGAAACGATCTACTATATATGTTTCTCAAGCTTTTAAGAGACTGGCTTCTCAATTTCAACTTCGCTGGCTTAGAATCTATTCTTCCTGACTATCTGATGTAACTAACGAATTAAGGCCGTCTGGTGAAGGCTAAATCCTTTGCTTTTTTTTAAGTCCAAGGTTCCCGAAAAGAGGGAAGACCGAACATCTAGCTTACAGATCTTGTAGTGAAGAGGGATATCAGGGAGGTTGGTCCAATCAATTGGAAAAATTGTTCCAAGACCGTTATATACGGCTTGAAATAAGAGTTTATCCTTTATTCCGACTGGCTTGAGAAGATCTTTCATAAGAGTAGGTATATTTCATTTACTTGCTGGAGTCAGACTTTGGAAAGTTTCAAACAAATTTTTCCAACAAATAACACGAGTGAACGAATAATTTTCAATTGGCTAAAAGGACTCAAGTCAAGTCCGATCTTTCAAGATAAACTAGGACTTTTCAGTGCAAAAATTCAAACGTCAAAGTGTGACCCAATTTATTTTCGAATCTAATTGTTTGCACTTTGGCTACGTTGCGCACGTGAGACATATTTTGGCGTTAAATCAATTTACGTTCACTGAATGCAAACAGTTTGCTCGTATTTGTTTCATAGTTCTTTTCACTTGCATCTTTAATTGCACCCATACATTCTAATTCGGTGACCAAAAAGGAATACGAAAGAGAGGCACATTCAATTGGTTTGAATCTAGGGAATGAGCATCATGAAATATGTGGCCCCTTGTCCATGCAGATACTTAACAAATGTTCTAATTGATGTCAGAAGAGTACTAAAGTACAATCGTTTTCTTTCTATTTGTATCTTCATTGATTTGGCGAATCAAACAAAAAACAAAAACAAAAAAAAAAAACGAAGACAGAATCAAAACAAAAATATAATTGAAGTGATGAACCGCCAACAGCCAGCCAGTGTGCGACATCGTTGAATGTCGAGATTTTCGAAAATGTTGCAGTCTTTGTAGATATTTCGAAGAAAACGGACGTTTTTTTTTCCAAACACTTAATTTTATCTCGTTATCAGTGGTGAATAAGGTTTTCCTAAAAAGGGTTCGACACCCGATTCGGGAGAAAAAAAAATCTAGTCCCGTTTAAAATCACCAATCGGGCCAAAGACAAAGTGCCTCACTCACCCGTACGAACGTTGAGTATCTTTTTCCTCGAAAACTGTGGATATTTTCTCGCGGAACGTTTTTCGTTGACCTCTAGTGTTGGTTTTTTCTTTCTTTTTTGGTTATTTCTTATATAATAACAAAAGAAAAGTCAAACAAAAATATGGATGCCGATAAAGTTGTTCGAGCGATGGCTCGCTGGTGGCAGGTAAATATTTAGAAAACTCAAAACTCTAATGGAAAAATACAAAATTTGGGGGGCTTCAGGGATTCATTATGTAAACATAGTTCTATCATTAGAATTCACATTCACTTGCGTTTTGCGTTCCGATCAGAATCAAGTTCATGACCATGTGCTCTTCTTCTCTTCGATTCAACACGATTTTTGAACGCATCGCCTCGTATTTTGAAAAAAAATGCTTAATGTGTGTGGTGGGTGCCATCGACTAATATTTGTGGTGGGGGGATTATCTTATAATGGCTATTTATATATGAAAAAAAAACGCAATTAACAAATAATTAAGGAAATTACGTTAAATGCAAATAAATAATAACGTATTCAAAATTCGTAGGAAAGAAAAAACTTTGCTTGAGTGATTTTCTTTTTTTGAAAAATAATCATTAGTGTTGTTTACAAAATAATTTTTGTGTTCATATTTTATTCAACGACAAATATTTCGAGGGTGCTGAAAGAAAGAACGTAGGTGTGCTTCTCATTGATCTGCTCCCAGATGGCACATTTTTTTTTCGGAATTTATTCGATCTCACGGGATTTGAGCTTAGAATCCTTAAAATACAATTGCACAGAGCGAGCTGAAGGCTTAGGAGTACATGTATTTCTACTTGGTAGGGTCCGGACAAGTCCAATTTTTTTATCAACTTACACACAAACAGAGCAGCTTTTTATTTGCATTCATGCAATTCGCAGTATTTTATTCGCGACAAGTTGAAAAACAAACAAGTGTTGTTTTTCTTATGTAGTATTCGCGCAAAATAAAAATACAAAGAACTTAATTTTTGTAAAGCTGGGGAAAAGCAGGATTCCTTAATTTATTTACACAGCACTGATCAATTTTGGCAGCAACTGCACGGTCAAAAGAATTTTGTAAGACCAGAAAATTGGGATTTTTGCTGTAAGGATTCGACTTTAAAATTAAGGAAAGTCCCACTGCATAATGACCAGTTACCTAGGTGCCCAGGGGTTTGCTTCCGTTCTTTCCTATTAATGATCCTCAGCCTCTAAAGCTCACATAGCTGTAGATGTGTGTTCAATAGCTCAACACGGGAGCTCTAAAAATGGTTGCATAACCTCTTCGATCATTTGTCAATGCACGTCAGCAGTGACTCTCTCACGCTGGTTATGAAAATTAAGACCAATTATCTCCCGGGCAATGCACATGCTTTTTGTGAAGTTCCATAGGGTTGTTGGCCGTTTTTTGAACCTATTAACTCAGTCAAGGATATGAAAATGTGCTTCGTTGATGAGCAATATCTCTAAAAGCGTTCATGCAGTTCAAAAACGTCAAATCCCAAAAGAGTAGGTTTGGCAATACGAGAAATCATAAGGTTAAATCGTGGCATTACTCGAGCTATAAAGAAGAAGCTATCAGGTTGAGGGAGTTAAGTTTTTTGAATTTAAAAAAAAAAATTTAAACAAAGTTGCGTCTCGTCTTCCATGCCAACATTGGTTTACAACGACATTCCGCCTGTCAGCTCTGTGGATAAAGCAAATCTTGAAGAACTTGCTTTGCCTCGTACTCGAGCGCGTCAACTTTTCCATATGACGGATCTATTTCCGCACTCGTACAGTAACATGAGTACTCAAAGATCTTGATATCCGTAAGTATGCTGGGCCAAATGGAATTCCCTCATTATTCTGAAGAGGTGTTCCTCCACATTGACAAAACCATTTTGTTGTTAGTTTTTCCATGTGTCCTACTCTTCAAGTCTCTTCCCGAGTAGATGGAAACCAGCATTTGTCAAACCCGTCCTTAAAAAAAGCGAATCTTCTTCTCCTCTTCAACTATCGACTCATTGTACTAACGTCCCTATTTTTCATGGTCGTGAAAACTCTGATATATCAACAGCTAATAATGCTTCTCAATGACCGGCAGGAAGCAAAACGTCAACTGGTGATTTGATCACACCGTTAAGTGGAACCACTCTCTTCATTTTTCTGGCAAAAGCAATACTGTTGCACTTGACAATTCTTAAGTATTGACAGAGTTTGGCACCCGTCTCTTTTGTCAATCGGTGTATTTCTTCTTCGATGGATAAGATACCACCTTTCGGGCCGTTCAATTCAATTGGCATTGAACGGTACCAAGTCTGAAATCTAGCATAAAAATGCTGGTGTTCCACAGGGTTCCATTCTGTCACCGACTCTCTTTTTTTTTAATCATCTGTCTGCTACATCTAATCCAATTCACTCAGTCGCTGTTGAAAGTATTCTCAGTTTTTTATGTTCGTTCTCAAATTTACGTTCCTCATCTTTGGCCGTGGAAATGGAACGGAAGCGTATGAATAACTCACTAGAGTCTGATATTGACAGCATATTGAATAGAGTGGAATGGGTAGGTGCTCCTTTACAGAATTCAAAATCGAGCGAAATCAAAAATATCACAAAGTCAATTGATTCACTTCACCACCGTCGTAACGTCTCCTGTGTTACCAGCCCTCTAGCCAGTTGCATTCCCCTCCCTTATCACTTTCCACGCCTTGGCAAGAATGATCATCAGTTCACCCTCAAGCCCAACTTCGATCGTAGAGACAATAAAGAGATTCGTTTTTTAGTCCAACAACCACGCTCAGAAATTCCTACCAATTGTATTGTATTGAATTGATTTTAAATCAGTAGAAATTTAAAAACAATGTGCTTCTGTACACGCCTCTGTTTCTGTTTCTGTCTGATTCCTTCCACTCGCGTGATATGTGAACATTATAAGGCACGTCGGTAAAACAAACAGCTTTTTAGTGAATTGGAAAGAGAAAGGTTAATTGCACCGAAAATCCTCCGAAAGTCGTGTTCAGAAAATGTTTTTCTGCCTGGGCATGAATGTTTCGTTTCCAAACCATACCGATTTCGAGGTTAATTCTCATTTTGCGGTAAGGTAAAGACATCTTCGGGTAAACGCAACTTACTACATGAATCTTTCCAGGTGCTGGTACTCATGAACTATATGTGCCAAAATGATGGTGCCTTCAGGATTTATTCCATTTTATGGCAGCGGGTGCAAGACGCATTCTTGTAACTGCTAAAAAACAAATTTTTCGTTCACATTCCACTGTTCCTCTATCAGTCGAAACTTTCATGACGCCTTTATTTTGTGTTAAACCACATCGTTCATGGGCATGCTTTTCAATCCCATGCTCGTGTGGCCAGGCACTAAGGGTATTGCTAATCCCTGTACGCATGTGAATTACAAAAAAAGGCTTCTTGTGCAGAATATTCATTTTGAAGAAGAGCAACAGAATCACTATGTGATGTGCTTTGAAACTCAGATTTACGCGGGTTGCGCAAAATTTAACGTCGAACTTGAGTCATATGTTCCGGCATTGCTGGTGACGTCTATGTTCCCGACAGGAAACGACATGCTCCACCACTTCCTCGTCGTTTATTGAAGAGAGAACGAATTGCACCAAGGAAACACCGTAGTTTAAATATAGTTTAAAGCCAAGTTTCCCATATATTGACTGAAAAATCAGCGGAATGACAAGTTTTCTTCAAAAGACTACCATCAAGTTGTTTAGTAAGTTGTACTTTTCCATAAGGATACTCAAAAATCGGCCTTTGCTGTGGCACGAATTCACAGATTGCATTTCGAATTAGTTGGACATTCGCAAGACGTCATCTATTTTTTCAAAGTTCAAAAGAGTTGACAGCATTTTGAAAAATAAAACAACATTTATGTATCTGAAAAAATGAATTTTTCAAACTTCCCGAGAGTCAATTTCGTCTTCCTCGTAAAATATTTGAGGCTACAATTCGAATGTCTTAATGGAAAGGCCTTGGATCTTAAAATGACAAAATAAATGTTCATTGAATCATATGACATGCTTTTCGGTAATTGCCTTAATTGGAGTTAGTTGGTTCTTTTTAACGGATCAGCAATGGATAAATGCTTAAAATTAATTGTTATGAAAATGTGGCCTCAAGTTCACTGTGCTATAACTAATTAATTGAAAGGCACACTCGCTGTTTCATTATTGGCAAATTGACGAAAAGACACAGTTAGACTGTGCTTGGCTGGTTGATTAGTGAGCGTGTCCTACGAATCACTTGTACTGCAAGCTGGGTCAGTAGTGCTCAGATAATTGTCATGATAAATACAAAAAAGGGATGTCATTTTCGGCTAATGCTGGCTTCATCCAAAAGCGAATGACACTGAGAAGACGTTAGTGTTGTAGAGGTCCTATTGATCCTTTTTCGTTTTTAATGCGGCATATGACAGCACATTTTTGGTTGGTGTCCACTTCATGGACATGAAAAATAGCTCTGATATTTTCTTTTGAAAAAGTCTAATGGCGTTGAATCTTGCATCTCGGCGGCTAGAATACAGTCGGGCAAATTTGTTATGAACGATTGTATTGTTGGCGATCTTATTAGAAACGTTATGAAAATGTTTGCTTATTCACAGAATTATTATGTCCAGGCTCAATATTTCGAAGGAAACTCTTTACTCACAATCACTCCCTTAAACCTTCGGGGCCTAGATGCGGCCCAAAGCCGTCCTTGCAACTTAAAATACTTCGTTCGAATTTTCAATTTTTTGCTTGCCGATTTCGGTATTAAGTTCAGACCACAGGTTTACTAAAGGGGTTTATATCCGAACTGCACGATTACCACTCATAAACATCGACAGAATTCTTTTCGAACTATTGTTTTGTTGCAATTGTTATTTCTTCCTCAGTATAGGGAAACATGTATTTTTTGATCCGCTCCCGCTTTCATTTAACCTTTCATTCGATATAAGGGCCGAGTTTCTTTGAATGGCAAAAAAACTGTTTTTTACGAAAAGTCTCTTCTATATTTTCGAATTTTTAGGTTAAGTTTGAAGTTTAAGTTTAAAGTTTTTTTCTAGTTGCTCGTCCTAAAGGTTGGCATTTAATCAATCGTTCCCGTATGGAGCGTGCTGAAGGTACATTCGGGTCGTCCCCAAAAACTTTCTTTTGAATTTGTTTCGAACTCACATGATTCGAACTCATATGTGGTCATCATAATTTTATTGTATTTGCGATTTTTGTTAATTTTTTTTTGTCATCGTTCCTAATTATTTCGCCACAACTGTAAGTCTCCACTTTGAGAATCACATGCTCACACTACAACGAAATTTTTAAATGATGTTGCCGGACGGGCATAATTTCCTTTTTTCAGTTTCCGTCCCCAAGGGTTCCAAAGGAACCCTATTACTAATCCTCTACTGTCCGTCCGTCCGTTTGTCACAGACCTGTTTCTCCTAAAGCGTTTTATTGAGACATTTGCAAACTTTCACAGAATGTGAACTGCTATTGTCGCTACAACAACGAATATTCAAAACGATATAAACTTAAAAAATAAATGGGCGTCAGCATATATAGAAAGTGTTTCATAAAATTGCAACTCAACTTAACACCTAACAGTAGGCAATGAGTTTCATGAAGCAACTTAACAACTTTTTAAAGTATGCAATCATTTCGTCCAACCACAATAATGTAAAAGTTCGAATTTCAAAAATGACGTAAAAAAAAAAAACAAAACATTTTGCAACTTGTGGAACGAATGCCAAAATGCAACCAAACGAAGTGTCACATCCATGTGCATTTTTCTCAATCCAAAAAACTTAATTACAATGTCAATTTTTTAAAATAAGTTATTATAAAAAGTATTTCATGTGTTTCATGTAAATGTCCCAGCTTTTCAATAAACCACTTAAGCCAGAGGGTTGCAAAATTTAGAAAAATGTAAAAATTGAATGACATCGTCTGTGCTGCTAATGCAATTAAGGCACACAAGCATATTCAACATAATTTTTTTTCTTATTTTTCATGATTTTCCAATCCCATCTTTAGATCACAAGATCACGTTCACAAGTAGAACTTTAACACACTCCAGAATTACATAAAACGCTTGTCTTTTATTATTTATTTTCAAGTTCTGATAGTAAAACGCGTACACGAATGAGTGACACGCGTTCGGTAGAGAAATTGGAGTTCGCACTTATACCACTAGATTTTGAAGTCAGTATCATAGACTCACACATTTCTGCAGAGCCTGCCTCAAATAATCTTTTAATTTTGTGACCATTTCAAATCTTGCTTTCTTAACTTTCCGTCTGGAACTTCGTATTCTCATTGGAATTACAAGTAAACCGATGTCGAGCCGAGTAAACCGATTTATCTCGTTTCACATTTATGTGCGATGCTATGAGAAATCTTAAATTAAAGAAATCTATTCTTGCTTACTCTTAGGAGGTGCGGAGCCCTTCGTTTGAGAGCCAACTCTCATTTGGCTACTTTTTTTTTTTTGCTTATCAAAAGGCAAAGGTAAGGTAATGTAGCAGTGGCTTCCACATGGCACATTTAGGCAAGTTTTTCTGCTCGTTGAGATTCCTCGGTGGTGATAGCTCAATGTTGACAGCTCAACAAGGGCCCAAAACTTAGAATTTAATTAATTTTTCAATGACCCAATCTGAGCTTACAAACTCATGGACCCGCGTTTATGTTTGAAGCTACAAGGCTGATGACGAATGAATGAATGATGAATGAAGATAATATCAGTCACGTTGGCCATTTCATTTCATTTGGGCACTGAGAATTGTAGTTTTAATCATTTCAGAACTTCGGGCGATCTCTTCGGATATTCTCTTCGAGAGCATCCAGAGTTTGTGGTTTTTTGTCATAGAAACGTGGCTCCGGAGAACCTTAAGAACGTTTTAGTTTGCTGCAGTCAAATTGGGCGATCTTGACAAAACGAACCAGAAATTCTCGTCTGAGATGTGTATGTGGTTGCACCGTCCTGTGGGAACCCAATTCGTTCCAGTCGCAATTCGTTTATTTGCAACAAAAAATCATTGATAATAATTCACCAGTCACAGTAATTGTGATGTTATTAACTACGTCCTCGAAATAATAAGGCCCCAATGACATCTTCGACGTAAAAGGTGCAGTTTAGCTTTTTTGCACAACAATGCCCCGCCTGAGCGAACGTGTTATTCCGGTCTCTTCGAGGAATAGGACCGTCGAAAATCTGCGCCGAAATTCATATTGTTAAAAAAATCACTGACGAATAATACCGTAAAAATATGGAGTAGAGTGGTTCATCCACGTGTTTTCTGCATCAGTTTACTTTGCAAATATTGTTTATCGTTTGTTTATTGATCTTCAAGAAAGTGTTTATACTACCGTGTCCAAAAAATAAGGTGACATTGTATTTATTTTGAAAATTCTTTATTTATTCTTCCAAATCAATTTCATCCCCTTCAAAGTAATCCCCTCCCGATGCAATGCACTTATGCCAACGGATTTTCCAATCTTTGAAACACTGATTGTAGTCACTTTCCGGGATGGCCTTCAGTTCCGTCTTCGCTACGGCTTGAATCTCCTCTATCGTATCAAAACGGTGTCCCCGGAGCGGTCTTTTGAGCTTGTTGAACAGCCAGAAGTCGCACGGCGCCAGATCAGGTGAATACGGTGGTTGCGGAACGATATGGGTTGAGTTTTTGGCGAAATGATCACGAATTACGAGTACGGTATGGGATGGTGCATTATCGTGGTGTAAAAACCAAGAATTGTCTTTCCACAATTCCGGCCTTTTTAGGCGGATAGCGTTACGCAAACGACGCATAACGTTCAAATAATATTCCTTGTTGACTGTTTGGCCGGTTGGAAGGAATTCATAAAGCACAACACCACGATAATCGAAGAAAACAGTCAACATGACCTTGATTTTTGAGCGACTTTGGCGCGGTTTTTTTGGTCTCGGCTCTCCTTTGGCACGATATTCGCTCGATTGATCGGTTGTTTCGGGTACGTAAGCATAGATCCAAGTCTCATCGCCAGTTATAATGCGTTTCATGGCATCCTGGTAGTAGGAAAGCATTGTTTCACACAATTCAACGCGACGCCTTTTTTCCAAAAAAATTCAATGTTTTCGGTACCAGTCGATATTTGACACGCTTGAGGCCCAAAGCATCCTTCAAAATGGTATTGACTGAGCCTTTCGATAAGCCAACTTCATCAGCAAGATCTCTAATCGTTAATCGATGGTTTTTCAACACCAAATCTTTGATTTTTTGGACGTGAGCTTCATCGGTTGAGGTTGATGGTCGCCCAGAACGCTCTTCGTCTTCGACACGTTCACGGCCGGCTTGGAAATCACTATACCACTTGTAAACATTTTTTTTAGACATAGTCTCATCATCAAAGGCTTTCTGCACCACCCTCAACGTATCCGCAGCAGAAAATTGATTCCGCAAACAAAATTTAATGCAAATTCTTTGCTCAATAAATGTCGACATCGCAAAAAACGAAAAACTCACTTTTAGCAGCTCACAAAACGACGCGTATCTCAAACACTATGAATATATTTTGACATGAAAATTCACATAGATGTCACTGACAGTACTACAAAAAAAAAATTTCAAATCCTCCGACGCGCGCAGTTTAAATTCATATGTCACCTTATTTTTTGTACACAGTAGTATATTCTGTTTTCTCCCATTGTGCGCCAGGATTTCTCGCTAACAGATGTGCAAGCGAAGTGCAGCTTACGAGTGCATTTGGTGCATGTTGCAAAGTCGCCTTCCCGGAGGAGAGGTTCATTACAGTGACCACACGCATACATAACTA
Organism: Orthonevra nobilis; assembly: GCA_963555765.1. Classification (NCBI taxonomy): domain Eukaryota; kingdom Metazoa; phylum Arthropoda; class Insecta; order Diptera; family Syrphidae; genus Orthonevra; species Orthonevra nobilis. The sequence continues at coordinate 44,317,689 of OY743225.1, forward strand.
ATTCAGCGCTTGGATCAAGAACGCAAGAGAGAGGCGTGATGACGGTTTGAGTGGAGACGAAGAGTGGGGTCCATTGCAAAATTTTCACGATACTTCGTGGTCGTAAAAAAAATCAGGAATAAATGAAATTACCTTCTAATTATGTATTCCAATTCAGGAAGGAATTACTTTATTGCTTGTGCACAGATTATATCCGTTCACTCTTGTTCACTTCTTATTCATCATCTAAACAAAACTGACAGTTGCTACTTAATTCAAAATTAATGGCACCTTTCAATAGGATGATACATTTTGGACAGCCTTATACATTCGAGCCGTCAAGCCGTAAGCTATCTTGTTTTTATCAAATTTATTAATTCATTGTCCTTTTGTGGTCATGCATTAACTAAGCAGTCAAATCGAAGGCCCCTAAAGACAAAAAAAAAAAAAATGCGATCTATAAGAGGAAAAGACTTTTTGACTTCTTCTACATTTAAGGAGTCTTGACAATTTTTCTTTGAGCGTTGATATCTTTCGCTATTTTGGCCACCCCGCAAAAAAGCCAAGAACCTGATCCTTCAACAGAAAAACCAGACACAAAAAAACCGAATTAATTTTTATTAAAAAATCGAAAAGAATCGTTGTTTGTAGAGTGACACGACTTTTTCTTTTTTTCAAAAATACTAAATATAAACCGCGCCATTTTGATTGTTGGCAACAAAGTGTTTGAGCACGTGTTTATTAAATTTAAATAAAATAAAAATCTATTTTTATTTCAATTTCACATCCGTCACACTTTAAACACAACCAACACGAATCAGGAGGCGCGGCACTTAAAAAATTCAAAAAATACTTGAAAAGATCAAGGAATATGCTCTCGGAGTTTTCTGTATCAATTTATTAAATTTCATCTTTTTGCAAAAAGTGGACGTTTTACGTCCTCAAGTCATGTGAATGGTTCTATTTTTAAAAACATCTATTTTTTGTTAAAAAAAATGTGATAATTTATTTTTAACACAAAACTTGCAATTAAAGTTGAACGTTGCTACATTTTATCTTTTTGTTTTCATCTTTCTAATTCCCAGACCGTAAGCCAAGAGGATGCGGATCAAAATGCGAGGAATCCCATGCTCTATGACCCCCTTTCAGAGGGAGCAGTTAAAACATCGAAAACGATGCAGTATTTCGCTGCCATTGTCGGTGAGTATAAAAAGTGGCCCTTAATGAAATAAATTAAAATTGTATCACTCAATTTATAAGTTTGGAATTTAACCAAGAAAATAATAACTTGGGATCGTCTTTTTTGAGGCCTCTGTGATCATCTATCAAATGCTGGTGTTGCTGTAGACCTTACCCCTTCTGGAGATCGCGTTGAATCATTGGTGGACATTTATTTTTTTGATGGGGTTCCAAAGATCTCCCCTATGAACTTTTATAGGCATTTGGTGTTCAACGTGAATATATTCTTAGACTTTTGAACATCTTTTCGACAGGACTTTGTTTGTCCTATTGTCATGCGTTCATTAAAAATCCTTGTTTTGAATCCTTTCTTTTAATCTCTAAAGTTTTTGAACATTTTTAAGTATGGTGGACTATATATGAGAGTCGTACGTTCAACTGTAGTAAGAAAAAATCGGAGTTTTTTTCGAAATATCATTCAGTCCAAGCGTGTGTGATGATTGCTGCTGTCGTTACTAGGTTCTAAACAATTTATCTTTAGGTCATAGATATTTGAGTTTTTTACTTTGCGTACAGCTTTGACATCCCAAAAAATATCTGAATTGGAGACTCATTCACGTCTAAAACATCCAATCTAGGGATCATAGTCAGCAGATAATAAGGAGCTTGTCAAGTGTAGAAATACAAATGACTCTTTCATTGCCCAAAAGTTACTGTACGATGCGCATTATTGACGAGCAGAATCATCGGAACGTGCTTAGTTTAAAATGCGATAAGCCGTAAATGTAAATAGTCTAAGGAATATGAAGGTAGATTCTTTTTCCTAATAGTTAAAAGTGACTTATGCTAAAAACTCGCAGTCACTCCATCTTTCATATTTGTCTGGAACTCAGAGGGTATCTTTTCTCTCCTCTGTGAAGATATTTGTCACCCTTCATTGGCTTCCGAGTATTTTTCTATCTTTCTGTGGTTATTTTAAAGATGCACTTTAACAGTTAAGCATGTTGGAAAACTCGATCGCTTCCGCACGTCCTCATCTTCTAACAACATAAGACCGTTTTCACCCCCCTTTTTATATAAATTTTTTATACGAGGTTAATAGAATACCATCAGAATCGGTGAGAACCTTTCATTTGAACTTCGTAAAGCTTACTTTGAAAAACTAAATAATCTTTGACTTTTTTAACCAATCACACCGCATCTATCGATAACCGACAATTTTAAAATGTTCAGCACAATCGGTAACAGATGAACCCTAAAGAAACCCTCTTTCTTCCTCTCCTTGGTTTAATAAGAAATAACACATTCTTTGCAATAAAAAAGATGGAAAACATTCCTCCCATTCGGATCTCAATTTGACCATCTTAACCACCAGGCTCAAACTCGTTCCCCAAATCTCTGTGAGTCCCTTTACCTTTAAAATCTTGATCGAATACAATTTAGTCTTCTTTCCGACCCTATGCAGTTTTATCGTTTTATTTTCTCAAAATGAAAGACTGATGGTTACGCATCAAACTCTCGGAGACATCTTCTCATGACCCAAAAATTATTATTTACCTCTTCGCTAACTTTTTCAGCCAATCATTTACTTACCATGTTCTTTGTCCTGATTCTACCTTTTTTATGAAAAACTGCACACAAACATTCTTAGCTTCAATCAATATTCACACTGCTGTCGTGAATAAAAAAATTAATAGCCTATTGGTCGACTATTCACCAGGTCCTGATGGTCCTGATGGCCTTCCGGCAACCGTAGTATAACCAACACTCACAACCTTATTTCAGTTAGCCCAAACAAAATCTATCTTCCCTTTGTTATCGAAGAACGCATTTATCATTCCTATCCATAAAATAGCCCGTAAAGATGACACATCAACTTACAGTCCCATCGCCAAACTCTCTTCTATCCCCAAACTCCTCGAAAGGGCCATCTACGACTCTCTGTATTTCCATTTTAAATCGACAATTTCCTCTAAGCAACACGGATTAATTAATGGTTTATCCACTACAACAAATCTCTACCAATTTCATAACTGAAGCTCTGCAACAAGGTAAAAAAGTCCATGCGATACCTTCTGACTTCATCAAGGCTTTTGATAAAACGTTTCATCAAATCATTTAACTGAAACTTAGGGTCCCTTAGGGTCCTTCATCGCTTGCTTGAAGTCTTCCTCAGAAAATCGACCGCATAAGGCCTTTCAAAATCCGTAGTGTCCGATCTGATATTGTAACTTCCTGTGGCGTTCCACAAGGAAGCCATTTAGGACCCACTATCTTAAACTCACTATCAACGACGTTGAGAGCATCTTAAGAGACTCTTACATGTCAATTTACGCCAATGATATGAGAATCTCTGAACACATCTCTTCCCCCATGGATAACTGTTTACTGAAAAACGACTTGAATCGGTTCTTCACACGGAGCAATAAAAATCGTTAAAAACTACATATAGGCAATTGTATAGGCCTTTTTCGCAAACGTTTACCTAAACCTCCTCGTTCTAACTTTTCCAAAGTCACTTTTGTGCGCCCACTTCTCGAATATGGCTGCCAAGTGTGGTCGACTAACGATGGGGCACAGAACTGAACTTTACGCACCTTTACCATTCCGCGGAAAACCTTGATTTCCATATTTCGAAAACGTCTTTCAAAAACCCTCTTTACACATCGATCAATTTTCCTACCTTTCTTTTTCTTTCCTGTTACCTTTAAAAAAATTGTTGCCTGATTTAAGCTTTTAAAACAGTTCAGGGTTTACCCTGAGTTTTAATTAATTGTTCAAATTATTTTGTCACAATTCACCCAAAAGAGTAGTTGAAATCTGAAGTAGGAGAAGAAAATACGTCCCTACATAGGTCTGCTTCCTCCTGGCTTGAACAAGATTGCATTTGTTCTTCACGATAAATACGCTTTCACTTCGTTTGGTAATGCTCCGAGTAAGACTTATCTATCATGGTCGACAGTTTTTCTTTGAGATACTGGTACCGCCTTTTTGAAGCAACAAGCAGCACTATAGCTCTGTCCAATCAAGCTCGTCTTACGAAAGCACAGCATAAAATGATCCAATGTGCTTCGTGTTAAGACTCTATGAGTTATTCTGTAGAAGCTTTTATCTTGGAATGTATCTTATATGATCACACCCGACAGAGGGAGCATTTGTCTATTTTATGCCCCACCTTGTGCGATATTTAATGGTGACTTAACTTCTAAAACTCTGCCGCCAGGGTGATGTAGATTCTATTGAAACTACGCCACTCTTAAATTCTAAACCGGCATGCTCAGGCTTTTCGTAAATCTTTGCTTTATTCCTTGGATAACTTTTGAACCGCGAATCTCGGCTTGTCCGTCAACGTGTGCATTGTTTTAATAAGGATTTTGTCATGATACTACTCTTTAAGATTGTTGTGCGGGATAGGGCCCTTGGATCTAAGTAAACAATTAGGATTTAGTCAAAACAAATCTGGGGCTTTTTCAGTGTATATATAAAAACCCAACAACAAACGGTACGAATTTGAAGACAGTTGGCAAAGAAAAGCTAGCTCGAGTATGGTTTTTGAAGTAGATCAAGGCCTTGCTTGGAACATTCAGACAGCTTTTGTAAAGATTTTAAAAATAATTAGGAGTCGCAGAGGGACGAGGTAACTTATCCTTGTGATGTACCTCTGTTCACTTATAACTCTCCTCTTCAGGGTCCTTATAACTAATGTCAAAGTATTCTCATCACTTTTTAAGGTTCCGTCGTTCAAAAGTTTAAACGGAACCATTATAGGATCACTCTGTTGTCCGTCCGTCTAACTATCAGCACCCGTTTTCTCAGGAACGCGTGGGGGCATCAAGTTGGAATTACTGCCAAATGTTTTTGATCTTCTGAGAATAGTTTATTTAACGATATAGCCAACAGATAAGGCTGTTTTTGCAGTATATTTTTATAATGGCAGGGGAATCAAAACCCAAAGGTTACTTCATACAAACAAAAGCGGGGAAAACTTTTAGTGACCCGAATTCCGTTTAGGGCGAACATATTTAAATACCTACAAGTTTGAGCGGAATCGATATCGTTAAGGCTGTTTTTACAATAATGTTCGAAACAAATGGGCTTGACGAAATGCACCCTAAATTATTAAAAACCATTCTTCTATCTATACTGCCCTATCTAACTCATGCTTTTAACAACACAATCCTCATTTCCTAAAATTTGAAAGAAATCAAAAAACTGTTCCTATCTTAAAGAGCAATGCGTCATGCTCAAAAGAATATCGTCCTATCTCAATACTGGCTTTCCAATCAAAGATTCTTGAAAAACTATTGAGCTGGCAAATATTGGACCACTTAAACAACATATAATCTACTTACACCCGTCCAGTTAGGATTTAGAACCCATCATAGTTGTACGACTGCAATACTAAACTTGGTTGAGGATTAACGTACTGAAATCGATCAGGGAAACATTACATCTTTGGTATTATTGGATTTTTCGAAGGCCTTTGACAAAGTTCCGCATGGGAAGCTTCTAAGTAAGTTAAAAAAGTTCTTTAAATTCGATTTTACTGCATTAAAACTAGTCGCAAGATATTTGAAAGGAAGAAGTCAAGCCGTTGCGGTTGGCGGATATATGTCAGACTTTCTTTCTGACTACCAATGCAGGGGTACCGCAAGGATCGATACTCGGTCCTTTGTTGTTCACCACGTTTAACAACGACTTTCCTTCCGTTCTTAAGCACTGTGAAATTCAAATGTATGAAGATGATGTCCAAATCCATCTGAGCTATCGGACATCATCGGTTGAAGAGGCGACAGCCCGTCTTAACGAAGATCTATCGCTTGTTGCCCAGTGGTCGAAGCAAAATGATCTTAAACTGAACTCGAAGAAAAGCCAGGCGATGGTCATATCTCGTGAAGCTATTGACACATGTCAGTTGCCTAAATTTAAGATTGATGATGACGAAATATGTAACTGTAAATTCGTCAAAAACTTGAGAGTTATTTTAAACCAAAAACTAACTTGGACCAACCATGTTAGTTATTCAATAGGGAAAATGAACGCACAACCCGGGTTTTGTAACCTGAATAATACGTGCATGAGAAAACTTGAAGTTGCATTCAACAATACTGTGCGGTTTATTTACAGTCTCCGCAGGTATGGTCACGTCTCAGAACACACAAACTCAGTGTTTAAAAAATGCCTTTCACGAACTACTTAGATTTAAAAACTCTCATGTTTTTGTTAATTAAATGAGAGATCCCAAAACCTTTTCCAAAGACTGAAAACATGCAACTCAAATCGTACCAAGGCTCTCATTTTTCAAAAATTCAAATATGAAGTAACTCGAAAACAATTTTTCGTGTTCTCCATTAGGTTGTGGAATTCACTTCTCCTATAAGGAGAAAAGACAACAGGAGCAGTTTCGAAAGAGAACTTTTAAACACATTTAAGGCATAAAGTAAACATGTTCAGAAAATGTGCAGTAAATATTATATTTAATTTAAATTTAAAACTAAAGCTTTAATTAAAATTATTAATTAAAATCAAAATTTAAATATAAATCTCAATATATGAGTCTTAAATTTTCAACTATTATTATTTTACTATAATAATATATTTTTTTGTTGTTCCTTTTTACATTTTTCCGTTTTTTGTTCTTAACTTAAATTTTCATGTTTTCTATAAAAATCTTTTATGTACATTAAATGTTTTTATTTTATTTTTTTTAATTTATTTATTTTAACTTTATTTCATGAAAGAATTCAAAGCTAACATTTTTCTTATTACTACTTTGTGAACAAAGAAAAAAGAATAAACTTTATCAAAGGAGCTTAAATTCTTATGAAATAATTAGGAACATTCAATTGTCAAAAGACAAGAGGCGAATGAACCATTACATTTTAAATCATACTTATTTCATTTAATATTGATGGGGGTCAATAAGGAAAAAAAATATATACTAACATTTTTACAATATTGTTAAGTGCAATCCAAAAATATAACAGGATAAATACAAATTTTGCAAAAAGGAAATCGAATTATTATTGTTCAACAAATCAAATTATTACATTTAATAATGAATCTATTTCTTCATGATTGGACGAAAAAAGAAATGATTTTTATTTTTTTTTTTAAATAATTCACGTCTCTCGCATCTCAGACTTACAGGCAAACTATTGAATAAACGAGGCGCGGTGACCTTGTAGAAGAGTGAAAAGTGTGATTTTCTAATGTTAGGTACATTTACTAAATTCTGGTTATTTACACGTAGATAATGGGAATCGTACAATCTTGAGGAGGAATAACAGGAATTTTCAAAAAATGTTTTTAAAACTTCATAGAAATATAAATGCTTAACAGGAAGAATCTTGAGGCTCAGGAATAACTCAAAGCTATGAGTTCTGCGGTTAACTCTACACAAGATACGAATTGAATGTTTTTGTTTAGTAAGCAAAGGTTCAATTTTATTAGAGTGAGTACCACCCCAACAAATCAACCCATATTGCAGCTTAGATTTAAATAAACCATTATAAACTAATTTTAAAATATGTTGACTACAATAAAGGCTGATGTGATAGGACTGTCTCAAAAGGTTATTGGAGTATTGTTTCAAATATAAAATATGATCTTTCCAGTTTAGCCTGCTATCCAAAATTATTCCCAAATACTTAAAGCCGTCAACCCGTTCGATATTAACGCAGCCAACAGAACAATTTCTATTTGTATAATAAGTGGAATTGCCAAATTGATGAAGACAATCATTTAAATTATATAAAGAACAATTAGGTGAATGATAGCTTAAAACAATATCTTCACAGATAGAACCCGAAATATTGAAAATCATGAATTTTGTTTTTTCGCTTATAATTATTTTATGTAAAAAAAACCATTTGCGCAGAATATCTAAATCATTATTGAAAGCAATTAACAAGTTAAAATATTTTTTTTCAGAGTAGGGTTAGGAAGTGTCATCAGCAAAGGCTGTTTTTTTGGCACTTAAAACGTTGAAGGAATAGTGAATTCACAAAAATTAGTAATAGGATCGGGCCCAAAACAGAACCTTGAGGAACGCCAATGTTTATACTTTTTTCCGAACTTAAAATATCCCGAACTTTAACTTTTTGTTTTCGGTCTTTTAGATAAGATGCAAACCAATCATAAACAGACCCTCGAAAACCTGCCCTATACAGTTTTTGGAGTAACAAAACATGGTCCACCATATCGAAAGCCTTAGTTATATCAATAAATAGGGCTGATGCAATCTCAGATCCGTTTAAGCTATGATAAAGTTCGCCACAAAGTTTCAAAACGGCTTCTTCTGTTGATCTACATTTTCTGAATCCAAATTGGGAACCACTAAAGAAATTACTTTTATCCAGAAAGGACAACATTCTTGATTTCATACCTTTTTCAAAAATTTTAGAAAATACTGGTAAATTGAAATAGGACGGTAATTATTGAGACACGCAGTTTCAATTGCTAGCTTAAGTGCATCTGGAAATACCCCTTTTTGTATACTTAGATTAAAGATATATCAAAAAGTATATCATATACACTTACATAGTATGAAATATTCTTCAAAATCTTACTGGAAATCATATCATTCGATGACGAATTAGAAGTTTTGAGAGACATTATAATATTATGAATCTCATGTTATGAAAAATTTTCAAAGAAAAAGCTATCGGTATAAAAGCAATCTTTAATGATACTATCGGAACATCGACATGAACTCGGAAGGGGAGTATTATTAATGTTATCACTTATTTTGGAAAAATAATCATTAAATAAATTAGCTATTTCTGAATGGTCAGTAACTAAAGTACTGCCTTTTTTTGTATAGAAATGTCATCCTTTGGCTTATTTTTATTTAAGATCTGGTTAATGACTTCCCATTCCTTTTTAGGGTTACCAAAATTATCCGAGTATTTTACTAAATTAAATGCTTTTTCTGTGTCAAGTTTCTTATCATTAAGTTAATTTCTCATAAAAGGCAGAGTTCACTGTTTTATAATCGTCCCTAGGAGTCTGCGGTCTCATGCGGTATAGCTTGATAGGCTTTTCCTGTTTTGCAAATGAATTCTTTCTCTAACTTATTGGAACATAAGCAAGTTCAATATAGCTGATAGATAGCTTGAGTTTTTTGAGAATATGCCAGCAAAGTTGGGATTAATATTTTGCTTTGAATCTAATAAGGAATGCCAAAAGTTGGTTGTGGCTCTGAAGTTCCCCTTTAAAGTGTTCCTCCGCTGGATGCCCCACAAAATTCATTCGCCTTAATAAGGTATCCTGAAGCGGAGGTCCTGTGGATAGAAGTTTGATGGAGTCACAGAATGTTTCTACGAGTTCTTATGTCTGCCGGTTAAGGAGTTGAATTTAGGTCTGTAGGTTTGAGCTAGATTGGGAGTAATGAATAAGAGGGAGGTCGAGGTGTGCCAAGGTAAAATGTCACCACATAAGTGTCAGTTTCGTCAATGGAAATCTGCCAATTTGCCGATTTCCCCTCTGAGCGGCTCTCCATGTAAACTGTTTGTAAAAATGTTCATATATGTTACTACATGCTCATTTCAGTATTTTTGCAGGCTTCGTTCAGAGCTTAAAATGTAAAAGTAGCCTCGAATGTCTCTCTGTCTCTCGTCTTACTTGTGAACAATGAGTGATCTTGTTTTCCATGATTTGATTCCGATTTGTTAATCATTATTTATCATTGAAACTCTCTATCCCTCATTTCATTTTTTTAAATTCTTAATTTAAACTAAAATATTTTAATTTCTTATAGTGTGTCTTGGAGCCGTCGCTGCTGGTACTGCATTGGCATGGACCTCACCGGTTTTGCCGCAAATTAGTATTGATTCGTCGATTAATATGACTGGAAACTCAACGGCCAATGATGGAATTCAATTGACCATGGAACAGCGTAAGTATCTCATCTTATCTCTCAAATATCTTTACACTTGTAAGACAACAAACAAATGCCATTGCCTCCGTCATCGAGGTCTGTGGTCTTCAATCAATGAATCCATTCTCCGATTTGTTTACTTGGCATTAGGTTGCCTCACGTTGTGTGTCACGATTTGTTAATCAATTTAATTCTGTGCGGCATTTGAGGTTTGAATGACGTCTACATCCCACTAGATATCGGATGTCGAGGATACTGTTTGTTTACACTAGCGGTGGCTCGCCTTAGCAGGTGAAGTCAGCCCTCAAAAATCGATAAATGCTTCAATATTGTTTTTTTTCGCTAGTTAAGTACAGTGTATTGTTAAGTACAGGTTTTCAATTTAAGCTCATAAATTGGAACAAATTTTCTAAATTTTCCAAGCAGATTCCTGATGGTATGTGATTTTGCCATTTTTCAAATTATTCCATTAATGGTTTTTGCCGTTTACCTCAATCTTTTTTTGGATAAGGTGCTTGGTATTAGGTTAAAAGAAATAATAAAAATACTAAAGGGTAGGAAAAAACGAAAGTAAAAAAGTAGAAGACAAAAAAAAAATCAAACAAAAAATCAACCTTCCTCGTTGGCAATCGCTGTCAAAAAGTTGACAATATTGACAGCAGATCCTGGTTTCTTAGTGCATTTATAGAAACTGGTTCATTGTACGAAAGCGGCAATTCGGGAAGAGTTGAAGCTGGTCTTCCATATTAAATTCTCCTCAAGTAGAAGCGTCGGTAGGAAGCTTTTTCGTCCAAATCGTAATAGAAGTCCAGCACTCCGAATGGTGTTGAGTGTCGGATCCACTTAACCTTCAACCATTCCACTTTTTGGCACTCAGAGTCCGTATTGCGATTGATGATGTCATAATTTCTGTCAAACAGTCGGCAAAAGGTTAAGATTAAAATCAGTTTTTTTTTTAAATCAAACTCTAGGTCTTTGCATTCCAGTGACATTCTCAAGCCCCTCGTCAAAAGAAAAAATGATTTGAAGAGGCGGATGATGTGTATCATAGGCAGGGTAATGCTTTCGACAATATAGTTATTTGCGTAAGTGAAAAAGACAAGGTTTAATAATCTGTCCATGCAGTTTTTTATACACCTTATTTGCTGTAAGCCACACAAAATTAGAGAGTCAAGAAAAATTGCCGAATGACGAGTTACACTGCCAGCTGTAACAAAATAAAGTTTGTCGTCTGAAGGTATCCATTTTAAAAGAGTAAAGTTAAAATCGCCTTATATTGAAATTTCGTCCAAAGTATCGGAATTATCCGAAACATATCATTCAAAGTTTGTATAAAGGGTTGGAATTTTGAGGGTAAGAACCTCGCTTATGGTGTGCCTCAAGGTTGCGTTCTTAGTCCATTCCTATATAATACATATACGTACGAATTTCCTCGGCTGATCAACTGCCAATCTGTTCAGAAAACTGGAAAATCAAAATCAATGCGGCTAAGACTCAGACTATATGTTTTAAGCCACGTAATTGTTTAATTATTGGAGGAATTCAGACAGAGTGGAAGTCAAACGCGAAATAATTTAGTGTGCATATAGACAAAATGCTCACCTTCAGTTTACATATAAGAGTAAAAAATAAACAAAATAAAATAACCAAACACACTCTTTACCCTTTCATTAACCGAAAGTCAAAAATGTCAGCCGAGAATAAGATAAGGATATTTAAGGCGATTTTTCAGGGTATTATTTCTACGGATCACCAGTTTGGGGCATATGTGCAAAACCACACAAGCTGTAAGGAGAATCCATCACATCTCTGTAAATTGTGCAATAATAATTAAGGAGAAAAAAAATGTATATATTCGCTGCTACAATAAATATAACGATAATAAATCCGATACATAATTGAGAGCATGTGAGACTCCTTCATAAGCATTGTAAGAGCTTGGAAGTGGAATAAAGACTATAATAAGAAAAAGCATTTTTGATTTGAGTTCATTTTTGACACAAATTCTATTCTAGCTTTCAACATAAGGGATCGGAAAGATAGAGCTTTCCATAATATTTCTTAGCCCAATGGTGACACCTCTCCGACGGGTCTTTTCGATAACAATGAAGAAAATAGTTCATTATTATGACACATGGATTGAGTCACGTTTCAGTTAACGCAATGACGTCATGATCGGAGTTAAGGGACGATAGAAAAAGACTTTGTACGTAATCCCCTTACATTTTTTTTGGTAAAGGGATAAGCGCTCTAGTTTTTTGAAAGTTTATTGGAAAGGGCAGTTTGAACAAGTAATGTACAGTGTTTGAAAAAATTTTAGAAACAAGTTTGTTTTGAACTATTTAATATAAAAATATGAAAAACGTGACGGCAAACATAAACGAAATATAAATAAGCTCGTTCTCTAAATTATTACAAAAAAAGAACGAATATTCATTTTTTTAGTGAGTAACTTAAGTTAAGTAAAAAATTCAGTTTGAAGTTTTTTGGACGATTTAAGCCTTGAAAAAATAACAGAAACAAAATATCAATTCTTATCATTATTTTCATGTGAAGATTGGCTTTACATTGAAAGAAATCAATCTTCTTTTCGTACTTAGTCGTAGCACCTTTGTTTTTTATTTCTGCCTCACATCTTCGCTTCATTGACTGAACTAATGAGGAACAGGTGCGTGAAGGTATGGACTGCCATGCTTCCTGTATTTTGGACCACAATTCTTCTTTATTTTTGGCTTTACATTCCCCAATCTTGCGTTTTAGAACTTCCCCACAAGTGTTTTATCGGATTTAGATCGGGAGCAATTTTGTTCGTTTGGAACCATTACTTTGCTAGTTTCAGGGAGTGCTTGGGATCATTATCCTGCATAAACTTCCATTTTAGCGGCATATTATCTTCAGCAAATGGTAGCATTACCGTATTCGAGATGCTAACAAAGTTTACAGCAAACATCTTGTTCCTTATCCTGAAAATTGGTCCAACACCAGATGCTGAGATGCAGCCCCAAATCATAAGGTTATCTCCACCGTGCTTTACTGTCTTTTTTGTGTATTTTGAGTCGACTTCGGTATTTTTTGGTCGTCTCACGTGCAATTTTCCATCAGATCCAAACAAATTGATCTTTGTTGCTCCAGTTTTCACGTTAGAGGTGCCTATTGGCAAAAATAAGTCTTAGTTGCACATATTTCTTACTTAGAAAAGGGACTCTTCCTGGGCTCCTTGCCATCAAACCTGCTTCACTTAACCTGTTCTTAATTATTCGACTCGTTATAGGTGCATTCAACTCTTTTTTAAGTTCCTCCGAAGAAGAAAACTGCTAAGTCTTGCAATGACATACAAGAAGATGGTCGAACCGAGATGTTGTTCTTCGTTTCCTGCCTCTCGTTTCTTCTTTGGTTGACGAATGGATGGCAGTAAATACCTTCTTTTTAGAGCACTTTATTATCTGCGCTAACTTGTCCGTTTTATAGACGTCGTTACTTAAATTTTTAATTTATTTCTTGTAAGAATCAGTACAGTGGACTCCTCGACCCATTTACATAGAACTTTGGTTTGACAACTTATTTTTTTTTCGAATTACACTTTAACAAAAGATTAAACGTATTTTTAAACGTTGTTTGTTTACAATTGTGCTTGCCTTTGTTTCTATTATTTTTTCCAACACTGTATGTATTACGATTTTATCCGCCACAAGTGTCCGAATTGTTTTGACATGAGGAACCCCGTCAGGGAGTGTCATAAATATTTTGAAGTCGCACGATGCGATTTGGTCCGCTCTCCTGTCTCAAACTGCCTCGAAACCACATGAAACAGTGGATTTCATCTTCGCTGAAAGGAGTTTGCATGTAGATGACACTCTTTTTTTTAACGCATTTTTATTTATTCATTTCATTTTCCTTATATGCTAGACAAAAACGCTTAAAGCTAGCTTAATTAACTTAATTAATTATGAACTAACTAACTGGCCCTATACGGGCGCTCTAAGCTTAACCTAACAATTTAATAATATGCCTTTCGACTTAATACTATACATTATTTTTAAATTATATTAACTTATTACGAAACTAAGAAAAACATTATTGTTTAGAAACAAAAACTTAGTAAATGGACTTTTTATTAATTCTTACTAAAAACTAATCCAAAACATAAAATATTAACCTAACTATAAATTATACTAAAACTAACCACCATCGTACAAAAACCAAAACTTACACCCTCCTAAGTATTACACCCTCCTGACATTTGCCTTCAAGGCACTCAAGACTAAAATTTAACATACGACAGAGTTCAATCTCCGTCCAGCCACCAAAAGTGTTGATATCACCGTTCAACAATAGCTCTATCGCGGTCAGATACCGCCCTACTATACCGAAGAGTCTCCGGTGAGCTACTTGTCTACAGCTTTTTGACCAACGTGGAAGATTAGCGGTACCGCTAATCTATCCTGGACCAGACCTTTTTCTATCGAGATAGAGAAACGCTTCAGGGGGAATAAGACGGTTGAGGCGTACAGTCTCGTGATGCATATCATTGGGGTAATAAGCCCCGGAGATCAAGTTGTTTTCCGAAGTCAATGCTCTTGCAATGTGTCTTCGAATAAGTTTAATCAGGCAGTTATCCACTCTGATCAGGTTTGCCCCGTTGTACAGGGCTTCATTTCATTAATTTTTTGTGTTCAGACCCTGGAGTTCTATATAAGCGAAGACAAGCCCTAAGGCATCGTCTTTCGAAAACCCGAATCTTTTCCATTAAGCTTGTTCCCACGGTGAACCAAAAGGAACATCCATAGGCAAGGACAGGCCTAATGATGGCCGTCTAGCAGATCACCTTTACCTTGGCATCAAGTTGAATGCTGTGAAACAGTCTCTTTGTCAAAACAAAGGCCGCTTTGGCTCTGGCCAGAGCAGCATCTTTATGTTTGTTAAAATATAGATACTGATCTAGCCAGATTCCAAGGTATCTGACAACACTTCGCCAGTTGCTGTCCTTTTTGCCCAACGATGGAGAACATTCGCCACTTCTTTTTAGTATTTATAGAGGCCCTAGACAACGGAGTCCTGAACAGAATGGTCTCGCACTTTTGCAAATTGATCTTCTATTTCCAATCGTCGCAATATCCCTGACTCTTTTCGAAGTCACGTTGCAAAAGACTTACGATGACATGTCCATGAAGTTAGAACCGACATATTGGAATTTCAACTTAAAAAAAATTGTACTAAAATGTGCTTGGTTTGTGCTATAACGTGCCGTATCGCAAAAAAAAAATTCTTAAAGGATGCAGTTTTTATAGGGAGGTCCTTTTTCTCATGTGAAGTTGGCCCTGTGTTTTGATTCGATAGGAACGTTACTCCTCCATTTTTTAGAAATATTAAAACTCCAGCCGCATAACAATTTTAACGTTACGACTGGAAGCAATTTTCGTTAGAATGTCGTGTCGTTTTCGGCGAATGTTTAATTCTTAATCTTCTTCAGAAGATTGATTTATATACACTTAAAGTCGATGTTAACAGTTCATGTGATAATCAACAGGGCTTTACAGTGCGAAATCCGATCTCTTCATAGAAATGTCACAAGGCCATATCTGCTTCGTTGAAGCTGAATCTACGCCGTCAAAGCTAATACAATTTTTTGTTCGCCGAAAACGACACGACAATCTAACGAATGCTGCTTAGTCAATGCATGTTATTTTACAAATGATTAAATACAAATTTACGAACTTTTATTAATACTGTGCCAGCTGATTAGCCAATTAAGTGTGTAAACATTTTATTTATTATATAATGTTGATCGATACCAATATTTTAGAATTCTTCGCGAAATAATTATATGGAGCAAGTGAAAATCTTTACAAAAAAAAATTTCTTTCAAAGCTTTGTTTTATTCAATTTACTTTGTTTATTACCATATAATTTGAATTATTTCGAACGAAAAAAGTGTAGCGGACAAGAACTTAATATAGAAGTCCATTTGACTTTAATTTTTTTTATAATTTACTCGCTCTCAAGAGGTTATGAATACTCTTATTGTGTCGTTTGAGAAACTAAGACTTATTTGGTTTCAATTCGATTCGATGGGTGGAGCCCGAAAATGGGACGGATGATTTGATATCGACTTATTGAAAGCTTGAAGGATTTACTCAACACCCTGCTTTCAGTATTATGTCTTCACAGCAGTGCTACAAAAATCCATTCAAACCACAAAACAAACTTAGAACTCTAGCACGAATTAGTGCAAAATTTTTCGATAATTTAATTTTAACAATTAATTCTTCCTCCTTTTCTTGCTATTACTGCTACTAAGCGACGGGGCAAAAAATTAACTAAATTTTGAATTCTTTCTACATAGCGGTTTTTAACTGCAAAAAAACTCGAACTGGCGTCCCTCTGAGTAAACCCTCTTCGACAATATGCTCAATATACCCATCTATTGGGTTTAAGTCAGGACTTAGAGCAGGCCAACGTAGAGTGGCGATATTTCTCGACTTAAAAAAGTTTTTTGCGTATGCTGAAGCGTGCATGACAGCGTTATCGTGCTGTAACGTCCATTCTTTGAACGGCAAAGTAAACAGAAACGAAACAAGAACTGCAGATATCTGGCCGATATTGCATAAAATCCGGCCAGATCACCAAGCGCCCAGAAACACAGGAAAAGTAACAAGCATCCCAACCACGCTTTAATATCGCACGCCAGGCGGAAACCTGGTTCAAAACTTGAAAGGCAAAGTAAACAAAAACGAAACCAGAACTGCAGATATCTGGCCGATATTGCATAAAATCCGGCCAGATCACCAGGCGCCCAGAAACACAGGAAAAGTAACAAGCATCCCAACCACGATTTAATATCGCAGCCAGGCAGAAATCTGGTTCAAAACTTGAACGGCAAAGTAAACAAAAACAAGAGGATGTTGCATAAAATCCGGCCAGGTCACCAGGCGCCCAGAAACACAGGAAAAGTAACAAGCATCCCAACCACGCCAGGCAGAAATCTGGTTCAACACTTGAACGGCAAAGTAAACAAAAACAAGCCGATATTGCATAAAATCCGGCCAGATCTCCAGGCGCCCAGAAACGCAGGAAAAGTAACAAGAATCCCAACCACGATTTAATATCGCAGCCAGGCAGAAATCTGGTTCAAAACTTGAACGGCAAAGTAAACGAAAACAAGAGGATGTTGCATAAAATCCGACCAGATCACCAGGCGCCCAGAAACGCAGGAAAAGTAACAAGCATCCCAACCACGATTTAATATCGCAGCCAGGCGGAAACCTGGTTCAAAACTTGAAAGGCAAAGTAAACAAAAACGAAACCAGAACTGCAGATATCTGGCCGATATTGCATAAAATCCGGCCAGATCACCAGGCGCCCAGAAACACAGGAAAAGTAACAAGCATCCCAACCACGGTTTAATATCGCAGCCAGGCAGAAATCTGGTTCAAAACTTGAACGGCAAAGTAAACAAAAACAAGAGGATGTTGCATAAAATCCGGCCAGGTCACCAGGCGCCCAGAAACACAGGAAAAGTAACAAGCATCCCAACCACGCCAGGCAGAAATCTGGTTCAACACGTGAACGGCAAAGTAAACAAAAACAAGCCGATATTGCATAAAATCCGGCCAGATCTCCAGGCGCCCAGAAACGCAGGAAAAGTAACAAGAATCCCAACCACGATTTAATATCGCAGCCAGGCAGAAATCTGGTTCAAAACTTGAACGGCAAAGTAAACGAAAACAAGAGGATGTTGCATAAAATCCGACCAGATCACCAGGCGCCCAGAAACGCAGGAAAAGTAACAAGCATCCCAACCACGATTTAATATCGCAGCCAGGCGGAAACCTGGTTCAAAACTTGAAAGGCAAAGTAAGCAAAAACGAAACCAGAACTGCAGATATCTGTCCGATATTGCATAAAATCCGGCCAGATCACCAGGCGCCCAGAAACACAGGAAAAGTAACAAGCATCCCAACCACGGTTTAATATCGCACACCAGGCAGAAATCTGGGTCAAAACTTGAACGGCAAAGTAAACAAAAACAAGCCGATATTGCATAAAATCCGGCCAGATCTCCAGGCGCCCAGAAACGCAGGAAAAGTAACAAGAATCCCAACCACGATTTAATATCGCAGCCAGGCAGAAATCTGGTTCAAAACTTGAACGGCAAAGTAAACGAAAACAAGAGGATGTTGCATAAAATCCGACCAGATCACCAGGCGCCCAGAAACGCAGGAAAAGTAACAAGAATCCCAACCACGATTTAATATCGCAGCCAGGCAGAAATCTGCTTCAAAACTTGAACGGCAAAGTAAACGAAAACAAGAGGATGTTGCATAAAATCTGACCAGATCACCAGGCGCCCAGAAACGCAGGAAAAGTAACAAGCATCCCAACCACGCTTTGATACAGCACTCCAGGCAAAAATATGGTTCAAAACTTGAAAGGCAAAGTAAACAAAAACGAAACCAGAACTGCAGATATCTGGCCGATATTGCATAAAATCCGGGCAGATCACCAGGCGCCCAGAAACACAGGAAAAGTAACAAGCATCCCAACCACGGTTTAATATCGCAGCCAGGCAGAAATCTGGTTCAAAACTTGAACGGCAAAGTAAACAAAAACAAGAGTATGTTGCATAAAATCCGACCAGATCACCAGACGCCCAGAAACGCAGGAAAAGTAACAAGCATCCCAACCACGCTTTGATATAGCACGCCAGGCAAAAATATGGTTCAAAACTTGAACGGCAAAGTAAACAAAATCGAAACCAGAACTGCAGATATCCGGCCAATATTGCATAAAATCCGGCCAGATCACCAGGCGCCCAGAAACACAGGAAAAGTAACAAGCATCCCAACCACGATTTAATATCGCAGCCAGGCAGAAATCTGGTTCAAAACTTGAACGGCAAAGTAAACAAAAACAAGCCGATATTGCATAAAATCCGGCCAGATCTCCAGGCGCCCAGAAACGCAGGAAAAGTAACAAGAATCCCAACCACGATTTAATATCGCAGCCAGGCAGAAATCTGGTTCAAAACTTGAACGGCAAAGTAAACAAAAACAAGAGGATGTTGCATAAAATCCGACCAGATCACCAGGCGCCCAGAAACGCAGGAAAAGTAACAAGCATCCCAACCACGCTTTGATACAGCACGCCAGGCAAAAATATGGTTCAAAACTTGAACGGCAAAGTAAACAAAAACGAAACCAGAACTGCAGATATCTGGCCGATATTGCATAAGATCCGGCCAGATCACCAGGCGCCCAGAAACACAGGAAAAGTAACAAGCATCCCAACCACGCTTTAATATCGCACACCAGGCAGAAATCTGGGTCAAAACTTGAACGGCAAAGTAAACAAAAACAAGCCGATATTGCATAAAATCCGGCCAGATCTCCAGGCGCCCAGAAACGCAGGAAAAGTAACAAGAATCCCAACCACGATTTAATATCGCAGCCAGGCAGAAATCTGGTTCAAAACTTGAACGGCAAAGTAAACGAAAACAAGAGGATGTTGCATAAAATCCGACCAGATCACCAGGCGCCCAGAAACGCAGGAAAAGTAACAAGAATCCCAACCACGATTTAATATCGCAGCCAGGCAGAAATCTGCTTCAAAACTTGAACGGCAAAGTAAACGAAAACAAGAGGATGTTGCATAAAATCTGACCAGATCACCAGGCGCCCAGAAACGCAGGAAAAGTAACAAGCATCCCAACCACGCTTTGATATAGCACGCCAGCCAAAAATATGGTTCAAAACTTGAACGGCAAAGTAAACAAAAACAAGAGGATGTTGCATAAAATCCGACCAGATCTCCAGGCGCCCAGAAACGCAGGAAAAGTAACAAGAATCCCAACCACGATTTAATATCGCAGCCAGGCAGAAATCTGGTTCAAAACTTGAACGGCAAAGTAAACAAAAACAAGCCGATATTGCATAAAATCCGGCCAGATCTCCAGGCGCCCAGAAACGCAGGAAATGTAACAAGAATCCCAACCACGCTTTAATATCGCACACCAGGCAGAAATCTGGTTCAAAACTTGAACGGCAAAGCAAACAAAAACAAGCCGATATTGCATAAAATCCGGCCAGATCTCCAGGCGCCCAGAAACGCAGGAAAAGTAACAAGCATCCCAACCACGCTTTAATATCGCCCACCAGGCAGAAATCTGGTTCAAAACTTGAACGGCAAAGTAAACGAAAACAAGAGGATGTTGCATAAAATCCGACCAGATCACCAGGCGCCCAGAAACGCAGGAAAAGTAACAAGCATCCCAACCACGGTTTAATATCGCAGCCAGGCAGAAATCTGGTTCAAAACTTGAACGGCAAAGTAAACAAAAACAAGCCGATATTGCATAAAATCCGGCCAGATCTCCAGGCGCCCAGAAACGCAGGAAAAGTTACAAGAATCCCAACCACGATTTAATATCGCACAACAGGCAGAAATCTGGTTCAAAACTTGAACGGAAAAGTAAACAAAAACAAGCCGATATTGCATAAAATCCGGCCAGATCTCCAGGCGCCCAGAAACGCAGGAAAAGTAACAACCATCCCAACCACGATTTAATATCGCAGCCAGGCAGAAATCTGGTTCAAAACTTGAACGGCAAAGTAAACAAAAACAAGAGGATGTTGCATAAAATCCGACCAGATCACCAGGCGCCCAGAAACGCAGGAAAAGTAACAAGCATCCCAACCACGATTTAATATCGCAGCCAGGCAGAAATCTGGTTCAAAACTTGAACGGCAAAGTAAACAAAAACAAGAGGATGTTGCATAAAATCCGACCAGATCACCAGGCGCCCAGAAACGCAGGAAAAGTTACAAGCATCCCAACCACGCTTTGATACAGCACGCCAGGCAAAAATATGGTTCAAAACTTGAACGGCAAAGTAAACAAAAACGAAACCAGAACTGCAGATATCTGGCCGATATTGCATAAAATCCGGGCAGATCACCAGGCGCCCAAAAACACAGGAAAAGTAACAAGCTTCCCAACCACGGTTTAATACAAGAGGATGTTGCATAAAATCCGACCAGATCACCAGGCGCCCAGAAACGCAGGAAAAGTAACAAGCATCCCAACCACGATTTAATATCGCAGCCAGGCAGAAATCTGGTTCAAAACTTGAACGGCAAAGTAAACAAAAACAAGAGGATGTTGCATAAAATCCGACCAGATCACCAGGCGCCCAGAAACGCAGGAAAAGTAACAAGCATCCCAACCACGCTTTGATACAGCACGCCAGGCAAAAATATGGTTCAAAATTTGAACGGCAAAGTAAACAAAAACGAAACCAGCACTGCAGATATCTGGCCGATATTGCATAAAATCCGGGCAGATCACCAGGCGCCCAGAAACACAGGAAAAGTAACAAGCTTCCCAACCACGGTTTAATACAAGAGGATGTTGCATAAAATCCGACCAGATCACCAGGCGCCCAGAAACGCAGGAAAAGTAACAAGCATCCCAACCACGCTTTGATACAGCACGCCATGCAAAAATATGGTTCAAAACTTGAACGGCAAAGTAAACGAAAACAAGAGGATGTTGCATAAAATCTGACCAGATCACCAGGCGCCCAGAAACGCAGGAAAAGTAACAAGCATCCCAACCACGATTTAATATCGCAGCCAGGCAGAAATCTGGTTCAAAACTTGAACGGCAAAGTAAACAAAAACAAGAGGATGTTGCATAAAATCCGACCAGATCACCAGGCGCCCAAAAACGAAGGAAAAGTAACAAGCATCCCAACCACGATTTAATATCGCAGCCAGGCAGAAATCTGGTTCAAAACTTGAACGGCAAAGTAAACGAAAACAAGAGGATGTTGCATAAAATCTGACCAGATCACCAGGCGCCCAGAAACGCATGAAAAGTAACAAGCATCCCAACCACGATTTAATATCGCAGCCAGGCAGAAATCTGGTTCAAAACTTGAACGGCAAAGTAAACGAAAACAAGCCGATATTGCATAAAATCCGGCCAGATCTCCAGGCGCCCAGAAACGCAGGAAAAGTAACAAGAATCCCAACCACGCTTTCATATCGCACACCAGGTAGAAATCTGGTTCAAAACTTGAACGGCAAAGTAAACAAAAACAAGCCGATATTGCATAAAATCCGGCCAGATCTCCAGGCGCCCAGAAATGCAGGAAAAGTAACAAGAATCCCAACCACGATTTAATATCGCATCCAGGCAGAAATCTGGTTCAAAACTTGAACGGCAAAGTAAACGAAAACAAGAGGATGTTGCATAAAATCTGACCAGATCACCAGGCGCCCAGAAACGCATGAAAAGTAACAAGCATCCCAACCACGATTTAATATCGCAGCCAGGCAGAAATCTGGTTCAAAACTTGAACGGCAAAGTAAACAAAAACAAGAGGATGTTGCATAAAATCCGACCAGATCACCAGGCGCCCAGAAACGCAGGAAAAGTAACAAGCATCCCAACCACGGTTTAATATCGCAGCCAGGCAGAAATCTGGTTCAAAACTTGAACGGCAAAGTAAACGAAAACAAGAGGATGTTGCATAAAATCTGACCAGATCACCAGGCGCCCAGAAACGCATGAAAAGTAACAAGCATCCCAACCACGATTTAATATCGCAGCCAGGCAGAAATCTGGTTCAAAACTTGAACGGCAAAGTAAACGAAAACAAGCCGATATTGCATAAAATCCGGCCAGATCTCCAGGCGCCCAGAAACGCAGGAAAAGTAACAAGAATCCCAACCACGCTTTCATATCGCACACCAGGTAGAAATCTGGTTCAAAACTTGAACGGCAAAGTAAACAAAAACAAGCCGATATTGCATAAAATCCGGCCAGATCTCCAGGCGCCCAGAAATGCAGGAAAAGTAACAAGAATCCCAACCACGATTTAATATCGCATCCAGGCAGAAATCTGGTTCAAAACTTGAACGGCAAAGTAAACAAAAACAAGAGGATGTTGCATAAAATCCGACCAGATCACCAGGCGCCCAGAAACGCAGGAAAAGTAACAAGCATCCCAACCACGCTTTGATACAGCACTCCAGGCAAAAATATGGTTCAAAACTTGAACGGCAAAGTAAACAAAAACGAAACCAGAACTGCAGATATCTGGCCGATATTGCATAAAATCCGGGCAGATCACCAGGCGCCCAGAAACACAGGAAAAGAAACAAGCATCCCAACCACGGTTTAATATCGCAGCCAGGCAGAAATCTGGTTCAAAACTTGAACGGGTAAACGAAAACAAGAGGATGTTGCATAAAATCTGACCAGATCACCAGGCGATCAGAAACGCATGAAAAGTAACAAGCATCCCAACCACGATTTAATATCGCAGCCAGGCAGAAATCTGGTTCAAAACTTGAACGGCAAAGTAAACGAAAACAAGCCGATATTGCATAAAATCCGGCCAGATCTCCAGGCGCCCAGAAACGCAGGAAAAGTAACAAGAATCCCAACCACGCTTTCATATCGCACACCAGGTAGAAATCTGGTTCAAAACTTGAACGGCAAAGTAAACAAAAACAAGCCGATATTGCATAAAATCCGGCCAGATCTCCAGGCGCCCAGAAATGCAGGAAAAGTAACAAGAATCCCAACCACGATTTAATATCGCATCCAGGCAGAAATCTGGTTCAAAACTTGAACGGCAAAGTAAACAAAAACAAGAGGATGTTGCATAAAATCCGACCAGATCACCAGGCGCCCAGAAACGCAGGAAAAGTAACAAGCATCCCAACCACGATTTAATATCGCAGCCAGGCAGAAATTTGGTTCAAAACTTGAACGGCAAAGTAAACAAAAACAAGCCGATATTGCATAAAATCCGGCCAGATCTCCACGCGCCCAGAAACGCAGGAAAAGTAACAAGAATCCCAACCGCGATTTAATATCGCAGCCAGGCAGAAATCTGGTTCAAAACTTGAACGGCAAAGTAAACAAAAACAAGAGGATGTTGCATAAAATCCGACCAGATCACCAGGCGCCCAGAAACGCAGGAAAAGTAACAAGCATCCCAACCACGATTTAATATCGCAGCCAGGCAGAAATCTGGTTCAAAACTTGAACGGCAAAGTAAACAAAAACGAAACCAGAACTGCAGATATCTGGCCGATATTGCATAAGATCCGGCCAGATCACAAGGCGCCCAGAAACACAGGAAAAGTAACAAGCATCCCAACCACGCTTTAATATCGCACACCAGGCAGAAATCTGGTTCAAAACTTGAACGGCAAAGTAAACAAAAAGAAGCCGATATTGCATAAAATCCGGCCAGATCTCCAGGCGCCCAGAAACGCAGGAAAAGTAACGAGAATCCCAACCACGATTTAATATCGCAGCCAGGCAGAAATCTGGTTCAAAACTTGAATGGCAAAGTAAACGAAAACAAGAGGATGTTGCATAAAATCCGACCAGATCACCAGGCGCCCAGAAACGCAGGAAAAGTAACAAGAATCCCAACCACGATTTAATATCGCAGCCAGGCAGAAATCTGGTTCAAAACTTGAACGGCAAAGTAAACGAAAACAAGAGGATGTTGCATAAAATCCGACCAGATCTCCAGGCGCCCAGAAACGCAGGAAAAGTAACAAGAATCCCAACCACGATTTAATATCGCAGCCAGGCAGAAATCTGGTTCAAAACTTGAACGGCAAAGTAAACAAAAACAAGCCGATATTGCATAAAATCCAGCCAGATCTCCAGGCGCCCAGAAACGCAGGAAAAGTAACAAGAATCCCAACCACGACTTAATATCGCACAACAGGCAGAAATCTGGTTCAAAACTTGAACGGAAAAGTAAACAAAAACAAGCCGATATTGCATAAAATCCGGCCAGATCTCCAGGCGCCCAGAAACGCAGGAAAAGTAACAAGCACCCCAACCACGATTTAATATCGCAGCCAGGCAGAAATCTGGTTCAAAACTTGAACGGCAAAGTTAACGAAAACAAGAGGATGTTGCATAAAATCCGACCAGATCACCAGGCGGCCAGAAACGCAGGAAAAGTAACAACCATCCCAACCACGATTTAATATCGCAGCCAGGCAGAAATCTGGTTCAAAACTTGAACGGCAAAGTAAACAAAAACAAGAGGATGTTGCATAAAATCCGACCAGATCACCAGGCGCCCAGAAACGCAGGAAAAGTAACAAGCATCCCAACCACGCTTTGATACAGCACGCCAGGCAAAAATATGGTTCAAAACTTGAACGGCAAAGTAAACAAAAACGAAACCAGAACTGCAGATATCTGGCCGATATTGCATAAAATCCGGGCAGATCACCAGGCGCCCAGAAACACAGGAAAAGTAACAAGCATCCCAACCACGGTTTAATACAAGAGGATGTTGCATAAAATCCGACCAGATCACCAGGCGCCCAGAAACGCAGGAAAAGTAACAAGCATCCCAACCACGCTTTGATACAGCACGCCAGGCAAAAATATGGTTCAAAACTTGAACGGCAAAGTAAACAAAAACGAAACCAGAACTGCAGATATCTGGCCGATATTGCATAAAATCCGAGCAGATCACCAGGCGCCCAGAAACACAGGAAAAGTAACAAGCATCCCAACCACGGTTTAATACAAGAGGATGTTGCATAAAATCCGACCAGATCACCAGGCGCCCAGAAACGCAGGAAAAGTAACAAGCATCCCAACCACGATTTAATATCGCAGCCAGGCAGAAATCTGGTTCAAAACTTGAACGGCAAAGTAAACAAAAACGAAACCAGAACTGCGGATATCTGGCCGATATTGCATAAAGTTCACTCGTACGTTACATAAAATCCGACCAGATCACCAGATCACCAGGCGCCCAGAAACACAAAAGTAACAAGCATCCCAACCACGGTTTAATACAAGAGGATGTTGCATAAAATCCGTCCAGATCACCAGGCGCCCAGAAACGCAGGAAAAGTAACAAGCATCCCAACCACGCTTTGATATAGCACGCCAGGCAAAAATATGGTTCAAAACTTGAACGGCAAAGTAAACAAAAACGAAACCAGAACTGCAGATATCTGGCCGATATTGCATAAAATCCGGCCAGATCACCAGGCGCCCAGAAACACAGGAAAAGTAACAAGCATCCCAACCACGGTTTGATATAGCACGCCAGGCAGAAATCTAGAAAGTAAACGAAAACAAGAGGATGTTGCATAAAATCCGACCAGATCACCAATCGCCCAGAAACGCAGGAAAAGTAACAATCATCCCAACCACGGTTTGATATAGCACGCCAGGCAGAAATCTGGTTCAAAACTTGAACGGCAAAGTAAACAAAAACAAGAGGATGTTGCATAAAATCCGACCAGATCACCAGGCGCCCAGAAACGCAGGAAAAGTAACAATCATCCCAACCACGGTTTGATATAGCACGCCAGGCAGAAATCTGGTTCAAAACTTGAACGGCAAAGTAAACAAAAACGAAACCAGAACTGCAGATATCTGGCCGATATTGCATAAAATCCGGGCAGATCACCAGGCGCCCAGAAACACAGGAAAAGTAACAAGCATCCCAACCACGGTTTAATACAAGAGGATGTTGCATAAAATCCGACCAGATCACCAGGCGCCCAGAAACGCAGGAAAAGTAACAAGCATCCCAACCACGCTTTGATATAGCACGCCAGGCAAAAATATGGTTCAAAACTTGAACGGCAAAGTAAACAAAAACGAAACCAGAACTGCAGATATCTGGCCGATATTGCATAAAATCCGGCCAGATCACCAGGCACCCAGAAACACAAAACAGAAACGCAGGAAAAGTAACAAGCATCCCAACCACGCTTTAATATCGCACACCAGGCAGAAATCTGGTTCAAAACTTGAACGGCAAAGTAAACAAAAACAAGCCGATATTGCATAAAATCCGGCCAGATCTCCAGGCGCCCAGAAACGCAGGAAAAGTAACAAGAATCCCAACCACGATTTAATATCGTAGCCAGGCAGAAATCTGGTTCAAAACTTGAACGGCAAAGTGAACTAAAACAAGTCGATATTGCATAAAATCCGGCCAGATCTCCAGGCGCCCAGAAACGCAGGAAAAGTAACAAGAATCCCAACCACGATTTAATATCGCACAACAGGCAGAAATCTGGTTCAAAACTTGAACGGAAAAGTAAACAAAAACAAGCCGATATTGCATAAAATCCGGCCAGATCTCCAGGCGCCCAGAAACGCAGGAAAAGTAACAAGCATCCCAACCACGATTTAATATCGCAGCCAGGCAGAAATCTGGTTCAAAACTTGAACGGCAAAGTTAACGAAAACAAGAGGATGTTGCATAAAATCCGACCAGATCACCAGGCGCCCAGAAACGCAGGAAAAGTAACAAGAAACCCAACCACGATTTAATATCGCAGCCAGGCAGAAATCTGGTTCAAAACTTGAACGGCAAAGTAAACGAAAACAAGCCGATATTGCATAAAATCCGGCCAGATCTCCAGGCGCCCAGAAACGCAGGAAAAGTAACAAGCATCCCAACCACGATTTAATATCGCACAACAGGCAGAAATCTGGTTCAAAACTTGAACGGAAAAGTAAACAAAAACAAGCCGATATTGCATAAAATCCGGCCAGATCTCCAGGCGCCCAGAAACGCAGGAAAAGTAACAAGCATCCCAACCACGATTTAATATCGCAGCCAGGCAGAAATCTGGTTCAAAACTTGAACGGCAAAGTTAACGAAAACAAGAGGATGTTGCATAAAATCCGACCAGATCACCAGGCGCCCAGAAACGCAGGAAAAGTAACAAGCATCCCAACCACGCTTTGATATAGCACGCCAGCCAAAAATATGCTTCAAAACTTGAACGGCAAAGTTAACAAAAACAAGAGGATGTTGCATAAAATCCGACCAGATCTCCAGGCGCCCAGAAACGCAGGAAAAGTAACAAGAATCCCAACCACGATTTAATATCGCAGCCAGGCAGAAATCTGGTTCAAAACTTGAACGGCAAAGTAAACAAAAACAAGCCGATATTGCATAAAATCCGGCCAGATCTCCAGGCGCCCAGAAACGCAGGAAAAGTAACAAGAATCCCAACCACGATTTAATATCGCACAACAGGCAGAAATCTGGTTCAAAACTTGAACGGAAAAGTAAACAAAAACAAGAGGGTGTTGCATAAAATCCGACCAGATCACCAGGCGCCCAGAAACGCAGGAAAAGTAACAAGCATCCCAACCACGCTTTGATATAGCACGCCAGCCAAAAATATGGTTCAAAACTTGAACGGCAAAGTAAACAAAAACAAGCCGATATTGCATAAACTCCGGCCAGATCTCCAGGCGCCCAGAAACGCAGGAAAAGTAACAAGCATCCCAACCACGCTTTGATACAGCACGCCAGGCAAAAATATGGTTCAAAACTTGAACGGCAAAGCAAACAAAAACGAAACCAGAACTGCAGATATCTGGCCGATATTGCATAAGATCCGGCCAGATCACCAGGCGCCCAGAAACACAGGAAAAGTAACAAGCATCCCAACCACGATTTAATATCGCAGCCAGGCAGAAATCTGGTTCAAAACTTGAACGGCAAAGTAAACAAAAACAAGAGGATGTTGAATAAAATCCGACCAGATCACCAGGCGCCCAGAAACGCAGGAAAAGTAACAAGCATCCCAACCACGCGTTGATATAGCACGCCAGCCAAAAATATGGTTCAAAACTTGAACGGCAAAGTAAACAAAAACAAGCCGATATTGCATAAACTCCGGCCAGATCTCCAGGCGCCCAGAAACGCAGGAAAAGTAACAAGCATCCCAACCACGCTTTGATACAGCACGCCAGGCAAAAATATGGTTCAAAACTTGAACGGCAAAGCAAACAAAAACGAAACCAGAACTGCAGATATCTGGCCGATATTGCATAAGATCCGGCCAGATCACCAGGCGCCCAGAAACACAGGAAAAGTAACAAGCATCCCAACCACGATTTAATATCGCAGCCAGGCAGAAATCTGGTTCAAAACTTGAACGGCAAAGTAAACAAAAACAAGAGGATGTTGAATAAAATCCGACCAGATCACCAGGCGCCCAGAAACGCAGGAAAAGTAACAAGCATCCCAACCACGCTTTGATATAGCACGCCAGCCAAAAATATGGTTCAAAACTTGAACGGCAAAGTAAACAAAAACAAGCCGATATTGCATAAAATCCGGCCAGATCTCCAGGCGCCCAGAAACGCAGGAAAAGTAACAAGCATCCCAACCACGATTTAATATCGCAGCCAGGCAGAAATCTGGTTCAAAACTTGAACGGCAAAGTAAACAAAAACAAGAGGATGTTGAATAAAATCCGACCAGATCACCAGGCGCCCAGAAACGCAGGAAAAGTAACAAGCATCCCAACCACGCTTTGATATAGCACGCCAGCCAAAAATATGGTTCAAAACTTGAACGGCAAAGTTAACAAAAACAAGAGGATGTTGCATAAAATCCGACCAGATCTCCAGGCGCCCAGAAACGCAGAAAAAGTAACAAGAATCCCAACCAAGATTTAATATTGCAGCCAGGCAGAAATCTGGTTCAAAACTTGAACGGCAAAGTAAACAAAAACAAGCCGATATTGCATAAAATCCGGCCAGATCTCCAGGCGCCCAGAAACGCAGGAAAAGTAACAAGAATCCCAACCACGCTTTAATATCGCACACCAGGCAGAAATCTGGTTCAAAACTTGAACGGCAAAGTAAACAAAAACAAGCCGATATTGCATAAAATCCGGCCAGATCTCCAAGCGCCCAGAAACGCAGGAAAAGTAACAAGCATCCCAACCACGCTTTAATATCGCACACCAGGCAGAAATCTGGTTCAAAACTTGAACGGCAAAGTAAACGAAAACAAGAGGATGTTGCATAAAATCCGACCAGATCACCAGGCGCCCAGAAACGCAGGAAAAGTAACAAGCATCCCAACCACGATTTAATATCGCAGCCAGGCAGAAATCTGGTTCAAAACTTGAACGGCAAAGTAAACAAAAACAAGCCGATATTGCATAAAATCCGGCCAGATCTCCAGGCGCCCAGAAACGCAGGAAAAGTAACAAGAATCCCAACCACGATTTAATATCGCACAACAGGCAGAAATCTGGTTCAAAACTTGAACGGAAAAGTAAACAAAAACAAGCCGATATTGCATAAAATCCGGCCAGATCTCCAGGCGCCCAGAAACGCAGGAAAAGTAACAAGCATCCCAACCACGATTTAATATCGCAGCCAGGCAGAAATCTGGTTCAAAACTTGAACGGCAAAGTAAACGAAAACAAGAGGATGTTGCATAAAATCCGACCAGATCACCAGGCGCCCAGAAACGCAGGAAAAGTAACAAGCATCCCAACCACGATTTAATATCGCAGCCAGGCAGAAATCTGGTTCAAAACTTGAACGGCAAAGTAAACAAAAACAAGAGGATGTTGCATAAAATCCGACCAGATCACCAGGCGCCCAGAAACGCAGGAAAAGTAACAACCATCCCAACCACGATTTAATATCGTAGCCAGGCGGAAATCTGGTTCAAAACTTGAACGGCAAAGTAAACAAAAACAAGAGGATGTTGCATAAAATCCGACCAGATCACCAGGCGCCCAGAAACGCAGGAAAAGTAACAAGCATCCCAACCACGCTTTGATACAGCACGCCAGGCAAAAATATGGTTCAAAACTTGAACGGCAAAGTAAACAAAACCGAAACCAGAACTGCAGATATCTGGCCGATATTGCATAAAATCCGACCAGATCACCAGGCGCCCAGAAACGCAGGAAAAGTAACAAGCATCCCAACCACGATTTAATATCGCAGCCAGGCAGAAATCTGGTTCAAAACTTGAACGGCAAAGTAAACAAAAACGAAACCAGAACTGCAGATATCTGGCCGATATTGCATAAAATCCGACCAGATCACCAGGCGCCCAGAAACGCAGGAAAAGTAACAAGCATCCCAACCACGATTTAATATCGCAGCCAGGCAGAAATCTGGTTCAAAACTTGAACGGCAAAGTAAACAAAAACAAGAGGATATTGCATAAAATCCGGGCAGATCCCCAGGCGCCCAGAAACACAGGAAAAGTAACAAGCATCCCAACCACGGTTTTATACAAGAGGATGTTGCATAAAATCCGACCATATCACCAGGCGCCCAGAAACGCAGGAAAAGTAACAAGCATCCCAACCACGCTTTGATATAGCACGCCATGCAAAAATATGGTTCAAAACTTGAACGGCAAAGTAAACAAAAACGAAACCAGAACTGCAGATATCTGGCCGATATTGCATAAAATCCGACCAGATCACCAGGCGCCCAGAAACGCAGGAAAAGTAACAAGCATCCCAACCACGATTTAATATCGCAGCCAGGCAGAAATCTGGTTCAAAACTTGAACGGCAAAGTAAACAAAAACGAAACCAGAACTGCAGATATCTGGCCGATATTGCATAAAATCCGACCAGATCACCAGGCGCCCAGAAACGCAGGAAAAGTAACAAGCATCCCAACCACGATTTAATATCGCAGCCAGGCAGAAATCTGGTTCAAAACTTGAACGGCAAAGTAAACAAAAACGAAACCAGAACTGCAGATATCTGGCCGATATTGCATAAAGATCACTCGTACGTTACCGGTGGACGATCGATAACGAAAATGAAGTCTTATTTCAGGACATCAATTTGGTCTCAGGATCAAACATTGAAGGACTGACCAGGTTTTAAGATTAACAAACGAGATCGAAAAATTATTCAAAGACACAAAAAAAAAATATATGTTGTATTCTGGAGATCTTAAAATAAAAACAAAGGGTGCTTATATCTTACCTGGAAAAAATAATTCTTCCGTGTAAGATACGAAACGATTAGATACTATTCGTATAGATACGGTGATTTTTATTTTTTTTTTATTATTAAGTGCACCTTTTTCTTTCAATATTCTAATGAAATTTTAGTCAAATCCAAAAATAAGATGTTAAAATGTCTTTGTTTTTTAAAAATAAAAAAAATATGAAAGAATGTTTTTTTAGGAAAACTTTTGTTTTTAAGGTTTTTTCTATGTTTGGACATTTAGTTCAATTATAAAATGATCAGATTTTCACATTTTAAAATTTTATCCATCCTCTTGATACTTAATGGGGAATTCAGATGTCCATGAAGTTACAACCGACATATTGGAATTTCAACTTAAAAAAAATTGTGCTAAATGTGCTTGGTTTGTGCTATCACGTGCCGTATCGCAAAAAAAAAATTTCTTAAAGGATTTCATTTTTATAGGGAGGTCCTTTTTCTCATGTGAAGTTGGCCCTGTGTTTTGATTCCATTTGATATCCGATACCAGTTTAGACGCGGCATGTATGCAATGATGCCCCGCTCTGAAACCGAATTGGTTATCCGGAATAATATCTTTGTCCTCAACCCACTCGATCAGGGCTCTATTGGTAACCTTTTCAAATACCTTACTGATGTTCGGAAGGAGACTTATCGACCGGAGATTTGCCGGATTGGATGTGTCTTTATTCTGTTTAGGAATTGGTTGTACCGCCGCTGTCTTCCAATGAGCTGGATAATGTGCATTATTCAGAAAATTGTTAAACAGGATGGTGTAAATGTTTGCCGCTTCTAGAGGAAGGTGTTGAAGAGCAATGTTTGGTATTTCGTCGATTCCTACAGATTTCTCACTTCTCAGTGAACCGGAAATAACCAGGAGATCTTCCTTTGATATGAATGGGGGATGTGTCCCTTCATCGGCGAACTTTTTGCGAGTCAAAAACTAGAACTATCATATTGGAGTTCCGCATAGCCGTCGGTTTATCGTTTCTTTTACGGTTGTATACTTTTTCAGCCTCATGAAGATGCGCATCGTGCTGAAGAGTCATAATTCCTCGTTCTTCTGAGGTTGTACTATAAATTAAGTTACCCATATCAGAAGACCGACGCTCTCGAACGAGTAAACACTATGTCACTTTCTGCCTTCTCTGATCGAGCCAATATTTAAAAAAAACATCATGTGTCGTCATATCACTATTTACCATGTTCACACAGCGGGAAAATTTCAAAATTGGAAGATGACAATGAGAAACAACCTACATATTGTGCCATCTTCCGATTTTCACTCCTTGGTCCTACCATAAATGTTCAATGCTTTTTCCAAGGTTACCAGCAATGTTTAGACGCCCGATCATTTTTGAAATGTATAAGATGCTAATAGAAACTGTTGGGCGGCGAAAATACCGATTTCGAAAAATCACTTTGCCATTTTTTTCTACAAAATTGATTCAATGAATCTGAGCAACAACAATTTTTCAAACTGGGTACCGAAAACACAAAACTTACCCCAACAAGTTATTTTGTTTGCACACGGCAAGGCTCCGATTGTAAATCAATTTTGCATAACACAAATTAAACACTTGACTGCGTTTCAAAAATTTAATCATTAAGCAAGCAAAGAACAACACTTGAGGGTTTTATTGGCACGTGAAATCAAGTGTCGGGTTGTAAAAATGCAAAGAGGGAGACTCCTGCATGTTTGTCAAACACTTGAGTGGATTCGTTTAGTATGATCATTGAATAAGGCTAGCCTATCAGTAAATCAACGCTTCAGAGAATCAATTTATCAATCAGAATAAAACAAACGTTTTTGTTGCTTTTTTTCTGATAAACTTGTAGCCTTTTTTTTATGCAATGCAAACTGGGTTAAGTTTTGTTTTGCGTACGCAAGTTGACAATCGATGCAGGGCCATCTGTTGATTGACAATAGAACTATTGTTATGTTACCGATTAATTAAATTTTTCTCAATTGAATAAAAAATAAAAAAAATAATTGTTTAACTTTAATCTCGAACTTGTTTCGAGTTGAAAACGTTTTTGCTGTCTGATGTTATATCTGAGCCTTGATTTTAATTGTATTGTGCAAAAAGACTAAGAGTTTAACGCCAACCGGCTGGTGATAGAAATTAAGTCTGTAACTGACTATAAGAATTCTGGATGATATTCGGGATACCAAGACACAGCATTTTTCTATGAATGACATTTGAAATAACGACAAAATATTTTTCCGAGGGTACCTTGAACGGTTCGGGAGCAACTTGTAAGCCAAAAATTCGCCATTGTCGGCCCTGCGTCAGGGAAGGTTCTCCCAAAAACTTTTTGTAACGAAAGACACAAAAATATTGCAAAGTCAATTCAATCACTTCAACAAGGTCTTCTGCTTCTGATTGCTGGTTTCGAGAACATTGAGCGAGTAAACAAGCTAGTTGCATTCAACCATTTCAACATTTTTAGTTCAGTATTCGTTTTACCAGAAAAGCTCCTAAGTTCACCTTCAAGCCAAAATTCGGACATACTATACAGTTAAGTTCAGTATTTACTTCCCATAACAATTTGACAAGTTTAAGCGTAAACTGCATCAGCACGTCTCTCTATTTCTTTCCTCATCCTGTCCCCGTTTGTTATGTTGTTTTATAATTTGCTCGCCATTAAGGGATTGTGACTACCCTTATGTTATACAAGCGGTACCCCAAAGATTTCTTTCTTGTTGATTTCGTGGACGCAGAAAAGCCTAAGAACTCAGGGAGGTATATTTTCCGCAGCTACTCAAAACTATTTTTAACGTCCGGCTTTTGGAGTTCAAAATTTTGAAATATCTCCTCGTTTCGAGGTCGCAGGAGACGGATTATATTCATTCTAGAAAGATGTCTGTATGTGTATGTACGTAATTGAAATTGGTTTTATTTGAAGGGTGTGAATTTTTGGATAAATATATGCATTTGAATAAATTAGTAAATGAGTAAATATGACTATACAATAAATAAAATAATAATAAATGTATATGCATTTCAAAAAAAATAAATAAAAAAAATATATATGACTAAATAAGTATTTATATAATTAAATAAATTAATAACATATATGAATAAAGTATGTTTAAAAACCATTTAAGGTTACGAATTGATGTTTATAAATTATTTATAAAAGCATAATCCACAGTAGTACATTTAATAATAAATTTGTCAATTAGTTTCTGAATTCTCCGGATGTCTATTCAACATTCTATTTAACATTCGCTCTATTGTGGTGGTTCAGTGTTGAGTAATGCCAGGAAAGATTAAGCAACCTTTTGAGAATTTCAAATCATCAATTATCGATTCGTCGCCGTTCGCAGCAATTGGGCCTCTGTTACTCAACAACGTGGAAAATTTTGCGGAAGGATTTAGGTGTGATGCCTTTCAAAATACAGCTGGTGCAAGAATTGAAGCCGAACGACCTACGGCAACGTAAAATTTTTGGTGAAGATCCACTTTTTTTACCGAAAAATTTTGTTCAGCGACGAAGCTCATTTTTGGCTCAATGGGTACGTAAAAAAGCAGAATTCTCGATTTTGGAGTGAATATCAGCCAGAGGCATTGCAAGAGCTACCAATGCATCCAGAAAACGTCACAGTTTGGTGCGGTTTATGGGCTGGTGGCATCATTGGACCGTACTTCTTCAAAGATGATGCGAATCGTGAATCGCGAATGTGAATGGTGAGCGCTATCGTGAGATGTTATCCAACTTTTTTTTACCCAAAATGCAAGAGCTTGACTTGCATGACATGTGGTTTCAACAAGACGGTGCCACATGCCACACAGAACGCGCAACAATGAACTTATTGAGAGGCGAGTTCGGTGAACATTTTATTTCACGTTCGGGACCGTTCAATTGGCCGCGTAGATCGTGCGGTTTAACGCCTTTAGACTATTTTTTGGGGGGCTATGTTAAAGCTCATGTCTTTACAGACAAGTCCGCTTCAATTGTCGCATTGGAAGACAACATTGAAGCATTTATTCGTGAGATACCGGCCGAAAGGTTGGAAGAGTATGCCAAAATTGGACCATTTGAGGCGCAGTCAAGGTCAACATTTGCATGAAATAATCTTCAAACATTAAATAATATGGACCGTACTATCGATTCAAATAAAGATTTCATGCATTTTTCTGAATTTAATGTGTTTTTTTTTTAAATAAAACTTTCCTATGGCTTTTAAAAAATCACCCTTTATAAAAGATGGCTTGCGTTTTCTCGCATGGAGCTTAATTTTCCATTTGTTCTAATATTTTGCTAATACTTCCATCGCATTATTATTAAGATTAGTGTCGAAGTCGAGAGCAAACTCATGAGCTGAAAGTAAAGCAATAAAAAGGACATTGAGATAAACAATCTACCGAAAGACAGCCAGGAAATTACTATCAAAATCTGTAAACGAAACTGGACTGAATGTGATCCTCTCGAAGCAACTATTATCCCTATGCTGAACATTTCTTCAGCTCAGATGGAAGAGGTAAGCGAAGCCTCTCAATCGCCTGTACTTGACGACAACGATCTTTTTTCCCTCCAATTTCGTGTTATCGCTCTGAATCTTCGAATTTTTACCCATGACTTGTAGGGGTATAAGGAAGCAATGACAATTTTTTTTTTTAAAGAATGAGGGACCTATTATCATCCCACGTAAACAAAAAATATCGCAATAAACGCATATCTTCCCATTCGAATCTCAAAGGATAAAAAAATATTCTATCCTGATGTCCAGGAAACGTCATTTATGTATTTCCAAGCGTGTTTACTCTTCGTCCTTCACCGTTTTTTTTTTTTAAACCACATGAAGACCTTGAGCTGTGGCCAATGCAAAATTAAGCGCACAAGACGTTGAAGGTTGTATCGACATAAAGATTTTCGTTTTATTATCCCAATGGACAGCAGAGAAATTTTTCCGCAACCGACTTGACTTTCAATGCTTCTACCGATCAAAAGATAGGTCAATCGGATATCGCCGTGTCTCTTGACAATTTTTTTAAAATATTCAAAGTCATCCGAACAGCACAATCAATCCTAAATGTACGTTAAAATATTCATTCAAATAAATGAATCAAATAAAGTTGTTCTCTAAATCGCTGTGAAAGCCTCGTACAGCGACTCGCTCATTTAACGTATTGTTCATGCAGCTGGAATAATTTAGTTTAGCATCGACATTGACATTGTTTCACTGAATAATTTCTCGCCCGACAACATTCTTTCTTCTTTTTCGAAAAGCTCGTGGAACTACTCACTTGGAACTTGGTATGATTCACTTAAAAAAAAAGCCTGCGTTTCTAGTAGCCTTAATTTCCATATTGTATGATCTGTCAAGCCTAAGAACTCCGAGGACATTTCTTACCCTGCTTCAGCTGGACAAGAACCTTCTAAAAAGCTCTTAGAGTACTGCTTTCCACAATGCACAGCACACATTTAAAGAACCATAAATTACGTTCGTATTGAAACTCACTCGACTGAGTTTGCCTTGCTAGTGATTCAACTCTCCTTGAGCTCAAATAAGGGTGCAGCTAGTGGATGGTCACTAATTTATATAATGGCAAGACGAAGGATCCAATGCAAATCTTGTCATGGTGCGAATAGCCTTGAGTGATAAATTGTGCATTGTAATTGCAAGGCAAACAAGGAGTCAGTGGTGCCAGGACAATGAATTCGCTTGGCTATCATTTGCGCTTTGGCCTTAAGGATTGTGACTAAAGGGTTGAAATGGATACACGTGAAGTGTTGGGTTCTTATTTATACAGCTCTGACCCATATTTTGATGTGCTTTGATGTAGAATTGTAGTTGTGGGCAAGCTAAATTTACTTTTAAGCCAATGTGACTGTTTTCCTTATCGTAAGCGTGTTGATTTTTGATATTATCCTTTTTGACACAGTGTCTCAATTTCTTAGTCTCCTATCCTGAAGGAGCTATTCACCAACCTTAGTCCAAGGACTTGTCAATTCATAGACTTCTAGCTTTTCATGTGAGCGGCGTCTTTATCGTTTTTTTACTGCAGCAGATATGTAACAGTATTGGATTCAGGTTTGATTCGAGTTTTAGAATGGGCGTGAATCTTATTTAAGCGGCAAATTCTAAGCAGCCGGAACCTTGGTGCTTACAAGATAGCGTCTCTTTTTAAGTGCCTTCTTATTTATGACGGGTTTTATGGTCGGGTTTCGCCGAATTATGCCGTAAGGATGCTTATCATTTTGCCAACCAAGTTGAGTACGCTTGCTACGGTCAAAGTGGGCCTAGAGCTAATAAGCTTTGTCGTTCAGAGACTTTCAGAGAATTGTCTTTTGATTATGTCACGAATGACCGAAATTTTTATAAAATTGAAACAATTCTGCTTGTGGAGCTCTGTAAACTGTTTGGTGAATGCGGATAAGCCGCAAACTATTCTAGTAAAAGGAGTCTTTATTCAGTAAGTTGGTGTCTGGATATAGTCTCAAACGCAAAAATTTTGACCGAAATTTAATAATTCTTCAAATGAGAACAGGGTCATTTGCATAAGATGATCGAGATAAGAATAAGTATGGGAGGGGGTCCTTTTTGTCCCCTTTTAGGCGGGAGGTACAATTTCCTGCAAAATTGATGTCAAACGGAAAAAAAAAATTATTCAAAATCAACGAAAGAAGATACGATAATGTTATGTAGTTTTTTCTTAAGCCAAGATCCCATATTTTAACTAAGTTTTTGAGCCAAGTTGTTTTAGTCAATGATTTTAGAGAAATAAAATTACGAAGTCAAATTTAAAAAATAAAAATCATTTGCTAAACAAGTGTCCCAAAATATGGTCAAATTTAGTTGATCTAGTTTATTTTTTATTATTTTTTGATAAAACGGATAGACTGCAAGGAAATATAAAAAAGAGATAACCCCACTGATTTTATAATTGACATAAAAGTTCAAATGTACAAAACCCCAAAAAAGGTTTTTTTTTAAGAAGAAAGTATTTTAAATTATTTTCAAATTTCAAAATTTTACTAAAAATTAAGAACAGAATACAATATTTGTATTGAAATTGGCACTAAATAATGTAAAATTTTATAAAATTTAAATTTGAAGAAATAAACTCTTAAAAATCTTTTACACACACAATTTCAGTTTAACATTGCATCAAAAAAGGGACTTTGGCTTTAAAGATACCTTTATTATATTATCGTGTGTGGTTTCGTAAATTTTGAATATTTTTTGTTTTCATTTAAACTTCATTTTTCAGACTTGACCAGACCAACAAATCACTCAATATATGTATTATAGTTTGTCATAAATGATTAACATTGCCGTCGTTACTTATGAAAAAAAATTGCACACCCCTTTCCAAATCAAATCAAGTAGAAGAGTAAACGAGCACAATTTGGGCGACATTAGGAGGAAATCTAAAGTAACGATTCTTTGTTTTCCCCTTTAAAAAAAAAAAAAACAATTATTCGGTGATGAATACTCATCGAGGGAGTTATGAGAACCCTTACAATGTTAACGTTATTAAGGCTACAAAGCGCACTTGATTGAATACTGGACTAAGTCTTGACTTTTACCCAATTTTCCAAATTACCTTCGGGATTGAACTGGAGTGGTGGACCAGCGAAAGTAGTCTGACAAAATGGACAGCCGTTATGCTTTGATTTTTAACTATTTATATTGGCTTTGCAATGTTTAAGTTCTTAGGTCGTGTCATCAAAAAATATTGGCTCTGAAAACATTCACAACACTGGCAACAAATAACTGATGCATCCTTCATATTACGACAAATAAAATACTACGAATTGAGCGAATGCAAATAAGTCGATACCGAGTTCCCTATTTGGATTCAATCCAGAGAGTAGTCGAAACTAAAGTTCATAATCCAAAGCACAATCTCGAAATTTTTTTTTTTTGGTGATTTGTTTATTTAATTAAACAAAAAGTTGAGACACATTCGCCAAGGCACGAGTCACTCGACGTTGCCATTTAAGGGTTAATTGCTTTTGAAGGAAAGTTGCAGAACTCAAAAAGATCTATAAACAAGTTTGCTATGACATATCTCTCTAAGTTAAGGTCACACAAATTTTTAAAATATGAAAACAAAAAATAATATATTTAAAATTAATTTCAATCTGTCGCGGTGACTTTGAATAGAATTTTTAAAAACTAACTGAATAATGTGTAATATTGAAAAGAAAATGGATGCCAAGAGGAACTCGAAGAACGTTAGGTCTAATTTCCCTTAAC
Source organism: Orthonevra nobilis (assembly GCA_963555765.1). Lineage (NCBI taxonomy): Eukaryota > Metazoa > Arthropoda > Insecta > Diptera > Syrphidae > Orthonevra > Orthonevra nobilis. The sequence goes on from OY743225.1 coordinate 44,357,749, forward strand.
TCTACTGGTTAACGAAAGCAGAATAGTCTCATCTTCATTTCCATTAGCGAAGCTTTTGCAGTTATCAGTACTGCTTATAAAACAAGATTTGTAAGTGACAGTGTTACTCTTAGAGTAATACCCATCTTGTGACAGTCATCATTTAGCGTGGTGCTAGTTGTTAGTAAACATAAATATACAGGGATAGCCTAACACCATACACAAATACACATAAAAAAGAAATGCAAAAATATAATTGACTAGTAACTTCAAATGACAAAAATACAGCAAAATTGAAAACATGAAGCATGCATGTTAAGAACGGATACGTCCAAAAAGTTTACGCTTGAGTGCCAGTTTACTAGAAACAATATCGAACATGTGACAGTTAACATTAGCTTGTATTGATATCCGCGTTAGGGGTTCATTGCAGCCGTAGTTCGCACGGTGGTATTTAATGTCAAAAATGTTAGTTGTTCGGGAATCATATGACTTTACACTTTAATTTACTAAGGTAAGAAGTGCTGATGAGTCAATATTACCGGCTATAAGCTGATGCAAAAACACAATATCACAGACTTCGCGACGTCCTTATAAGGTGGGAGGCGAAGAGGATCAGTCCATGATAAATGCCGAAGTGCGAAACGAACAAATTTGCGTTGTACAGACTCGATACGGTCAATATGTGTCAGGTAATACGGTGACCCCACATTGGAAGCGTATTCACGCTGTGGCCTGACAAATGTTGTGTACAGGGTTCTTGTTATTAATGGACACTTAAATTCTTTACTCCAGCCGAGGAGGGAGTTACTTTTGTTGACAATTTGCTCAGTATGAGTTGAGAAGTCAAGATTTTGAGCGAATTGTACACCAAAGTCCCTTGTCAGGTTAACTTTGACCAGCGCAGAACTATTTAAGGTGTACGTATAGGTCAGAGGACTACGTTTTCTAGAAAAGGACATGTTCAAACATATAGAGATGTTTAATGATAGGCTATTGTTGGAGCACCATTTTGCGAAAGAATTAAGGTCATCCTGTAGAGCCCAACAGTCTGAAAGATTGTTAATTCCGTTAAATATTTTTATGTCGTCGGCATAAATTAGAACTCTAGAGTTCTTGAGCACACTTACAACATCGTTAATAGATATAATGAATAACAGAGGACCTAGGTGGCTACCCTGAGGCACACCTGAGGTAGCGTAAATTGATTTAGAGGTTGATCCCCTAAACAAGACTTGATAGGTTCATCCGTCAAGATACGAGCAAATCCATTCCACAAAGGATGCAGGGAAACCAAGGGCTTTCATTTTAAAAGCTATTAGCTTATGGGAAAGCTTATCAAATGCCTTACTGAAGGCAGTTTAAATGCAATCGACTTGACCCCCTTCTTCTAATGCTTTATTAGTAAAAGAAGTAAACTACAGCAAGTTAGTCACAGTCGATTTGTTTTTTCCAAAACCATGCTGTTTGTCAGTGAGGAAAGGCTTGCAACTTAAGTAAAAATTGTCAAAAATGATAGCCTCAAAGAGTTTAGGCAAACAAGATAGCTTAGCTTTAGGTCTATAATTAGTAACGTTAGCCCGACAACCTTTTTTGTATACCGGAATTATGAAACCATTTTTCCATAACTTTGGGAAAACTCTATGGTGAATGGATGCTTGGAATATGAAAGCAAGGGGCCTGCCAAAGTACTGCCGCAGTTCTTTAAAATTAATGCATTTATTCCATCAGGTCCGCAAGTCGTGTCATTTGCAAGTCGAGCGAGATGGTAATTCACATCATCAGAGGTTATTGATATTGGATTCATGGAACTGGGGCAAAAGCATTCGAGGTGGGTGAACTCTATTGGATTGGGTGTAAAATTGTCAGAATCATACGCTGAATTGAAAAAAGATGGAAAAAAGTTGCAAATATCATCTGGCATTTTGCTGGAACAATTCAAGCATGAAAGTGTTGAAGGATAGCCATCAGATTTTTTTCTTGCTGTTAATGAACTTCCAAAATAATGTAGGGTCAGTTAGAAGGGATATACTCATTCTTTCATTATATTTAAAGTAAAGATGAAGTAACTGAAATTCCCTATGAATGGATAGGTAACGATCGTGATCATCGGATTTATTGCTTGAAAAATACTTCTTCCATGCGTTATTTCGTCTATTCCGAAGACTACGTAGTTGGTGATTTTACCATGGAGCAGTTGATAGCGATCCCTTACGCGTCCGCTTAAGAGGAACAGATGAGACGAAATAACCAAATATGTGTAAATAAAATTGTTCAACCAATTGGTCAACTGTTCCCTTCAAAATATTGTCAAAGTCAATCTTAGAAATAAATTCATTCAGATGCTTAAAGTCAGTATTTTTGAAGTCGAATACAAGGTCATAGTTTACCATATCACAATCAATATCGTCGTTATGAGAAATAGTTGAATGGTGGAGGATGGTATGTGTCAATTTTTGTCATAGGGGAGAGACTACGTTCAACAATGCAGTTACTTGCATTTGTAAAGAAAACCAGGTCAAGTTGACGTGCCATGCAGTTTTTTATACAGCTTAATTGCTGTAAACCACAAGACATTATCACTACTTATTGAGCATTCTCGGGTCAACTTATCAAAGATCAATTGATGTTCGTTGTCTTAATTTTGATCAGCCTATGGCAAGTTGTCTACTTGTTAGACTGCCCTTGTTTAACTACGTAAACTTTTTTTTTTCTTCGCATGATCACTCAAATAAGTATGGCATTTCGATATTTTCGTACTATGTCTGCTTGAATGGTAATCATCAAATAGACAAGATAAAATTTGCATATGGACACAACTCATTGTGTAGGTTGTCTAAAAATGCAATTGTTTCAGACCTAGCAATCTAACTAAACTTGTGATGCACACCTTCCGACCATTTTTCGATTATCTATTAGTTGAAAGCAATCTTATCTCTTTATTCAATTCTTAATTTGTTTATGTATTTTTTATTTATTCTTTTAATTTATATATTTTTATTTTTTTATTAATAAAATAAGTATATTATTTTATTTATTCACGTATGTATTTATTATGCATTAATAAGTTTATTGATTTATTCATATATTTATTATTTACTGATTTATTTATTTATACACATGCCTGTTTAACCAACCAGGCGATAAATAATTTTTTAGATGATAAGGAAAACTATATGCTTCAGAAATATCTCTTGTCAGGCGATCTCAACCCTGTTGTTTGAGTTTATCGTTTTTTTCAATTATCTATTACTATTGTTATTTTTTATTTTGTTTTAATAAAGAGGGTTTTTCTTGTGCCTTTTCCTTCAAACTAATTAAGATATTGTGATAATAATATTTGCCTGTAATTAGTAACATATTTTTGAAGCAAGGTTCCAAGCAAGGTTCTAACTTGAGCAATATGTTTTAGAACTCCAAATGTTCTATGTCTATATTTAGCTACAATAAAGAAAAAATATAAGTTCGGGTTCAAATTGGTTCAAATGTACTTCGAGAGGATCACATTAAGTCCGATTTTGGCTATAGATTTTGAAATCTATTCAAAATACCTCATATACAGAGGTTGCCCTATGAGTTTTTAATTGCTTACATAGTTCGACTTAAAAAAGTATTCAGCTACAGATGACATAAAGAAATAAACAGACACATAATTGTCCAAGGATTTTGTCATGCGTCACGAGAAAGTTTAGACTTATAAGGTTCACATTTATACAAAGGAAGTTGAAAACTATTAGTGAAATCCATTTTGAACTAATATGATATTAATTAAACAAATGAAATCGGCCCTTTTTTGACAGCTCTTTTAGTATAAAATGTATACCAACCATGGCATTTGCACTTTCAATGACACCAACATGGATTGGATAGCTTTATTCTTTCTTAAAATTGCGGGACGAAAAAATCCGCACAAACTTACGTACGTACACACACACCCAGAGAGACATCCTTCTTAAAACAATACATAGAATCTGAATCCTTGTCTTGAGACCTCGAAACATTGGTATACACTCAAAATTTTGAATTCCAAAAATCTGACCCTTTAGAAGTACTTCCAGATGGGAAGTTAACTGAAGGGTTTTTCAACAGGGACGCTACAAAAGTATAGCGACAAGGACAGCAAACCACGCCATATTTCTAGCCGCTCTTTTGACATTTCCCTTCAGTAAGGTTTGCCATTTCATGATGGAAACATACGAAAGTTTACTACCGAAATTCGGAGTCAGTGGCCTCAACGTTAAGAGCGCTACGTCCAATTTATGGTCGTCATAATCGTCCTAGCAGATCAACAATTGAGCGTCTAGTGGAAACATTTGAATCCACAGGCACAGTACAAAATGTTCCCGTGCCAGTGAGACAAAGAAGTGCCCGTAGTGTCGAGAATATTGCTGCCGCTGAGGCTTCAGTTGCAGAAAGTCCAAATGTGTCCCTCACACGTCGTTCTCAACCGTTGGGCATCTCTGTGACGTCGTTGTGGCAAATTTTGCGAAAAGATCTTGGCCTACATACTAACAAGATTAAATTGACGCAAGAACTGAAGCCACTTGACCACCAGAAGCGTCGTATGTCCGTGAATTGGGCTGAGCAACAACTTGAAAATGATTCGGATTTTCATCGAAAAATCATCTTCAGCGATGAGGCTCATTTCTGGCTGAATGGCTCCGTCAATAAAAAAAAAAATATGCGGTACTGACCAGGCAGCAATCCACACGTACTCCATGAGTCATCATTGCATCCCGAAAAATTTACGGTTTGGTGTGGTTTATGGGCCGGCGGCGTCATTGGGCCGTACTTCTTCCGTGATGATCAAGACCAGCACGTTACTGTGAATGGGGATCGCTACCGTTCAATGATAACCGAATATTTTTGGCCCCAATTGAATGATATGGACTTGGAGGACATGTGGTTCCAACAGGACGGTGCCACAAGCCACACAGCGAATGGAAACCAAGTTTGGAGAACGTGTTATCTCACGAAATGGTCCAGTCACTTGGCCGCCTCGGTCTTGCGATTTGACGCCGTTAGACTATTTCGTGTAGGGCTACGTCAAGTCTATGGTCTATGCCAACATGCCAGCGACGATTGATGAACTTCGTACGAATATCGAACGTGAAATTGCAGCAGTATCCGCCGATTTATCCTTGAAAACCGTCGAAAATTGGGTTCAGCGTCTGGACCTCTGCAAGCATGCCCGTGGTGGCCATGCAAAAGAAATCGAGTTCCATACATAATGGCATCGAACGTACGTTCACAGGAATAAGGAGTTTCATTGATATCCAAAACCGTTTTTGTTTTATTTAAAAAAAAGCTTTTGTAGGGCTCTTATTTTACATGACAGTTTGAGGGCTTCTTCTAGAATTCCAACTTAACCAACTTTACGGATGGTTTTCTTAAGAATGGCTGTTTCTGAGCTTGTTTTTGCTCTTAGAAGTAGTGTGTGCTAAGTTTGGTATCCTGTCATGAAAAGAATACCTCATAGATTCCTCTAACTTCATTCTGATAAAAAAAAATAAAGTGCAGTAATGACAGCTCGAGTGTCCCGACTTTTTTTTTAAAAAAGAAAACTTCATCTTTTTTTTTTTCATTTTAGAAACCTGGGTGAGTTCGCTTCTGGCTATTGGCGCCTTCCTTGCTGCTTTGCCAACGGGTTACATAGCTGATGCTATCGGACGTCGATATACCGCTCTGCTGATGGACGTGCCATTCATTGTCGCCTGGCTGATGATCATTTTTGCAAAGTCCGCCGGAATGCTGTACCTCGGACGTCTTTTAATTGGTAAGTCAATGAGTCTTCTAGTCTTTAATTCCTATTTTGTAATGGCTTCTTTTTTTAAGGAATATCAACTGGAAGCTTTTGTGTTGTGGCTCCAATGTACATTTCTGAAATTGCTGAGACATCGATTCGTGGCACCCTTGGCACATTGTTCCAATTGTCCCTCACTTTTGGAATTCTCTTGGTATACATAATCGGTGCTATGGTTTCTTGGGTAACTCTTAGCGTGTTGTGTTTAATGGTTCCCATTGCGCTATTTGTCGGAATGATTTTTCTCCCAGAAACTCCAACATATCTGCTCAAGAAGGTTGATAAAGCTTCTAACATAAAAAGTCCAATAATGAGAAACAAATTTCGTTATAGGGTCGCCGTGGTGATGCAGCTCTTTCGCTCAAGTGGCTCTGGGGACGTTACTGTGACTCCCGCTCGGCTATTCAAATCATTCAAACTGACTTGGACTCGGTGGGTGGTGATGCCTCTTTCATGGATCTCTTCCGGAACAAAGCCGCTCTCAATGGACTCATTATCTCGATGTTACTGATGTTCTTCCAACAATTTTCCGGTGTCAACGCTGTCATCTTCTACACAGTTCCCATCTTCAAGTCAGCCGGAAGCACTCTAGACCCATCGGCCTGCAGTATCATTGTTGGTTTCGTACAAGTTGTCATGACGCTCACATCATCGCTGCTAATTGAGCGGGCGGGTCGCAAAATCCTTCTCATCTTTAGCAGTGTCTGTCAAACCATTTGTCTCGCCGTACTCGGCATCTACTTTGACATGAAAGATGAGGGCAAAGACGTCAGCAACATTGGATGGCTGCCATTGCTTTGTGTTGTTCTCTTCATGGTCACCTTCTCGTTGGGTTACGGTCCCATTCCTTGGCTAATGATGGGCGAGCTCTTTTTGCCCGATGTTAAGGCTACCGCTGTCGCGTTGACAGTCATGTCAAATTGGTTCTCGGTGTTTGTTGTGACGAAAACTTTCGGACAAATGATTGAAGCCTGGGGTTCTGATTTTACGTTTTGGTTCTTTGCCTTCTGCATGTTTGTCGCTACATTGTACGTGTGGTTCATGGTATTCGAAACGAAGGGCAAGAGTTCCGCACAAATCCAAATGCTGCTTGGTGGAGACAAGTAGACTTTTAGCACGAGAGAGCGACAGAGATGAGATTACTCGTTTTTTTTTTTGTTAAGTTAAGTGATTTGTAAAAAGTAGAAAAAAAAAATAGATAAAGTTCGGATCCTATATTATTGTATTATTGTTATTTATATATCTAAATAATTTTCAATAAAACTACATGCATGAAATGCTTATGTTTCATAGACTGAAACCAAAAATAAAAATTCATATTTTCTATTAGAATAAATAAACAAAAAAAAAATAATCATCTTCGTGATACTTTTACTTGATCGATGTTAGACTAGATTGTTAGACTTTTACAAGAAGTACAGGTTTCAAACGCATGAAGCATGCGAATTTTTACATAAATATATTAAATATGTTAAAATAAAAAAAAAAAACATTTAAATTAAGATTATATTTAATGCACTATTATTCTGTAACATATTGTAACATATTAAAAAGAATTTTATTTTGCTAATAAAATTTTATTATACGTCGGACAAAGGTTCTGATTTTTATTATTCCAAGGAAAGTGTAACAGACAGATTATCCGCAAGGCAGTGTAGGCACCTGCCTATAAGCCCTACAAAGTTTACAGGCCTCACGGAGAAAAAAAATTAAAATGCTTCATGGAGTTTCACTTTAAATTTACCTAAGAAAATATTATTACTTTGTTTTTTTTTTTTTATTATATTGCATATTTCAAGTTATGCCAGAATGATATTCGAGTTTTGCACGGCGATTTTTACGCCGACTAATCAGACTACGGTACGGCGACTAAAGATATGTCAAAAGGTTGTAAGCGCAATGTTGACGATGAAACTCAGACTTCACTAGGTCTTATTTTTCATATAAAAGGACTTGAAAAAAAATGCCCCCTGATCAATGACGTCCGTATATATATAAAAATGGTGCTAAGTGAGAGTTTACTCAAACACGAAGGGTTCCGCGCCTCTTAAGAGCATGCAACTTTATATATCCTTCATTTTAACGCTATGAGTACTGCTTATAAAACAAGCATTGTAAGTGACAGTGTTACTCATAGAGTAATAACCATCTTGTTACAGTCATCATTTAGCGTGGTGTTAGTTGTTAGTAGACATAAACAAATAAAGCCCAACACCATACACAAATACAAAGCTTAACAAATATTAAAAAAATAATATATATTTTAATTACAAATGTTAATTATAAAATAAATACAAATAAAAACAAGAGTACTGAAAAAATACGTAGCATGCACATTAAGAATTGACATGTCCAAAAAGTTTTTATTATTCTATTGACATCCGAGTAACAGGTTCGTTGCATTCGTAATTCGTACGGTTGTATTTTATGTCAAAAATGTTTGAGTTTCTAAAATTGAAAGACTTTACACTAAAATTTACTAGGGTAAGAAGTGCTGATGAGTCAATATTATCGGCTATAAGCTGATGCAAAAACACAATATCACAGACTTCCCGACGTTTTTGCAAATAATCAAGGCCGATAAGAAGAAGACAGTCCTTATAAGGTGGAAGGCGAAGAGGATAAATGCCGAAATGCGAAACGAACAAATTTGCGTTGAACAGACTCGGCGACCACACATTGGATGCATACTCAAGCTGTGGCCATACAAATGTAGTGTACAGGGTACTCGTGATTAATGGACATGAAAATTCTTTACTCCACCGTTTGATGAAGCCGAGAAGGGTGTTGCTTTTGTTGACTATTTGCTCAATATGAATTGAGAAGTCAAGATTTGGAGCGAATTGAACACCTAAGTATTTATGGTGTACACAGAGGAGATATGATTTAGTCTTCTCGAAAAGGACATGCTAAAACATTTAGATATGTTTAATGATTAGCAATTATTGAAGCACCATTTTACAAAAGAATTAAGGTCATCCTGTAAAGCGCTGCAGTCGGAAAGATTGTGGATCGGCATAAATTAGAACATATGAGTTCTTGATCACACTAACAACACTAATCGTTAATGGCTAGAATGAATAAAAGACGACCAAGGTGGCTACCTTGAGGCACACCTGAGGTAGCGTTTATTGTTTTAGAGGTCGATCCCCTAAACAAAACTTGATACGGTCTCCCGTCAAGATACGAGCATATCCACTCCACGAAAGATAAAGGGAAACCTCCCTTGGTTTCATTTTAAAAGTAATAAGCTTATGGGAAAGCTTATCAAAGGCCTTACTGAAATCGGTGTACACGCAGTCGACTTGATTTCCTACTTCAAGGTTTTTATTTGTAAATGAAGTAAACTCTAACAAATTTGTTACTGTGGATTTGCTTTTAACAAAGCCGTGCTGTTTATCAGTTAGGAAATGTTTACAACTAAAATAAACGCTGTCGAAAATGATAGCCTTAAAAAGTTTCGGCAAGCAAGATAGCTTAGCTATGGGCCTGTAATAAGTAACATCTCCCCGGAAGCCCTTTTTGTGCACCGGGATTATGAAACCATTTTTCCAAAATTTTGGAAAAACATTTTTGGTAAATAGATGCTTGAAATAATAGAGCTAAAGGAGCTGCAAGAGAGCTACAGCAATACTTAAAGATTATTGGAGGTATCCCATCAGGTCCGCAGGTGGTGTCAGTTCCAAGGCGAGCAAGATCGTATTCCACGTCGCCAGGAGTTATTGATAGTTGACCCATTGAACTAGGGCAAATTGTCTCTAGGTGAACGAATGCTTTTGGGTCGGGTATAAAATTATCAGAATCATAGGCGGAACTGAAAAAAGAGGAAAAGAAATTACATATATCATCTGGTTTTTTACTTCGTTTATTTAAGTATGAAAGAAAGGAAGGACAACCATCAGATTTTCTCTTGCAGTTGATAAATTTCCAAAACAATTTTGGGTCGTTTAGAAGAGATAATCGCATTCTTTCAATATAGTTGTCATAAAGACGACTGAAATTCCATATGAATGGAAAAGTAGCGATCATGGTCATTAGAATTATTACTTGAAAGGTACTTTTTCCATGCCTTATTCCGTCTATTACGTAGACTTTGTAATTCATGATTCATGATCTCAAACATTGAATATCCTTGTGTGCTTTAAATGCGTGATCAAAACACACAACTTCATTCAATGTTTACATTTTTCTTTGTTTTAAGTGATTTATCGAAATGATGGGACAATCAAAGCTCAAAATCACATGAAAAACTTTTTTAATAATTTATTTTAAAAAAAAAAATTACACTGGAAGAAAACTGTCAAACATTCAGTTCTCACCACAACATTTTGACATTTGTTCCACAGGTTCCCAACAAATGATCTTTTGCAAAATGTTTTTTTTTTTTTCCTTTTTCGTATTGGAATTCGAGCATTGACATTTTGTTGGATAACCGAAATAGTTGCATATTTTAAACGTTTTAAGTTGCTCCATATGAACTCATTGTCTACTCTTACTGTCTCGGTACGGTACCGAACCCTTTAAAAAAATGGATTAAACTTCGAACGGCAGTTGGTTGGTCTTTTTTCATGTCGTTTAGATATTTTGCTTTTCATATCGAAAATTATTTGACAATAACGAGATGAAATCAAATGAAAAAACTGATACTAAACGCTGTGATAGAAATCAGCGTGAGCGAAGAAGAAAAAGGCATCACGATATCGCATCTTCCGAAGGCATTGTGCCACAAGGAAAAGAGAAGTTTAAATAGTTTTTAATAACATGCCACAATCAACTGATTTTATCCGGCCGTGGGTGTATAAAACAAACACGAAAAATATATGCGTTCCGAAAATGTAAAAGTAAGGAGACACTACCGGGAGAATTATGTCAATATGAAAGTGACAAAGAGTTTGAATAAAAACCATCATGTTCTTATAACGTGCGTGAATTTTTTCAAATCGTTGACATCCCATGTCTTGCAAAGCTGATTTATTGGAAGGAAAGAGAAACTACTGTGAAATTATTCAATCAACAACCAGCGAGGAAAGAAAGATACTCTGGGGATCCGCAAGGCTCTGAAATTCGACCATTGCTGTTCGTTCTGTTAACCAACCAAAACAAGAGCGATCTCTTTACCATGTCTTAACTCAAAAGATAAAAACACAGAAGAAGATTGAAATCAAGTATATTTCCCTCTGGTGGAAGCTTTTTTTTGTTTTTTTTTTAACCCATTTATTCCCATGGTTGCGTTAACGCAACATTGAAAAATTTTTTTTTTTTGAACTAAAAATTTAAAATTTTTGATGCACTTTCGGTTCTATTGCATTAAAGAACATTTAAACCTTCATCTAATTTTATTTTGTATGTGTAATAGCTCTTGGAGTTTTGATTACATCTAAAATAAAATTGACAAATTTTCAAGAAAAAAACTGCATTGTTTATAAATTCCTTAAATAATATTATTTATCCAATTTTTTATAGTCCGAATGACGTTTCGTATAAAATATACTGCAAATGACAGTGATTTGAAAAAAAGAATAAACATTTACTCTCCGTTAGTTCTTTTATTTGGCTTTGAATAGTAATGTTGCGAAAACGCAACATTGGGAGAAACGACGAAACTTTAGTAGGCGCTGAAAAATATTCCCGTTTGAAATTGTTATGTCAACAGAAGGTATTTACATATTTGATTATTTGTGGTGCTTTGTTTCTGGTTATTGCAAGTGCAGTGTAATTGTCATATACGGAAAAGTTGAAGAGTTTAAATTTAATCAGAATATTGTCTTGAAGTTTTCAAACATTCTAAACAATGGTAAGTACAATAATTTTATAACGCACATACATTCATGATACATTTGTGGGTTTTTATAACTATTTTAGAATAACATGAAATATCACGATGATCCCAAAAGGCCTTTGACTCTGAGAGAACTTGAGGCACTTGTTGAAGAAATTGATCTGGATGAGGAAGTAAACATTTGTTACATACCACCCGAAGTCGATGAGCTAACGGACGAAGAAAACATCGATGATGACGTTATAGGTGGAACGGAAAATTTGCCTTCAGATTTGGCGGGAACTTTTGAGATAGTGCATTCTGGTTATGAGGTCGAAATGGAGGATAATGTGCATCATAAAGTTAGTCATCAAGCTTCATCAAGCAAATCATCAAGAGTTGAAGATGTTACTTGGTGTAAAACACCGATTGACTACGATATTGGTGCTACGTCAAATGAGGAGGCTGATATGAAGAAAATTGTTGAAGATCTGCATGGAAAGTCTGTGCTTGATTTCTTTAGACTAATGTTCGACGAAAATGTTATGCAGTGTATTATTACGAACTCCATAAAATATTCAAGAGATAAGAACCGCCCTCAGTTTTGCTTGGATCAAAGTGACCTGGAAATTTTTATTGGAATATTGATTCTAAGCGGATATCACACTCTTCCACAAGCAAAACTTTACTGGTCATCTGATGAAGATAAAGGGGTTCCAATTGTGAAAAATGCGATGTCTCGAAATAGATTTTTTGAGATCAAACAAAACATGCATGTGGCAGATAACAACCAGTTGGACAAGGAAGACAAATTTGCAAAATTGCGTCCGCTATTTGATCTTTTGAACACCAACTTCTTGAAGTATGGTATCTTTGCACATCATTTGTCAATAGATGAACAAATGGTGCCCTACTTTGGCCGCCATTTAGCGAAAATGTTCCTAAAAGGAAAGCCAGTACGTTTTGGGTTCAAGATGTGGTGCCTGACGTCGAGCGATGGATATTTGTATCAGTTCATACCATATGGTGGAAAAAGTGTTATAAATGCCAAAAGAGAATTTGGTCTAAGTGGGCAAGTTGTAATAGATCTCTTGAAAGTTGTAGAAAATAGAAATTCTCACAAAGTATATTTTGATAACTTTTTTACCAGCTACAATCTATTGGTTCATTTGAGAAACGAAGGATATTTTGCCACCGGAACTGTGCGCGAAAATAGAATTCTGAAATGCCCACTCGAGACGAACAAATCAATAGGCAAAAAACAGCGTGGTACAATGGACTCCTGCTATGATCACGCAAATGAAATAAGTGTGGTACGCTGGAATGACAATTCCGTCATTACAGTGGCAACTAATTGCGAGTCTGCTCAGCCAAATGTCATGGTAAAACGATATAATCGTAAGGAAAAGAAAGACATTTCGATGCCACAACCACATATGATTGTCATGTACAATAAATATATGGGGGGTGTTGACTTGCACGACAACGCAGTGGCAAACTACCGTATAAACATTGGCGGTAAAAAATGGTGGTGGCCATCATATAACAATTCGATAGATTCTGCAACAGTGAATGCTTGGAAGCTACACAGAATTGTGTACAAGGAAAAACCAATCTCGCAGCTGGACTTCAGGTCTGAGTTAGTTCGGAGTCTCCTCAGTGCCAACAAGTGCAAAACACAATCTGTTCGAGGACGCGGCTCAACTTCATCACTACCATCCACTTCGCGATTAGATAACGTTGGCCACATTATTGAGAGGAATCCTGAAAATTGGAGAAGACGGTGCAGGGTTTGTAAAAGCACAACTGTATTTATGTGCAACAAATGCGCAATTCCATTGCATTCCCATTGCTTTAAGGCTTATCATACTTAATTTTTTTTATATGTATGGTCCCAATGTTGCGTTAACGAAACACCCAAAAAGTGGGAGTGGCTGATTAAAAAAAAAATATAAAAATCTCAAATGTTTATAAACTCTAAAATAAATTAAAATGAATTCAAATATAGGCGTTTTTCTGAATATTTCTTATACTGGATCTAAATGGGTTAATAGTGTTCGTGTTAGAAGGGAGTGAAAGAAGGTAGCGGTGCACATTGGTCTTAAATTGCTGTAGGTTGCTGTGCAGAGAAAAAGTAGAGCGAGGTAATGTATTCCTCATGCGCGATGTGCGGCCTATAAAAGACTCTCTAAATTTCACAGTACGCCCGAAGAAAGGCTTAAGGGTAAACTGATGAGCATTCAATGATGTGCGGGTGTTGCGAGTGAATTGTTGGAGGGGCGGAATGCAATTAGCTATTTCTTCGGAGCATTGGTGGTAAAAGTTGCTATAAAAGAGCGACAGGCAGGAAACATTTCTTCGATGTTCCAGCGAGTTTATTGATTTCGTAATAGTGCTGTCGTTTATAAGTTTTACCGCACGATTTCGGATTCTATCTAGCAGGTGTTTTAGGTACACCTGCCCAGATGTGAGCGTTGTACTCCATTTTTGGCCGAATAAAAGCCTTATAAATTGTAGCTAAGTCAGAAGGGGTAAAGTATTTCTTGCACCGGCTTAGGAAACCTAAACATTTCGCTGCATTCTTGGCGACATCGAATATGTGGTCATTCCAGCGTAAGTTAGAATTCACGGACATACCGAGCATTGAAAGTTTTTCGGTTTCATCGACGCAAGTACCATTCATGGACAATGGCTGGGTATAAGGACTTCGCTTTGATAACATAAGACAGCATTGGGTTTTGGAAGCATTAAATTCTACTTGGCTTGTCCGCATTTGGTTATACTGTCAATATCAGAATTTAATGAGTTAAACATGCGTTGTCGCTCGATGTCCACGTCCGAAGAGCAGGGGCGTGAATCATTAAACGCATATGAGAAACTGAGGGTACTGTCATCTGCGAAGGAATATATTGGATTAGATGTGATAGACAAGAGATCGTTTATGAAAATTAAAAAGAGAGTCGGGAACAAAACTGAGCCTTGGGGAACACCACCATTTATACGGTGAATTTCAGACTTGAAACCGTTCAATACAAGTTCGGTTAAGATATGGTTTCATCCCATCGGGAAATGTGGCCAAAACAAATCATGCTTAGCTAAAAATATTCCTCACAATAACAAAACGTCAAAACAAACCTATTGACTTTTGTATTATGATCAATTTGAAACTTTTAAAACACAATTTATTTCTTAAAAAAACTAAAGTGTCATCTTTTTAAAATATAATTGGGAGTCAGACAATCGAACGAAGGGTTCTGTACCACCGTTCATTGTACAACATATTTTTTTCTTATTTAAAATTTCTTAGTCTATTTTTTATGATAAAGCTGAACTAAACATGTATGGTTTTTGGGTTTTTCTTTATGGATTTTTAACTTTACTTATTCCAAATCACCTTACTAATTTCAACTTAATATCTTCACGCGATACTGGGTCTCGACAGAAAAAAGACGGACAACATTTTAAGTTCCGTTTATCCACTACAACAGGTACGGATCCTTAAAAAATCAATTTATAAAAAAAAAACTATTTTAAAGCCTTTTTTTTCCAATTTAAATAGTCTTGCGTTGTTTCGGATAAGGTTTTGAAGGAGATTCAAGTCAAAGACGGTTCTGAGAGTTAATCGGTTGTTTGGTTAACGTTTATGCAACTGAAGCTGAACTGAAGCAAGTCAGAAAAGTCAATTGTAGTCGTCAAAATTGGTGTTTGAAGCGGATATCAATAATTTTACGATGCTGCTCAATAAACTTCAAACTGATAAGTTAAACTTTACACTTTTTGAGGTAAATTTCTGACAGCCCAATTCCTGGAGAGGCCGAAAAAGATCGGATAATTTATTAGAATTTATTTTCCACAATCTTCAGAATGTTCCTTGGGCACTCAAAATATTCCCACCATAAAAGGTGACTTGAATTGTGTCCGGAAAATCAGAAAATATACTTCAAAGCGTGCAACAAATGTTTATGTTTTGTGAACCTTAAAAATACAAGGATTTCATATTTGTGCCATGGAAACTTTAGCATTTAGAGAGGTAAACAAAAAGTCCAAACATGCAAACCATTCAGCCATTAAGCTGGACCAAACAAACAGACAAACAAGAGTGTTTGAAATGTTTTTCTTTTTGGGTTGTGATCTAAAAAAACACATTCGTACTCTCAAGTCTGATGTAAATGTCAATCCCGAGGAGATAAGAAGACTCACCGATTTGTACCACATCTGCTGATCTATCGAATTGGTTTATCGCCTCATCATGAATACGCGGCGCTGAATTGAATTAGTTTTATTTTTAATTCTCTAAAAAACCACAATAAACAAAATGAAATAAAATAATCATGCTGATAAGTCGAATCGAGGGGCGTCAGACATCTGTATACGTTGCCCATCCCACACTTATCATCGAGACTGTGCGCAGCTCCCATTATCTCCGTGCAATATGGCATCAACTGCGACGTTTCTGGCTTTAAAAAATGCAAACCCTGAAAGCCTCAAAGCTTATCACCTCTGATTTTAGACAGCTCTAGCGTAAACTTGGATTGTTCCCGTAGGCCGCTCACACAGTGTAACAAAAACTGACAAAAGCTCTAAGGTTGTCCCCATCCAACTTTGATGGAATTTTTGGCACAATGACTCGGTTAGGAAATGATCTTGGTTAATGCCATGCACGCGATCAATGCTATCGATGCGATCGGCTTCGGCTACCATGGACGCCTCACACGTCCGAGAACTAAAGCAACGTGATTCGCATACGAAACCTTCTTCCGACTCAGAGTGTTCGATAATGAATTGGAAGCCTACTTAACATGCATGTCGAACAAGTGACTTAAATGTTAAGCAAAAAGAGGTCCCGCATTGACCTTTTCCGTTGTGTTATACAAGTCGACACAGTTCCGCGAAAACGTGTGCTCTTGACGGACACACGTGAGTCAGATGTGGAAAATTTTCCAAGTGCTGGTGATGACGAAGCACTCAGGTTATGTCTTCAAAGGCGCATAGCTCGCGTAAGCGTCTGGAATCGAGAGTGTTTGCATTGATAGCAAATACGTGGTGTTGGTTTGAAGATAGATAGCATAGCTCAAGGCCAACAACGCCCATTTAGTTTCTAACAGAATGATTGTATGAGTGAGGATCTCAAGGGTCCTTCTCTTTGGAACTTGACAATTTTTTTCGATTGGGAAAAAATTCCATAGAAGACTCAAGAAATGCACATAAAACTGAATGTTTTCATTGCAAGCTTACAACTCATTGCTTGTGATTGCACCAGTTGGTCAGGGTTACAAGAACATCATTGATCATAATTTTCTTGGTCATTGCTAAGAGGGAAGTGTCAAGTGTCTGATGTGAGCCACTGACGAAGCTAAGCGGTGGCACTTAAAGAATTTTTTGAAATCGCAAAAAGAAGGATAGAAAAAGCATTTCTAGAGAGCTGCTGTTAGTGGAATGCAGCAAGTCGATGTTTCGTTTTGTCTCTGATCAGCTTTAAAAAACGCACTTGGAAGAATAAAATACTGCGAACTGGGCGAATGCAAATAAGTCGGAACAAATGATGGTCTTGGAGAAGCTCATGCCCAGTTATGGGCGACGTAAGGCGGCATTCAAACACAGTTTTTTTTTTAAGCATATTTCGAGGTTGGAAATATATTCGTTGTGGGTTTATATTTTGCTTCAAGTACAGTTAACAGCGGTTTCGGAGGTATATGGTAAGTTTCGATAGGAGGGGATTCGCTCACAAAGACATGTCTTTTACAGGTTTCTTTTGAAGCCATCCTACGCTCCTAATGAATCTCATCAAGTACCTAGGTGGTCTCTGAGTGATTTCATAATTTGACTGTAAAATATCTAGAAAGCTTAAACAGTTTTTTTGGAAACTAAGGCGCTGGTATATAAGTATGATTGTTTCTGTTCTTATATCAGTCTAAGAGGACACAGTATCAATAGTGCAATACGGCAGTCATGAAGGAATCTCTTTTTTACTTATTGGGAGGAGATTGTTATTCCTTGATTTTGTTTACTACGATGAATATGAGGTAGTCATGTTCTTGACAATTGTAATCCTCCTCCTACCATTCGCTTCCTGTGCGTTGGTTGTGTTGAGAATAGCTAGGCATCTTCATCATCACTTACTACAAGCCACAAATCCTTGGAACTTCAGTGTAAATTAAATTTAAATCTCCTGCCGACTTTGGAAATATGAAATTCCACTATATTTTTTTGGATTCAAATAATAATCATACTATAGGCCGTTGAGGAAAAAGATTAAGAAAGATAGAATAATCGCCGTGTCTTGCGAAAAAAATACTGCAAATTAAACGATTGCAAATCAGTCGATATAGAATTCGCCACACCATTCTTCTAATCCTTCTGTTCGCTTTGTGCGCCATTGGTAACCCTTTTATTTCGAGGCAAATTTTCGGAAATAACGATTAAGACATAAAATAAATGACCAACCAACAATTCGGTTTTTGCCAAAAAAAAAAAAAATTGTTTCGGCAACAATTTTGGTTACGGCCGAAAATCGACAGAAATTTTGGCAACGCCAAGACTCAGTTTTCAAGCTCGTTATGATGGGCCTGCTTTCTCTTGAAGGTGTTCCATTGCGATAAGATATTTTTATTTAAATATATTATTATATCTATCTTACTGAGTTTGGATTCAAGAATGACACCAAGGTATGTAGATACTTAGCCGTTCTTAAAAAGTTGGTATTGAACTTCTCTCGGTGAGGAGGACAAACGATATACCTGTTGGACTTAGCGGTGTAACCTTTCCATCTGGTTTTTTGGCGAGACGATGTTTTGGGCCAGAAGAACAAAATGCATTAGTTTTTGTCAAAAACTAGTAAAATTGTCGATTTTCACACAGGGTTTTTTGGTTTTTTTTTCTTTTGTCAATCGTTAAAGATGAAAAACGTTCTTCATTAAAAACAATTAATAATAAACAATAGAAATACAATAATTGTTATTGAACTAGATGAAGGTGTTGATTTTTTTGTTGTAGTCACATGCAGACGATATTTTAAGACAACATAAGAACACAATGGTTATTATGGAAAATGGTGACGTTTGAATTTCAATTTGAGGGGATTCTAACACAGGAATACCAGCTCACTGTGTAGGGGTAAATATGCATATCTATAAAAACTTTTAATATCAACAAAAACTTATCTCTTATAACCATTTCGCGATTTCTGAGATGATATTCTCCGGGCACAGTTTTAAAAGAATGGCTTCTTTCGAGAATGCATTCACGGTATTTAAGTTAAGGAATTCAAACTTTTGAATGAAAAAAAAAAGACTGAAAATTATAAGGACTTGAATAACCAGGCTTTTGAAGTAATCACAAAGTTGAAATCATTTTCGGAAATCAATTGAAACCACTTAAGATAAGTTGAAGTTAGAGGTGAATCCATATTTTAGTTGAATTCAGTAGTGAATTCACTTTCAGCCGATTGCAATCAGTGAATTCAAATAAAATTTTTTACATTCATTTAAAGTAAGCTAATTTATTTAAGCTTTATGTGGTTTGCCATATAAGATAACTCGGAAGAAGGAAAGATCGTTGGCGAGAATACTTCTGAAACCTTATGAGAGTCACTACCCACAGGCGTCTATTCTGGAGCATAATTAAAGGTTCATATTATATTAAGCTCATGCAATGAAAAGGATCATCAAACCACATCGGAATCTTATCGAAGTGGGTACACATGTTTCCGAGGTCGACTATTGCAGAAATGTACATTTTTGTAATAAAGTTGAAAACCCGTAAACTGCTATCGAAACTTGGCTTGCCTGTTCAAAAAATTCAACTCGGCTAGTAGTCCGAACTGCATTTATTTGACTCGGATATAGCTCGATTCAATATGTTCAGGATATCATCAGACTGCTCAAAAGAATTCAAATCGATTCTTTTGAATTCACTGACTTCAGTTGATTTTATTTGAATTCAATGCGGACTTTTAAAATCGTGACTTAGGTTTTTGTCAAGTCCCAGTCTTTTTTATCAAAATTACTTAAAAGCATTCTGGATAAAATCAACTGAATTATAATACCAAAAAATGTAATTCTTAAACAACTTTTACGCAGAGGCTGGATATTAGCTCGAATTGTGCCCAATTTCGGCTTGGTTTTGAGCGCTAAGCTTTACACTCTTCCTGGCGACTGAAGGACTTTAATCCTCCAACCTACTCATTCGCCGGTCCCAGTTTAGTCTGAAGATCAGAAGACCCTCAGGAAAAACAAAAATAAATACCTAAGCCTTGATTATCGTTTTCCTTAAAGGAAACGATAATATTCTGAATGAAGAAGAAGATAAACTCTTAAAGTGCCTTGGAAAACGAGGTTACAGTAACAAATAAAATAAAATTTAAAAAGAAATCGAAATCTTAAATGGCAAGGAATATTGATAAATATTTAACTCGACAAACGACAGCCAGGGCAGTAAAAGTTCAAACAAGTTTGCTAAATTTAATCTTTTAGGATTGACCACTGGGTCATCAAACCAATCCAGTCGAACTGCTTAAAGTACTCGTTCAGGCCAATTGAGTTCAAATTCAATTGTTAAGCTTTTAAAGAAAAAGTTATTAGGAAACTGCTACTCTGCACTTTTCCTTCATAGAATCACTCCAAGGTTCTCCCAAACCGTACCGAATGCAAAGTATCTATCGCTAATTGGAATCTATCTAAAATTACTGCCCATAAAGTCAGTCATTTTGATGATCATTTATCAAGTGTGGCATCAAAACTATTTACACCTTACGCATGGAAATTCTAATGACAATTTTTCTTATTAAAAAAAATTAAAATAAAAAAAAAACACATTTGTATCTATCATGCTAGAGGGTGTTGCTCTTCATTGTTCCTGTAATCTTCTGTTCAAGCTGAAAGTTCATCCGCGATTATGGCGAGCCGTATCACTGAATGCTGTTGCGCCTTGCGTAGAGCTTTCATCTTACTTGTTTTTTTTTTGTTTTAATGATTTAAATTTTTTCCTCATGTTAAAACATTCGGCAGTACGTACTATCAAGTCACTAAGTGTAGTACGACTTTGGATTCAGTGAGCTAGTAGCACCGCCACATCCGGATGTGAATATTGCGAATTTAAAAATCGTGTGCCTTAACTGAAATGTAAATGCTAAAGAGTTATTAATTTGTTAATAGACAAACAATTTAATGAACAAGAAACATTATAAATAAGTGATTAGTGAGAATTTCTCGTGGTGTTTGTGTGTTAAACAATTTTGAAAGAAATATTAAATATACAATAAAAGTGGGCAGTGAAAATCTCAGACCATAGTCATGGGTAAGTAGTAGTTGTAGATAGTTTTTTTTTTTTTTTAATCTAATCGTTTTTCTTTCCAACACTTAATATTTAACACTATAATTGTTTTTGGGTCGCGGTTTGGTTTCGCGTCGTCTTCTTGGGGGAATACGTATCTGACCTTTAATGGATTTGATAAAATGCGTTTGATTGATAAGCAATCTGAAGATTCGGAAATGGGTCCAAGGATCTTCTCGGTCGCAAAGTTTTTCGTAAGATTTGTTAACAATTTTCATCAGCCTAGACGAATCTCTGAATTTTTTTGAGACGATTTCAATTATTTGCATTTAAATGTGATCTGTTTTTTTGTCCCGCTTATCTCAAGGGCACCTGTACGAGAGTTTTTTGTAGTTGACACCGCGCAAGGTTCAGTTTGACATAAATTGTTGATTTATTGCCCCGTCAGATTTAAACTAAACTTTGAGGGCGTATGTACAGTCTTTTCTGTTTTTGCGAGGTACACTTGACAATTGTACAAAAACACTCATCCGATGTTGTTTTGCTTAAAGCTTTTTTTTAAAATATTCATTTGGACTTTAAGGTCTGTTTTTATTTTTCTATATTTTTTTAAGATGATATCGGTCATGTGGACCCTTATTTTAATTTTCAATCGATTTGAGGACAACTTCGGGTGATAAGGTCTCACACTCCTTGAGAGCCTTCAGAGTTTCTTTGACCAAAGAGGTGAAGACTGGAGTGGGCAAATGGGACAATCTAGCCGGACAGTGCAAATCGACAGAAGTAGACACTAGACGACCCGGAAACGCTTCATTCAAAGTGTTCATTGTCGCACGAACAGTGTGTGCCGTTGCAACCATTTGTATTGCAGTCCCAATTAATCAATTTGCGGCTATAAAATCACGCGGATCGTTGATCGTAAGCACCGTGTTCTTCACGGCGTCCTCGAACAAATGAGGCACAATGACACCTCTGGCATAGATGGAGCACCACGTAGATTTTCAGTGCCTCAAAAATATTCATTGCAGTTCAGAAGAGATTGTGAGCGGATTTCAGACTCAATTGATGATGAGTAAATTTCAAGAGGAACATCATCAACTTTTTCAATAAAATGTGCAGCAGCAAGGAACATCGTGTGGTCAACGTTGACGGCTTATCCGCCCAAGTAGCGATATACTCCTCGGATCGAGCCTAACGAGGACCATCGGCGACTATTCTGTCACGTGTGATTTTAGTCTCATTAAGAAGGTAGCTAAACGTCTTAGTGTTTGACCAAAACGTGCAGAATGGTTTTTAAATCTGCGCTGAAAATTCCATTAAGCCTAAAAGACTTTTTTTTATGTTCTTTAAATAAAAAATGGCCAACGCTTTCTGGTTAAGGTCAGAACTCAGAAACTGTATTGACGAAATTACAAAATAAAATAGCTAGCATATCTTATGATAAACATACTCAATAAACTCCTCAAGGACATCAGTTACGATTCAGCACCGATCTGTCCAGAAGTAAGTTTGAAAAAGCTTTTGATGATAAGAAAAATTTAACAATCATATTTTAACATATTTAGAAAGACTTTTTATTTTTCGTACTTAGAAGGCATGCACTGGAAAATGAGAGGGGGCTTAAATGAATAGCAATTAACGCCACAGCGCAAAGGTATACAGGCTCAGAAGACTCTTCTTTCTTGTTTTGAAATCACTAGCAGGGCTATTGCAAAATTAAATATAAGAAGAAATAAATCTTCGGACAAACACTGAATTTGATCGCCTTTCTCAATAAAGAGAGGTTTTTGTAAATTAAAATATTTTAACACTTAAAAAAGCCCTAAAAGATCCAAAAATTCGGCATGGTTATAGATTGGGTTGACAAAATTTTGTTTTGCTAGGTTTGTATCTTTATTATCCACTTGGCATTATGAATGTCGAACAATTTGAGATCTAAATAAGAACCGCTGCAAGCTTACGAAGGACGTTTTTTAGCTCAAGTCAGTATTGAACCTCAGTCAATAGGTTCAATTGGTAGCTCAATATTCGGTCTTGAATGGTTTAACGGCGCTATCTCTGGAGCAGGATTTTTCTGGAGCTCCGTTACCGTGAACGAAACTATCGGACATCCCAAATAAAAATTTACCCGAAACTTATATTTTGTTATTTGCTCGCTCGCTCGTGGTTATGACTGATTTTATAATGCATGCTGCACAGAGCAAGTAGAAAGATTCAGCCCGTAGAACACGACATGGAAATTGTTGCATGTACATGCGAGCCTGACGTCAAAATCTGTCACAATACTTGCATGGAGTTTGAATGTCATGTACTACCCATATTTGTGACAGTCGTATGTACATGTGAGTCCATGCTACCTCTTTATCGCATGTAAACAAGTGATTTATTCGCATGCCGCGTACTAGCAAGCAGCATGTGATTTGGGACAACATGCGACAATTCTTCGCTCAATACCATGGAATTATCACATGCGAGTCCACGAACTCGTACCGTCGATTGTTTTTCACATGAGTAGAATGTTTCAAGCATTAAGACGTGGACACAATGGATTATTTTTTATATTCATATTTTCACGATTGAGCCCATTATAATGCCAACGAGTTTCAGTTAAAATCTTTTTCTCACGGTTTTCAAATTTGTCATAAATACTTTCTAGAGTTTATTGTTCGCTCCCCACGTGGGACGTACCCGACGTACGAATTCTGGGCTTTCGTAGCAAAAATCACCTTTTATTCCAAGTACGAAGTTTTCTATGTGAATTTTCCATGGAACAACAAACAATTTTGGGCCATGATCCACACAACATTTACTTCATAAGCATATGAAATCTGCTTCAGCCAAATGTGCAGTTGTGTGGCCTCGCCTCACAACTCTTAGTGTTTATGGTTGGTGGAACTTTTTATGTTTCTTTATAAAGAGTATTAAAATATTCTTTCGGTTACAAAATTTGTAATTAAAAAGGAACAGAAAAAAGAAGACATGGTTTAACAAATCAGGATGACGAAAATTTATTTTTGCACTCATGCTATCGACCATTAAAACAACTTTCTTAACAATCATTTTTTTTTTTGACTGAAGCCCTCAAAAAATAAACAGCAGAAATCTCCAAAAACGGTCAGAAGCACAATATCTACTCGTTCGCGCAATGGCATCCGATTTTTGAATTACCTAGCAAGTAATCGAATTGGTCTGCTCAGCCCTATCACCCGAATAAACCTCCTTATTAGTTTTGGCTTTATAATGATCACTATGCTCAGCTTTTTTGGAATTTTTAATTTGATTTTTCAAGTTTTTTTCGACATTTTAAATTCTTACAAATAACAAAGTGAAACACACATGGATACATGCCGTGTACTGCGAACCTTCTTGCATGCGCATGTGAACATGTGCCCACGACGCATGAAAAAATACATGCGAATAGTTTCCATGCGAAGGCAAATTTTGGGCAAGTTTTGGGACAAATTCTACATGCCGTGTACTTGCGATATTTTTTGCATGCACCGACATTCGATCACAAAGGCTGCAACGAATATTTTACCTGAATGCGGGATTTTTAGGCGACGTCAGGCCCGCATGTGTTTGAAACTAGCATTTATTTTGGTTTCAATTGTTATATGGTTGGAGTCCGAACCGGGACAGAGAATTCCTTATGGACTTTTTAGTTTTCGCTTAATTCTCTGGGTTTGATTTGACAAAAGTTGATATACACTCCTCCTTTGTTTTGCGCGAGGGTTAGTGGAATAAAAAGTAAATAAAAGTAAAAGGGGTTGTGTACTTTTGAAAAATAAATGGATTTAAAAAAAAAAACTTAAAAACAGCAATTCAGAATGCAAAATTTATGAAATATTGAGAAGGTCAATTTGCGTTGAGCTCGATATAATCAGAACGATCACGATCACTGAATAATTCGGTCATTGGTTCAGCACTATCGTCCAGTCTATCTGATTCGAAAAAGTTGTTTATAATCTCCTTCTCCATCAATTTGCCTTCAAAGCTGAACTAATCCTTCCAAAATCGTTTCAGTGAGATTTGTGATATTTGTAAGGCCTTTTCCAAGCTGATTATAGAGTTGATTGTTGAAATTTGGTTTGGGTCGTTAATCTTAAAAGTTAAAATTACTCCTCAGTCCATTGGTTGAATTAAAGTGTATGCGTTCGGTGGTAAGAAACCAACTTTAATGTCTGGATGCAAGTCTGTGAGATATGTTGGATGTGATATTGCGCTGTTCGGAACAAGTAACGCTTTGTTGTTGCACTTTTTGGTCTTCGAAAGGCATTTGATAACCGAAGGCTTGCATATGAAATCTCCCTCGGCGATATAAGTCAGTCTCAAACAGCCCTGTTTAATCATCAATTTACTCCTTACGGCACTGGTAAACGAATGAGTAAACTACATATGCAAGTATGCATCGGGTGTAGTAGAACGTCATATCACGATTTGCACAAAGCGATCTCGCGTAAACTGAAATTTAGTAAACAAATGGATTTCGCGCAACGCGAGGGATGAGTGTGGTTAAAAATTTGAAAGATGGGTTCTTCAGCCTGCCTTGAGTGTTAGGCCTTCACAGTAGAGCCAATGACAGATCATCTTCAACAAACCATTCATATGAACAGTACGAACTAAGAATTCCAGCAGCCGATACACTAACCATTACAGCAAGATCAACTATAATAGTTAGCCAGACTACTATCGCTGGTTCACTACTTTAGTAATAGCGCCAATTATTTGATCCCAAAGGCATTTGATGATTGGACCAGATTTGAATCCGAATCTGGAACCTATCAATTGATCTAATTGAAGGGCAGGCGCTTGACCAACTGCGCCACCAAGCGCACTGATAAGCCTCAATTTTTTAGGTATACATTCTTGTGGGATTACATTTACAATAACTTGGATTTGAGTTCATTGTATAGATTGTTTTAATCAGGGCAAAATCCACCCTTTGTCTAATTCAATTTGGACATTTCTGATCTATCATAGTTAATGATTATAGATAGTGTAATTTCTATAAAAGTGTTTAATAATATTATAGGAACTTATAATGATATTTTTGTTGATTAAAATTTTATTATTGCACATAATACTCAAAAATGGCTTTTCTTTATTTCTGTGTTTCGAATATACCAAATGATAATATACAAATAACGTCAAATCATCAATTATTTGTGTTTTTTTTTTTTAACAACTCCCTAAATCTAATATCCGCATCTGAAACTTTCGGAAACTGTCAGACAATCCAAAACAATTTCATATCCATATACGTTTCTGAAAACCGACATAATATTATTGATATACTCTTGTCCGTTTTTGAAAAAAGCATCACCTGCTCTGCTGTGAAAGCATGTCGCATGCAATGGAAATGAAATCTCCTAAATTACCAAAATAATGCGCTGGTGAATAAAATACTGCGAATTATAAGCTAATGCAAAAAGGCATAATGTAGTCAGTGAAGGTAGAATTTTTCCATCATTCAATCTTTTATAATCAAAAATATTAAGTTAAATTCACTGACTTCAACCAAAAAAAAAGTGAATTCAGAAATGACTTCAAGTATAAAATATGAATTCACCTCTGGCTTCAACTTATCCTACGTGAATTCTATGATTTCCGAATATGAATTCGATTCTACCCTGCAAATTGAATGCACCAGTCATTGTCTTCAAAAGCATGGTGATTCAACTTTATTTTTGAATTGAATCATCAATCAATAGTTTGATTTCTTGGACTTAAGTTCCATGAATGCAATCACAAAAGAATGCATTCATTTGCAACTCCGCTATAAGAGTAGTCATAGTAGAGCGAGAAAATTAGATAAAAAGGTTTGCAAAAAACCTGACTCAATGATTTTTTTATGACCAATTAAATTGTTGTTCGATCTGAGGATTCATGAATATGTCACCATTTCGTGACTTGAGTTAAAAAAATGTCCATGTTTGTCTTCGTTGAATATTTTTTCCAGCTCGATCACCTCCCCTTTTAATATTTCCCACAGGTCTCAGAGCATGGCATTTTGCGAAGAAAAACAAAAATAGAATAGAGATTGATTTGTTGTTACTATTTATTGTTTTTATCATTAACTTAACTTCAACTGAATGAGCTCTATTCTTATGTTTTTTTTTTTGGTTATATTGATTCACTTAAATACTCTTTTTTTCTCAAATGTTAAGCACGAGACTTGAATAAAGAGTCAGTTTGTGTACTACATTTGAACAACATGTTTTTAAATAAAAATTGAGTTGTGAGGTGGGTCAATAATCAATTCTGTATTATTGGTTAAATCAAATATGATCATAATAAAACATCTATGGTAAGGTCAAAAGTAAATGACGAGTGTTTAGCTTTCGTAAGAAATGACAATTACTCTTTTTGAAATGATGGTATCTGAGTGACAGAATTCTGACGTTCTGCACTTCACCTGAGGCGGAAGTTGAACTACGCAATGGGATTTAGGGCAATAAAAAACAACAAATTTTAAAATTTTGATTAAAAATTGAATTAAACCTTCCCGGGAAACAAAAAGTTGGTTCAGGTCTTCTTCCCCTCTGTTTAATAATTTTGAATAAACACAAAGCTCTTAAATGCTGTCCTTGGGTCGCCCAATAGTTTAGAAGCTAAGCTAACATGATTTGTTATTTTTCCAGAACCTTATTTTAACTTTCCACATTAAATCGAATTTCGAGGATGATTTTTTTTATAAAATTCACGAGCTACAAGGGGTGATGACTACCCTTATAATGTATGCACATCACACCAGTGGATGGTATCAAAGAGGAGTTAGAGATGAGTACTGTTTGCACTTTGTTTTTGAATTTCTGCAGAATGTATTGATTAGGAAATATTGAGCGTTGTTGAGCGGCTAAAAAACGAATTCCTATACTAGACTGTACGACATCGTGAGGCGGGTGTTTTCCTGTGAAAATCATAAGGGAGAGCAAAGCAATTGGCTAATATGCTAGAGGAATGCTTGACAGGAGACATTACAATGGTGGTGAAGAGAGTAGAGTATATATTAACTTTGTGATATTTTTGTGTACGTTGAGTTTCATCGCTCAATTTTGAATTCTGTTAAACAGGCTGAAGATGGCCTTTGGAGCACCAGCCCAGATCAGATGGAGTAAAGTATTCCTTGCATCGCTTCAGGAAATCAAGACATTTTGCAGCGTTTCTTTCGATATCGGTTATGTGATCATTTCAACCACGATTGTTGTTAATACATACCAAGTGCTGAAAGTCTTTCGGCTTCAGAAATGATGCACCAATCATGAAATATTCCAAGCTGAAAAAGGATAATTTCTTTGAATCCTAAAAACCATAGCAGAGCTTTATATAACTTTGTGAACCTGGATACCAAATGGGAGTCAATCTGGGAGTCATTTACGCCTCTACTTACAGTGATCATGTGCTGACTTTGTTAAAGAAATATGGTAAGACTAACAATGCCAACCTTTTTTTGAATTCCTAACCCAAGAGTCATCTCGAGATGGTAATCATTGGTATCACACAGGCTTGTTTTTGGATGCTTTTCTTTTTATCATATAAGGAACTATAAACAGCATCTATAAGGCTTGTGCATTTGGTTGTACTTGGCTCACGTGACCGCGATATTTACAGAGTAGCCTTAAAACACTTATCCGATATTGTTTTCCCATATCTTTAAAATGAAACGGACGGAGTTGGAAAACACAGAAAACCTACGTTCAAGCTGCCCAAACTAGACGGGGTAATGCTGGCCCTTTCGGACCACGTAAAATATTTAGGAATATATTTGATTGTCAATTTAATTGGAACTTGAAAAGTACCTACAAACATAAGGCTTTTTAGAACTCGATTCATAAAGAATATAAACGAAATTCTTACAGCAACCCTAAGGGAATGAATGACATCCTTCCTGAGTTAGACTTCGAAACGTCAAACAATATAGCGTATCCTGGAAGAGATGACAAACAAGCAAAAGCAGTATGCACTGATTGCTTTAAGACCCTAGAGTGAAAAGGCTCTAGAATCTATGGCCTGGTATGCTGGTAGCGTTTTTCCGTGAGAGGTTCTAGCAGAACTACTAGAACTAGAAATTAAATCAGGCGATACTATTTTCGCTGCCCGGACATTCTGAAATCAAAGGAAACGAAATAGCGGACGAATAAGTCAGAAATGGGGGAATCCTATTAATCCTCCTGCATGTCCCGTTAAGGCAATATTGCTAGATAAGGCAATGAAACAGCCGATCAGAGATGGTCAAACACAAGCAAAGACAGTGTACCAAAGGCCCTTTGGCGTGTTTTCGACCGCAAAAAGGCAAATGAAATTCTTATGCTAAGCAGAAAACAGCTGAGGACGAACTATCACATACAATAAGACTGGGTCTCTCGGAAGCGGACGAGTGCAGATACTGCGGTGACTTGAGTGCCGAAGAGGATATTACACATTCGATATGTGAATGCCACGGTATAGCTAGAAGCCTTAGAAAATGTTAATGCGACTATTTTTTTGAAAACTTAGACGAAGTAGGATGCAAAAACTACAAAAAAAATTTGAAATTTTGTAGGGGAGTTAAATTGTCTTGAGGAAAGTGTTTAGACTATTGATCCGCATCAGCGATCGCGATGGACCCAGTATGGTGGGTAGTATTTTATGAAGCAGTTCTTAACCCTGCACAACCTAAGGGAGCGTTCAAGTATTACCTAACGCAGTTTTTAAAGATTTTTGACTCCTCTCCCTCCGCACCGTAATTTTTGTTGCATGAAGTGTAGCTCATTTCCCCTTTTGGTAGCAAGTCGCGTTGACCGCACTCTCCTTTCATGACAGTCTTTGGCGGTCTTGCCATGTACGTAACGACTGTGCGTTTGTACACTGCGACATAACGTGTTGTTCAAACTCCCCCTCCTGCCCTTGTAACGAATCGTAACGTTTAACAAACCCCTCTCCCACTAAATTGCGTTACGTAATACTTGCACGCCCCCTAATCTAACCCAACCACGGGTGACAAGTTCTTGCACTCCTGACGCATACTTTACTTTCAGAACTTCAAGAGTTTACCTCTTTCTCAAGGACCAGCGGCCTCAAGAAAACCTAAAGAAAGAGGTCTGGAGTGTCAAATTTGGCAGTCTTACTGACAAAACATTAGCCGACCAGTTAGTTGTGTGTGCTGCAATGTTCTGTTGCAATCAACTCAATTCATCGATTTTCGTCGTTTAAAACTTGTTGATTATGATGCTATATCGCTCACCAGTCATTTCAACCATGTTGTTCATGGCGTCCTCGAAGGCACGATGACTCAGAAACAAATGGCACACCGTGCAGTGACTTTAAGTGGCTTGAATGGTTTCACGTGGATTCTAAGGATCACTAGTGTATGGTCGTAGTCAAGCCCTGTTCAACTCTTCTACTGAACTGCGCTGCAGAGACGAACGTGTAATGGCAAATTGCATGGAAAGTCGTCTGGTCGACATGCGTTCCGCAAACTCTTCGAAGCAGGCAAACGACTGTTGCCTAAGTTGTCCATCGAAGCGTGCTTGTTTGCGTGTTTTATTTTAAAAACTGTTTTCGTGATTGATTCTTCTACATTTTAAGAAAAAAAAAGGCTCAAGTTTATGACAGTAGCACTGTCTTACGAAAGTGGAAAATTCTCAACCGTTAAGATGTTTAAATTAACGAGTGGGATTTTAATGAATCAATCTTAATTAACTATTTAATGATCAAACAAAAAACGAATGTCTATTAGCGCGAGTTGTTTTTTTCCTGCTTTTACCATTATTAAAGCATTGGTTCCGGTCTTGGATATGACATGTCTTTGAAACGGTTCGTCTTTTAAATCAGGCACATGGCAGACTCTTGAAAGTTGAAGCACGGCTTCAAGTAGAGGCGTAGTTGATTTTGACATTCTTGAAAGAGCTGACCAGCTTACGGCTTCGAACATGATTTGTGCAAAATAGGATATGCAACTTTAAGCAAGTTGAAACTTAACTCTTCAAACAATAAAGGGCGAAGTTTTGTCGAAAGGAGATTCTTTAACCTTGGCAACGTTCCTTTGTCTACGCTCTAGACTCCGAGACTTTTTGCCTGATTAAATAAGCATTTTTTTTTATACATTCCGTGATCGGAAAATGCTTTAAATAAAAAAAGTCGCAACGAGCAAATAAAATAGTCGAAAAATCGCAGGCCCATTCTGCAAGTAAGCACAAAATGTAAGAATAAAAACTTCGAGGTGCATATTTGACATAAATCCTTCAAATATCCTTAGAGCTCTTATGACAATCATCTGAATAGAATAGTCCGTGATCATTGGCTGCTATTTGACCCAGCTCTAGAAAATTTACAGCAACTCAATGCTTGAAGCGCAGTTTCGCGCACTCGGTGCGAAATTGATCGACTTACGATTGAAAAAAGAACTTTAAAACTTAATGCATCTTAACCTTTCACAGCTGGGCAGGCCGACTGAAAATGTTATTTTATTTATTTATTTATTTTGCACCCGACAAAAAAAATTTCCACAGCTGCTAAAGTTGTTGGTCAACATCTTGCTTATCGCGGTTTGAAAGGGCCACAATAAATCGGAGACCCTCCGCTGAGCTACGTGCGATGCCTCTTTCGTAATTAAGCCGCCTATCCATAAATCTCTGTATGACGTCAAAGATAGTCGGCACC
The DNA here is from genome assembly GCA_963555765.1 of Orthonevra nobilis. Lineage (NCBI taxonomy): Eukaryota > Metazoa > Arthropoda > Insecta > Diptera > Syrphidae > Orthonevra > Orthonevra nobilis. The sequence continues at coordinate 44,389,200 of OY743225.1, forward strand.
ACAGATCTGAAGTAAACCTTTAACTTTAACTTCCAATCGTCGCAATAACATTGAATCTTATCGAAGTCAAATTGCAAAAAGCTTCCGATGACCCAGATCTTTGCACCTGACCCGAACACGATTAAGTCATCTTCGTAGGCTTAAAGAAAATAAGCCAGGAGCTCACTCGCCAAAAAAGTGAATAGTATCGGCGAGAACGTTTACGAAAAAAGATCCCGAATATACGGAATAAAATATTTTTCTTAAAACTATTTTAAAAGGGATCTATTGATCGCCTTTTCTGAAACCTTACTGATGTTCGAAAGGGGAATAATGCGCCAAATTGAACAGTCTTTAATCGTTTAAAATCAGAATATGAATTTTTCAGTAAATTGTAACCAAGGGTAGCTTAAAGCCTAGCGTATTCTAAAGTGAGAGGTGTCCTTCGAACAATGTTTCATAGTCTCTTGATTCCAACAGTTTTTGCTTCAGCAGTTGTCGAAAGTATGCGATTAAGACCACACTAGCCTGAGGAACATTTTGTATCAAGATCTTGAATTATACACCCACAAGGTCCTATTGACACGTGAGTTGAAACTACGTAATCGCTTCTGTCTTTAGAATTTAGAGCAGCTCGAAACTGAAGACAGTTTTCCTCAAAAAATTATATTTTCGGATAAGGCGTATTTCATATTGGCGGCGGTTATGTGAGTTGGAGTCATAAACAGTTCTTGACAAATATTTAGACTAAGGAGAGCTATGGTTCCAGTAACATGGAACTGAGTGCCTTATTATTCATCCCCCATTCAATTTATTGCATACACTAAGTTCAAGAATCGTGAAATAAGTCGTTTTTTAATTCTTCTCGGCCGCTTCATAACTTCGATTCGACTTCGTTCGACTATTCTTTGGGCTTCCAAAAACAGCCAAAATATTTTTTTTTTTATATTATTTGCTCGCTCTCAAGAGGTTATGTCTAATCTTATGATGCATGGTCCACAGAGCAAGCAAAAGGATTTGGAAAAGGCTTGAAAAATGTATATTGGTTTGAAACTTGGTTTCCATTGTTCAATGGTTGGAGTCCGAACTGGAACGTAAAATTTGATATCGACTTTTTAGCTTTCGTTGAATTCGCAGTATTTTACTAAACATTAGTTGATGAACTAGAAAATTGTATTTTTAAAAGACCTTTCCGTCTCCCATTTGTCAGAAATATGCCTGGTTTTGGTTTTTTTTTTCGGTGGCAGAGAGTTCCAAAGACGGACGGAATTAACAAAAAATTGACGCTTAGATGTTAAGAATGCATAGCGAGGGTCAATAAGTTGACGAGATCAAGTGGTAAAATAGAAATGCTGTCATATCTACGAAGACTGTAGATATACCGAATCGTTGAATTAAATGCAACGTTAAGGGTAGGAATGAGGAATGAGGAAAGACTGAGTTACCCGTAAGGAACGAAGCACGCCATAAACTTTGCCGACGAGTCCATTAACAGGGTTATCCCAGGTCAAAAAGCGGTTGAAAGTAACTCCGAGGTTTTTTGCGGTTTAAACGTATTCAATATGCGCATCTAGAAAGATCTAGAGTTTTTCTAGATATGAAAAGACATTTAGATTTTTTAGGGTTCAAGAAGAGACCATTTAGCCACATTCACTAAATCCTCAGTGACAGAAAAGACTCCATGCTCAATATGACCAAGAGGCAACTGAAGTATAACTGTACGTCGTCCGCGTACATATTGATAGAACAGTTCGTAATCGAAGCCGAAAGTTGGTTAACATGCACCGAAAATAAAAGGGGGCCAAGAATGGACCCCTGAGGTACACCAGTGGCGTTTTGCAGAAAATTAGACAGTCTGTCTCCAACTTGCACTGCTTGCCTTCTGTTATTTAAGTAGGAATAGATAAGTTTAGTTGCACCAGTTGAGAAGTTGAAGTTTTGTCTAAGCTTTTTACAAAGAATGATTTGATTGACGATATCAAAAGCCTTTGAGAAGTCAAGTAAAACCTAAAACGTCAACTCGTCTTTATCCAAAGCTTGCCTTAGGTCTTCGGAAGCATTCAAGAGTGCCGTGATACAACTGTGCTTCTTACAAAAACCGGACTGTTTTGGACAAAGCATTGAATTGGCTGCGAAATCAACGTTGATCTGTTTTTGAACTATCCTCTCGAAGGCCTTAGACAAAAAGGCACAATGGCAATAGGCCTAAAATCATCTGTTCTAGCATTCTTGGAAAGTGGTTAGATTTAAGCCACCTTCCAAATTCCGGGTTCATTCCAGACATTAGAATTGTGTTGAAAATATAGGTAGTATAAGGCAGCACGATTGGCAGAATCATATACAAATACGAGGGATGAATACCATCGAGACCGACACTTATGGGTTCAAAAGTGACTGTTGGTAGTATTTTAAAAACGAATCTTATGGCAATATTGTGGTCACTGATTTTGGTAGTTAAAAGGCTCCAACTAGCTCTGATCAAACTGAAGAACAACTAGAGTGGTTCAGCCTTATGATCCACCACAACAAAGCAAAAATGCAATGTTATTCCAACCTTGAGATGGGAAAGTAGTAATGTTTTCCCTTTTTTCCATGACTCATGATATGCTTGATGACTTCATCCTCTTTACGAATGCACTCCACATAAAAGAAGTCATAGGTGTTTTGTTAAATGTTATAAGGTAGGAAACAAGACTTATCGCAGCCTTAGTCATACCTTATTCATCTACAAGAATGTCGTTGTCATATTCCTTACCTGTTTACACTAGAAGCTGTGTTTTCACATTCGGAACTTCGAAAACTAATCACAGAAAAATGATCGCAATTTCCTGGCACCAGTGTACGCGTATCTTGAACACAGTTACAATCTCAGGTTTTTACAAAGTCGCCAAAATGCCGGCTCAACAAGTAAACAAAATATAATTGAACAAAGTGTTTGCTAAGGTATAATATTTTCAATGCTCTTGAAGCCCGAGCTAGTATAATAATTAGTCGCCAATGACCAATAGAGTGACAATACATAGCCTGTAAATGACCCTCCAATGACAGGCTTTGACTACTGTAAACAAGCTACGCAATCAATTTTGTTCGATAATATTTCTCAAATGCACTCGAACGATAAGGACACTTGAGAGGTTTTCCCCTTCTAAGAGTCTATTTGTTTCCTTTTTCGAAAATAATCCCGAAAAATCTTTAAATTCACTTCGATTGTCTTCAACTCGGGTATTGTGAGTTCAGATCTTGAACTGCTGAAATCGCGCGGAATCGTGGAACTTCTCTCGAATAATTTTTGTGTAAGTGAAGTCAACATTTTTGTCAGCTAGGAAAAAAAAGGATTACTGGTAGAAAGAAAATGGATGATGTTAAAAACTGTGACTTGTAGTAAGGCTGTTTTTTTTTTTTTAAATTTACATCCACATTATTGTGGATGAGTGCGCGCATTCGGATTCATACAACAATTGATCAATTAACGTGTTCAAGTGATTTTCAAAAGCTAGATCTCATCAGATTGAGTGAATAATGCAGAGAGTAGATTAACATCGAGCGTTTTAAGTGACAATTGTGTGTGAATGCAAATTTGTGTAAATACTTGTGATTGTGTACTGCTGATTGTGCGAGCATTGCAATCCCCGTCAGAACGGGATACGGATAATTATCTTTTGTAATTCAAGTGTGAAAAAACCCATTAAATAAAATTGCAAAACTGCATTCCGTAGTCAAGACGATGATTCTCAACTAACTCATCTAATTGCTTCGTGAAAGTGAACTCAGTTGTCTGCGATTGAATTTCTCAGTGGTCTGGATTCAATGGTTTACAGCAAAGACAAGGACTGGCTCCAAGCGATTTAAACAACTTTGGTTCGGTGAAGATGAAAAAGTTGAGTTTGTGATCATACCACACGAGAAAGATTAGTAGTATTCCGAAAAGGACATCTGTAGTGATTAAGATTCGGAGTCGGAGCAATTAACCGCCGCCATTTGTGCGAAAAATATAAAACGCACAAACAAATGGCGCTGGAGCTGATGTTCAAAGGATTTAAAGATTTGCATTTAAATTCTTTTTGCAGAAACTTTATGTTAGAATAATTGACAAACTGTCTCATACTGCAAGGCACAAAAAATTGGTCTTCGGAAATTGCATAAAAACTGAAAATTGCTAATTCAGGAGAATTTTTGAGCCTTTATTTTGTGGATCGCTTATCTGTTTGAATGAATTTGAATCAGACAATCCCAACGTAATTCAGAGAAAATGTAAAAAAATAACGAAGAAATCGTTCAGAAAATTGTTTGAATTAAGTTCCCAACGTTACGCGGGAATCACGTCTTTTTAAGAATTGATTTCCAAAATGTTTTCAAGGAAAAAAAATACAAAAAAATAACAAAAATTGATTTGGGTGCATTTGGCCGATTCGCATTATATGGAAAAAAAAATTCCCTCCCGGAATTAATATTTACGTTCGGATATATTGGATTTGAAAAGAGTTTTGTGTTCGTGTAAGAGTTCGTGTTCTTAACTTATTTAAGAATATTCGGAAACTGTACGTTCATCTTGAGTGAAACCGTGACAAAGAACGATGGATTTCGAGAGGTTCTAAAATCGTCTAAACAAAATGTGTTTGCTTTCTAATATCTCCACCCGTAGCTGGTTTAAAACTCAGATAAATTCAAAAACATTTCCGAAAAATACATCCAGTTGGAGCGGCAGCACGTTAATGAAAAAAAAAAACTAATTCATGGCGATCATAAAGCATCTCTAATTGAAAAAATGTTTTCAAAAGAACACGCCAATGCAAGGAGTAGGATTCACAGGATAATCCGAAAAAACTTACACATGCACAAAAAAAGATAAAATTTGAAATGTCAATCTTGAGAACTATCCAGCTGATGAGGGTCGATTTGAGAAATTGAAGTCACATCTAACAACAGAGCTTCGATCATGAAAGAGACTCTGGAATATATCGTCTTCATCACCACTGCAGACATTAAAAAATCGAACTGGAGTACTGTTTCACCGAACATGGCTGTCATTTAAAAAGCGGGTTTCGAATTGATCGAACATAATATATATCCTACTACCCAAAACTGGCCTCGAGTCACTTCTTACTCCTATATTTCTGGAAGATTTGTTTTTTTTTTTTTTTTGAATAAGTTTTGCAAGTTTTTTGAATCTGGATAAACCAAAGTGCTAAGACCACTTTTTTACGAAAGTCAATGTAAAGAGCGGATGTTTCGAGTAATTTTATTAACCACAGTATTTTAGTAACCACAGCTGGGTGGCGAAGTTGGTAGAGCGCCTGCCTTTCAATTGATTCAATTGATAGGTCCCAGGTTCGAGAGTAGTGGTCTAATTTTTCGAATCTGGTCCAGTCACCATTTGCCATTGGGATCGAGTTAATGGCATTATCACTGGGTTGGTCGACCAATGATAGTAGTCTGACTAATGGGTGGCGTTGTTGTAGTGCTTGTTGTATCGGCTTAGTTCCTATTTCCTGTTTTCAAAATAGCGGTTTGTGTAGATTGAGTGTAGATGGCTCTGCTGTGAAGTTATAACACGGACAGCGGGGTATTTAAGCTAAATCTTCCAAACTTTCAAAGTTCATAGATCATAACCAATGTCGAATAAAATCCTGTGAATTTGGTTAGAGTCAATAGGTCGATATCAAAACCTTTCGTCCCGTTTCGGGCTCCACCCACGGAAGTGAGTTGAAACCAATTACACCTTAGTTTCTCAAACCACTACACAATCTTTCATTCTTCTCCTAATTCTTCCGCTCGCTCTGTGCTACACGCATTATAAGAGTCTTAATATCCTCTTGAAGAGCGACCAAATAATTAAAAAAAAAAAAAGTTTTCAAACTAAGTTAAGGACATTGTTATTTCTGAAACGCGGACGCAATTCAGTTACTGAGGTGCTAAATCACTCAGTTTGTTTTTTTTTGTTTGCAAATTTTAATAGCTGCTTATCTTTTCATAAAAATGTACCTATGATCAGAATAAACATTCGTTAGTTATTCGTGGGTGCGAATGTGTTTCTTAACTTTCTTATTCAGCTTTTTTCAATTTTAGATTCAGGTTTATCTTTTCGACAACTCAATTTATGGCTATGATCGTTTTTTTTTGTCTTCGTGTATTTCCTTCATTGTTATGGAAGGCCTGTAATGTGACCTTATCCTTTTGTTCACTTGAAAAAACCCGCATACAATTTTCAATACCGACGAAAATAAAAATCATTCGGTAGGCTAGACACTTTTAAGTAGAAAAATAGGAAAATCTATTTTTTTCCGATAAGACATCCAGGTTCCTAAAAAATGGTATTGAAACGCAGTTTAATTTCAATTTTTCATCCGGCACCCGCATGCCCTTTAAAGATTGTCTATCACTGGCCAATGATTAAGCTCATCAAAACCTTTTGCTTGATCCTGGCAATGATGCACACCATTGAGTGGAACTTGGAAGTGGTTCCCCTTCATCATCTTCGTCATCGTCAACATCTCTTCGCTTTCTTTTGTTATTGCAAAAAGAGCTTCAGCTATTTCCATGTGATAGTGAAACTTATCAAAGACTCGCAATCCTTTTTGTACTCCAACCAGATATTAATAGAACCCAAGTCAAGGAAGTGAAAGGTCGTCTTTAAAGAATATTTGATGTTCGGAAGCATTCCATTAGATAGTTGCAAACGGCTCTTCACTTTAAATGACCATTCTCCCATTCGCCTGAATACTCTGGTCAGCTTCTCGAGACTCCACGAGACATTGTAAGCATGGTAACGGAAAGCAGCCAAAGTAGAGATGAACTCCGTACAACTTTTCTATTTCCACAGCGCCAGTATTAACCACTCTTCCAGTAGCAGACAGACTGAACATATTTGTAAATTTAACTGCGTCTTCAAAATGTTTGGAGTCGAAGCAGCGTCTTAAGTTTTCAATTGGAAGATGCCATGTTGTCGAAGGAATTGGGACTGGATTTTGTCATGACATGTTTCTTATCTTCTTCCTCAACTACCTCCTCAACATTCTCTTCTTTGACCAATTGAGGAACTTCAGACTGTCCTCGGTCGTTCTGAGAAAAAAAAGAACTAATTCTTCCTCGTCTGTAGAGTTCTCACTCATCGATAAAAATTATCAAGATCTAAATTCTCATCTTAAAGATTTAAAAGTTCTTCCAAACCGGATTCTGTTTCCAAACGCAATTTTTTCCCACACATTTGGTCGCGTTACACTTTCCGTTCAAATCCTTTTATAATTAAGCCCGACACGATTATGGCGGCGACGTGTACGCATTAGCAACCTTCGGCGAATGATAACAATGAGATTAATGATGAGGTACTAAGCAGCCTCGTAGGTAAGGAAGGATTCCAAGCATATTTATACTAGAATAATTAACTCGTGATTTTTGGCACCGGATTATAAAATCGTGGGATTTTCTTCGAACGCGATGGATGGCAGTGACTAATAGGAAACCAAAGAATCGTTCGAAAACGAAAACAATAAAAAGGATCTGAGTAATAAAATAGTTCTTTTTTTACACAGTTTGTGTCCCATTTCTATTAACGTCGTATCGTATCGTATCTACATACGTATGAATTATTTACATACGTATGCTGCTCTATACACATACGTATGTAAATGTAATAAAAAAAATGTGCAAACGTTTTCGTAATCGTGATAAGAGTTTCCAATGTTTCGTTGTCAGTATCAATTGGACACAAATTTGTCATAATTACTGAACTGAGTTTCTAACTGGAGGAGTGAACATATACTTTAATCTTTAATGTATTGTTTTCCTCTTAGTTGGTTCATTCAAGTTGTTTCAAATTCAAAGATCGGAGCTCTGATAATGTAAGGAAAAAAAATTAATCAAAATTCAAAAATAATAGTGTAGAAAAATGAGCAGGATATCATAATGATAAGACTTAAACTTATATTTTCACGTTGAACAACGTTGGGAAAAATTTGTGAAGTCAGAAGATGTACGCAAGCTTGCGAAGCATGGTCGTCCTGTCTGCTTACAATTGTTGTACATAATATGCACCTAAGCCAGGGTACTTTGCCAACAGCCCAATATGTCAGTAACTGGGTGGATAATTCGTTAACCAGGTCCATTGAAAATTGAAAATTACCAGACGTTTTGTTGTCAAAATTGACGATATTTCCGCTCAAAAAAATAGCTTTCCACATGAGGTGCATTTCGATCTAATTTTATGATCTTGAATTTCCCCCACATAAGGGAACAGAAAATTCATAGCTCTTGGTGAGCTTTCAATTACTTGATTAAACATTTTTTTGGTTCCTTTCTTTTTTAATTTTTACAAAATTTATTCCCGCACTTTCAGACAATGACGTTCTATTTTCATTGCATTGATTTGTTGGTCATCGCTATAAGAGGCTCATGGCTTATCAGTTCTCAATTTGTGAGGCTTCAAGTTGTAAGCGAATAACCACTTGTGCAGCAAAGTGTACTAATTTTATCGCTGCATGGTAAAATTTTTCCCGATCTAACAAACTCATTACTTTAAGCTGTCAGTCTGTCCATCCGTTTATCCGTCAAAGGTCTGTATCTCCTGAACCGTGATAGAAAGACACTTGGAATTTTCACAGAATATGAACTACTATGGTCGCGCGAGGTCCATGTACTAAAAAGAAAGTAATCTTCAAGCAAAGTAATCTTCAATTTTTTTTTTAATGAAAACAGCTTTCGTCACTTTGACTCAGAGTAGACGCTTTAATTATTCAAATAGTATGTGAAAAGTGGATAAATTAAACATTCGTGTGAAAAATTTCAAGCACTTCACTTCTGCCATTGTAAATTTCAATCGAAAAGTAATCAAATCCAAGTTGCATCATTTAGCACAGATAGAGGAATTAAAACAACAAATTCCGAATATTAAAAAATCAGTCTTTAAGAGTAGTTTGGTATGGGAACATGACAATTTCAATTTCGGTTTCACTAAAATTACTTCGTCCATTTAGAAATAAACAATTTTTCAAAGAATTTTTTTTTTTTAATAGAGAATATGTTCAATTTAGATTTAATCAATAATTCTCTATGAACCCTTAGCACAATGAATTTAAAAAAAATATTGTCACATATAATGTGACAGCTACTTAGGTGTGCAACTTAGGCCTACGGCAAGCTGCTTCCAGATGATAGATAAGATTTCTCGAATCCGAAAATGAACATGAAATCGTGCCTATTGCCCCATTCACCCTTCTCGGTAACAGGCGTGCATACTCGACGAAGATTTTTTAAAAGTCCATGGACACTGTTCTGCTTATCGTCAAACATTCAGCTTTGAAACGCATTTTTTTTCTGTCAAGTTTGGAGGCAAGACTACAGATGTTAAGACAAATCGAGGTAGCATCTGGCATTGTTATTTGTCCCTCCTCATTAGCTGATGATGTTTTTTCGTAACTGGTTTTCAAAGGATTGATTTATATTTATTCTCATATATTTGAAGCAAACCCTTCTGCACTCACAACGAAAGCTTCTTATCCTTGCGGGAATTCGGTGCAGGTCTGAAATAATTCGAGAGTTCTTGAATCACATGGCGCAGTACGTCATGTGTTTTCGAACCTTCAGCAACATAGCCAGATCAGATCACTAATTATCGCAAAAATTCGGACAACTCTTTGGGTAGTTTTGAATTCGCTGAACCGACTTGGCATTGGAAAAAGTTTCAGTATTAAGCGCAGTTTGAACATTTTTGTGCATTGTTGATTTGGCGGCGCAGAATTTGTGTGTTGAAAAAATGTCTTACAGATTCACACAATTCGCAAGATAGGATTTTGTTAGCGACGTTAAGCAGGGATGTAAGGTATTTGTAGATGTGAAAGATGATGTCGTCATTCCAAATTTGCCAGATGATCCAGTACGTGCTCCGCCATATTTTAAAACTTCATCTTTTACATTATATTAACTCACAGCTAATCTGCTTATAACCTTTTTTAACGCTACACCTAGGTGGAAGATTTACTGCATCATCGGCTGGTTTTTGTTTACCTTCGTAAGTTGTCATCCCATCTTAGTAATTTTAGTAGATACTGGAAATGATGCTTTAATACGTCCATTATTTTCCACGAATTTGTCAGCGGATTTCTTTCGCAATTAAGGCGAGACTGGTTGCCTGTATTGCAGCCTTCAGCAAGGTATCTATATTTTTTTTTTGTTGTAGGAACTATGGGTAAAATTTCTGTTCCGGTACTCCATCCGCATTCCTTTTTTGCGCAGTAATTTTGAAGGTTCCGTGCCTCAAAAGGAAAAACAAAACAAAACTTTGTCGAATCACTTCGTTGTCTTTCTGTCTGTCTGTCAATAAGAGGTAGCTTTTAACGTATTCAAAAAATGCGGTTACTTATGCCGTGAGGGAATCAAAAACAATCGACAAACGGAAAACTGCGAATTTTTAGTAACTACATGACGAAAAAAAATTTTTTTTAAAGAATCGCAACTAGATTTTACACCAAGAAGTAGGCTATGAGGAATTTTAAATTATAAGTAAATTGTACGGCGGTACGGAACCCTCCGTGTGCGTTTCCTAATTGCACTTTTTCCCTACACTTCGTCCCGGTATGAACTCTTTCTTTACTGCGACTTCTTACGCGACATGTCTGATGTTTTCTTCTTTTACATGAACTCGTCATCATACCACAGACTTCAAGTCGAGGTTGATTGTTAGCCATTCCCAACCATTTTCCCAGAACAAATCCGGATCCCAATAAGTACAAGCTTTTATGGCAATATTGAAGATCGTAATATTAGTCTTGTTCTTCTCATTTCCGCCTTGCATATCGTGGTCTTCAATTTTGGACTAGCTTCTGGGATGTAGATTGTTATTTCATTTCAGGCTTGAACTCTTCCACGAGGGGAGTTCAATCTTCGAACTTTCCTTTGTGTCACAGTCAACACCATTCAACATTTGAAACTGAAATGAATTCATATATTGTATTTTCAAAATTTATTTCAAAATAATTAAAGTTTTGTAAACAGTTTATGTTTTTTTGCAGCCGTTGCACAAGGGGGCCATAACTAAATGAGTTCATCGGAACAAGCCACCAAATATACAGAAGTAAGTCCTTTCGAAATTGATCACGGACGAAGAGGAAGAATGGAGCCCGTCAAGACATGGCGAATTTTCTTGGCTGCTGTATGCGGTAAGTTCCATCTTCTCAAAGAGTCATCCATGAAGTAACAACATTTTATTTATTTTTTTTTTGCAGCCAATTTATCAAGTTTTGCTGTTGGAACCTGCCTGGGGTGGACGTCACCAATAATGCCGAAATTGAAATTGCATTCCGAAGATAGTCCATTGGATGTAGCCATTGATAAAGAAGAAGAGGCTTGGATCTCTTCATTGATCGCCGTTGGAGCCTTAGTTGGTAAGTTTTCAAAATTAAGTTACAAAAATAAAACCAATTTTTTTTGTGTGTCAAATGATACGAGAAATCCTCTTTAAGATTTAGGAAGGATTGAGTACTTGCTGATAAGTGTGAAAAACTCTATGTAGTAAATTTCTAACTTATTCATTTCACTCATAATCTTCTTGTTGCTTCTAATTGGTAAAATATATTTCAAAGTCTAGTCCAATTGTGGCTTTATCTTTTATCCGCGAGGGCCGGGTAGCTACCGAGGAAGTGTAGTGCACTTTCTTCCACCTACTCATACAAATCTTCTTGCTTGATTGCCAATAAGGCAATGACCTGTTATTACGCCTACGAGCTTGTTAACACGCCTGTTTTCTAGTTCAAGGAGAGTTTTAGTTTTCGCTGGATCAAGTGCAGGCCACATAGTTTTCGGAGCTCTGCAGATGTCCATTTCCGCCCATTTTCGATTGGTGATGTAAAGGGCGCTTTCCAGGAGGTGTCTCCTGATTGTGTGCCAAACGTAGACTCGCCCCCCTTGTGTCCAGGCACCCAGCATTGGATAAGGTTGCATCTGGAGTTGATTGATGGTGTTTCCAGACCCTTTATAAGTGCCAGACTGTCAATGCAAATAACAATAGAACTACCATCTATCGGGGTCATTGATAGCCGGAGGACTTCTTTTTGAATAGCTGCTATTTGTGTCTGGAAAACACCGCAGTGGTCCGGGAGACGCAGAGCTATGGATAACTCAGGCACCCTCGCCTAACACTCGTGTTTTTAAGTAAATCCATGTGCTCTTTGATGAGCTCTCAGCCTTATGGCCAGTAAGTTTTCCGTATATGTCCATGGGAAGATGATTTAATAATATTTCTTGGGTAGCCGAGGTTGTTGATCTGAGTACCTGTGCATTCCGCTTATTCTAGCCAGATTTGATTTTGTCCGGAGTGCCGGCCATCAAACAAGGACTCCGCAAGTCTGAACTGGTCTTACTATTGCAGTGTACAGCCAGAGTGTTATTCTAGGTCGGATTCCCCACTTGGATCCGATAATTCTCTGGCAGGCATAAAGTGCAATCGATGCTTTCCTGATACGCTCTTCAGTGTTTTGCTTCCAGTTTAGTTTTCTGTCGGCAATAACCGCAGGTATTTAGCTTGGTCAGTGAAAGTTAGTTCCTTTACTTCAAAGTTCGGTGGAGTGATGTACGGAATCTTATATTTCCTTGAGAACATTACTAGTTTTGTTTTAGACGGATTAAAATCAAGTCCGACGCTGTCAGACCATTTAACTTAAATTTTCAGGGTTGGTTCTATCATGTCCTTGATGATGTCTGCGAATCTACCTTTGAAAGCTAGTGCGATGTCATCTGCATAAACTATGGGTTTGCAACCAGCCGCGCTAAATCTCTGAGGCATACTATCAACCACTGTAATCCAGAGAAGAGGAGACAGAACCCCGCCTTGTGGAGTACCTCTGAAATCTCCTCTTTCCGCCCAGTAGCTGCCTAACTCAGATTCAATTTTCCTGTTGTTTAAGACGTGGTTTATCCATATCCTCGGACAAATATTTCAACGTTCAGGTTTCGTAAAGCGTTCTCTATTGCTTCAAACTTGACGTTATTAACAGCCCCCTCTATGTCTGAGGAAGCTATCATCGCGTATTCCTTGTTGTCAAGGGATTTTTCAATGGTGCTGAACAGAATGTGGAGTGCTCGTTCGGAGATCTCTCCGTGGTTTTAAGAACAAAAGAGGAGAGCGCGATGGGTCTAAAATCCTTGGGTGCGCTATGGGCTGTTCTCCCGCGATAAATATTTCTTAAAATACAACGTTTTTTGTGAATATTTATTCCGAACCTGAAGTTATTTTTCTTTGATGTGGACTCTGTTTTACCTCATGTTGCCAATATCTGAATACTGGTTCTGTTAAATAATAAATAATAATTGTCATAGCAAATGTTCATTTAATTTATTTATAATATTTATAGTCATACTTTGTTCGCCATAAGGAAAAAGTATTGGATCTAAATTTGAGTAAAGAACGTTTATCCTTTCAGCTGCAGTGAACTTATAAGTCTCTTTCAAGGGTCCTTTTGCCATTTGCGTGTGAAACTCAAAATTTTGAAACAGAAAAGTATTAGAAAAAATAGTCCTACTTCTTTTAAGGTTATTACCATTTTTCATCGATTTCAATCGCTTTGGTATTCCAGTTAAATTTTTCAAGCTTCTAAAAATCCCTGTCAGCCACAGACTTCACATCTTTAATATTGGCGAATCTTTCACTTTCAGTTTGAAACCAGAAAATACTCTGGTAGTTATAACTATTATGCATGAGAAGACAATTAAGACTTTAACTCCTTCTTTTTAAGAGTGCCGTACCGAAAGGGTGCAAACGGGAGGCTCTGTTGTCCGCACGTCCTCCGTCTGTTATAAGGAACCGTCAAAGGAAGATACTTGAACTTTCCACAGAATGAAGAAAAAAAAAATAAGGCAGAAAATAAAGGGAGTGTTTACACAAAAAACATGTTTTTTTTAAATCTCAACTCAATTTTACATCAAAAAGTAGTTTATGAGAAATGTAAAATTGAAACTATTGCTTATTGTACGATGGGACAGAACCCCTATCTAAATATCGAATCATAAACGAAGCATCCTTGATTGTACTTAGCTGGATCAAGCTTCCTGACATCCGCAACGAATTCAGTCTTAAATATTTTCATGAATTTGGTATTCGAAGACGTTCCTAGCAGGATTATTGCTCGCTCATTGTGGTCAAGTTTTGAGTACTCTTTCGCAAAAATCTGGCTCGGTGATCTTGACAAAGGCATTCTCTGAACTCCTTGAATAAGTTTTGATTGACTCGTATGCATAATGTTATTGATTGGAGGCGCATCAGCTCCTTTGAGGATCAGGGCCTAGCTTCACCATTTCTGTGTGCGTCTGATACTTTTCGGAAATGGCGAGGGTACAGATTATTGCCAACTTCGAGTGGCTACAGAGGCTTTTTCTTAACAGTTCTTACTCATCGGAGTGATTGTCAGTCACTCGCAACAGGTGCAGTCTTGAGAAAATGCCAGATGTTCTTACCCGGATGCTCAGCTCAATTCGTCTGTGGCCGAAGAACCTGCGTTACGGGCTTGAAGCCAATTGTCAGTTGCAAGGCTCTTTCTTTTTGTAGAACTTTGTTTTTGCCATTGTTGGACCTTAGATTGCGCTTATGCATTTGTAGGAGTGAACTTTCTGTCACCATTAATTCATCGTTATAACACAGGGCTTCATAGCCCACGGTGATCTCGACTACCTCTAAATGATGCTACGATTCCGGAATAAGTTAAGAATTTGTGTATGGTGACAGCACAGCATAGAGTATCTCGCTTAGAGTTGTCTTTACCCTTTGACAATTCCGGTCCTCTTAAGACTTTCAAGGGCCTTTTATATCTTTTACGAGAGTGGTCCGAAAAGTTTCCGACCTATTTTTATTTTTCTACAGTCTCCTTGTTACTCTCCCAGCGATGCTCTCAACTCTGTTACCCGGCCAAATAGAACTCGGCGTTTTTCTCTGCAAAGTAATTGATGGCGAAGGTGATTGTCTCCTCATTGGACGAAAATCTCTGTCCTCCGAGTGCAGTTTTTAGATGAGGGATCAAAAAGAAGTCACTGTGAGTAAGGCGGATTGTCAAGCAGTTCAAACTGTAATTCGTGGATTTTTGGCATGATAACCGCTTACGTTGTCTTTGTGAAACAGATTTTCTTTTTCTGCAAATATGGCCGTTTTTTCGCAATATCTGCCTGAAGTTTTTGAAGTAATGACGCATGGTTCTTCCTTCGTGACTATCCCAAAAAACAGTCGCAATCGCTTTCCAAGCCGAAAAAGAAGTTTTTGCTTTACTTGGAGCCGGTTCCTCCTTTGTTTTCCACTGTTTTGACTGCCGTATAACGGTGTATCCATGTGTCTTCTACAGTAATTAATTGGCGGCAAAACTCGGTTGAATTGCGTCTAAACTGCGCCACCAACAGATCGTTGGAAATGTTCATTCGAACGCGGCACCCAATCCGCTGACAGCTTTCTCATGCTTGATATAAGAAAGACACGTTCTTTGGACATTTTTATAACCTCTGCTATCTCTCTCTCTCTCACTCAAATTCTACAGCGGTCGTCTTGGACCATTTAGCTAAGTTATCGTCAGTAGTTGCAGTTTTTGGACGTCGCGAACGTTCATGGCTTCCCAAGCTCTTATGAACACGTTTAAATTCAGCTGCCCAAAATTTCACTGTGGTTAATGATGGCGTAGAGTCCCCATAAACAGAGTCTAACTCATCTTTGATTTGCGTAGGCGTTTTACCTTTCAAAAACAAAAATTGACAGCTCACTCGCGTCCAAAATGGCTAACACTTTGGTGAGTAACTGTCAAAAGATGCAAAACAACACACACCAGCTTTTATTGGTGAGTGCTGCCATCTTCACGTTGAGGTCCACCCTCGCATGATCAATATTTCGATGGCCTGCGGGGCTGTCACATTGTGTGGACGCCGATTTTCAGACAGTCGATTGTTCTAGATTGTTCCAGGCTCCTAAAAGTTGTTGAATGACACCGATTTTGTTTTTATTTATTCACAGCTCCATTTGTGGCGGGACCTCTGGCCGATTGGATCGGACGTAAATGGACAATGCTATCGAGTTCGGCGTTCTTTGTCCTGGCTTACATCCTGATGATGATTGGAGGCAAGGTTGGAGTTATCTACGCGGCCCGATTGATTCAGGTAAAAGCTGGATTGAACTTCCTTTGAAAATCCCTTTTTAAAAACCACACCATGTCGTATAGGGCTTCGGAGTAGGCTTCGTGATGACTGCTCAGCCAATGTATGTCGGTGAGATTGCGACAGATGATTGTCGTGGTGCCACAGGATCCCTCATGCAACTGTTCATCGTTTGTAAGTACTTTTTATTTACACAATCATCTTTTTGCTAAGATTTTGAAACATTTTTAGCTGGAATATTGTATGTGTATGCCATTGGCCCGTACGTCTCGTATATGGCACTGCAGTGGTGCTGCTTGGTTATCCCGATCATCTTCTGTGCCATTTTTTTCTTTATGCCAGAGAGTCCCTACTATTTTGCTGGAAAAGGGCGTAAGGTTGAATCCATCGAGTCTTTGAAGTTCCTTCGTGGGCAGAGCTCTGAAGGAGTTCAAGATGAAATGTCATTGATACAATCAACCGTAGAGGAGTCCATGGCTAATAAGGGAACATTTGTGGACATCGTCAAGAACACCGGCAATCGAAAGGCTTTGTTTATTTCCGCGGGTCTGATCGCCTTCCAGCAATTGTCTGGCATCAACGTGGTGCTCTTCAACAGTCAAACGATCTTCATCAATGCCAATACGGGTTTGGATCCTGCCATTGCGACAATCATTGTCGGATGCGTTCAAGTTGGCTCCAGTGGGCTGACACCTCTAATTGCGGATCGTTTGGGCCGCAAAATCATCCTCTTGGTCTCTGCGAGTGTCATGAGCTTGGCGCTCTTCGCGCTGGGTGCATTTTTCTACGTTCAAAGTACTGGTGATGCGTCTGGAATTCTATGGCTCCCGGTGCCAGCCTTGATCATCTTCAACATTGTGTATTGTGTTGGCTTTGGTCCATTGCCATGGGCTGTGCTTGGTGAAATGTTTCCTGCTAACGTCAAGTCAATTGCTTCCTCGATTGTTGCATCAACTTGTTGGGTATTGGGATTCGTCGTCACAAGATGGTATCCGGCTCTCGATGAACTGGGCCCCTACTATGCGTTCTGGCTGTTTGGCATCTTCTGTGGAATAGCATTCTTCTTCGTGTTGTTCATTGTGATGGAGACGAAAGGCTTGAGTCTGCAACAGATCCAAGACAAACTAAATGGCAAATGAGAATAGAATCCTGATGATTATGATTATCGGTTAAGACTAGACTAAGACGAGCGTTTGTTGGAGTGCGTTATGTTTCGTTTTAAATAGAATAAGTGGCCAAAGTATTGCTAGATTTTAAGTTTATAGATTTGTATATTTTGCTTTCTTAATTTGTCAAATACATGTGATCAAAGATGAACCGGGGGAACGGTTTTATTTTGTTGTTTTTTGGCTCTAGGTTGGAGGAAGCGACATGGAAACGGTTCCGTGTTAAGCCATGCTGAATGATTTGATCTTGATTCAAGAATGGAACGCAGAGCAAAAGATACTTAAGTTGTAATCTTGAAATGTGATGGAAAGCGGTACGACCGAAGCATGATGGTCTTCAATCCTGGATGAAGGGTCTTTCCGAGGAGCAGCTAGATACTCCTGAGTTGAAGTCAGAGTTCGAATCGAAGATTTGCCTGGGGCCAAATCGTCTCTTCCGTGATCGTATAACTCGTGAACGGAATTCGCTTATTTGGGATCGTGACATCCGTGAACGTATAGTACGTTTCGAAATTCAGTATTACGTCTTCAGTGAACGAGTTGTGTTTTTTCAGTGAACGCACTCTTGCTTTCGAAATGTCATTCGATCGTCAAAGAGGAGACGTTTTTTTTTGTTGAAAAAGGATAATGGTTCAACTAATATGTGAGTTATTGAAAATGTAAATAATCAATCAAACAGTTATTAATATTTTCAAAAAAAAATTATTATGGGACGAACATAAATAAAATTAATTTGACGCAAAAGATCATGTTGGCAGAATATATGAAAGACCACCCTAATCTGGCAAAAAATGTGATTCCGAATTGTGCGCAGGGAAAAGCCACAGCAATTTGGCTATGGAATGAGCTCGCTATCAAATTTAATACCGTAGGACCTCCGGTTAAACAATTTTCCAACGTTCTTTTAAAACCCCGATGGTTCTTTCAACAATGGCTCTTGCCTTTGAATGCATTTGATTAAAAACGCATTCATCCGAACCATCTTGGGGCTTTCTGTAAGGTGTTATGCACCATGGCTCGAGCGGATACCCAGAATCTTCTGTTGAAAAATAAGTATTTAACATAGAATTACAACTTTGCTTCAGAAACCTACCCAAAAGCCAAGCATTTCCATTTTCATTATTTCGAAATTGATCCTCAAGCAAGTTTCTTTGCGTAGAATACTTCCATACAAAAGAATCATGCGCTACTCCCCCGTACTTCGAATCGATGGCATTAATTCGGTATTCGTGATCACAAATCTTAGAAATAATTACATATTAATTACTAAACCAAAATTTACTTAAAGAAACACTGGCTTACAATCATTGCGTTTAAGCTGTGAAACCCCTTGCGATTGAAGAACATGTGCTCGTTATTGCTTGGTTTTCGAAATCCGAAAGGAGTTCCGTCGATGCACCCAATAACTAAAAATCAACTATGCAGTTTATGGAGAATTAAAAGTAAGATGTCTCACTCACCTCCTGGAATTTTGTATTTGGTCATAAACCCTTTCTTGCAGTTGGCTGAATCCTGTGGATCAAAAACTATATATCTTGGACATAGCTTCAATTCCATTTCTTTGAGCACATTTTCTCTAATTTTAGATACAGAACTTTGGCACATTCCGATGAGATAATCGTTCCCAATACAATTTTGGAATCCCCCACTTCCCAGAAGTAAAAGCGTCGCAACTAATTGCAATACGGGTGGAACTGCAGTCGACAATTGGCATTCAAATCTTAAAATCGACAAGACATGCCTAAATGCGTCCTTTTTGAGTCGGAATCTTTTTATGAATCTGCAATCAAAATAATCAACTAGTCACATTTTAAGGGATTATTTGTTTAATTCGTACGCATTTTTTGACAATGACAAAGGATTGCTTTTATCCCTCAGGCGTCTCCGTTCAATTTTCTCGTCAAAATCGCTTTTGTCTGAGCTTAAACAAAACAATAAGGCCGATTCCATGATAATTTATTTCAAACAACTCAATCGACAATAAACACCAATAGAGATTTTTCGATAAAATTTAATCTCTTTGACATGTGATTGTCATTATGTTGACATAACATATTACATTTTCCACATTAAATCTAGTACAATTTCTCAGTGAACGATTGCAACTACGTTCCGTGAGCAATCGTATGCCACGATCCCAATTCAGCAATTCGAATGTAATTTTTATGCGTAATTTTTATACGTACGATCGACTATCCGTTCACGGAAGAGACGATTTGGCCCCGGATTTCGAAAACCCAGAGAACCGAATCAACATCGCTGTATTGCAATCGGAAAAGACCGCTCATAACTTTGCCAATTGCCGATCTCCAAAAACGTCTCGATAGGGCTTCGTACCTAAAGGGTTGCCGACGGAACACTTTAATTTAATCTACGTTGTCCCACCGTCCGTTTGTCTGTCACAGGGCTGTTAAAGTTGCAGGTTTGACTTCGTGGCATCGAATGGTGTGAAAATCGGAATCGGAACCTTACCTCTTGAATTACTCTTTCACTGTGAGAGTCAGTATTTGTGCTCTGGATAAAGCCAAGCCTCATGACGAAAATTTTGAAGCAGTATAAATGCTTTACTGGATCGAGTTTTAGGGTTCCGTTGCTATGCTGAACATTTTCCCAGCTCGGAAGGGAGAGTTGATAAAAATCTCTCGACTGAAACTATGTACTTTCGAACCCTTTTTCAAAGGACATTATGGTAATCACGAGCTCAGGTATATTTTTATGATTGGCGACCGAGCTTTTGATCGTGCTCGTTATTTAGTTTGTGTGACCCAGCAACTAATCTTCGATCTTTTAAAATATGAATCCCTTTAAACAGAGTAAGTTCTTGCAAAATTTTATACTCTTGTAACTTGCATACGTAGGCTGCTAGATATATTTCTGGCCTAATAATGAAAATGCGAATATATATCGTCAAAAGTGGTTTTATTGTTTTTCAAAGTATTCTCCAGCATGTTTTAGACACTTTTGCATGCGCTCAAACCAACTGTCAAAACACTTTTTCCACTCCGATTGAGACACCTCTAAAACATGGTTTTTGAACGCTTCAACAGCATGTTCCGGCGACGAAAATCGTTGAGCACGCATTTTTTTCTTGATGTGCGGGAATAAAAAGAAGTCATTGGGTGCCATGTCAGGGCTGTACGGCGGATGACTCATCAATTCGACGTTTTGGCCGGTGAGAAAGGCGCTGGTTTGAGCCGATGTGTGCGAGCTCACATTGTCATGGTGAACAATGATTCGTCTTCTCTTGTTCGTTTTTCGAATTTCTCCGAAGACTTCGGGCAAACATATTGTAGTGAATTACCCGTACTATGTTGCTCAAGCGAAACAGTCGCCACATGACCAGTTTTGCCGAAGAAATAGGCGACCATTTGCTTCGGAATGCTTCTTCCACGAACAACTTTTGTTGGATTTGGCTCGTCTTCGAAGACCCACACGGTCGATCTTTGTTTTGTTTGGGGCTCATACGCATAGATCCATGATTCGTCACCTGTGACAATCTTATAAACGTCTTTTGAAGCACCGCGATCGTATTTTTTTAACATTTCTTTGCACCAATCGACACGAGCCTTTTTTTGAGCGATTGTCAAATTGTGAGGGATCCAATGAGAACAAACCTTTTTTACGGCCAGGTGTTCATGCAATATCGAATGTATGCTGGTGGAAGAAATGCCCAGGGATGCCTCTATCTCACGGTATGTCACATGACGATCTTGCATTATCAGTTCATGCCGAGATGAATTTTTCAAGTCACTGTAAATAAATTAATTCACGATTAAATGACAGCACGTTCTGAGTGATGTTATGCTAAAAAATGTCAAACTTTTCAATGGAAATGTCAGATTGCACCTGGCAACACTCAGGAAAATTTTCTCGTTATTATTATTATATTATATATTATATTATTTTACTTAAAGACTACCTACAATAATAAAAAAAAACTAATACTAACCTAACCTAAGCGTCAGCTTCAACCCATTCAAGCCACCAGTATTTTTTTCGATTTTTTCGCTCGCTCATGCAGTATCTCCAGACATTGGTTACGTCCCCCGAGTGGGCAGGTACATAAAGGATTCTTTGGTATGTGGCCCTTCTAGCAGCATGATATATATGAGAGGTACGTTACACGAGTCCGATATATATCCGTGTGCATCCAGATACAAAAACGCCTCAGGCGGTATGTGTCCACTTGACAATTTATTTTTAAAGAACCCCGGGTTAGGGTATAAAACAAACCCGATAACATCCGCCGAGCGCGCAAAATGATTCTTCACAAGGCCCAGGATAACATTGTCTATCCTGGGCACACCAATAGTCTCTTGTTGCTGACGTAATGCCGAAAGTCGGAATGGGCGCTGCTGTACATTCTCATACAGGCTCGAAGACATTTTCGCTCGAAGGCTCGATATTTTTTCATGTAAGATGGTTTTATGTTCCATCACACTGGACACGCATAAGTCAGAATTGAGCGCACAAAGGCTTTGGTAGCAGATACTCTTTATATTGGATCTCAGATAGTGTGAGTAGAAAAGACTTTTGAGTGACATAAATGCTGCCCTAACTTTCTTGAGTTGTTGGTTTATTATTAATTTATTATGGACGCCTAAATATTTCACCATTTTTTTTTTTAATTATTTGCAAGCTCTTCAAGAGGATATTAATACTCTTATAATGCGTAAAGCACAGAGCGAGCGGAAGAAGTAGGAGAATGGATGATTTTTGTAGTGGTTTGAGAAACTCAGGTGTATTTGGTTTAAACTCTCTTCTG
The DNA here is from genome assembly GCA_963555765.1 of Orthonevra nobilis. Lineage (NCBI taxonomy): Eukaryota > Metazoa > Arthropoda > Insecta > Diptera > Syrphidae > Orthonevra > Orthonevra nobilis. The sequence continues at coordinate 44,411,220 of OY743225.1, forward strand.
TGGGTGGAGCCCGAATCGGGACGGAGGGTTTTGATATCGACCTATAAGCTTTCACCTAATTCGCAGGTTTTCATTGGACATTAGTTTGATACATGAACTTTGAAAGTTTGGAAGATTAAGCTAGACACCCTGCTGTCAGTGTTATGCCTTCACAGCAGAGCCATCTACACACAATCCACAGAAATCACTTTTTTGAAAACACAAATTAGGTACTGAGCCGATACAACAACCACTACAACAACGCCACCCATTAGTCAGACTACTATCTCTGGTCGACCAATCCAGTGATAGTGCCATTAACTTGATCCCAATGGCAAATGGTGACTGGACCTGATTCGAAAAACTAGACCACTCTAGGAATCGAACCTCGGACCCATCAATTGTATCAATTGAAAGGCAGGCGCTCTACCAACTCCGCCACCCAAAGACCATAGTCTTTGGTTCAATGTGTCATCAGCATTTTTTAATACTAAGTTTCGCCAGTTGCGCCTCAAATCTGAACTACCCCGTCCTACTGGGGTGCGGAACAGTATGGTTTCACATTTAGAGCTGTTTATTTTAAACTTCGAATCTAGACAGAAAGCCTGGAGTTTGTTAAATTTAAGTTGTAAGACATTCTGTATTTCCCTAATTTTTGAGCCATGTGTGTATAGAATAACATCATCAGCGAATGCTATTGAATCTTGTATATCCCTGAGTATATCTGCATTGAAGATGTTGACTAGTAATGGCGCCGATACTGTGCCCTGTTCCAGACCTTCGGTGATTTCGAAATCCCTAGTCGTCGTATACCTTCTATTTGTTACCACAAATCTTTTCTCGCGTATCATTGAAATTATCGTTCTGGTGAGGTGGGGGGGAAATTCATATTTAATTAATTTATATACAAGCCCGTCTATCCAAACCGTGTCGAAGGCTTTTTCGATGTCCACCAGACAGGCACCTGTACATCTCTTGGCATTAAGGTTCCAGTTTATGTCAGTTACTAGTTTTGTTATGGCGTGCACTGCCGAGTGGTACCTTTTAAATCCAAATTGATTCCGCGGAACGATCCCCTTTTCTTCGCACTCGATCAAGATTGACTTGCAAACAATTACCTCGAAAACCTTCCCAAATATTAGGCAGGAGACTTATTGGCCTATAACTTGAGAGATCTGAAGGATCTTTCTTTTTCTTAACTATTGGAAATACCTTCGATTTTTTCCAACAGCTTGGGAAGTGATGCGTCAGTGGTCACAACGTCAATGAAAGAGCATGAGAAGAGGATCAGGAATGAGGTTAGAATATCCTGCAAAGAGAGAGGAAAACTATCTCAGGGTAACAGACCCCAAACCGAAGCCTGCAAAGTTCAAAATAGTCAATACTGAGGACGGGGAAGAACCACTTACGAAGACTGTATAACGGCAATGATCAATCATATTCTGCAAGCAGGCAGCCTGAACCGTTCGATAAAGATGACGCATGCCAAAAAGATCATAGACTTAATATTAACATATCGGCAGATCTTGGAAAAAATGCACGCATCACCTTTTCATCAATTTCAAGGTTGGTTTTGGTTTCTGTTTCGTCCACAGAGACGAGATGTATTAAGCCATGTCATGTTTGGCATCCCATCCAAGCTCGTCCCTTTGTGCAGGATGAGAATGGAGAACTCAAGCTGCTCCATTAGGGTCGGCAAAGACTCTACCGACCCATTTGATGTCGAACAACGTTTTAGGCAAGGTGATGAACAGTCATGCGGTTTCTTCAACATTAAACTTGAAACAATAATGCAAAAGTCGCGCCTGTTCAATAACTCGGATACGCCGAAGATATTGATATTAAAAACCAATAAAACCAATAAAAGTAGAATATTTTTTTTTTAAAAAGTTTCGACCATTCTTAAGCTTCATCGCTTTTTAGGTTCCGTTCCCTATAAGCAAAAACCGAACCATTATATGATCACTTTGTTGTCCGTCTGTCTATCACTACACTTTTTCTGAGGAATTCCTGGAGTTATCATGTTGAATTTTTTACCAAATACGTATAATTCCGATCAGACATAACCTTAAGGATGTAAAAAAATCAAGCTTCTAAATCGACGCGGTCAAAAGATATGATTGGGCGCATATTCTCATACTTGTAAGGGAATCAAAGCCTAAACAAACAAACAAAAGCGGAAAGACTCTTCGAGAATTGATTTCCGTCATAGACAAACTTTTTAAATACCTTAAAGTTTGTACGGAACCCTCGTTGCGCGAGTCCGACTTGAAGCTAGTTGGTGTTTTTTTTTATTCGCATACCGATCTTTTGGGCAGCAAAATCAGGCTGTCGGCCAGAATCAGCTAAACTTATCCAACCCACGCACACGAAGGGTTCCGTAGTGCAAACATTGTTGTTTTTGGCGTTGGATTGAGTTCCTTCTGACAGTAAATTTTGATATTTCTTAGTCTACTTTTCGGGGTCAAAATAAATTGCAATTTGTTAACACTCTATTTTTTCGTTATTATTTGTTGTTATTTTATTATTATGTTATTCTGTAAAAACAGAGAACAAACGGTCGGATAGAGGAGGCTTAGTTATAGAAATCCACTGACACCTTTTAGGTACGGAGCCCTAAAAATGTTTCAATTAAATAAAGGAAATGGGTTTCATTTTTCCGATTACAATTCGTTATGACCTCAATCAAGTGATGCAATATGTGTAACCCACTTTCAGTAGTTAACTAATAGATTTTAGAAAAGTAAATTTCAAACAGCTACCTGAAAAGTGTGCTCAATCAAGTGTTTCGCAGTGTGTATATTTCATAGCAGGAAATCATGACAACTTGGCGATATTATTCAAGCATATGCACTTAAAAATTTTCTTCGTCAATTCATATACTTCATCTAATGACAAAGATCAGTTGCAGTCCTTAAGAATTGGTTTGAAGTAGACCCACACGCTAAGCAACTCTTATCAGAACTGCATATGAAAAGATTGGGTTTTCTTTTTTTTATCTTCACCCAGTCGACTTGCTGATAAGAATTATTGGTAGACACACTAAGTGTGCCCAAAAGTTTCATAGTTTAGTGTAAAAGTCTCGAGTCGTGCAGTCGCACAGAAAGATTTCTTTTTGCTGATCCAACAAACCAACTAGTTTCGTTTGTTTCTAAAAAAATAAGTGGACAGAAGTGAGTCTGGACAAATACTCATTTCTCCAGTCGTGAGATTAATTGTAAGTTGTCCCTTAAATAAGATCTTGTTGAACTTTTAAGTAAATGAATTTTCAAAAAGTTTGAAAAGAATTTCACTGTGGAAAAAATACAGCAGTTCCTTGGACCCAAGAGTGAACGTTTTTTGGAATCGAAGGATATGAATTGATCCTGATCAGAGGAACTCTGCTAGCAGGTAGTTAGACTAACCTTCCTGTCCCCGAAGAGTCAAACTAACCTCTTTTCGTGAAACTGGTGGCTGTGATTTAATGATACTTTTTGTTGGAGATCTGTTGTCCATTCGCTCAATTTCGCCGAGCTATTAAAGTCGACGATATTTTCCCTGTTCAACTTGATTGACAGCTCGAAGTGCTCACGGTTGTACATCTTCTTTCATTCCTGACGGAGATTTTTTTTTTATCGAGGATCCCAAGAATCTGTTCTGCTGTCTTGTTTAACGCACAACTTTTGGCGCCATTCAAAAAAACCGGTAAGATGAGGGTAGGATAAAGCATGACTTGGTCCTTCGAGCTTGATCGAAGTCGATTTGCAGAACCGAAATTCAAGCAGCAATTACTTAATCGCGGGGATATGCCTTAACAGTTGTTACAAGATGGAGCTTATATTCCAGCCTCAGGTCGATTCCTTTCGATTTTCCCATAATTTTTATCACGTTCATATCTCAGTGAAGAACAAGAGTTCTTAAAAAGCCTTTCGGAAGTGTCTATGGCTCAACTGAAGGTGTGCAATAAGAGAATATAAAGCTTTAGGTTTCATAACATAAAATACACCAAGCATATTTTACGGTCCCTCCGAGGATATATGAAACTGCCTTGGCTTTTCAGAACAAAAAGCACTTTGAATTCCTAGAGTCTAGCTCGATTTGTTTAATTTTTATTTTATCTATTTAGTAAGTCCGTTCAAGAACAATTGGTATTTAAACCTCTTTTAACCTCATCATTTCCTCTTTCGAACTAATAGATAAATAATTTTCTTAAAATTGTCCCAATTGAACAATTTTCAGGTAACATCAAGCTTGCTGATAAACTGAAACAATGGAATTGGAGCCTGTTAAAATTTATCGCACATATCTAGCTGGGTGTAATGGTAGGTCTTTCAAAAAGTCTTTTACTAGCCTGTATGCTCATAAATGTCCTTATTTTGGCTCAGCATACTTTGTAAATTTCATCGTTGGAACTTGTATTGGCTGGTCTTCACCTACAGTGCCAAAACTCAGGGACCATACTGCAGACAGTCCTTTGGATCATGGCGTTACCAGTGAACAGGAAGGATGGATATCTTCAATACTTTCATTAGGCTCCCTTATTGGTGAGATTTTTATAAACAATAATTAAACATTTACGTTAAAGTAAAAAATTAAATAACAATTAAATTAAAATTTTAAGAGTGAAAAGACACTTATAATGTGGGCTTAGTTTATGTTGTTGTTCTTCTGAGAGGAGGAAAGAAAGGACTGCAGTTTTTTACGGAATCTCATTTCACTACCTGTTCCTCTGATGTGATTCGGAAAACAATTCCACAGCCGAGCGGATTTTACGAAGAACTGTCCTTCAAATTCCAGACATGAGAACATAGGCACAAGGAGATTAGTTAGTCTCGGTGATGCTTAGAATTGATACCTACTTAAGACATACGAAGGTTGGCGTGATTTGAGAATATTAAATAACAAACTAAGCGTTCTGTATTTCAATAAATTGTCAAAAGACATACCGTATATATTTTTTGAGAAACTAGATACGTGATCGAACCTCGTCAGGCCATAAATGTAACGTGCGATATTATTAAATGCGACATTAAGCTTCCCTCGGCCTATTAAATCGCAATCTGCAAGAACCTCTAGCTTTTTTCTAAGCATGTTTCGGGTCTTAAAAGGGGTGTAGTCCTTATACTTTTCCAAAAATCTTTTTTATGTGATCATCCCAGATTAAGTTTCGATTAAAAACGGTATCTAGATTGTAAATATTTTATCGAAGATACAGCAGATACAGATACAGAGAAGAATTGGCGGAAAGCGGGTCAGATCTAGCGATTTTCTTTTTGAAATAAAAATACATTTTATTTTTTTAGGATTTAGATAAGAACATTGGATTTTACCCAATCATAGACTTTTTGTACATCGCTAATATGTACGATACATTCATCTATTTGTATTTGAGGGCAGATACAAAGAAGTTCTGCATCATCTGCATAAAGGTTTAGAGAGAAATTCTCAGGAACATCTGTAATTTCGTTAATGTAAAGACAGAAGAGCAAAGGACCTAATATGGAATCCTGAGGAACTCCTCGTAGTACGGGGAGGAAATCCGAAATGTCGTCTCCACAAGCAAAAGCTTGTTTTCTGCAATAAAGATAGGATGAAATAAGTTTTATTGTATGGGTAAGGAAACTGTAAGCTCTAGCAAGCTTTTCACAAAGAAGCGAATGGCTGATGGTATCAAAAGCCTAAGAAATCGAGTAGAACCAGGAACGAAGCATAGTCTTTATCAATTGCTGTACTTATATCGTCTAGTATTTTGGACGGAAACCTGATTGACAAGCAAAAAGCATTTGATTATCGATTAAATATAAGCTTATCTGTTTTTGCATAAGTTCTTGAAGACCTTACAGAGAAAGGGTAGAATAGATTTGGGTCTGTATTCATCTTCGCGACCCACTTTAGTAATAGGGATGACGTTTTCGACTTTCCAATGTGACGGAAAAACTCATGTAGTAAAGACCGAGTTAAAAAGGTGCGTTATAAATGGCAAAAGCGTTGATGAGAAGTCACCATCGAGTCCTTTGGCGTTGGATTTCACGTTAATGAAGGCTTCAACCACATCAGTGGACCCAACTCTGGAAAAACTGAATGCTATGGTGGGTTGGATATAATAAGTATGGGTGGGTGCCAATGTGTCCGAGAGTGCAATCTCTGAAATAAATTAACGGTTGAGCGCGTTACAATCAATTCCAGAGTGACACTCACGCTTTTGCTTCCCTATACCAATGCTTTTCAGGTATTCCAGAGTTTTCGTCCATTGCCAGATATAGCCAATTGGTTTTTAAGGTTGACGTTGTTACGAACCCTGCAGTACATGCGACGGTCTTCTTCGATTCTAAATCGCTTCCATTTGTGATACATGTGGTCCCTTTCATTCAGAATTAATCTGATTTCATTTTTGAGCCATGGTTGTGATGCAGGTCTTATTTTTGTTTGGATTTTATTGGAACATTTTTATTAAAAAGATTAACTATATTCGTGTTCAAGAGTTCTACTTGTTCATCCGTAAACGAAATATGAAATCCCACGGAATATTGTCTACATCTCTCTCTTGAGTTAGAAAATTGAGGGTATTGAAGTCGCGAAATTTATAGAAACCGAAACCGGCCGGTGGTAGGGAAAAATCGAATTTATATGTTAGATGGATTAAATCATGTCTTGAGCTTGCTGAGGCGCATAATTGGTCAAAAAAAAAGTCTCTTGGTTACATCGCTGACAAAGAAGACGTACAAGATTCGTTGCTGAAATTAGTTGGGGAACGAATGTTGACTGGATGCAGGTTAAACGTGCTCAATTGGTGCACAAGTTCAATCAGTTAACGGATTGCTGTTAAGATCACCACAAACAATGAAGCTGCAGCTATTCAAAGCAATATTATCTATTACGCCTGTAAATTGAATACTTTTTGCAATGATAGTGGAACTATTTTGTTATTGTAGAAAATGATATCCTCCCCTAAAAATAAATCATTGTTGAATTTGTAAAATATTTTGAGATCATTACCTTTTGCTTGTTTGCTTGTTTTTAAAATTATTTTGAGTTGCGAAAGAACTTCATCATTTTCTGTTTCAGATTTTCAGTGTTCTTTTAAAAAATCGCTTATATTTAAGGATTGAATAACTCTATTGAAATTTTCTTCTTCCACATTCATTTCATTTTAGTTTCATGCAAAAATTAAGTACATGCAAAGGTTATAGCACAGACAACTAGATAAAGATAAAGCATAAAGATTCTGAAGCCTTAAGCGGCCTTGTAGCCTAATTTGCAAAAGCGACAAATGCAATCCCAGTGTTTCCGTATTTTGCGTTGAAATTCCTATTTAAATCTAAATGTTCTAACTGCTAAGAAGTCGATAGTAGTCGAAAGTAGTCAAGAAGAAGTCGAAGTATATCAAGAAGTGGATTGAAATACTATTTTAAAAAAGTAATACAGAAGTACAAATAATGCTTACCCGGGAGCACTCACAAAATGAAGACATTCTTGATTTCGTCGAACGTTCTTAAAATAACATAACTACGAAGTATGTAAGTTACCCAACAGATGAAGAGACAATAATAGTCAAGGTACCGCAGGTCCTATATATTCTGCTAGATACTACTTTTCAAAACAATAAAAAAAATTAACAAAATCTGCGAAAATTGTTCTGAAGAAATGTCTAAAGATAAACACAATTTCAATCTTACGGAAATATACAAATACACTATTCTCTTATGGCCATCCGAAAAGTTTTTTGAAGTGTGCCGTCTTCATATATAAATATTTTCCAAAAACTTACTTTTGCATCGAGCTTGAAAGAAAATATTACTAAAAAACTTTTGAAAACTCGGCTAAAATGGCTCAGGAAATTAAAAAGGATTTTGCACAGACATTTAAACAGAATAAGCGGAGAGTATCAGTAACTTAGTTCATGGTTCAGCGCCTGAATAAAATCATAAGAGACAAAATAAAGATAGATCTCGATAAAAGGTTGAGAGCACGTTTGAGGTATATAAGACCTTCCCCTCAGGCGTTTAAGAAAATAAACAAAATAACATAAAGAAAATCATTTGGAATAAATATTTCTTATAACTCTATTACTTGTGATGGACAAGAACTATGTGGAGCAAAACTATATGCTTTTAAAGATTAATATTTTAAGCTTTATTCAGAAAAAAAACGACCGAAGTTATTTCGAAAGTAAATGTTTTTACTGAAGCACACAAAAATACAACTATAACTTCCGTTCCACCTCTTAATCCTATTTCTGATCATATGTCCTCACCATTTACCACATCAAAATAACAAATTTAGAATGTCTCTAAATAATTAAAAATCGTATGGCCCTGATCTGATCTCTTACTTCGTCCTTAGAAAGTGTACTATAACCATTGCATTAACAATGGATACTTTTCAATATTGTGGAAAAAGTCGAAAATACTTCCTACAGCTAAAAGAAGTGCTTCACAGGATGTTAAATTTCATTGCTGTCAAATATAGGCATATTCTTACACAATTGTTCCTGGTAATGTACTGAAATTTTGGTGAGTATACATCTGAAATATTTAATGCCAGAAGGAAGCCTACATGATTTAAAAAAACCCAAAGGTTTTAATTCGACTTGCCAAAATCCTTGCTGAGTGTATCTTTGATTTCTTTGAATTTTGGAATATGGTGCAGATTTTTATATCTTCACATCATTAACGTCTCCGAGACGTACAAATGTTCCAATTAAAACCACTGAAGTCATGCGAGAAAGCCAAAAGCAGGAGGAACCTAACGAGCACAAAAACCTTCTAACCCTATGACAAGCAAGACGGACGTATAGACCAGCATCAGCTGTAGGATTCTGTTATTAAACTAACTTAATTAAACACTTTTTCTTCATTTCCACAGGTTCCGTAACTCTTGCACTTTTGAACGAAAGAATTGGACGCAAGACAACCTTGCTCCTGAACTCTTCCTGTTTTGTCGTTGCGTATGCTCTTTTAATGGCCGCCAACAAATTGTGGATCATTTATGTCGCACGTGCAATCCAGGTATGACGTTGAATTTCAAGCCTAACTTTACGAACCACAAAATTGGATGCAATTAATTTGTTTTTAGGGAGTCGGGATCGGTGTCGGCATTGCTACTGTGCCGATGTACGCTGGTGAAATAACCACAGATGATTGCCGCGGTGCTATCTCCACCATTGGGACGTTTCTTATGGCCAGTAAGTGTTAACCAACAAGGTCCTTAACTGTTTCTAAATCAATTTTTCTTAAAGGTGGAATACTATATTCGTACATCATTGGGCCTTATGTGAGTTACATGGTGCTGCAATGGTGTTGCATTATCATGCCTGTAGCTTTCGTGGCAACCTTCATCTTTATGCCCGAGAGTCCTTATTACTTTGCCATGAAGGGACGCCATCAGGACGGAATAAAATCGCTGCAATTCCTGCGAGGACAAAGTGCCAAAGCGGCCGAAGCAGAAATGAATAAAATTCAGATATTTGTTGATGAGGCCATGGCCAACAAGGGTGGTTTGTCGGCCATGTTTCTCAATCGAGGCAATAGGAAGGCACTTTTTATTTGCTGCAGTCTATTGGCTTTCCAACAGCTTTCCGGGACCACTGCCGTCACTTTCAATTGTCAATCGATTTTCGGCGCTGCCAAGACGACAATAGACCCGCCGCTTGCGTCGATAATTCTCGTCTTGGTACAATTGGTTCCGAACTCTTTGACGCCATTTATTGTCGATCGAGCTGGACGTAAAGTGCTTGCCTTGATTTCGAGCATTGGCATGACCATAGCCCTGTTTGCTTTGGGAACGTTTTTCTACATTCAAACTTATGGTGACGCGACTGAGATTTTGTGGATGCCAATTCCAGCTCTTGTCTTGTTCAATACGATGTATGCATTTGGAATCGGGCCGGTTCCGTGGACTTTGTTGTGCGAAATGTTTCCCTCGAACATCAAGTCGAATGCCACATCATTGGCGTGTTCGACATGTTGGATCGTTGGCTTTCTTGCGACGCGTTGGTTTCCCGAGTTGAATGCGTTGGGTCCATTCTATGCGTTTTGGATGTTTGGATCTTTTTGCGTCGTCGCGTCATTTTTTGTCATATTCGTTATGATAGAAACCAAGGGAATGAGTTTCGAACAAATCCAGAAAAAACTCCAAGAATAAAAAAATCAAAACGTATCGTTTTAAGACAATTGTAAAGCTATGCTGCTTAATAAACTGTAAGATTAAAATAAATGGATAAGACTTAAAAATATATTTGTAGATTTAACAAAAAACTTTGTTCCTTTTTTTTGTAAATATTTCTGATTAAAATGCAAGTAGACAAGTCCGACCATCCCTCAAACAAGAGGTAAATTGTTGAATACTTCAAGACTTTTATATAGCAAAGTACCCCGTGAGATTGATGAGACTTTTCGTTGTAGTCTAAAGTCCAAAGCATTTCGGAGCTGGTATGGCTGCGTGTCTCCAACTTGCTGTACATACCTCGTTAAGTAGCTTGGAGAAGATCTATATTTAAGTTTGAAAACAGTTTTTCATGTTTAAAGAGTCAATATTTGTTTAATGTCTCTAACATGTGTCTTATAGCCGTGTATCGATTGCATCTGAGTATACTATACTTTCCATTGCTTTATTTTGCAACTTTTGGAGCCTTTCGATATGGCTTTGATTGCAGCATGTGAATAATAATGTCGAGCAGTATTCGAAATGTGGTTTTATTATTACATTGTAGATTTTGATTGCGGTCATAGTATCGATTTTATTACGAATATTTTGTGAAGAAGACTATTTTTTTTCCAATTTTTTTGCAAACGTGGTCTATATTTGAAGTCCTTATCGATTTTCACTCCTTTGTATTTGAAACTTTTAACTTTTTCAATTCTTTTTCCGTTTATTTCAAAATAAGCTTCATTATTACTGTGTACTGCCATTAGTTTGGTTTTCTGTTCGTTCAATTTAAGTTTATTCATTTCTAACCAATTCAACAGGTTTTTCATTTCATATCTGATTTTATTCATACATTCCTCATTATCATTTCCGTTGGCATGAATCAGGGTATCGTCTGCATACATTGCGATTCTGCATTTTGTTAGGATAGTATAGGATAGATGAATAAGAGCGCCCCAAGAATTGATCCTTGCGGTACACCGTGCTTAACTGTCTGAGGGTTTGATATTATCTTATCTATCGTGCTGCATTTTGTTTTCAAGATAGGTTTCAAGCCATTTCAATTCTCTTTCTTGAATGCCATATAAGACCAGTTTTTTGAGAAGTATATTGCGATCGATAGTTTCGAAGGCTCTTTTAAAGTCTAGAAACAAAGCTATGATTTTATTCCTCTTGTAATGTTAGGACTGTCGTCGTTAAAGCCATCAATAATGAATGTCACTAGCTCGGCCTCTGGAACTGAAATTTTGGCGGCCAGAGCTTTCATCGCAATTACGAATTTACGAAATTTTCCGTTGTTCCAGCTGTCGGTACACGTCTCGGTGGATGACTTGCCTTCCGAACGTTCCGATGAGAGCGTCCTTCAACTCACTATAATTCACCACACCTAGTGTTCCCAAGAACTCCTTCGACTTCGTCTCCTTGAGGAGCCTACGCACACCCAAGCACATGTCATCGGTGGTAAATTCGCGTGTCGCCGCATACTGCTCGAACTCACTAAACCACTTGCGGATATCACTATGATTTTTTCCACTGAATGAGTTTAATGAGTTCTCTATGTGCTGAAAATTGGAAAATGAAATTGAAATTTTTTCTCTCGCACTCTTTATTTTATCAACTTTTCGCTTTCCATCCAGGACCGGAAAATCGTCCATGCAAAAATGGCCGTGCCCAATACAATCTGGCCGTGCCTGTTTTTAACGTTTTTGTTACTTGCTAATAGAGGGCGCCCTAACACTGTACGTTAAGATTTCAACTTATACATTACACTCTTTCCATTTGTTTGCCATTCATTTATTATATGATTAATTGCAGACTAACAAGACTAGTTTTTTTTCTAAACCCTGATTGGTATTCAGAAAATAAATTGTTTTCTTCAAAGAACGTCATTAACTGATCTTTCACCACTGTTTCTATGATTTTTTTCACAGGTTTTTAGCGTATTTATCGGTATGAATTCTTCACACATAATTGTATTTGGTATTTTTTCTACACGTGTAACAATTGATTCCTTCTATGGTTTTGGAAATTCTCCAGTTTGGAGTGATGTATTTATTAATTTTAATATTGTTGGTCCTAGTATCGACCAGTCAACGGATATTAGTCTTGGACCTATTTTTTCAAAATCAGTTTTATTTTTTAGACGCTTACATATTTTTTTTAACCTCGTCAAGTGTTACTAGATTGAATCTAAATCTTTTTTCAGTAGGTATTATGTGATTTATATGATTTCTTTCCCCTATTGTAGCTCTTACTTCATCTATGCTTGACACAAAGTATTCGTTAAATTCATTTGCCAGTTCGTGTGCTTGTGTGACTGTTCTTTCTCCAAATTTAACTAATTTAATTTTATTTCTTTTTTGTTTTAGAACCAGGTTTTTTATTTCTTTCCACATGTTTTTCTGCCCTATCACTTGTGAGCTTTTGTCGTTTCTATAGGGGTTTTTTGATTCCTTTATTTTGGCTTTGTAGATGTTTCTAATATTTTTATATTCATTCCAGCTAGGCTTGTTGGAAAAATATCGATACATCGATATATCGATATTATTTTTTCAATGTATGGATATTTTTGAGCGATATTTAATATTTTGATATATCGATGTATCGATATAAAATTAGAAGTAACAAAAAGGTATAAAAATTCGATATTTTTTCAGACCAACAAACATTTATAAGTTTTAAGATAAAAAAAATCCTAAAGAGGAATACTTTTTTATACTACTAATACAAAAAATATAATTTGTAAAAAAGAAGGTGTTGAAATATTGAGTTAATTTTACGTTCCATACACATTTGGTTATTTAAGACTCAAATCAAATTTTCAAATTCGCGCCAAACACAAATGTTCGCCATATTTATTTGAATTCTTTTGAATACTGAAAATAACCACCATATGTACTAGAAAATTAATATAATATTGTAGTACAAGGTGTCATAAACATCCGATAAGAAATAAAAATGATTCTTGTCTAGCACGCGAAGAAGTAAAGAGATTTTTTATTTTACTTTTGCTTTCTGCGATTCGTTTTCGCTTCCCGGCAAAATAATTGCGTGTCGTTTCCCGGTAAACAGTGCAGCTAAATAGTAAAAGACAATTGGTTGTTAACATTAAACATTTGCGTAAAGAAAAATTATCCGAGGGATTTTTATTGCAAGAAATCTGAAACAAAATGAAGTGATTCCCATTGCAAAGTTACTTCAGAAAGGACTTGAACAAGCAAAACCTTTCACCGAACTTGGTGTTTGCTTAATTTGCTTATGGCCAAACTAGAACCACTAGAGCGACATTTGCATCTAGCTTAAGCAAAAATTTTAGACCTTCGGTTTAAGCGTATTCATTTTAATTCCGCACTAGCTGCGGAAACAGCAATAACCTCATTGTCAAAAGAAATACGTTTAGAACATAGTCGTCGAGGACAACTTTCACCTGAACTCAGACCTACTTCTTCAATTCAGTCAAACTCAAAAAATTCTCCGCCGTCGTTGTGGTCTGAAAAAATGAAAAAATTTTGATAGATTTTGCTGAAGCTTCAGCAAACTCCAGTTTACTTTCAACCAATGATGGTATGCCTAGCGAACTCAAGCAATATCATCTAGACCTGCCTATAATACAGAGAAAAGAGAATCCAACAAAATTCTGGTTTGATGGTCGCCATTTTACTTCAAGCCTTTCCGATATAGCTCTTAAAACTCTTAAGTATTTGATATCGCCTGCATCCTCTGTTTCCTCAGAGAGAGTGGCATCTGCTGTAAATCTTGGAGTACCCAATAACAGAAGTCGGCTGACAGCCGAGCATATAAATCAAAGAGTTTTTCTAATGTCTGTATGTGATAAATATTGGCTCTATTAATAGATAAATCATTTCGTTTTTTAATGTTTGTTCTTGATTTATTGAAAATGATGTTTATTGATTAGTATTTATCTAGCAATAAGGCCAAATAAATAAATTTTTAGAGCACGAATATTCTCTTTTATATCATACCGATATATCGATATATCGATTTTTTTAATAAAAATATTAAAATCGATATTGATATTTTCAAAAAGTATCGATACGATATATATCGATACTTTATAGCATTTCCGACATCCCTAATTCCAGCTACTCTCATTTTTGAGTATTTTGTTTTTGCGGCATTTTTCTATCTTTCCTTTAAATCCTATTCGTTTGGTTGCTTGTTTTGTAAGTTTTTGTTTCTAGGAATTTCTGTACGCAATCTTTTAATATGTTGTCGATGTTTTTTGCGTTTACGTGTAAATTATATTCGAAAAGGTTTCGCCTTATTTCACGCGATAGTTCTTCCTTTTTACACCTAACAATCTCTCTACTCGCCAATTGCTCAGCTCTCCACCAGGATTTGTAGTCGTATGATTTCCTTTCAATGTTTGTAACCGTCCATTTGTTATTTATATTAATGCCGTAGTTCAGGAAACAATGGAGTCCGCTGTACAAAAAATAAAGAGTAAAAATAGTTTGGAATACTATCTAAACCGTGACATTATGACATAACAGACACACAAAAGCTTTCTTTTAACTCAGATAAATCGGATTCGTCAACAGGTTCCGGATAATTTTGGAGCTAATAAGATTGAGGTCTCTGATGAAAAATGTTAGATCCTTATTGAAACAACAATTACGGAATTCTGTTAATGACTACTGGAGGCATCGAGCCGAAAATGTGATGAAGTCTGACTCGAGAAATATGTTTCCTCAGATAAAACAGATTTTTAAGCCTCGTAATGTTATCAATTTTCCGAAATTTAAAGTTCCGTTGGCATCACAACAACTTGTACAAAGCAGGAATTGATCACCACCACTGTCCAATGTTGGAAAACCAATAAGTGATCGATGGTGGAATGAGTAAACTCAATCTAATTGGTTCCCATTTTGAGTCGATCCACGCCACAGAACACCCAAGTCGAAAATCTGTCGAAGTAGCAGATGAATTAACAAGTTTTAACTTACAACCTGACCCTCTTCTCCGATTTGGTGCAGTACAGGTGCCTGTCTAGTGGATATCGAGAAAGCCTTTGACACGGTTTGGATTGACGGGCTTATTTACAAAGTAATCAGACATGAGTTTCCCCATCATCTTACAGTGATAATCGTATCTATGATACGCGAGAAGAAATTCGTTGTAACAGATAGAAAGTACAAGTAATATTAACGTTTCTAAAATGCTGAGGGACTTGGATGGCTCAATAGCATTCGCCGACGACGTCATTCTGTATGCTTATGGTTCAAAAATTTGCGAAATAAAAAACGAACTCCAACTGAAGTTTGATACCCTCGAGAACAGGGCACCCCAGAGGACAAGGCAATTCAGACTAGTGACGCAATTGTAGAAATTTAATTATAATATCTTCAAATGGCCTTCGAATCGAATCAAAAACTGTTGTGAGGAATTTAGGTGTTCACTAAGATAAATTCCTCTATTATAATGATCATGTAAATATCCATTTAAAAAAAAAACAAGGGCAGCAACAATTATGTCGCTGAAGAAACTTTTTTATTCCAACTATTTGAGATCAGATGTCAAGGTCATTAGCTACAAAGCTTTTGTGCGTCCAATTTTGACTTATACTGGTCCAGTGTGGTGGAATAGAAGCCCATCTTATATGGAGAAGTATAAAACTTTTAAGAGTAAATACCTACAAGCATGCACGGAAATGTACAGAAGCAATCATTCCGACTTTCGGCATTACGTCTCTAACGAGAGACTGCTGGATGCTTCCGGCGTGTCTAGAATTGACAATATCAACCTAGACCTTGCGAGATATCATTTTGCACGATCGGCTTATGTTTCTGAGAATGAATTCATATCGGGTTTATTTTATCCTATTTTAGAAATTCATTGATTAGTGGACACATACCAACTGAAGCATTTTTTTATCTGGATGCATATGGCTATCTTTCAGACTCGAGTAATGTCCCTATCATATATCATGCAATCAGAAGAGCAACAGATAAACAAATCCTGCATGTGGCTGAATACTCAAGCGATAGAGATATAAATACTGAATATAGGTCAAATTTAAATAAATGCTGGTGGCTAGATTGGGTAGCTTACACTTAGGCTTAGTTAATTTAAGTCGTTTTTGAGTTATCTAAGTTGGTAAGAATTGTTGTTTTTTTTTTTAATAAATATATAAAAATGAGGAGTCCACTTTTTCTTCTTGCATCGAAAATAATAAATTTTAAAACATCTCCAAGCAATATGTTCTAGTTGTATTGTCAAAGTAATAATTATAAAATAATATTTAATGAGAGTCGATTTCAAGTTGGCTATTTAATTGTTTAAGCTTTTATCTTGTTTCTCGTTAAGAAAGTTGTTAGAATTATTGTGGAAATAAACAAGTTTGAAAAAAAAGAAGAAGTTCCTTTTTTTCGAAATGATCTTAACCCTTTGGGTCACGCTTTTTTCTACTGCATATTTTGACCTGAAATTTTGTACTCGGTGATTTTTGGGGTCGCCGATCACGAATCTGAGGTTAAATTTTTCGAATTTTCAAATCCAAGATGGCGGATCAAAATTGTGAACTTCAATCAAATTTCACTAAAATTGGTATACAGAGGTATATGAGCTTAGATTTGCAAAATTTAAGATGGCGAATCCAAGATGTGCAATCGCTTAGACCAACCGATCAGACATAATTCTATTGCATATTTTGGTCTGAATTTTTGTACCACATTGTCCTTTCGTGGTGACTAATTACAAATTTGAGGTTAGATTTACAAATTATGAAGTGATGGATCAAAGATGGCGGACTAAATTCGTAAAATTTAATCAAATTCCAAAAAAAGTGGTTTAAAGGGGTTTTCAAGGTCACAGATCACGAGTCTTATTTAAGTTTTTCGGTACTTTTCATGTCTAAGATGGCGGATCCAATATGTGCGACTGTAAGTAATACGGGGGCCCCGAAAACCCCCGAATACAAATATTAAGACTAAAATATGCAGTAGAATAAAGTTCGATTGGTTTGTCGGAATGATTAGTTCAATTTTACACATTTTTCCGCCATCTTGGATCCGCCATTTTGAATTTTGAAAATATAACTTTGATTTTGTGATCTACGAACCTGAAAACCCTCGTGTAAAAATATTCAGACCAAAATATGCAGTGAAATAATATTTGTCTGGTTAGTCTAAAATCTAAGTTCAGTTTCACGTATTATGCCCACAATCTTGGATCCGCCATTTAGAATTCCGTCCGTTTATTAGTTAAATATTTACATTACAAGAATACAGAAAAAAAATTAAAAAATTAAAAAAAATTTTAAAATTTCAAAATGTAGCAGTTGATGAAGTGAGGGTCTCAAAAAATTGGCGCGTAACCAAACCCACGATATCAACTCTCATAGTCAAAAAAAAAAAATTTAAAAATCTAGAATAATGTCGCAATGTCTGGAACTACGCAAAAGTTCGAAGGTTTTTTTTTACAGAATGGCGACTGCCTGAAAAAAAATTAATTTTTGTACCATTTTTTTTTTACTGTTTTGAATTTAAAAAAAAAGGAATAAAAATTTGGGGATGGGGACATAGACAAGTCGTTAAAGAAGACTCTCTAAAAATTTCAGGTAAATCGGTGCAGTAGAACCTGAAAAATCGTGGGTATTATTTGGATGCCGTGTCAGCAAAATACCGATATTTCCGAAAATAATTTGAATTTTGAAAAATCCTCTTGTAGATTTATTCTTGAATAGTTAAACTTTGAAAATATAAAAAAAATCGATTTTTTAAAATTTCTAGACTAAAATACCCCCTTTAATTTAAAAATAAACAAAATAATCCACAATTATTTTCTATATGCGTTACAGTTTCATCATATAATTCAATATTTTCAAAATTAACATTACAAATATCGTTAATTTGTTCATCGATTTGTTACTACTGTACTAACGATATTAGAGTCGATATCGCTGACCTTCTCTATTTCAATTATGCGTTCTTCTTCACATTATCTCGCTAGAATTTTGCTGTTCTTTAGCCAAGCATATTTCCAGTTGACCGTCATAGCTTTAGATTTTTACAGCCACATTCGTTTTTTGAAGTGTGCGATTGGATGATCATTTATATAAGTCAATTGATTGGCGTAAATAGAATTAAATTGATAGCTTGGGATATTGTTGTACGCCTTGTTGGTGTCAATTTTTGAAAACACTTTGCCGTGGAGTCTTTCGTTGACGAGGTATGGGGTATCGAACCCGTCGTGTGTTTGAATTTTAGGCACGAGTACGATAACTTGGGCGCCAAAAATTGATAACGGTTTTTTGTAGAGGGGTCAAAAAGAAGCATTTTTACTATGGGAGGGGGGGGGGTCTATCTCGCACGGTGTAGGAAGTAGGGGCGGTGTTAACATTGGCGGCGAGAACAAAACTGTACAAATCGACGAGACTTTCCTTACGAAAAGGAAATACCACAGAGGCCGTAGAACTGAACAGATTACAATTGTGGTGTTGGAATTATTTTGCAAAGAAGATAAAGTCGGGCGCTTCTTTAAAGTCAACTCCAAATGTAAAGAGGATTTGTGGCCTTATATCCATAAATACGTTAACCCCAACACCAGTCGTATTTGTACCGCCAGCGCAAGACTACATAACGACTTGTAGTTACGACTCATAAAGTTACGAACCACAGCAAAGGCGAATATGTGAACAGGACCGATGCAATCAACACCATAAATGATTTGGAGAATCAGAACAAGCTTCTGAAAAAAACTACTTTATGCCGCAAAACAACACAGCACCTTCACCAATATATGGAACTCTTCTTTTATCGGAAATACTGCCTGGAAAAAGATTATAAGGACGACTTGGGCTCCCAAATCATGGAATTTTTTTTGAACATTAAAAAAGTGTTCCCATGTTTAATCGATGGAAAGGAAAGTGTAGGTTTAGAATTAAAGACTTCGAACCTCCCACAGTTCACAGTGAGCACTTAGAGAGTGTTTTACCGCCAAAACAACCTCGGCTCCTCAACATTAACGACGAACTCAATTGACGAGACTTACGTACCTTAATTAACATGACTATTTTAATTAACTTGACTTACTCACAAACTGACTGACTGGGACGCGGAATGCAACGCAAGTCTACCTCCTCGTGGTGCATTCTGGATAACGCTAAATGATTTGCTAAACTTTACAATCCAAGATGAACCTATCATCAAAAGGATCACCGTTAATACCAAAAAACAAAAAATAGTTTTATAAGATCTCAATTTTCTTAAAAACCAAGACATAAAACCACTCGGTTTTTTGGTTTTTATGCAGAATTTATACAAGCACTTCATTTCACAATTTTGAAAAAAAAATTGGTCTAAACTTGTTTTTTTATTTTTTTTATCAAAATGTTGAGTTTGCATGCGAATTTTTCAAAAACTATTAAAATAAACTATTTAATTTAATAAAATTAATTAATTAATTTTTTTTTCATTTTAAGTCATTTTTTTTTTAAATTGCCCCTTCCTCCTAAAAGGTACGAGATAGACCCCCCCCCCTCCATAGTAAAAAACGCTTGTTTTTGGCCCAACTACAAGAAATCGTTATCAATTTTTGGCGCCCAAGTTATCGTACTCTCCCCGAATTTAATTTCCCGTAGTCACCGCATGTCCGCCATCTGCCAGTTTTCTTTTCTCGCATCTCTCGAACAAGTTGTGATGTCTTATTATCCGACAGCCCCAAACCAGTGGAACTTTGATGAGCTGACGTTCCTTGGAAACACAAAACGAGAAATTCTCTTCTCTTTTCAAAATCGCATACTTGCCTGTGCCCTGTGGATTTTAGTGCGATATCGGACACTTGACGCAGAGTGTTGAGGTCGAGAGCACTTATGATTGAACAAAATATGGACAAATCGGACGCAATTTAGTTTACGTGCAGGAGCCGTCCATGGCTCAGGATCTGATAGGATGAATGGCGAAAGTCTCAAGATGTTGATTGTTCCAACTTGAGATTCTGTTAATGACGCAGTTTTGGATATCGCAGTTGTGTTCGGTTTTTGGTGATCACTTTCGTCATTTTGAAAATTTATTTAAATTTAAAAACATTTCATTTTTGTTTCTTTTAAAAAAAAAATTTATGAGTTGTGGTTGTTGTTGGCTAGATGGCGCGGCTGTTGATTTGCTGGTCTGCTAAAAACTTATCCAATATGGCTAAAAATAACGGTTTATGTAACTTCATTTTGAATTTCTATCCAAGACACACAAAAACTCTCCACATTAGTAATAACTCAAACCATACCCATAGCGCCCTCTGAATCAAACTCGTCAACAACAACCATCAACAATGCCCACAGAAACAACGCCTACGAATCCCGCTGTCACGTTGACGTTTCTCCTGTCACTCTGACAACCAAAACTGTGAAAAACAAATGCAACTCGAATTCGACAGAGCAGAACTCATGTCAATCGAGTTTCAGTTCCTCGCTCGGTTGGATGACGATGAATTTTTTTCGGAATATTTTTTCATTACATATTTCTCCAAAGAAATACAACATCAAAATAAACAAACAATAGATACTCAATCGAAATCGAAATTTCGCGTTGGAATGCCACCATCCCCGTGTCTCTTGCGTGTCTAATAAATCGTCAGTGTTTTGTTTTTTTTATAATTTTTTAAGTTTTTCGTTTTGGTTTAAATTTTTTTGTGATTTGTCTTTGATTTTTTAAAAATAAAAGTAATTTTTACCTTCAAAGAAAAAAACGACAAAAGTGAAGTGAACCGAAAACCGAAAAAGAAGCAGCAACTTTGATAATACTCCGCGTCCGAGTCCGAGATACCAGATACCAGATTCGAGATACAACCAGCTCCCAGCGCAACACCAGTCCACGACGAGAAGAACGAAGAAAGAAAATCGGTTTCTCATGCTATTTTAAGCTGCTTCGTGTCTCCTTTGTTTGTTGTTTCGTTAATTTTTTTCATGTTTTTTTTTTTTTATTAATTAATAATTAATTGTGTTTGGTTTTCGCGTGTGTGCTTGTGTTTGTGTGTATATGCGCGAGTGTTTAGTGCAGTGTTATGGGTTCCGAATCCAATGAAAATCCTCGAAAAAATCTAAAAATCATTGAGGAATCGGTTTGCCTTGGTGCCGATGGTTATGGATTGGCCCGCAGCCATAGTCGTCGTCGCAGTGGTCGTCTGGTTGGGCAATGCCAATGTGGAGTGAAGTGCAGTCACCAGCGAAGAAGCTGTGCCACAACAAGTGAAGAAGCAAGGAAGTGTGTTTGCAGGAAGGGAATCCACGGGAAAATGGCCAGTTTGTGGTTGATTATTGGACTGGTAGCGATTTTTGTAGTTGGGAATGTAGCTGAGGGCATAGAAGCTGATAGAAAAGGTGAGTTCGATGGGTGTCAATAGAAGATATGAAGGCTTAACAACTGAACCCCGTATTGTAATTTGTTCGACGGTGGAACTCAATCTTATTGGTGCCCATTTTGATAAAGTGGCTGCTAAGTCGTTTTGGAATCATTGACAGAAAAGACAAACAAATATTATACAACAAATTCCATAGAACCTGATTAAGAAATAGAAATCAAAATTACTCATTGTTGAGTAATTTTTCAACTATTCGCCTAAAACTTGCGATTCTGCGACGAGAAATTGTTTGATTTTAAGCTACGAGTATAGAGCTGCTTAATATTTGTAAGGTTTTTGAGTTTCAAGCCTTTTTTTGTGGTGTTCCAAAGAAAGAACCCAGTCGCGTCATAAATTCTGTTTGCAATACAAAAATTCTTCAAAAACAAGTAAACTCTTAATAAGCTTTTAAAGGTTGTGGGCAGCTCTGACGGTGACTCGGTATTCTTCAATGTTTCAAAAAGTTGGTGTACCGGACTTGAAGCTGGCTGACATTTGCTTAGATTTTCGAAAACTTTGAGTACGCTGTTAATCTTGAATGCGAGTGTCCATCTAAGGCTAGTGTCTTCCTCATAGCTGAGTTTTTTTTTTTTTTTTTTTTTTAACGCGCGAGGAGAGGTACCCCGAAATGTCAACTCAAAACCTAGAGTGCATGTTCCTATCCTAGATTTTGCGACCCCGCTGCTTGTTTTACCGATTTTAGAATTTCTCTTTTTAAAATCTTCAGTTTCTACTGTAAAAGGCTCTTCAGATTTCTGTTTATGGGATTCGAGCCTACTTTCTGGCAGGAAACTGCAATCAAGTGCATCCTAATGTGGACTGCTTATGAAAGCCAGGAGCATTGATACTCCTGTGTGGCTATGGAAATTGACTAAGTTTTAAATAAAAACTTTCTTAGTTAAATCACTTTTATGTTTAGAAATATATAAAAATAGTTTACTTATTGCGCCTGTAGACGGCCAGTTAGTAATTTAAGTAAAGTAAAGATACATCGTAAACTAGATTACGCATTTTTTGTCTTATACTTGAGTGATTCGCACCCAAAAACAAAAATGCGTTTAAACTGAACTGAGCCGGATACCACCAATTAACAACGAACTTTACGAGCTGCACAGCGACATTGACCTAGTGAGGAATCCTTGCATTGGGCGAATGGATACAAATGATCAAACTCGCAGAATCTTCGAACCTAACCTGGATCCACAGCACAGCAGAGAACGATTTCGCCTTATGTAAGAAAAGGTGAGCAGAAATGGAAGGTGACCTCAACATGCATGGACTGCGAAACTAGATGTAACTAGCTAGGGACCAAACTAACCATCAATTTTTTGATTATTCTTTTTTCTAAGCGCTCTCTGCCATGTTTTCAACGCTTGATAGTTCATACGATAAGGATTTAATTGCATCAAGAATAAGCACTATCACAAGCCATCCTTGCCACAAAAGACAGAAGAGCACGACTTTTAATCGGTCTTAAATCGCAAGATCAATGTACAATTTGTCAATTTTTATTAAAACAACTAAACCTTCAAGATTTTTTTTTTTCACGAAAAAGAGCAATGATTTTGCATCTTGTTAACATGAAGCGTTCTCCGCGATCCAATCAAGTTTCAACCTAAGACTTTGGCTCGATAGTGTATTGCGCTCACGGTAACAGACAGCCGCTTCGTTTTTGAAGAAATAATATTCAAAATAACCCCAAAAGAGTTAGGTCCTGAAGACAGACTAAACTCAATCCAATCATCTTAAATAATTAATTGTTTTTATTAAAGTCCGAAATGTGGAACACAGATGACGAAGGAGATGGATATTATGTGTGTCCGATTCAATCAAATCTAAACTTATTTTATTACTTATTCGACCCTCAATTTAAATGGATGATTTTCTGCCAACAAACTTGGCTTTGTTGATTTCTTTATGTCAGCCATGACCCCTGATTCTTCCCTCAGTTAGTGGACTGTACAATGAACTATCTCGTCTGTGATTAATTTTGAAACGCATCACTCTCCAATTCAAGTTTTTATATTTCATGACAGTCGATTTTGAAAACTTGTAAAAAAAAAATTGATGGAAAGAATTGGTCTGCTGAAAGAATTCCAACGAAGGCTTGGGGCTCACAGATTTGCGAAAACATTGGATTGCTTCGAACTATGCTCTAAATTCAAGTTTCTGTTCACTGTGGTTCCATTTTTTAATAAAATTGCAGTTACATCCAACTCGTGGTTAGCTGATAAAATTGATTTGATGATTTGTTTTTAAAAAAATTTAAGCTTTCCATTTGAAATGCATTTACAATCAAAGAGATACATTTTGTAAGCCTTGTATGGATTAAGGTTCAGGGTTTCCAATTTTTTCAGTAGTTCAGGAGAAAAGCAACTCTCGAAGACATTCTCATCAAATGTGTTCCACAAGACAAAAACCCTCAGAGTATTTTTTTTATTTTATTTAACGTAAGCCTTCCGACACGGATTTCATTTTACAAATAAAGACATTTTTGTCGTTTTTCTTATTTTTAAATTTTTGTACAATATTCTTATATTAACATTACTATTTAATTACGCAGTACAACATCGCGCCATTGATTTTTTTCCGTCAAAACGTTAGGATAATATAGAAACAAGTGCCTCCTATTAATATGTTATTTAATTATACATCTTCGTTGCATGAAGCAAGGGTCTATGATAATTAAAGTAACTCTAGTGCTGCCAAGTCTCCATCGGCCTCAATATTAACACAGTCCCGTAGAGTTTTCGACTGTTGCTGACCGCTGCATGCCTTTTCAGCGCTGCTGTAGCTCTCGTATTATTTCGGGACTGGACCTTTTAGGCTTATTACATTTCTTCCGATACGAGCTCTCCGAGGATACTGACGATTCATATAAGACGGCATCTTGAATTATTTTATAATTTTCATTTTATTTCCGAATTTCACGTATATTCGGATCTAGCTCAAAGTTTTACACGAATTTTAAACCCCAAATTCGTAAAAGTTATGCGAATGCGCAACAAATACGTTAAGAAATGACATATCCGTTGCGCGCTCAACCATCAAAAACGCATTGCTAGTCTCTTAGTTAGGAGTGATTCCAAATCTAACCATATTTTGTAACACAGCAACACGAGAATAAACGTCAGATAGCAGTTAGGTATTTAATTTATAAATTAATATTTGATTTTAATTTTAAATGAATTGATTAAATTAATTTTAATCATTTTTTCAAATAGTGAATATGATAAAATTTAATGCTCATTTAACTACTCGCGAATAGACAATAATACAGCGAGATGATTTACGTTTTAGATCGTAAAGAGTGCGCACAGATAACAATGTTATCTTGTCAAGACATTAAACAAACTTTCAGTAACAAGTCCAGCCTGGAATTATTTTATATACGTAACCATTACGCATAAAAACATACATCGTGTTCTTGATATAATATTCTTCTTCTTTATTTCGCATTCCGAAAACTTTGTTTTTATTTTTATGCCAATGTTTTCGACGGATGCATATCAGTCATTAGCGTTACCGAATCCGTGTTTTCGAGTATCTATAATTTATCCAACCTATTGGCGAAATTCTTCTTGCCTCTCTTTTGTGATTTTGTTTAAAAAATTTCCATCTATCGTTGCTGAATGAAATTTATAGTTTATAGAGGCTTTCCTATTCTCCTTCTTAGTTCATCAATTTGTTTTTTAAAATTTTTGAATGCTCCTTGCTTGAATAATACCAACTTTGCGTCTATTTTGCATTTAAGAACATTATTCGCTTTGCGACCGCACTTAAGAAGCCATAAACATTTTTGCATCTGTAATAATTTCACCTCCTGCCACACTTAAATTTTGTTCGAACGTACCATGTTTAGATGCATTTGCTATTTAACGTTAGTCACAATAAGTTTTCTGATATAGATCGTCAATTCTCGAAGTTTCAGTAATATTGCTGTTGCTTCTTTTTTTGCTGCTTATAACTGGGCATAACATCAATGTTAGGGCTTTTTAATGAAGTACTTAAAATGTTATTTTTCTTATTTTGATAAGCTCAAAAACAAAAACAGACTCAATACACCTTATCCTTTGATTTTAATATCTTCAACTCTAAATGCATTTAAGCATGTTGCCCAGTCATCTATGGGTTTTTGGTTTTCCACTGGAAACCTTAATGCAGCAATATCCATGTTTAGGTCAATCTTTATTCTTCACAAGATGTATTGATTCATTTTTCTGCAGAATAAGCAAGCTCCGTTTTTTATTACGAAAGTGTAAAACGTAATTGTTCCTACCTGGTTAAGAAAATTGAGGTTATATAAATGCACAATTGAAGGAACATCTCCAAACAATTATTCTGTGCAAAATAAAAACAAAACTACAGAACACTCTATGAAAATAAGTTTGAATTCTCAAAAAAAGGTGTCACCCTTATAAACCAATCTTTTGAAACAGCAGGCATCTGTTTGTTTTTAAAAAAAATTCATAGATAATGGCCGCATTCAGAATTCTAGGGACTAAAATTTCTGTCAAAACCTAGAATATTGAACGGGCAAACTGACTGCAAATGCAGTTGACAGTTTCATTTGTCAAACATGAGCAACACGGAAGAAGAATTTTTAGGTGAGTTGAAATTTGTGCACATGTGCCAAGAAAGTGAACTTATTTTAACATCAGTTTGCAATGTTTGGATTTATTGAACGGCCACTAGAAATCTCAGCTACTTTGATGAAGTAATTCCTGCGTACTCGCTGGAAGAATTGCGTGTCCACTTCAGGATGAGTCGGGCTTGCTTTTCGGTTAGAACAAAAATACTGCCTTGTGATCCCATTTCGTTATTTATTAATTTTAAAATAATACATTACGACTTTCATATTTTATAAACTTGGACCGATAAATAAAAGATTTCAAAATTAACAGCTGACTTTTGACGTGTCATAAATCAACTGCAAAAAAGCAATTTAACTGCAAATCCAGTCTACTTCCTCGCCATATGTCAATAAGCTTTGCCGTCAAATTCACGGGCTCTCAACCAATCAGAGCCGGTTGACTAGCTAGTGCCTAGAATTCTGAACGCGGCTAATTTTTTGTTACTAAAAAAAAATTAACTGTCAACTGTCACACTCGCAAAGTTAAATTTGTCGTTAAATTTTCTGAAACTATCCAATTTCTGGACAATTTTCTTAAAATTTCTTTCCGTAAGAACCTTTTACAAAGTATTTGAAACCTTAAACAAAAAAAGTTGAATGAAGCCGGTACAGTCGTTCTCAAGTTAAGTCGTTTTGTGTTTAGTACAACTTAAACGGGTTAAGAAAGATCCTGGCTAAATAACTGCTAAGAAATTTATTTTACCAGCATCAGTCCATCCCCAAAATCGTTTTATTTTTTAACGTTTTTGACGCTCATATAATGCTGCATAAACTCTAGGGACCTCTTTTCCAGCACCTTCGAGTGATAAATTATGAGATTTATTTACTTTCTTGTTGCGTCAATTGCTCTTTTAAGATTTAACAAAAACAAATCTTGCTTCTTAGAATAAACTCTCAATTGCCAAAGCAGTTGGAAAGTTTTTTCTTTTAAAGATACTAAACCTACAGATAACAAAACAGCCCTAAAGTCAACATAGATCATTTTTTTCCACGCAATCTTTAAAATTGCATGGGTATTTGCAGCTCACACCTGTCGTCTTCCTATCTGCACCTAACTATTGTTCTCAGTTTTATGAACTTTGTTTCTTTCTCAATCACAAACAAAAGAGACCACTAACAACATAGATACCTTTCCAGCTGTGCAAGGACCATCTTCTGCCAGGTAGACAGTAGTAGTTTTAGTCCCGCAATTAAAAATAAACATCATTACGATAAGGGTTCACTTGAAGTACCTCTTGTTGCAGGGGACCACACACCGATGACATGCACCCTAGTTTGCCTATCGTTTCCCTTTGTAGTAGATACTCCTGTTTCTGTGTACTCAAGGTTTGATGTCCCTCATCAATATGAATCTTCCAGGAAGGGTGCAATCATGAGTATTTGCTTGTGGTCATGCTGATTAGGACTGTGTATCTATCTCTACGGGGGAATTCCGTCCCTTCGGATATCGATCAAATTGGACTAGATTGAAGGTCATCATGTTGTGGGTCATTTCCAGTTCTCCCCCAAAGTAAACACATGTGTGAAGCCAATTTTTGCAATTTCAAACTGCTCCACTGGATTGAAATCGATTTTCTTTTTCTTTTCTTTCTTTTCACTTTGTGGTTCCCATTCTGGCGCCAGAAATTCCCAACAAAAAAAAAACTTCAAATTGATTTTCTTTCTATTGGCAACGATTGAAGGAACGAACACGCTGGCTGCGGGTTTACTGCCCTTGGTGTTGGGTGTACTTGAAAAATGAACAAAATTCCAATTGAATAATGTAAGACAGAAGAAATTGGATTAGACTTGAACGAAGACGAAAGATTGCGAACAAAGGAGCCCTTAGAGTGAATATTACGAATGTCCATTTACATTTCAGTTGGTTTTTTTGTGATATCTCTCTCTGCTGTGGGTTTATCCATTTGGAATGGTGGAACGAACGCAGGCGAGTTACAAGCGAAGAACAATCCACTTTTGTTTCTTCGAGCTCACAGAATGACAAGAATTATAATATTTGAGCAAGCGTGAAGTAAGACTTTAATTTTTGATAGCCAATAAAGCCGTACGGTCGATAAGAGACTGTTTTACATCTATCAATTGAGACGATCAATTTGTTACCTTTTGTGAAAGAAAATGATATTTAAACAGCTTAAAGGCTTTAGTCATTATTTAAGTTGCTGAAAATGATGCGAGGAGAGATCCAAAATAAAAAGGACAATTGGGTTTTTCTAGGAGTCCTTTAATCTTCAAATGTATTACAAACTTGACACTTCAATGCTTTTAAGAAAAGAAAAAATAATATAAATGCAAAGCGGTAAACCGAGAAAGAGTTTACCAAAGATATAAGTTAGACTTTATATCATAAAGACTAAGAAAAATCTTATTGGCGCCCGAGTAGGGACTATTCGGAAAGTTAACTTAGAATTAAATTTTTTATATGAAACTGTCAAAGGAAGAGTCGACCTGTGAAAAAGGAATTTGAAATTGGCTATGAGGACTGTGGGAAGTTGTGCAGTAGGATCGGGTTCTTACACTTCGTGCGCAACATGAACTTTCAGTACGACTGACTAAAGGTGCCGAGTTGACTGCTGTAAAACAGTCTCTTTTTCAAGGCAAAAACCGCTTTGTCTCGTGCTTGGGTAGTATCTATATGTTTGTTAAAATATAGATTCTGATACTGATCTTTCTGTCCATCGTTTCATTTATGGTGTCGTCCATCCGTTTAAGATAAGTGTCGATCTCCTCGTTCGACTTGCGTCTTACTGTAGTTGTAAGAGTGCATTTGAAAATACTCCTCCAACTCCGCAATCTCGTTGCGAATCCTTACCAAGGCACTAAATCGCGTATCGCCTTTTCCCATATTTGGTGTTGTAACTGACTTATTTGTTCTTGAATAGGAAGCAAAATAGCCAGCAAATCAGCATCATCGCTAGGTCCTTCAGGTCTTGAGAACTGACGAGCAAACTTCAGTTCTTGTTGTGCCGTCCTTCTCCTTAAGGAATTCAAAGAAGCATGATTGGTGAGAAATGGCAAATCACGGCATCTGTATTGGGGCGCGACTTTTGCAGGAAGGAAAAGATGGGCGGCAAACTGCGAGCTGGAGAATAAGTAAGCCAACGAACTTTAAATAAGCCAAAGTAATGCCTGTATAAAAATACGGGGAACAATGACAGCAAATCTTTGAAAAACAAGACAAATTGTTTTCTCAGTTCTCTCAGCACGTGTCTTGACAAGCTTTTTTAATGCCAAGGTAATTCCATATTTAAATGTTGGCTTTTTTTGAATTCGTGCAGCTGCACAATTCTTATAGTCAAAGTTGTTGGTTCTTCACTGACAACTCCATTAACACAGGTCTATATTGAGAAGATTTGGAATCGCCAATGTTCTTGTATCTCTAGAAATAGAAAAGATTCATTAAGGCCTTCGCTGATCTCCTTTCCCAATTTATTTAATTAACACATTGCTAGTTTTTTTTTACAATAACATGTTAACAATAGTACGGCGGATATTTTCTAAAGGTCTATAAAGTCACGAGCTAAGGTAAAAAAAAAAAAATCACTCGACTCACTCACTGCATGTCTCCGTACTTTCTGATTATTTTTTTGAAAAAAATACCTTCATCCTCTCCAACAAAACTCTAGTTGAAATATCCGCCAGAATTACCTTTCCTATGTAAATGCAAACTGCAATTGGCTAAGAAGGGCCATTTCCTTTTACACGGTCCGATTAAGTTTTTTGTTTTTCTAAAACTAATCTGAAAAGTTTAAAGAATGTCAAGTCGCTTGTAGGCTGACATCTGATGGGAAGGGAATTTAGTTTTTGACTTATTTGCATTCCCTCAAAATTCGAAGTATTTTTTATATACTGTAAAAAAAGTGTACAACTATGAATTTATTAAAGCAAGTGGATTACATTTTCAAGCAAAGTACCATTACATAACCTAACATTCCTTGTCTGATTTCGAAGTGTGCTTGTGATCGTTGTTATGTCGAAAACCCAAGAATCAGTTAACACCAGTTTCGCAACACTACACGGCAAATTGTCTCTCAAAATTTGAGGATATTCTTCTTTTTTCATCATGTTTCAACTGCACTTTGTTGACCCATTTTCAGAAATTTTCTTAAATAATTTCAAAGAAGCAAAAAAATTCACTGGCTACTGTCAATCAATCAATTGTGGAAAAATATTAAATAAATGTAACCGTTGTGAAATGAAAAAAAAATTGTTATTTTATGTAAAACATTTTTTCTTTTGTTTATTGAGAATAAATCACCCTCAAAAATTGCTTACCTCATTTAAAATGAAGTTCAATCCAATTGTAAAAAGCTATTTGAAAAATACAATTTGCAGTGTACACTTTTATTTGGGTTTTTTAAAAGACTGCTTCAAGCAAAAAACATTCCACTCATATTATTTATTAACTCTATTTTAGAATACGTGCAGGAGACTTGACCAGAGCTATTCTTAAATGCATTATAATACTTTATCGTTTCATAGCAAAATATTTATCAATTAGCAGAAGTAAGGGCCTTGGACTTGTAGCGAGTGTCTACTCAGACAAATAGCTTAGCCGCTCCTTGGACCCAAAGGTTTTCGTGAATACGTTTCGGAAAAGGAAGGAAAATGCTTTTGTAATTTTTTTTAGACTTTACACGTTTACTCGAATTTCTATTTTAGTACGGATTTCTATTTCCTTTTTAAACCTCATATTTTAGCTCCTTACTTTGAGTCCTCCTTGATTCATCTGGTTGTGAAAAATCCATTGAGTTACTATTGTAAATTCCTTCTCCTTTTCTCCCATAAATTTACTTGCTCCTTTGAAAACTCAAGTCATCGACCCTGATCAGACTTCTGTCTATAGACTGGTTTCTTGTTAAGTGATCAACTTGCGTACGTACACTGCTGTCCATAAAATTCTGTACTTCACACGTTGTCGGAGAAATTCACACAAAGCTCCTTGTATCTTTAATTTTTTTTCCTACAGAGCTTCATTCATATTTTGATTTTCTGACCAAATCACCAAATAAAGTGTAGATAGGTTTAAAAAAAAAACTTCAAGACACCTATTTTTCGTCGAAAACTCCACGCCATACTTGTTCCACTCTGTCTGTAAAATTTGGCATTAAATCGAACAGCTTCTTGAAAGTTGTTAAACTACATGATCTTCAGGCTTGTAGAAGGAAGTTTGTCTTTCGATGTTGGTCACTGATTTCGAATGTCTCTCGCAAGTTCGTTCTGCTGGGTTAAGGTCGGTTATTCAGTTCTTCATATTCTTTGTTTTTCTGAATATGAGTATATTTTCAATAAGCCGGATGGTAAGCTGTCTCCTTATGCATCAACATCAACATATGCGAAAGAAAAACATCTCCAGGCCATTTCGGAACCATCACCAAGAGCTTCAAATTCCGACTCGTCCGTTCTTAAGACTTTTTATTAGGCCGTTTATGTCGTCTCTTGTTGCCCGTTTTTCCCCAAGCCGCTTGAAAAACAAAGGTTTTTGTGCTTCTATACTTGCTTGGCTCTTTTATCGTCCTGGTCCTCCTGTGTTGGTGGTAATTTGTGCCTCCTGCTTCCCTTCCTGGTCTCAAGAGTCAATTCTGCCTTAAAGCGGCGTAAGGTATCGTTCACTGTCGACTTCGATTGAATTTCAAGCACTTATTTGACGACGAAAGAAATTTTGGAATTCTTCGAGACGATATTTCCGTTTTACTCCTGGTTTTTGGTTGTACGCTCTTTTCCTTAATACTCTTATCAACACCGTTACATTATCTGAAAAAATTTAGATCATTCAAGTCGAACACGAAACCATATGCGTACAGTTTTACGGAAAAATTGTATTGACCGGAAACTTATCGACCGTAGTGTACATTTGCGACAAGAGCATTCCTTCTCACTTTAGAAGGAAGTCAATCGTATTCCTGTTTGCCCAGCCGGTAATAAAACATACCATCATCTCCTCCTGTCAGCGCTTCTGATTCCCACTTATTTACTCTCATCTGTCACCTGTTCCTTGTTTGCAGCGGGTACCTGGAAATATTTGTGTATCTAATATTTTCCTTAACAAAGAAAGACAACAACAAAGAACTGCACAATCCAACGATCTTGCATTGCAACACTGCCCATTATACGCCAAGACCGGGGGAAACCATTTAAGAGCTTTGTTATAAGTATTGCCTGCGGAAATACACGAGGCACGTTCCCGCAGCTGCGAGTCATTGCTTTCACAGATTTAGGCATCCAGGTGTGCAGAGGCGCACTCTCTTCTTTTCATTTCGTTCTGGCATCATTGGACTGAGAGGAGCGCTACCCCGTGTCATGATGATTCATAAATTCAGAAACAAACAGCACAATGGAATGTGAAGATATTTTCTTAATTGGTCTTTTGAAGGCGGTGCGACGAGCGGGTAATGGAAAACTTTTTCGCATTATTAGGAAAAGCATTTTCTTTGAATGAAAACGAGGATAAAGAGACCACCACCATTCGTCGAGTACTCAGGTTGCGAAATAATTCCTTTGACTGTTCCGATTCGATGGTATTTTTGGAATGTTTCCATTTCAATGATTTTTATTAATTATGCTAAAATAATTGTGAAACCGATACGAGGCAAGTTGGAATCGTATTCAACTGACAGAGGAATGCAAAAAAAACGTGACCAGCTGTCCAAATGGGGGAATGTTTACCTTTTTATAAGGCTTTAATATTTAAAGTGGATTTCTTTTTTGAATCATATGATGTTTTGAAAATGACAGCTCTTTTTTTTTTTTTTTTTTTATGTGTACTAACTAAAGAACTTTGACTTGTTTTTGAATAGTTTGCTCACTCTCAAGGGATTATGATTACCCTTATAATGCATTTTTCCACACAGAAAAGAATTACAAAAATTCTGTAGTGTTTTGCAACTCAGATGTGTTTTGGTTTCAATTTTATATCTACTCATATGCATTCACTTGATTCACGGTATTTTATTCCAAGTCAGTTGATATGCAAATTAGAAAGTTGTATTTTGGAAGATTGGATCATCACTTTGCTGTTAGCAGAGCCAATGACAGATCATTTGCACAAACCATTTTATTGAAGACGCGAATTTAAGAAAAATGTTTACAGGCTTCGCTATCGTTTCCATGTATGGGCTCTTAAGCAGCTCGAAAAAATCGTCTTTTCAGATAAGGCTCATTTCCTTCATGGCGACTGCTCAAACATCATATAGTGACCGACCGAACATTCGGTTTCGGCCAGATTCGGCCAAAAAATTGGTTTCGGCCACAGTTTAGGTTTTGGCAAAAAATCGGGCGAAACTCAGTCTTCCACCATGAACACAGCAATTTGGCCTATTGTGATACCGCGAGGGTTATGTGGATTAACGTATCTACCTTAATTGGGGAGTAAGTGAGTATTGACGGGTGTCCTCCCGGACGGTGAAGAAGGAGAAGGTGGAGAGAACTAGTTTGCTTTTCAAATGAACTGATCGAGCTCTTTTGGGTGTGCTTTAGCAAGTTGAAGCAAAGCTGTGAAGAAATGTCTTAATGTCTTGATATTGCTATGACCGGACATTCAGATTTAGTAGCTTTCTGGTTCTCTGTTTGTTGAGGAGGTTCCAGGTTTGTCTGGTGATGTTGCAAGATGGTTGATGTATTTATTTTTCATGCTTAGTTTAATCGCAGATGTCAATATATTGCGAGGTGCATCTGTGAGGGTGCATTGAACATTCACAGGCAAGCTCATCTGCTCTGCAGTTTAGGTGGATTTTCGTTTGTCCTGGAACCCCGTAAAGGTGAACCTTAAAAAAGTCCGCTATCTCGTTAAGGGATACCCGGCGTTTCTTGACAAGCTTAGATGTAGATTTTAAAGCAGCTAGGCTGTCGGTCGAAGTGAATACTTTCAGAAATGTTACTATACAACAGCGATTTCGCGGTCGTGGTAAAATATGAAAGGAGAGTTCTAGACTACGATTACTCAAAAAGAAAAACTTCCACTTTTCGTTCGAGTACTGACCCATCGGTTGTTATCGTGATGGAGCCGGATATCCGAAAATTTGTTTTTGAAAATATATAGTCTATAACCGTTGGTAATCTACTCCAAAGATTGAGGACCGATCAAAATCAACTCTGGTGCATGGCGAGATTGCATTGAGTCTAACTAACACAAACTTTGTTGTTTGACTAGCACGGTTAACTTCGCGTGAGTTTTTGGTCCGTGAGCCGTATTTTTTAATTTGTTTATTTTCTCGTGCTTATATGGCTAGGTAAGTGCTAGCACGAAGTGTCAGGTGACTTTGGACGAGATAATTTTCTGTATGTGTAAAAATATACTTAATTTATATAATAACAATTAAAATACATAATCAATTTCAACTTGTCTAAAAAAGGTTCGGTTTCGGTTTCGTCCGAAACTTAGACCGAGACCGAATGTTCGGTTACGGTTTCGGTTCCGGCTGAAAATCATGTTTCGAACGGACAGTACATGCCTAATAAACGTATTCGGGGCTCGAAAAATCCACACGTAGTTAATGCTTGGAGTCGGAGACAACAAAATTCTAAGAGAGAGGCATTATAACCGACATTTTCGGGGCAGAAATAAGGGATTTTGACTTCTGCGAGTTTTAGTTCGAGGACGATTGGCCTACAAGTCATGCCAGAATCCATTTATTGGATACAAAGTGATTTTGCTTGGATGCCACGTGGTCGTGATTTGACTTTTAAGCTCGATGCTTTGAAAACTCAAGTTTAAGTTATTCTTTAAATGGGAGCAAGGCTGCACAGCTGTATGGATCCAGCCAGAAGGTTCCAGGTACAACGACTCAGGTAGCTAGGACATGTTGAATGAAAAATGATGAAAATTAAAAAAAAAATATATATTTAGAGCCTTTTTTTCACAATTCGTGTGTGCTGAGTTCGGACATACGCCTTATTGCCGACTCTGAACAGCTACAAAAGCAACTAGAAGAGAATCAAACAGGCTTGTTGGTTAAGGCTCATGTCCATCAAGGAATGCATTCGAAGTGAGTCACTAAATAAGCAAGTATTTGAAATACACTTATACTCGTACGTGCTGTCGCCTGATGGAACTGTCAGTTTAAATTCTTACAAAGCACAAATCTTAGTTGGACGCTTCTGTGTAAAAGGCTCTCAATATATTGATATTGTTTCATAGAATTCCTTGTACTTCAAACTATGCAGAAGACGTTCAACTACCCCATTGTGCCGCAATGACAATGTGTTAAGCACAGGGGGTTCTGAAACTTTTTAAGGGACGAGTGTCTCTTAACCGAACGTTTGTTAATTAATTCGGTGACGACAATG
The DNA here is from genome assembly GCA_963555765.1 of Orthonevra nobilis. Lineage (NCBI taxonomy): Eukaryota > Metazoa > Arthropoda > Insecta > Diptera > Syrphidae > Orthonevra > Orthonevra nobilis. The sequence continues at coordinate 44,446,594 of OY743225.1, forward strand.
TTATCGTCGTTCACATAGACAGACATTCATCGATAAAAGCCCGGAAATCTGTCTCAGTTAAATTGTAACTAGTTTTGAGCTCCCGCAGAATTCTCAAGTCATTGGTCTCTTTTTGAGTCACTAGTTTCGAAAGCGCATTTGTCATGTCTCTCTTTACGGACTTGCTATGAAACATACGTCCGTAAAATTTCTTATGAGCGGAATTTGCAAGTTTCCTTTATGCGTGTGAATCCAAGTTAAAAGACTTCCATAGTATGCCACATTTGACCAAATTCAATGGAGGTTCAAGGTCTGGGATACTAAGGATTCCATTTGGTTCTTTGGGAACTACTCCAACCAACCCGAACAATATTTAATTTCGCATTATCTAATCGAAGCTGAGCTGATGATTACGGCCTGCCTTCTAGTCAACTTTTGTGTTAGGCGCGTTATATTTTTACACGAAATGGCCGACTGTAGATGCGTAGGGGAGCTTAAGGGATGAGGACTACCCTAACAATAAATTTCACCTAAAACAAGCTGGAGTATTGGATGAAATTCAGAGGTTTTTCCTTCCGATTCAAATTCAAAAGGTGATGTCGAAATAGATACGGAGAAAGTGCTCCCGACTTGTTTGCATTCGTTAAAAATTCGCAGTATTTAGTTTGCAATTAGTTGTCGCAGGTTAATCGAACGTATTTTGCTCAAATATTTTTTCAATCACACATATTTTTCGTTAAATAAAAGCGACGTACTATACGGAATTGTACTCTTAACCCGACGCGTGTACAAATTTTCCAGTGCATCCCGTGCACTGTGAGTCTCAAAAGTTTAAAACCATTGTTAATACAAATTTAACAATAGACCAAAAATGGGGAAAAACGAAATTTTGTAAAAATGTTCTTTAACTCAAAAACCGGCCAAGTTCGAGTCGGCCTCGCGCACCGAGGGTTCCGTACAAACCTGTAGGTATATAAATAAAAGTTCACCCATCACGACGCTCGAGTCATAGTTATGGTATTTTTAAAGACAAAGGTCTCTTTATCGTTTCGGTAATCTTTTATTTTATATTAACACACAGCAGCCTTGCAAAATGAAATATTGTAGGAACAATACAAGCAAGCTGTCTAATAATATGTTTGACAATATTATAATATAAGTGACAGGCTGTTTGAAAAATTTTGTCCCCTCCTCATACATAGAGGAAAGTCGCGGGAAGTACCCTATAGGATTTGATTCCCTTGTGAGTGTCAAAAATTTGCAGCATAAACAGCTGAATCTTTTGTTTCCTTTGGCTAAGAAGTTTGATTTTTTCACAGCTCCAAAGGACAGTAGACTTGAGTATTTGATATAAATTCCAGCTTGATATCTACATGCGCTCCTGAGAAAAAGGATCTGGACAGACAGACGGACGGACAACAAAGTGATTTTATAAGGGTTCCTTTTTTTTCTTTCGAGGTACGGAACCCTAAAAATTAACGAATATATATTAAAAAAAAAACTGTTCAAATCTTTTGTAGCTTATACTATAAGCTTTAAAAATAATTTAGTCGTTTTGACGCCGGCTTCAAAAAGTTGAATTATTCAAACACCTGAAATATGGAGTGCAATTTTATTTTCTATAAAAAAATATGAAAACAAAAAACTGATAAAAAAAAATTAATTAGAATCGAATTACTTAAAAAAACAGCCGGAACGACATCATATTACATCCAGCATTTTTTTAGCCATGCAAAAACTGAAAAGCTTGCTACTCATGTCAGAGAAACCGTGGTCTTAAATTTCGAATGTGCCGGATGCCGGGTTAAAGACAAAAGCCTTGAATCTTATCATTTCAATATTTGGCACCGCAAATAATTTGTTACTATAAGAAATGTCACTACCTAGCAATGTAGTTTATCAAATCAAAATTCCAGATTTCTAAATCGGCTATAAACACCAAATGCATTTAACTAATTAAGATGGCATCTTTCATTAAACTTCTGACTAAAATTACCAATCAATCAATCCAATAGATGGCAATCAAGTTTTCACCAAAATTTCCAAACTAAACAGCCTCTTTATTTTCCGCAATTATACCTTCCAACTGCGGTCTGTTGGACTTCCATCAACACTGTCTACTAGCAACCTTTCGCTTTTCAAAAACTAATTTCAAAGCAATTCGAAACCCAAAGTGAATTTAATTGTCGACAAGTAATTTCAGGAACCATTAGAAATCGATTAAAGCAACAACTTTCGGTAGGCACACAAAGTCATATTTATAGAAATTGCTTATGCAAAGAAGATACAGATACGGATACTTGTTGTTTTGCGGTGTGTTTGAGTTTCTCTCATCCACAACTATAATTAACGACATATTAAATTTTTTTTCCCCCCTTCTCGCTCTTTTGTTGTTTTTCAAAAAAGACGATGTTGTCACATAAAAAAAAGAAGAAAAAAAAATTAATAAATAAATTGAAGGCTGCAGATTAATCAATATTAAAGTGAGTTGCCGCAAAACCGAAGATAACAACAAGTTGTTCGACTGTAGTACGTGTAGCGATTGTTTGCTTTCGTTTTTGCTTGGAAAATAATATTTCGTCGTTTACTTGGTTCGAGATAGATTTTTAGATATTTTTTTTTAAGCGCTACGAACTGGTTGCACTTCGGTGAGGTATTTTTAATCTTCCACGTACTAATCTGTTGAGACGTGGTTTTAATGTTAACATGCTTTCGACTTGTGGCTAGAGTGAACGTTTTGTCTAGTGTGAATGCTGGGGTAGAGATAATGACTGACAGGTTTGGTATGTTCATGAATATGAGACCGTGGTGGCAGTAGTTAAAAAAAAATACAGAGAAAGGAGCAGTTTTCTAGACCTGCGGTGCTTTCAAATGAAAATAAGATAATTAGTGGTGAATTTAGGACCACCGGTTGAAAATGTCGTAATGTCGAAATCAATGCTTTACTGAGGAAAAATAGTTATAAATTCAATAATCAAAGTATTGCCCATCGCTAGCTACACATTTTTCCCATTTTTCTGGCAATTCATGGATACCCGTTCTGAAAAATTCGACCGGCTTAACTGCAATCCACGAATCGATCCGTTTTTTGACATCATCGAAATGACGGAAGTGCTGGTCAGCGAGGCCATGTTGCATCGATCGAAAGAGTTAGTAATCGGATGGCGCAAGGTCTGGACTATACGACGGGTGGGGTAGGACATCCCATTTGAGCGTTTCAAGGTAAGTTTTGACGAAATTTGCAACATGTGGCCAAGCATTTTCATGTTGCAAAATAACTTTATCGTGTCTTGCGACCATTTTCGGCCGTTTTTCCTTCAGTGCTCGGCTCAAACGCATCAATTGTCGTCGGTAGACCTCGCCTGTGATTGTTTCATTCGGTTTTAGCAGCTCATAGTACACAACACCCTTCTGGTCCCACCAAATACACAGCATAACCTTCAGGCCATGAATATTCTGAACGGCCGTCGATGTTGAGGCATGTCCGGGGTATCCATACGTTGCCCGACGTTTCGGATTATCGTAATGTACCCATTTTTCATCACCAGTGACGATTCGATGCAAAAAAGACTTCTTTTTGTGGCGTTCAAGCAGCAAAATCGGCGTTCGACGTCTCGTGGCTTCAATTCATACGGCACCCAATTTCCTAACTTTCGGATCATTCCCATTACTTTCAAACGATCGGAAATGGTTTGCTGAGCGACGACAAGTGATTTTGCAAGTTCTTCTTGCGTTTGTGACGGATCTTGATCGAGCAATGCCTCCAATTCATGGTCTTCAAACTTTTTCACCTGGCCGGGGCGTTCTTTGTCTTCGGTGTCGAAATCACCATTTTTGAACCGCTTAAACCACCGCTGACACATTCTAACGTCTATAGTATAGCCCGGGTAAGCTTCGGTAAGCAATTGATGCGCTTCAGTTGCTTTTTTCTTTAAATGAAAGAAGCATATTAAAACTTCCCGCAAATTTTGTTTTGATGGCACGAATGTAGACATTTTACGGCTTTACAAAAACTTGTGTGTTTTCACTAATGACCAATAACCTAGACTGAAATAATTAGACAATGACATGAAGTTTCTGATGTGACAGCTGTCACGGTCAAAATTCACCTCAGAGTAATAGATATGAAGTTGTCTGCAATAACGACATTTTCAACCGGTAGTCCTATATGTATAGTATTTGTATTCCCCTTCTTTTTGATCCGAATTTAAGTGATTTAAACACTCCCGCTTCGTGTATGGCATTTGCCAGTTTGGCTCAAAGAAAGCATCAGAAGGACTCTTGGTTGCTGATCAATTCGTCACTCAAGTCAAGTTAACGATGATTGGTAAAGCTTTTTTGACGTCCACTATCCACTTTGAGCGAGATAAATTGCTGGAGCCTAGATTTTCTTAATTCTTTGAACTGCTCATATTTTTTTATATTTCATGTTTATTTCTACTATTTATATAAAAATTTTTTTAAGCAAAGTATCAAGATAAACGCTTAAACAATATTTTTACAATATTGTTTATGGCCGAACTGATGTTGCCCTTCATTACTAAACAAATTTTTTAATTTGCAAAAGCATAAACCTATTCGTATAGCAAAATAAATTTAAATTATGAATAAACAGAGAAGAAAAGGCGGAGACAAAAAAAACTCCTCTAAATAAATATTTTTACATAGAAAACCTAAAACCTTAGACAATAAAACAAACCAAAAAAAAATAAATAACTTAACCTATCTTATAACGGGTCAGTACATTTTTGAAAATGCTATAAAAAAACTGCTGAATATTTTGTCAAATTTTTTTTTTGAAAGCACGATCCTTCCGGTTGATAATGGAAAATAATTTCATTCAAATGGCTGCCTCGGCTGGCCATGCAGTAGCCTACACGATCGGTCCAATTTTTAAGCACATTATCGATTGTGTGCAGCTGTGTATTTCACCAATGGCTTCACGAAAATTATCCTTTAAAGCGTCAATTATCTCTGGCTTGTCGGCGTAACACTTATCTTTGAGGGCACCCCGCAAATAATAGTCCAACGGTGTCAAATCGCAGCTCCGAGGTGGCCAAACGACATCAGCTGTGCGGCTGATAATGCGATCTTCAAAAACAGGGCACAAAACATCGAGTGTAGCTTCGGCTGTGTGGCACATAGCGCCGTCCTGTTGAAACCAAATGTTGCAAATATCCGCCTCATCAATTTTTGTGAAAAAAAAATTCGTTCAACATGGCCCGATAACGATCGCCATTGACTGTAACGGCCGCTCCTTGCTCATTTTCGAAGAAAATTGGCCCAATTATGCCTCTGGACCGAAATCCGCACCAAACAGTGACTCGTTTTGGGTGCATCGGCTTTTCAATGTATGCGTGCGGGTTTTCTGTGCCCCAAATGCGACAATTTTGCTTGTTTACATACCCGCCAAGATCAAAATGAGCTTCATCTGAAAAGATGTTTTTTTTTGGCAAAATCGGCATCTTCTGTAAGTCGATCGCAGGACCACTTAGCGAAGCGAAAACGCATTGGATGGTCAGTTGGCTTCAACTCCTGAACCAATTGGACTTTGTATGGCGTCATACCAAGGTCTTTATGCTAAATTCGTCTCAATGATGTCTCCGAAATGTTCAATTGTTGAGAACGACGGTGAATTGATGTTGATTGCGCTTCACGGACTATTCTCGGGTATACGCACTGTTTTTGGCTTTTCACGCTTTGGTTTATCGATGAGAATGCCAGTTTCTTTCACTTTTTTCACAAGATAACGAACATACGGAGCTGATGGTGCTTCTCTTCTTGCAAAATCCGTACGCAATTTTCGCACACATTCTGCAACATTACCATGATTTTCAAAGTAATGTCCCAATATTTCAGCGGAAGGATAAAAGGAATTATATGTCAAATCAGACATGAGCTTAGTCTTACCATTCACGAAATGAGCACTAGTTGAAAAAAAAAAACGTTAGATGGCGGACCCTTTACTAAGTGTCAGCTTTTCCCCAATCTACCACCAGTATTTTTTTTGGTTTGAACTCTCGTCATTATTAATATCACTTTCAGGTACGCTCATGCTTAAGGTACCATCCCCTGAATGTGTAGGCATAAAGAGGATGCTTTTGTCTGTGGCCCTTCTAGCAGCAAGAGTCAGAAAAGTAGCCATATGCATCCAGGTATAAAAATGCCTCAGGAGGTGTCAGTCCACTTTCCAATGAATTCCTAAAATACCCGGGGATTAGGATAAAATAAACCCGATATGAGTTCATTCTCAGTAACATTTGCTGACCGCGCGAAATGATTCCTCGCAAAATCCAGGATAACATTGTCAATTCTGGACACACCGGAAGCAATCGTCCAAGCGTCCCTTGTTGGGGACATAATGCCGAAAGTCGAAATGAGCGCTTCTATAGAATCCCGTGCAGGCTCGTAGGCATTTTTGCTCGAATATTCTGTATTTTTTCATATAACACGGACAAATGATACAACGTACTGGACTCGCACATGTCAAAATCGGACGCTCAAAGGCATGGTAGCAAATGACCTTCACATCGGATCTTAGATAATTGGAATAGAAAAGCCGCCCTAGCTTTTATTAACTGGGTATTTATGTGTTCGTTTTAGTACAGAAATTTGTCCAAATGAACACCCAAATATCTTGCTACCCTCTTCGATTCGGCGTGAAGTCCATTTGAAGTCTTTATCGCCATATTTTTCCAATTTCGTCGCAAGTTTAAATTTCCCTGTCCTATTGGGATGCCGAATAATATGGGTTCAGGTTTGTTACTCCTGCTGTCACGCAAAGAACCTTCAACTCAGCTGACTTTTTGTACATTTTTCAACTTTGAATCATAATTGTGTCATGTACGGACCTGGCAACTTTCCTTTCCACTTCTCTTTATCACAAGTTGTTTTCAAATTTATAAAAGATATTTTAAATCTTTCACTTGTGAAGAACTCTTGTCAAATAAATCTTGGAATAAATTGAGTTTCATCGGTAAGAGCAAAAAACTTATATTCAGCCTCATCCATACAACAGAATCAGCTGTCCGTTGCGCGAATATTTTGAGAACACAATGTTGCCCCGTATAATATCCAACTGGTGCGGCATTTGAAGCCAATGCATCCAGCCGGGACATTGGATCGTCAACATCATGACTACATTGTCAGAAAATAAAGAATGATGCACTTGGGAGTCCTACACCTTTCTTGCAAACATAGCAAAATTAACAATAAATAGCAAGGGTCTTAGGGATCTCCCTTCGTGTAGACCACATTGATGGAAATCTCCTTTGGTCTCTCACTATCATTTGGTTGTCTTTTGAATACATAGGTTCACCTGCCCTAAATTTGGAGGTAGAAATTATGAGCCTACTGAACGGGGCGGACCCCAAAATTTTTACAAAACTTTCCCACTTAGCGATTTTCTTCCACTCTTATCTCGGGTTCTTCCTCCTAGTAAGGTTGAGCCAATGAAACTGATCATACAAAATAATATCGCCTGCAGTGGTGAATGTGAGGAAGCTTGCCACGTGCATTGCTAATAAATTTTGTTGAACGAATCACCCATTCTGAGTCTCTTGTTGCGCCGCAGTTTCTTCTTGTAAATATTGAAACTACCAGACTAAGCCCAATGTTAAATATTATTGATGAGGTTGTCCGATGACATACTCAAATTCCGGTCCTTGCAGAGTACGGAATCTCGTGGAAAAAGGACATTTCAGAGCTCAGCGAGACGAACGATATTTGGCTAATTTTTTTTTTTAAGAAAACACAAGCAACTGGCAGCTGGTTTCAAGTCCGAAACGCAGGTTTTTCAAAGCACTGAAGATTACATTAAGACTGAATCTCAGAAAAAATAAGATGCAGACAGTCACTGCAACGAGAAGTTGTCCTTAGGGAGGTGTTTGTCGTCTATCCTTTGGTCATTGGTCATAGACAACGTCCTAGTAAGTCTTAATCAGATAGGCTATGACACAATTGGATATGCTTATGATCCGGCTGTTGTCACAAGAGGCAAATATTACACTACAATCACTAGCGGTATGCATTCAGCATTAATGAAAGTCTTAGAATGGTGCAAGTGCGAAGGACTCTCTCTCTCTGTTCTGGTCCCCTTCACAGTGAGGAAACAACAGACTCTGTACCCAATTGTCATTGAGGGAACCTCCCTGGAATACTTCAGTGAAGACAAGTATCTCGGTGTTATCTTGGATAAGAAACGGAACTTTACTTCACAAATCAAGTAAGCGGTTCTTCGGTAGCGCTGGATATCTTAAACCTAAGCTGCTTTACTGGTGGCCCAACACTTTAGAAGTCACAACTTTTAAGAAGCTGGAAAAAGTCTAGGGTGTAGCTTGTTTGGGTATTACTGGTGCTTTGAGCACCTGTCATTGACTGTCTCCACTTGACATTTTCATTAATAAGATAGCCGCCAGAAATGCCTTAGATACCAAATCAATCCCAAATAGCATGACGGCAAGATTCTGCTTAGGGCGTCTCTTCCTAACCGTGATCATTGGTCGAGAAACACACCTGCCCCCGACCCACGAAACTTAATGTCGGTGTCCTTGTAAATTTTGGCAAACGGTCAGCGGTCAGCAAACAAGTTTCAGTAACCCAATCAGCAGTGACTGTCGGATCAGTTTCGCCTTTACTCTACTCTACCTTCTGGAGTCCATACCATGGACTTCTGTTTGGTTTCTGGGTCGTTCTTGTTAAGCCAAGATTATAAACCTGTAGCTAACTTATTGAAGCAGCTTGACTCTCGTTTTTTAAACTTAACCCGGGAAAAGAGTCTCTTTTTGCTCTCGATGCAAAATGATTGGAACTAATCCAGCTAACTTCTTTAAATATTTCAGAATACACTCATGGCATTCAACCCCAGCTCATCCGCTATCATTTTCTACTCAGTCGTGGATTTGGTCCGACCGTCACGGAAATTCGTCCTCCACTGAAAAATGATGGTTGAATTTTTCCGTTCCCATTTTGGCATTTGTGCCAAATTTTGACTGGCGTGAGATGACGTCGAAATCCGAAGAGAATGGCAAATTGAATTTCTTGGCGTCCCTCCGTAGTTCCTACTAGTTCTGCTTTACAGATCCGAGTACTGGACGGTAAGCAGAGTAGGTTTAGAAAACTTTCAACAGAAAAAAAATCGTTTATCAAATATTCGTCGACTCTCCAGCAAAAAGGATCTTTAAATCACATTAACTTGGTTCGAGCCGACAGCGAAGTGAATCCTTGAATCCTGAATTTTTTCAGACAGACACTCTTTACGGATTGGGAGTCAATTTATCAGCAGAGAGTACCCGACTAGTTATGAAGCCATTCTCTATGTAGAAGGAAATGACGACACTTGACGTCTCTAGAACTTGTGTCGGAATCGTTGTGGTATACACCGACAAGTTGCGCTTAATAAAGGTGGCCTTAAACGGCTCGGATACCTTTGCGATGAGATCACATGAGAGTACTCGACCCATGCTAGTCCTGACCGCTGTTTTCGTATCAGTGTTCAATGGTGTTTTTGAAATGAAGAGGATTTTCAAATTGTCCCGCTCATTAGTCTTTTTTTATTTAGGATATTCCTCTAATATTTATTTTCTGTGTGCCCATCTCGACCAGCTTGGATTTTATCTCTCGTGCTTTAGTTGCATGTGTTTGCTGCACTCTTCATCATTGTTTTGACCAAAACTAAACAAAAAAAAACATCAGAATGTGGCAATCTAGAGATCTCTCGCATCCGGTAAGTCTTGATTGGAAACTTGGTGTATATAAAGTCAAAGTCGTAAAGCAAGGAATGAATCGTTAACCAATTACGCTAAAGCCTGACCCAAACCAACTCAACGCAAAACATCGTAAAAACAAAATCCATTTGTAAAACATCTCTAAGCCTTGGTCGTCTCGTATTTCGCTTCATTAACCGCCTTCGCCATCGTTTTTCCTTCGCATTTACTCATTGAGGTAACCATAAAAACATTTAAACTCTGCTTAAAGCCTACTAAACTCCTAACCCTCCAGTGCACCTCTACTTACCGCTACTCTTGCACGTAATCGCCTTTCATCACAATCTTCTTCCAGTACGACAACGAAGCTGAAATTACTTCAACTGAATGTTGGTTGCAAGAGACGCAGACTGCTGTACTCATCTGCCACAGGGTGACCTGGCTAAGTTATTCATTGCACAAGCTTGTGCGGCAACGATTTGTCATTAAAGGTCTACAAAATCTTGACTTCAATTCTTGAGAAAAAAAAACGAAGGTTAATTAGGTCTCGATCTGTTGATTGCTCAAAAGTTCGACTGAATGAATGAAAACGCTTTGAGACGTGAAGGGAGGAAGTTATTAGTGCATACTACATTGTACGCGTGACCCTGTACCAGTGAATGTGTACATAGGTAGCTACTTGTATGACGTTGAGGTTGGTTAGTCACAATCGGGTTTAAGGAAGGTTACTTGGTTGTTTTTTTTTTTTTCAATCGAACTTTTAGTCGTTACGATGAACGACGCGCGGTGGAAACTATTTTGCGATGCATCAGCCGGAAGGGAGTCGTTAAATATTCAACGCTGGGCGAAGGGTGGCTTGTTGACTAATTGGAGCGGAATAATGCTCAGCAAGATGAACAGTAATTACAAACGTTGAAAATATTTGCATTTAGAATGGAGCAAGCGAGGATAGAATGATTTTTTAAACTCACTTTAATTCAATTCACTTTAATTCAACTCTAAACGGGGCTTGAGCATTGCCCTAACTTGTGAAGTTTGGCCTCTTACCCTACTTTTATAAAGATCGAAGAAACAGGGCGCTTGAAATTTTCCAGGTTGATTTTGTTTGGCCACCATTTTGAATTGGATGACAAATGTCAGATGACTTTTGACAGCCTTATAGAGAGTTTGACAGCAATTTATTTTGAAGCAGCTAACCTCGCAACGACGTGTTGAAATTATTCAAACATTTTGTTTACGCGAACAAATTTACGTGACGTTTTTTGGTGGAAAACAGAGGAAAGGAAAGGCTTTAATACATGACCTGACGGGCTTTTTTGAAAACCCTAAAGCCAATCTTGGAGCACCGAAAACAATACAAAAAAAAAAAAATTTTGGCCCTGAATCTTCATAATGTGTTGATGTGCAGTTTTGCACATGAAAATGATGGACTGGAGTCGATTGAATCTAGAGTGTAGAAGGGTGCCTATTTTATTTGTTTGGAAGACAGATCTCACAAGACCTTGGTCATTTCCTGATCAGTAAGTTGTTCCTTATAGTTCCTCGCATTTCTGTGTTCTTTACTGATGAGCTGCCAAACTCTTTCTTCGTTTTTTAGTTTTTTAAATTTAATTTTTTTGCAACAACGAAATATGGGTCTTAATTTTGTCTTAAGAATCTCGGTCAACTTCGATTCATTGATTTCTGTTACGGCTTCATTGTGTCCGGAGTACCCAGGAAGCGGCTCCTCGAAAATGTCAAGGCTTTTTTCGATCTAAATAATAATCTGGTTGCGGAACACATTGAGCGGCGCCTCAGCATGGGGAATGAGATCCAAAGCATCTTGGTTCAGCAACGCGAACTGTTTCACAATCTGACTCAGGACTCCTGTCACTATCACTTATTGATTTGGTGAACGATTCCTCTTCAGCAACCGTTCTCGCGGTTGATTGGGTCGATTTCGTCGAGGAATCAGAAATTATTTATAATTCCGTTGGGGAGTACCAGTACATCATGTTCACTTGACTGCCCGCCTCAGCTTTCACTAATTCGGATAGGTGACTTTCCATAGTATAAAAGCTCACATTTATATTCTTTATGCCATGTCTCCAAAGCTGTGATATCAGTAACACCAAAATTTTATCGCTGCCGATATTTTCTAGAAAAAGCTTAGCATCCACATCGTTGATGCTTGAAAGCAAATCTTGAAACGAAAGTGCTTAAATAACGCCAGAATTAGGTCTCAATATAATTTTTGATTTAAAAAAAACTGCAAGCTAACCCGAAAAGTTAAATAGAATGACCACAAGAAATGCCCAATTCCGAAATCAACTTTTGAAGAGTTCTAGATCCTTGAAATTGATTTCTAATTTTTTTCTCTGTGCCGGATGATGCTAGGTTTGAAAATTAATTCTGAGATGTCTTTCAAAAACTTTGAATCACATAAGGAGAGAAAAATTAGCAAGCAAGTCTGTCAAACATTGCAGCCTTCGCAAACTCGCTCGACGAACAGGCGAACGGAAATCTGACGTTTGAAAACAACACTTGTATGAGACAATCAGACAATCACACAGCACTGTCAAAAAAAGACAATTGCACAAACTTAAACTAATTGTATAGTTTATTTAACAGAACTTTAGAGCTTCCATAACAGAACACGGACTATTAAAGCTAGCAAACTAGGTACGGGCTCGAAATACCCCAAAATTTTCGAATGAAAAGTCCGCAAGACATTTCAAGATGTCTTTTACGGCGATCTCCAAAACTTCAAAAAATTCATCATGTTTATCGTTTAATCCAAGGGAAGACTTCCGCTTCTAGTTCACTTAAAAGAAAGAAAGCTTTGCGAATCGACGGAATTTGGCAATCCGGTAAATTTCCGATCGAAACGCCGCCTACCGAACACCAGAAAGATATTGGAAAAAGTGATCAATAGCGAGATTGAGGACAGAAATATCATTTCGAATAACCATTTCGGCTGTGATATAACCAAACCTGAACACAGCCTTCACCAGAGGGCAGTGCGTATTGCAAAGAATTGCCATGCAACTTCAGCTTACACATTTACAACAGTTTTCAAAATTGTGTGTTTAGTTGGCCGATCCTATTCACAAAGATTTGATCGTGTTCAAGCCGGGTTCAAGGACCGTGGTCATCGTTATCCTATTTCCACATGACTTCTATCAGATTCATCAAAATTTTTAGCTTACACACTCTGTGGCCTCTAAATATACCACGAAGAATTTTCGAAAGTTGTTAAGCGTGCGGTCGAGCTTGTTTGCCTAATCGCGGGACAATGCCTTAGTACTTTGCTTTTACTATTCCATTTTACACAGAGCGAGGAAAAAAAAAAAATTTGAAGAATCGAACGATTTTGATTTCATTTCTCAATGGGTTGAGTCTGAACTAAAACGGAGAATTTGATATCGTATTATTTGCATTCACTTAATTCGTAGTTTTTCTCGACAAAAGTTAATTAGTGTCTATTTAAAATGTATTTTGTAGTAGAGAGGTTCAATACTTTCCAATCAGTGTAAATCCTTCACTGCAGAGCCAATGAACTATCAAAACCATAATTTTTATGATACGAACTTGCAGTCCCAGTTTTACAGTTGGGCTTCAATCAGTGGTTGACCACTTTGGACTCGTAGACTGATTTCAACGACAAATACCAACGGGATCAGATTCGAAAACTAAATTAAGGTTCAAGATTTGCTGTAATATTCGAACTTGCGACTTATCATTTGATCTAATCAAAAGATAGCCATTTAACCACATCTCCACCCAGCCCAGCAAAATTTCTTAAGAACGAAATCAGGGAGAAGACTTTCCTCCCTTTTTTCTGGTGTGTTAAACTTCTGCGTTTTCGGTTTGTTGCATGGTGATGGAGGCTTTTTTTGCCGCCTTGACAAATGATATTTGCGTTTTTGGATCGATCTTTCTGAAAGTTGCTTCTCATATTAGAGTGGTTATTTTTCCGGCCATTGTTGTTATTCTTCCAATTATCCTGCTTAATGTTTAAATGCGTCGTGCCCGAATGCGATGACCTCTTGTCATTTTTTTGAAAGCGTGAATTGTTGTTATGTTGCACTATGCTAGCTGCCGTGATGAATCCTCTTTCTGATGGTTCCCAAAAAATTGCTAAGCATATTGCGGGCTTTTCTGAAGAACACGATTCGAAAATACGTATGACCGACGAAAATCACATTTTCACGTCAAATTCCGAAAGAATCACTCAAATACAAAATAAAATAAAATAATTTCCGCGTATTTTTTTGCAACGCTTTCGTGGCAAATATACTGACCACAGTCACACCCTGCAGACAAGACAATTTCCGTTCAGATTCCTACAACACCCACACGTCCAGTCCTCCGTGAATTTGACGGCGACAGCTCTGACGGCATCCTCACCAGACACAGTAATATTCCAAATGGAATAACACGCGTCCAAGCATCGTTAAAGCGTTGACTGTCGCCTTATTTTTATACATCTTTTTTTCTTCCCTTCTTTTGATGTCTACTATTACCAAGTATTTCCTCTTGTTGCCTGTTTTATGCTGGCTCATGAGTCATGCAATTTTCCCAACACATTTTTCCGTTCCATTTCCTGGTGCTCATCGATTTTTCCCCAACCACCCAGAAAGGGGGGTGGCCACAATATGAAAACTAATTAAACCCGTGACAGTTCTAGTATCTAAATGCAACGTGGGGACCAAGGTCATTAGGCGTCTCACTATTCGATTGCGAACATGCGAGTTCATTGAACTGCATCATCAGGCAAACATATGCGATTGTGATGCGCGGTTTCAACACTAACCGTTCCGGCATGCGATGCAATTTTGGCCAGTATCTTTGGTTCGGTAATGTTTATCTTTTTTTAATTTATCATCCAAACGGGACATGATGAAACATTTCTTGCGACACACATTTGATTCGTTACACTTTTTTTTTGTGCCTTAATCAGCGAGAGCTCTTTCTCCCTCTGGGGTGATATCAGTTTTATGCTTTCCTTTTTTTCGTTTTATGTTTGAAGCCTGTTGATGCAGTAAAAGTTTAAATACCCCGCGGTGCCTGTTTTTTTTTGTGTCAACAAAAAAGCTCAAAGGGAATGTGTGTGTTTTTAGCGTGGTAATTGTTGTTGTGGCACTTTGCTATCTAAAATCGTTTTTTGTATCAATTGTTTTGTCGGCTTGTTCCACATTCGCATTTAATAGATAAAAATACTGATTAACGGAGGTGGACGCTTTTTGTGGCGCATGAATGCAGAACATTTTCAGATTGAAAGTGTAAAAAAGGATGAGTGTCATTCGTTGGGTTTGTAGTGGTTCCTTCGTAAGCAAATTTTATTCGCGCACGTTCGCGCGAATTCACTGAGTCATTCAAAAGTACGCATTTGCTTGGTTATACGTGCGCATATTTATTTACTCGTCATGAATTCTTGAAGCTGGAGAATTTCCGCAAAAGCGATAAAAGCGGTCAAGTGCGAGTTGGACATGCACACGAAGGATTCCGTACCACCGTATAATATTTGACATTACAGATTTTTTTAAAATAACTAATCAAAAGAATATTTTTGAGAGGAGAACTAAAGGGAGATTTTTTAAAAGCTATAGGAAAGTTTTTCAAAAAAAAAAAAACACAAAATTCAGAAAAATGCATGAAATCTTTATTTGAATCGATAGTACGGTCATGCAAATGTTGACCTTGACTGCGCCTCAAATGGTCCATCCGCTTAGTCCAATTTTGGAACACTCTTTCCAACATTTCGAATAAATGCTTCAATGTTGTCTTCCAATGCGTCAATTGAAGCGGGCTTGTCTGTATAGACATGAGCTTTAACATAGCCCCACAAAACATAGTCTAAAGGCGTTAAATCGCGCGATTTAGGCGGCCAATTGACCGTCCCCGAACGTGAAATAAAATGTTCACCGAACTCGCCTCTCAATAAGTCCATTGTTGCGCGTGCTGTGTGGCATGTAGCACCGTCTTGTTGAAACCACATGTCATGCAAGTCAAGCTCTTGCATTTTGGACAAAAAAAAGTTGGATATCATCTCACGGTAGCGCTCACCATTCACAGTTACGTTACGATTCGCATCATCTTTGAAGAGTTACGGGCCAATGATGCCAGCAGCCCATAAGCCGCATGCATTGGTAGCTCTTGCAATGCTTCTGGCTGAAATTCACTCCAAAATCGACAATTCTGCTTATTTACGTACCCATTGAGCCAAAAATGAGCTTCGTCGCTGAACACAATTTTTT
Organism: Orthonevra nobilis; assembly: GCA_963555765.1. NCBI lineage: Eukaryota > Metazoa > Arthropoda > Insecta > Diptera > Syrphidae > Orthonevra > Orthonevra nobilis. The sequence goes on from OY743225.1 coordinate 44,462,516, forward strand.
GGTTAAAAAGTGGATCTTCGGCCAACTTTCCAAGAGCTCATTCACCAAAAATTTTACGTTGCGGTAGCTCGTTAGGCTTCAATTCTTGCACCAGCTGTATTTTGAGTGGCATCACACCTAAATCCTTCCGCAAAATTTTCCACGTTGTTAGGTAACAGAGGCCCAATTGCTGCGAACGGCGACGAATCGATAATTGATGGTCATCATTAACTCTGGCCGATACAGCTGCGATATTTTCTTCAGTTCGCACTGACGATTCATGGTTAAATTGTAGACCAAACTGAAGATGCTTGACAGTGAAACAAAACACGAAACGCGCGTCAGCTGTTTAAACCAGTGTTGCCAAAAAGATAATAGCTAAAAAATCACCCTTTACTTAACTTTATGTTAATATGTTAATATTTATTATTGCGGCCACAGAACTACGCTTTCTGTAAATTCTGCAAGTGTCTACATGTTACGGTTTAGAAGATGCAGGCATATGCTAGGCGGACGGACAACGGAGCTACACGTTGACATTCTTTTGGTACGGAACCCTAAAAATTAGAAAAAAATTGTGGGACATGAACAGCAAGGTTAGCTGACGGTGCCATAAGTCATACTAAGGTCAGTGTTCCGAATCGACTATCTTCTTGTTTTTAAAATGGAGAGAGAGAGAGAGACGAAAGAATCAGTTAAAGACTCTAATGAACTCGACCAGGTCTTTTGGGTTTGATGAGGTGGGACCGGGCTTGTTTGTTTGGTTCTTACAGGTTGGCTTATTTACCCAGATAGTGTAGATAGTTCTAAGGATCATTAATGAATGACCAAAATTATAGGAACAGTGTAACACGTTTCGAACGAAAGTTTAAGTAAAGGTCCACCCAACAAGAGGTGTTAACGGTAATGACTTTTGATATGTAAAAACTGGGAGGAAAACAAATGTTCTGCTTCTGACTTCTGAAAGGTAATTTTTGTGAAGACTTTCAGTCGTTCTTTCTAGTATTGGAAGATGAGGTAAGTTGGACAGACAGCCATCTTCTTTAGTCAATTGGAATTAATGAAGAAAATCATGATTTTTTTTACTAAAGTGAACAACTGCATTTCCATTTCCACGGTATTTTGCCTCAAAATTAAGCTTTGAGCATTCACAACATGACCGTTCCAAACGCAACACATCTACTGCAACATTGACCTTATTACGTTGAATTATTTACATTCATTCATTTCGCAGTATTTTATTCGCTACTGGTTAAAATACTATCAAGTACACTATTCGACATAATTTTTAAAGACTAGTTTTTTACTGCCACGAACTGAACATTTCAAGCCGAAAGACTAAGTAATACAGCATGGTCACCCACTTAGTCAGACTACGACCACTTGTCGGCTAATTCAGTACCGTTAATATTGATCCCAAACGAAAATTTCTGACTGCGGTAGTTTGAAAACCATGGATAAACGTTCACGACTTACTCTAAGATAAGACCCAGTGACCTATCCACTAGTTCAATTGTATTACTCAACTGCATTTTACATTTTACTGTACGTTTTGATGACATCTTCTGGATGACCATATGCGAGTGTTTGCATTTAACCATGGGACTATTAATGGCGGACTTTAATACTTAAGCCCGAATTGTTCGTATGCGGGATTATTTATAATTGACACAGTGTTTCTTTCTGTTCCTTCATCCTCGATTTTCTGACCTATTTTAAAGCTTAAGTTGGTCACATGACTTCGTAGATCCTCCTTAAATCTATACTTTCTGACTGACTACAAAATGATGATCAAAACACTGGGAATTAAAAAGAATGCAAATCAGTCGATTGAAAATTCCTTGCCGATATCATGAGCAAGAATCGGAACCTCACTTCAGAGCTTTCCATCCTTCACTTAACAGTTCTGCTTGAGAAAGTACCTAAGTCTCGGAAAAGTCTGTCAATTTTGTTTGATTTCGAAAAATTTTGCCAGCTGTTTTTGAGTTTATAAAGGGGAAAGATTCTCTTCCATTGGGTTTCAGTAAGTCTTGTTTTTTCTTTGAAAGATCACAACTTGTTTATCTAAATATATTTTTTCTAAAACAAACTTTTCTTCTTTCTTTTCAGGTGGGTTCATTCAAAACTTTTAAAACAAACAAACATCGTGAGTATTGAAAAACTTCCTTCCCCCCATTTTTGTTCTTTTGAATGGTTCCCCGTTTACAAAACCCTTCCGATTAGAAAACAGGAAAAGACCGAAATGTAAACAAGTTTGCCAACCCCCGTCATACAGATCTCATGAATTATTCCGTATTATTCCATAAAGAACCAAGCGAACAAAAGCCCTCGGCAATCGTCAGCTCAACAATGCCAGATTCATCACCCACAAATGCAATCCGTCCAAACAAAACGCACTTCCGTGCGCATGCATCACTCAATGCCCTGCAAGGCTGCACATACCCTCGTTTGGTCTTCCAAACTCAATTGCAACCGGGACAAAGACGCTTGAGATTACTACTATGCAACTTCTATTATCTGAAAAATCGAGGATGAAATAGCCCGCCATTAGGAGATCTCTTCTGACGTCTTTGATTGATGTGATGTGATGTCATTTATTTGTGAACAGCTTGACAGAAAAAAAATTAATTTATTTCGATTTTGGATTGAGAAATGAGTATCTGTTGCGTGAAGGCATTTTAAGATACGAAAAGCGAACAATAAAAAGCGTTGCGGCGACAGCTTTTTCTTTTGTGCTAGCTTTGAAAACTGCAAAGACGTCGCGTCGTGTCGGAACGCTTTGTTTGGATTGAATGAACTTGAAAAGAGAACGATTTGTGCGGTCATCGGACACATAAATCCAAACGCGGAGACAGATTTGTTAACTTTAGATAAAGGTAAACAAAAGGTCAGTGCGACTGTGAGGCTTCGACCTGTTAATGGAGCATTCTTAGACTCATCAACATAAATGACGTTTATGGGTGATTTGTAGTTTTATAAGGTTCTATCAATGTGGGTGTCGTCTAACCATTTTTATAATTGTGATTGGCTCTCGTCAAATAGGTTTTTTGATCAGAAAAGAAGGTTTCTATCCCCATTGGTTTTGAATGCCAAATTGAAAGTTGAGTTAAATTTCCTTAAATCAAATAATAAACTAGGAAAGTAAAAAAATGATGGGATGGAGTTCACGTCAAGAAATTCTTTAAACAAATGTTTAGAATATTTAGGATCATATAATTTACTCTTTTATATTTAATAAGAAACACAAAATGGTTTCGGAAAGATGTTGAATAGAAGGAAGCAGCAACTTTCTTGCATATCACTGATACTAAAAAAAATATAACGCAAAAAAAAGAAGGCAAAGTTGAAGCAAAAAATTCAAATGGATGAAGAATATTTTTGAACTTTCAATCAAGACAATGCCCCAATCCAGTTTCCCATAATTGCTAGAAGCTGTACTAACTGAAAAAAAAATGTAGAAACTTTGCCATGGCCGTCCTATTTTTGTTTGTCTTAAAAAGTTTTTGAAGGCAGTAGATAATTTGAAGCAAAGATCACCTAAATCGAAGCTATCTGTATTTCTTGGGACGAGGCTTCTCTTGACTACTTCAAACAGGTATAGGACTTAATTAAAAACCGTTTCAAAGAGTTCAAGACGTAACACTGGCGGCCTACAACTTTATATTAAATCTATGAACTATGAAATATAAACATTTCTAGCTGGTCCAAATGGTGCCACTCATTATAATCTCCCCAATTCTAACATTATTTTTCATAATTGTAAAATGAATAAATTTATGAAGTAAAGAAAAAAAATTATAATAAAAATCAAATTTATGAAGATAAAGAAAATTTACGCTAAAAAAATATTTTATGAATTCACTGTGTATTAAATTGAACCTTACCAATTTTTATTGATTCATTGGAAAGCTTACCCTGGTAGCTTGAAAAATTCCTCAGGCATAAGACTATAGAAGTAGCCCCAGTCTAAAGAAAAAGTTAAAAAAAAGAGCTCTCGCACTTACAACTGAACATTGTTATCGCTTGGTTTTCGGAAATGCTCACAATCGGCGAAAATTTTGGTGAAAAACTCATCTTTTCAGTAAAGGTGCATTTCCGTTCCGGCAACAACGTTAGCAAACAGAATTGCCGTATTGCCATTGCATCCTGAACATCTTATCTGGAGAGGCGTTCAGTTTTAGGAGTCAATGGAGTACGCTATAGATTTTTCATAGCAACAACATGAAGATGAAGACCCGAGAAATCCATGGTTCCAATCGCCACACAGCCGTCCCACAATCCATGTTATTTTGGTAAATTTGGTGTTTATTGCACGCGCGCCGCCTAGCTGAGATTTGACTCCATTGGACCTTTTTTCGCGACGCCATTAAAGAGCGATGCTAGACGATTAAGACACTCCAGAATAATATCACTCGTCCATATTGCCAAACCAGCAGAGGCGGTCATTCGGATGAAATAATAAATTTAATGAAAGGCCGGCTTACTCTTTTAAATGTTAAGTGGTGAAGAAGTAATAGAACAAGCTGGCTCAATATTGTTTATTGAAAAGAAAAAAAGTACTAGCCAATAGTCATAAATTAAACATCTTTCAACTGATTTTGCATAATTTAATGGAAAAAACAATGTGAACCTTTTTCTTAAATAACTAAAGAAATGATAAAAAAAAATCAGTTTTAGTTTTTCGGTGATTTTAGTCTGGAGAAAATAATAGATTCAAAATTATTGGTATTATTGGTATTCGGTAAAGAATTACTTTACAATTGTATTCTTTTAATACTTGGCCGTTAAGCCTTTATTTTTAAGCCTTTATTCTTGATTACTACTTCAAATCTTCGTCCCATGGAAAGAACACAAATCTCAGTACGTATGGAGTGCGATGCATCTTGTATTTTTCGACATAAGTCTTTCCTGTTTTTTACTCTGCAGTCTCCAATCTTGCGCATTCTAGCGGATAAATACCGGGGGGTTGTGATGGCCACTTCAAAATGGCGATTTTATTTTCTTGAAACCATTCCTTGGTCAACTTTGAGTATTATTTGGGGTCATTATCCTCAGATGTCTGTTATTAGGCTTTGGACGAATTCTTTAGCACATATTTTATGCTGCACCCCAAATCATTAAACTACCTTCACCCTGTTTGACGGTTTGCTTTCTATTTTGGGTCGAATTCCGAGAACTTTTGTCGCCTTATGTACAGTTTCCCGTCGGATCCAAACAAGTCAACCTTAGTTCCATCTGACCAAACTACGTTATTCCAATTTGCACGGTGGAGGTATTGGTTGACTAAAATAAGTATTTGTTGAATATTTTTGTGTCTACGGCTCCTTCTAAAGAGTCCTGCTTCCCGTAATCGGTTTCTTATTCTTAGATTTGTTACTGGTACGTTCAACTATTTTTTTTAAATTCTTTCGAAGAAGAAAACGTCTTATTATTGCATGTGCGTCAAATGAGGAGCTTTGAACACCTTTTTCGAACACTTTATGACCCGCAATATTTTATATATTTCTGCCCTCAAAATTGGTGCAATGAATTTAATGACCCATTTTGACACAATTTCGACATCACGGGCTCAAATTTTCTTTCTCAAAACATGAATCGGTCGGTTTAAAAAGTAGTGGAATGAAGCAGAGACAAATTGTCAAAGGTGTAGTATAACAATAAGCGATCTGTACGACCGACGAAAATCTAACCGATGGTTATATGAGCTGTGCTATGTGAAATGTCACAAACAGGAGCTTCTTCATTCCAAATGTTCGACGTTTTAATTTTGACTGCGATTCTAGCCCCGTAAGAAATTGGGCAGCAGCTTGGGACTATTTGAAATACGGAAAATTCTTGAGTAAGCATCACTTAGGCAACGGCAGAAACGGCACGTTTTGAATTTGCTGAAACACATATCCAACACGGTGATATGTGATGATGGTCCCGACGCACGGCTTCAAAAACTATGTTATGGTTTGGGCGACTTTCATTCTAAACAGAAAATGCCTTTATTTTTGGACGAATTGACACCAAGAAATACCAAGAAATGTTGGAGGAACATTTTCTTCCCCTAATAACGATAACTGAGGACCCCACTAAAACCTGTGGGGTCATCTTGGCAAGGGTGAAAAAAATGTCAAAAATTCAAAATGTGGAACAATTTAAACAATTTTGCTGAAGCGTGGAATAATATACCGAAAATCACTTTAACCAATCTTGCTTCCATTTTATTACGTCGATTGTTAAGTGTTATAGGAATTAACAGAAAAAGTATTCGTTTTTAAATAAATTTGGTTAAACAATTTATTATTGGTTTGAGTCTACAATTTTTCACGGGATTCTACATTCTTGCAATTGGTCGTTTTTAGGAATGCTTGAGAACAGTTCAGCCAATTTAGTCTGTCCCTGCCGATCTATGAGTATATTCAGTTTATTTTTTCATTCAATTCATTCTCCCGCCCTTCATTCACCATGGTCCCTGGATGACAAGGGATAGTTGGATCGGGAATCTCTTCAAAAAAACCGAAAAAGAGGGTTTCTATAAAGATTTTATAATTGATTATGAGTCTATTTTCCGCATAAGATTTTAAGCGTTTTTGATTTTTGTGTGTTCGTTTAGGAGGATCTTATGTAATTTGACGGCTTCGTTGGGATTTTCAATGGATTCTCAGAAAGTTTTAGAGGACCAGTTTTAATTCCTCCTGTATAGGAGTACAGCTTGATTTTTTCAAAGGACTTATCAGCTTGAATTACACTCTATTGTGTCTTATTTAATAGCCCTTATGTCATTGTTCTCCGTTCCTACAGAATCCAACAAATAAAATGCTCTTTCTATTTCTTGGAACCAGCTAGTTTCAGGGACGTCGGCCTAGCTGTCAAAGCAAAGCAACTTACTAAAAAAGTTATGTACTACGTTCCTAACTGACTTGATTTCCAACCAAATTGATATCCCCTTTGGCTACGGTCTGACCAAGTATCACATCAAAGTATATTATACTAGCGGACAAGACAGACGTCGTCATGTCAGGACGTTGGCTTGCTGCCTACTTTTTGCGGGTTCAGCAACCGGTCTTTTGATGTTTGAATTTTCGTTTAACTGTATATGTATTTACAAAGTGAAGTTTGTACAATCAACACCAACTTTTATATAAAAATTTTGAATTGGCTGACTATTGACTTCTCAGAAGGTTTATCGGTCAACTGGTCATGGAAAAATATTGATGACTGAATCTTAACCTTCCAGGGTTCCGCTCAAACACACACAAAAAATTGCATCAAAATCGATGCAGCCGTTTAGGAGGAGTTCAGTGACAAACATACGTACAGATGAATTTAATAATAAAAAATAGTTAAATAGCATTAAGGTGCACAATTTCAAAGCAATCTTCAGCGGAACCAAATTTGGGATACAATCGATATCACATGTGAAAACCTAGTTACTTCATGGGTACCAATCGGTTTTCCGGCCAACTTCCCACTTGGGATCCATCATAGGAAACTCGCTCAAAACTTTCTTAGCAAATATAAAAATTGACTTTGCAACGAATTTTGAAAGGGTCTCAAATATTAGAGTCAGCTAAACACTCATTCAATCGGGTTGAAGTTCTTTTGAGACGTTGCGAAATCGACTTCACCCATTTCTGGTTAACTATGCTCACACGTCGAGTTCTTCTAATTGTCATTTATTGTCTCGCAACTCCTTAGCTCCATTTCCAAAACAGCCAATACCATTCGCTTCAATCCCATGTTTAATTCCACTAAATTGCAATTAAACACCTACTGTGGTTCGCACCAGCCTTTGGCCTTTGTTCCAGTCTAAAGCAGCTGCACCCAGATCGTTTTGAATATTCATCAAAACCAAATAATCGCAATCATCTTCAGGTTTGTTACGCTGAAGCCGAAATACAAACAAAAACCTCCTCTTCCCAAGTGAGGGCAAGCAACTTTGGTACCCACTCATGTGCATCCACAGAGCTGGCTGCTATTTACGGTCCGACAGAGTCTTTATCCGTCACCGCCACCGCCGCCGCCGACGTCAACAACTCCCGATCGTAGCTAGATGGTCCCATCCAAAGAGGCAGCTCAGCTGAACGGGCTTTCAAATGGAACTCTGGTCGGAGTTAACTCGTTCGAATGGGCTCTTCATTGTATTTCCTTTATGGTTTGGTTGCCAATTTTAATTTATGTAGTTCGGAACAGACGCTGAGTCATCATCAGAGACGGCGGAGACCCACGGAACCGAGTTGGCTAATTGAAATTTGCATTCAATCGGGTTTTAGGTTCGTTTTTTTTTTTGTTTGTTTGGATTTTTGTTTATTTCGCTTTTGTTTCGCTAAAAAGAGAAGGAGTGAAAAATGGAGAGGAGTTACACTTCCGGAAGTACTTTTTCATTGGAGGCAGCTGTTCAGATGGAAACTGAGACAAGAAGTGCAAAGTCTTATTATTTTGTTGTGCTGATTTGGACAATAGATTCAGAGTGCTTCAGAGCAGGAAATTGTGGATTGAATGAAGAGTTAACTGTGCCCACAGAGAAAGGCTTATTGGAATCATGGTTCCTCAAATGTCTTGCCATTAGAATGGTGAGTATACTTCTTAATTATTTTCTGTCAATTCCACAACTGGGATGTAGTTGCAATCTAGACATTTGTGCTCTAGGATAATTTTTTCCTGACATGTTCAAAGTTCAGAAACTCGGTCCAATCATATCTTCACCAGATTTTAAGTCGAATTGAGTCCACTTTTCATGGTGGAGAGTAAGTTGTTCCAGATCGGCCCTTGCACTTTCCCGCGTAAAAGCATTGGGTCCTGTTTTCAACCATATTTTTCCAAAAGTATTTTAAGTCAAAAATCAGCTAGTTGTGGTTCCGATCTTAGATAGGCTGCTACGCACAAACTCGCAAAAAGAACCAGTTCGGGAATATCCAAAATTTCAAAAATTAGCAGTTGATGAAGTGGGGGTCTCAAAAAATTGACGCGTAACCATACCTTCGATTTCAATCCTACTAGCCAAAAACAAAAAAAAGATTATTAATCTAAAATCATGTCGCAATGTCTGGAACTACGGAAAAGTTGGAAAGATTTTTTTTCACAAAATGGCGACTGCCTGAAAAAAAAACAATTTTTGTACCACCTCCTTTATTGACTGTTTCGAATTTTTTAAAATAAAAAGTAAAGAAATTTGGGGATGAGTCGTCAAAGAAGACTCTCGGAAAATTTCGGGTAAATCGGACGTGAGAAATCGTGGGCATTATTTTGAAAAAGACAGTTTCTAGAAAAACGCGTTTATAGTTTCGCGTAAAACTTTTCACAGTCTAAGTCATGAAATGATATTGTAGACTAACATTTATTCAATCTGCCATTCCTGCTTCATACATCGAACCTTCCACGACTTCGAAAAAGCTATTTTTCGCGTTTCTCTCTTCATATCGAGCAGGACTAGCCTCCTTTGATGCGTTGGATGGTCGTACCTCGTATAGGTGTAATTTTGAAAAATCTTCTTGTAGATATATTCTTGAATAGTTAAACGTTGAAAATATAAAACAAAAATTGTTTTTTTTCTTAAATTTCTAGACCAAAAGAAGACATCAACAATCTGTTTCAATGTTTAGTGATTTAAACACCTTTTTTGCGTATCTTTAGTTCAAATTTTTGTTACCGCACTTGGCTCATTATACACTCGTACAAAATGTTGAAATTGTGAAAATTCGGTATAAAAACAGTGAAATTATGTCGGAAACATTTCGTAAAGTTCGAACTGCTATTGGTTGTCAACAAGCGTAATCTCCAAAATAAAACAAAAACTCGAGTTGATAGTTTATCACAAAAACGATAAAGAGACTGCGCAATTTTGAATCGGACTTCAGTCTTGGAGAAATCAAAACACATTGAAATTTCAAACTGCATCATAATCTTTGCATTATTCTCATTTTCCTTCCACTTGCTCTGTACAAAACTCATTATAAGGGTATTCATAGTCCCTTGGGGGCGCGCTTCTTATAAAAGAAGCGACTTTGCGCATACTACAGTGGCGGTCAATCAAATCGCAACACGCACATATGGTTTTATATATTATTGTTTTGTTTTTGAATTTAATAATAATAATATTTTGAAAAACAAACACAATATCATTTAAGCGAGGCGTAAAAAGTGTTTTATTTTTTTATATTTAATTCCATAGATTTTCGATGGGGCTTAAATTCGGGCTATTACGGGCCAGCTTAAAGAGTTTATCTGCAATTAAAAGAAAGAAAGATAACTTCAACAAATGTCTTATAAACCAAAAATTGTTACAAACAATTTTCGCTCCATGGCAGTTAGCGGAATCGTCTTGAAAAATTACTCTATCAGCGTATATATATAGTTTACAGTTCTCAAACCATTTTACCATTAATCCGAACCGTGAAGTTTCTGAAAAGATGAAATTTTTCCAGTCCAGGAGATTTTTGGCGCATTTTAACCGAGCAGACTTTATCTTTTTTTGTGAGCAAAAGCTTTTTTGCTGGTTTCTAAGCCAGGAGTTCTCCTTCTCTTAAGCGTCTACGAACATATTCAACACTGATTCGTAAATTTAAATAGTCCTTGAGTTCCCTCCGAATCTCTGTTACTGTTTTAAAACGGTCACGCCGCCTCATTCTCATAATATACCGGTCTTGTGAGACCGAGGTCGTCTTTTTTAAACCGAAACCTTTCTTCCGTTCATATTCTGCAGGACTTTCGAAAGTCGAGGAACTATCTAACAAAAGGATAAGAGACCTTACCAAGTTTGTTAAATCAACAGGCTGGTTTTAAATAACATCCCTTAATCATAAGCCCTACATTCATCCTTAACAGATGTAGTAACAAAACGGCGTTCAAACGCGCTACTTGGGCTCAGTAGGCCGACACTACCACCTACCTGGTACCTCCTTATCAAAAGCTATATGATACCTATGATTCTATTGAATGGTGGAAAGCAGTAAATAAATGTAAGCTATTCCAAGTGGACTTATACACCTCAAAAGCGAGCTGGATTGATTATAGCAGGAGCACGGGATAAATGTCGCATGAGGGCCTCAATTTTTCTAAATTTTTCTAATTTTAGCAGTATATAAGTGCACCCTAGGGACGAGGTAATCCATTTAAAAGTAGCAAGCCTTGGAAAGGATTTCTATTTAGGACACGCATTTATGCTCAGGAGCTTTCGGAGCATCGTCACTAACACGAAGAAAATAAATGCAGGAGAAATGACTCTAAACTCTTCCTACAATCTTTTAATAAAATTGTTCAACACTTTGTCGGTTGATTTCGGATTTATGTCGTGGCGGTCTAGTGTCTGTAAAATTTTCAAAAACAAGAAATAATAAAATGCAGCAGCTCTAGACTTGATTTGATAAGATTGAAGACAAAATTTGGTGAAAAGTGATAGCGGATACGCCACTGTGATCATCTCGATATGGACTAACCTCGGTTTTCAGGCCAATACTCAGCGACTGTGTCAGGAGTCTTCAACCACCAACCAGTCCGAGATATTCAGGTATAGGTACATACAGTGGCGGTCGAGGTCGAGGTCGTCGAGGAAGGGTTTGCCTAGTTTTGTTTGTCTGGCTCTTGAAAGCGTCGAGCGATTCTTTTTCTTTTATTTGTTTGCAGCTACGACAGAAGGTGTTGTGGGGGACACCAAGCTTCGGTTGCTTTGAGTTTTAATCGTCGGGCCATGTTTTCCTGTATATGGTTCATGAAGTAAGGCTTCGGGCTCCACCCGAGGCTAGTCTGTTTCACGCAGAAGTTTCGTATCATTTCATTCATGGATCCATTCCGGCCAATTCGCCAGCCTATTCATTGCCATGAATGTCGCTGTGGCCGGTTTTGTTTTTTGACAAAGGCGGTTAATTTCATTTTGACATAGTTTTACTAGTTTTGAGGATGAAGTAGCCGCTTTGATAGCGGCCTGGCTATCAAGCAGGATAACAAGGGTTTCGCTTAGATCCTCACTGTCTTTTGTCGATTCTCACGCCTTCTATATTGCCAGCATTTCCGCGTGGAAAAAGCAGGCGTGATCCGGAAGGTGATATAAATGTTTTCTAGATAAAATAAAATAAATGTTTTCTAGATAAATTCCATTTTTGAGCCGACGTGTAAATCTATCTTCTGGCACCTTTTACATCTTTAAAAACAAAAATACTTCTTGCGTCTTCCTTCTTTGTGCTCTACCATCTACCGTCCATCTTATTCCATTCGCTCCATTCGAACTTGTTAACCTTTGAAATATTTGCCCGTCCTTGCCGCTTGTTCCTAAACTCTGCCTTTCCAGATATTTAGCATTGTAGACGTGAATTAATTTTGCTGCTCTTGCAGTGCGACTACAAGTAAAAAAAGGAGCTCAAATATGTTAGTCCATAGTTTAATCCTCAGAGCCTAGAATTGAGACTCAAAACACTCTATTTCCGATAAGTGTGGTGAAATTTGATGTCTTGTGATCTTAAAACATTCAGGTGGACAACTTTCAGAAGGAAAACGAACTGGAAAACTTTGATCTCGAATTAGAGCTCAAACTTCTCACATCAGTAAGGCACCTTCACTACGACATATGAATTTAAAGATGAAAACACAAATTTCGAATCGGTCAGCAAGTAAACCTTAAACTTTCTATCACACTTTCAAGTAACTACCCATCTAAATTGAGTTTCAACTTCTGAATCTTCAAACAACTCAATTAACAAAAACTAAGAAACCTTCAACTTTCCTTCAAAGTTCATCATCGCAAAGACGGTAGATACTCGTACTTGCCTGTAATCACCTCAAAAATCGACCTCATGTAGCAATTAATTAAAGCTAATTAAAAGAAAATAAATCGTTCAACGACTCCAAGCGGAAGAAACGAGTTTCAGAGAGTTTTCTTTTCCCCCAAAAAACAAAAAAAAAACACGCCTCAAGCCAGCCTCAGTTCCGTAATTAAGAAATTGCTATCACACTCCGTAAAAATGTTTTTTTTTCCAACTAAAAAAAAAAGAATAACAAACAAACAAATAACAGCAAATTTAATTTAATTAACTTTCCATCATCACAGCAACAACAAGAATTCTCCATACTCGCAATGCCGTCATTCCCAGCGGCTCCCATATTCACTGGAATAATGAATATCCGCACGAATGTCAGCGTTTCATTCGTAATTTCCTGAGAATTTCATCAAATTTCCAAATAACAAAAGAAACATTAATAATTATCTAATGTAGCATTAGCTACATTCGACGGATATCTTGTTTTTTCTGTACAGAATATATACACTTATTCGTTCCGTGAGTAAATGCATTTTAAACTCGATTTAAAAAAAAACCTAGCATAATTTAGAACAACTCATTAAGCCGATTCACTTGACAGATGTATCTAAAGCATTTATCGCTAACGGATGTGAAAATATATTATGATAAATATCTAAGGCACAGCGGACGCCAATAAAGCTTAAGAGGGCTGGCTGCAAGCAGTACTTGTAATCAAAGTAAAAGTGAGGACACCACTCGAAACAGATTCAACGCAATCAAACGCACACGCACGACATTTCCTGCGAATCTGTTTTTTTTTTTGTTCAAGTTTTGAGGTCACGCTCAATTGGAGACTCACCCAATTGAACGCAGTCAGTGTAAACGAGCTAGACTTTAGTCTAGACCCTTGTAGATGGTGGATAGTACTTTATCTTTTTGTTGCCACTCAAAGTGTCAAGTGTCGACTGGCACAACTGTCAATTGTCAATTGTCATTTGTCTTTTGATAATCCATCACAATGAAGATGGCTATTCAAGCTATTAAACCATTAGAAATTATTGCATCTGTCAACACCCCTTTAAGTGGTGATCACGATAAGTTTTCTTTTTTTTTTTCTAGCCTTTTGCTATTCTTAAAAAAATTAGCATACTTTAAACTAAATCAAATTAATTGATTAGATTTTACAAATGAGATCAAATTATTTAAAAAAAAACGTTTATATTAGTTTCGGTCTTTAATTGACTTGGCAAGTTATTGAAAACCTTTATGAAGGTTTGTGAAAATACGTAATCGAAAGTCCTTAAAATTCCTTAAATTATTTGATACGTTGACTATTTGATCTCTCAAATAACTTGGGAGCAAATTGTTCTTTATTTAAGTTATAAAAATTAGGACTTTCTTTGTTTCATTTTAAGCCAATGTAAATCGTTTTACATTAATTGAATGCTAGTAAACATATTGCACATTAATTAGTATACATCTCATAGCTCTATTTTGCAATATTTGTAACCTGTATGACAGTTGACTAGTGCCTGAGAAGAGAAATGGGTATTTAACATCACATTATGCACCCTTGATCAAAAAGTTCTGTTTGAGTTCTGCTTTTTTTTTTGTTAAGTTGGTAGAGTAGAATCGGGTATTGTGGTATACATGCTTCTTTTATGAATTTAAGGAGCAAACTATTCTTTTGATTTCAAAGATAGTGTGAATACTTCAAAAACTAAGTATTTCTCACCATATCCTGGTTAATTTTTAACATTCAAGTTTTGTCTAAAAGAAATATTTTTAAAAGAGGAGAACGACCCGAAAAGTATCAACTTCATAAGAGGACGGGTAATGTGGTATACACGGGTAGTCAAATGTGGTATACTATACCAAATTACCCGAAAAGTATATTAAACATTCAGAAAATATTTTGTACGTTTTTTCTAGTAATTCTTCAAATAATTAAATCGAACGACATACTTTTTATATTGTATATTATTTTTATTACATAACAAAACAAAATAATAAGAAAAAAAAAACGCCTTCTAGGCGTAAGTAGTAAAAAAATAAGGCGATACGATTAATATTTAATTTAGCTTATCTTATTCGTCACATGATTTGCAAAGAAATATAGCTTTCCTGCCAGGCAGGCAAGACTCGTGAGACCAAACCATGTCACATTGTAGACATGTGGTCCATTTTTTAAATGATTTGTCATTAATCAGACAATTATTACAAAAACAACACATTGTATTGTCCGTTGGAGGAACATCATCAAAATTTTCCATCTCATCGCCAGTTTCTTGAAAAAAAGGCTTTGATTCGAGTCACTATTGGCTGATGTATTCGGATTTACTGGGCTGGATACTTTTTTCGGAATAACTGAACGATTAGCTTTTTTTGGTACACGGACCCGTTTTGGCAATTCTTGTTTAAGCCGGATAGTTACATTTTTCATATTTGAAATGTAAGTGATCTTATGTCGCATCTTTTAAGGCCCCAGAAACGAGCTTCCATATCCATTGCATAATTTACAAGCTGATTTTCAATAGCTTCATTAAATACTGGCATTCGACCCAATTTGCTTAAAAGCAGATGGTCAATGGGTTTTTCACTTCTAGCCATTCTCTGCAGCGTCGTGTGTGGAACTATAAACGTTTTAGATGCAAGCGATATACCCATTTGTCCGTCTCTGACTGCTTTAATGACCTTCTCCATATCAGATTTGTCCCATTTCCTGATTTCTCCTTTTTTTAGGCATGGTTATCTAGGATAAGCAATTTCGAAAAATCTCCCAATAAAATGGTATCGGTTAATGTGGTACACTATACCACATTAGCCGGTCTCAACTGTACCACATTAGCCGATCGACTATAATAATAATAATAACTAAACTAATGGTTGAAAAACTCACTTTTGTTTCTTTAAATTATACTCATCAAATGGTAATATTGTTCAATAGTTTAACAATAGCTTTAATATTTCACATAAAAAAAATATTTTTTTTGTTAACATGAGAAAAAAGACAGCCTATTTACCTGACACCTTTCACACAACTGAGGGCACGAGTACGATAACTTGGGCGCCAAAAATAAAACACGATTTCTTGTAGTGGGGTCAAAAACAAGCATTTTTTACTATGGGAAGGGTGGGGGGTCTATCTCGCACCGTTTAGGAGGTAGGGGCAATTTAAAAAAAAATTACTTAAAATGAAAAAAATAGAAACAACAACAACGGCAACACTTACAATAAAGCACTATACCGGCTTTGAAAGCCAGAAACATGTTCTTTAATCCTGGGTTTTAATTAAATAGTTAACTTTCATAGTTTTTGAAAAATTCGCATGCAAACTCAAAATTTTGAAAAAAAATTTAAAAAAACAAGTTTAGACCAATTTTTTTTCAAGATTGTGATATGAAGTGCTAAATTTACTTTTTGTAGTCAATGCTTGTATTAATTATGAATAGAACACAAAAAACCGAATGGTTTAATGTGCCCAAGGATCATTACTGGAGACGAGACGTTTTCGGTCAAAAAAAGAAGGCAATGTTCACGGGTTTCATGGATTACAACGGTGTAGAGCATCATGGATTTTTGCCAGCAGGCCAGACAGTAAACAAAGAGTGTTATTATTCGGCGAAAGGGACCAGAATTTAGGGTAGAAAACTTGTAGATTTTGCACCATAATAACGCACCGTCGCAAAGTGAGCCTTGGTGGCTCTGGACACACTATCGTCCATCTAAGATGGTGAAACTTTACCGCCTATCTCTCAAGGAGATGTTAACCTTATCCTATGTAACCTTACCCTATGCTGGGTCCATGGGTATAGTGGTATTCCAGGCAATGAAATAGTCGATGAGCTAGCTAAAATAGGGGTGAGCTTGCCACTGGCAATAAACCATGTGACTCCTTACCCCTCAATTCAAGCAGATGGGTGGAACAAGACACTTGCAGGAATCAAGGCTCATTCGGCCTCTCGTTAATCCAAAACAGACAAGTACACTTTTTAGCCTTAACAGGAATATAATTAGTGAGGTCGTATGAAATATCATGGGTTCACACGCATTAAAAATGGGAGCCCCCTATAACAACTTTTGCAGGAGTTGTAAGGATGAGAAAAAAGTAGAACGTGGACAACCTCTACAGAGACCACTTGGATACCAACAGCTAAATCTTAGGTATCACTTAGTTCTCCTGGCCAATGAGGAATCGGTTAGTGATTACACAATGGATCCAAATAGTATCTAAGTGGGTCACAACTGTTTCAGCTGTGACAATCACACACACCTACCTACCTACCTCTTCTCAGTCCTAAGGATGTTATCGAAATTTACAGGATTCACAGTCTTCTTTAGTAACTCTAAAGGAACAACTGTTGATATATTCCAGTGCTGAGGAAAAATTCCACAACTTAGGGATTCATTTATAATTTTTAATGAGACTTTAAGGGTACGCCAAATCCCTTGAGCACTTGCACAATTTGAAAAAAAAAACCGTGTCCAATGATTTTTTAGCTGACCGTTTTTAGTTTTCATATTTTCCATTGTATCTTTCACTTCAGGTAACTAATTTAAATTTGAAACTTTGGCTTACATGTACAATGATTAAATTAAATAAATATTTTTTAAAGTTTCACCATCACAGACAATTTCTTTTATTTCACTTCTTTCTTCACCCAGCACTAGAGATTTAATCGTTGTCCACTCTGATTTTTGGTCTCAGACGATTGGTCAAACTTTCTTTACAATGGTCAAAGTTCTTTACCGTACCTATATAAATATTATTGTAATTTATATAAATATTATATATAAAGGGTGATTTTTGAAAAGCTATCGGAAAGTTTTTAAAAAAAAAAACACATAAAATTCAGAAAAATTCATGAAATCTTTATGTGGATCGATAGTACGGTCATGCAAATGTTGAACCTCGACTGCGCCTCAAATGGTCCATCCGCTTAGTCCAATTTTGGCATACTCCTTCCAACATTCCGGCCGGTATCTCACGAATAAATGCTTCAATGTTGTCTTCCAATTCGTCAATTGAAGCGGGCTTGTCTGTATAGACATGAGCTTTAACATAGCCCCACAAAAAATAGTCTAAAGGCTTTAAATCGCACGATCTAAGCGGCCAATTGGCCGGTCCCGAACGTGAAAAAAAATATTCACCGAACTCGCCTCTCAATAAGTCCATTGTTGCGCGTGCTGTGTGGCATGTGGCACCGTCTTCTTGAAACCAAATGTCATGCAAGTCAAGCTCTTGCATTTTGGGCAAAAAAAAAAGTTGGATATCATCTCACGGTAGCGTTCACCATTCACAGTTACGTTACGATTCGCATCATCTTTGAAGAAGTACGGTCCAATGATGCCACCAGCCCATAAACCGCACCAAATTGTGACTTTTTCTGGATGCATTGGTAGCTCTTGCAATGCTTCTGGCTGATATTCACTCCAAAATCGACAATTCTGCTTATTTACGTACCCATTGAGCCAAAAATGAGCTTCGTCGCTGAACACAATTTTTCGGTAACAAAGTGGATCTTCGGCCAACTTTCCAAGAGCTCATTAACCAAAAATTTTACGTTGCGGTAGGTCGTTCGGCTTCAATTCTTGCCCCAGCTGTATTTTGAAAGGCATCACACCTAAATCCTTCCGCAAAATTTTCGACGAACGGCGACGAATCGATAATTGATGGTCATCATTAACACTGGCCGATACAGTTGCGATATTTTCTTCAGTTCGCACTCTACGTAAGCGTGTTGGTGGTTTAATGTCCAACAATGTAAATTTGGTGCGAAATTTAGTCACAATAGCCCGAATAGCCGCTTCAGTGGGTCGATTAAACTGACTATAAAATGGAAGAAGCGCGCGATGAACTTTCTTAACAGAGCACGTTGTTCGTTTGTAAGACGATTCATGGTTAAATTATAGACCAAACTGAAGATGTTTGACAGTGAAACAAAACACGAAACGTGCGTTAGGTGTTAAAACCAGTGTTGCCAAAAAGATAATAGCTAAAAAATCACCCTTTAAAATTCTACTTATCACCGATCTTTGTGTTATAATTTTTCCCATCGCAGTTTTTAATTAATCACTAAAAAATGTTGCTAATTCATTCAATTCATATGCTTTATGCATTTGCACCCAACAGATTGTCTGGAGGGTTTCTTGAAACACGTGCGGATAAATACGCAAATATAACAATTAGCAATTTTTTTTAGAATATATAAAACAATGAAAAAAAAAACAATGTTTTGCTTTTCTTTATGAATGAGAGGAGTCGGCTGCGAATTGCTCAACTTCTTTTTACGCTGCTTTTTCACAAACTTTTTATTTGGTTTTTCTTGCGAAACATGTTTTGACGTTGTTTTTTTTTCATTTTCTCTTTGTTGAGTAATCTGTTTAATGTTAAGTGAAAAGTTAGTTAAATGGAGTCCGATACAATGGACAAGTACTGTGTTTGTTTGTTAGTTCTGCCGTTGTGAACTTGTGATAATTGAGTTTTATTGCACAGTGTGTGGAGCAAGTAGATTTCCTGAAATCAAGGGGAGCATGAAATACACAAGTTAAGATGGCTTTAAAACTTAACAACGATATCCATGGTGTGCTGATAGGTCTTATTGAAAAATGTCTGTAAAAAAGTAAAGATGTTATGTCGAGGCATGAGGTGATGAGACTTCGGACAAGTTTTTCGTCTACTCCCGGTACTAAAATTGACAAGCTTGTGACGTCCAATAAAATTTAAATTTACTCTAATATTATAAGGAGGTAATATTTGTATGTTTGAATGTATGAAACTACTCATCCGTTTTCAAAAATTCTTCCACCAAAACGTACAATGGACCATCCGGATGAATATATAAATTACAATTTAGTGTTTTTTTTCAATTAAATAATTTTCACATTTAATCAAATATATAATTGTTTATTTAAAAAAAATATTAATAAATAAAAATAAAAGTCAGCAATGCCTACATTTTTTCACTGTCATTATGTACGCAGTTTTGCACGTTTTTGAAGACGTCCGTTGTTATGCATTTCAATATTTTGTCTTAAGACCTTCACTTTTATATTTTATTCCAAAACTAAATGGCATGCTTTCCACCAAAATTTCTATAAATTCGTGTGGAATTTTTTCCCATTCATCCCGTATTCTGATCCACAACTCCTCCAAGTTCTTCGGCAGCCTTTCAAACTCGGCCAGCTTTCTCAAAAGCCCACAACTTTTCTCTCGGATACCATATAGCTGCTTCCACCATGTTTCAAAGCTTGCTTAACTTGGTTCCTTTAGATATCATAGTTTCGTGTGTTCGTTGCCAATAATACTCCCTTGAATTCTGGTTCACAGCCACTCGCTCACTAGCTGCTGCGTGGGGCGTTTTTCATAAGCCAGTTAATAAGGCGGGCATTTCCACCTATTAAGACCTTTGGGCGATCTTCTTAGTTTTGCCGACCATTTATGTAACTAAAGCCGATAAAAAAACGGTTGAGTTTCGTTTTTTGCCAACGCAGACTTACGAGTAAAAGATAGGTACTTGCTTTCTACAGAAAAGAATTAGAATTTCGAAAGTTCTTGAAAAAAGTCTGCGATGACATAACTCTATATGTTAAGGTTACAGTGTTCGAAAACTATGGTGCATAATGCGATTAAGGAGTACACAGCGAATGGAAACATTAACAACAAGAAGAGAAAGGCCAGACCAGAAGAGACCATTAAGAAAGAAGATCGCTATGTCTGCAACGTGAGCAAAGCCGGGCCTTTTTTGACGTCAACGCAAATAAACAACACAGTGGCTTCACATTTAGATTACGAAGAATAAGCAAGAACCATTAGACGCAGATTATACTATATGAAAATGGATTGCGTGGATGTATTTTCCAAAGAAAGTGGCACGATTCAAAAACGAATTCGAAACGAAGAATACAATTCGCGAAGTATCACGCTGAAAAACCACTTGATTTTTGAAAATAAGTGCTTTGGAGCGATGAATCAAAGTTCGACATGTTTGGCTCAAATGAGAAAAAGCCCGCCAAACAAGGAACTGAATAACACTTCAAAGACATGGTGGTGGAAATTTTATGGCTTGAGTTGCGTTTTCCTTGTTTGATGATGCAGGACAACGATCCAAAAAACACTGCTCGGAGCTTAAAGAAATGGTTTTCATCAGGATTGGCCAGTGCAAAGCCTCGACTTAAAGCCAATCGAAAAACTTTGGTCAGATGCTTTGGGAGAAAAAAGGTCAGAATGTTGAAGTACTGTTCAAAAACATTATAACAATATGGCAGAGTATTCCTGACGAACGATGTCAGCATTTAGTTGTCAGTCTTCCAAAAAGGTACAAACCTGTACAAAAGGTTATTCCAGTGAAGTAATGTCCGAAGTGAATTTTCCCTTTTTAATTTTTCCATTTTAAATTAAAAACTGATAGCCTTTTACGCCACTGTTTGGACAAGTAGTTTTGGAATCAGCGGGCGGTAAATAGACCTTTTTGAAGACTGCTGGTAATTTATAAATAAGTTTATATAACTTGCCATAGCTTTGCTAGATAAATTCTGTGGCTGTTTTTATTCTAGAAATATGGTTGAAGACAAATTTTGATTTATAACTGGATTAAGTCGCCTTCCAGCCTCCAGAAAAAATGATTTGACAAAATCTGCAGAATTGACATTTATGGCGGAGATCACTTAGTTGATCGATCGATCGGAATCTTTTTCAACTGAGCCATGTTGTAAGGATTGGAACAAGAGGAAGAACATGGCAGGTAGAGCAGCAGTTTGACACAATTTGACTGAGGTGTTAGACAAAAGTGATCGGTGATCGTTTTTCTAATCTTGAGAATCACAAAAATCGGTGATCGTTACCTTTCTGTTTGATGTCATGGTTTTCGCTTCCTTAGGATCAGGCTTGTCTGGTAGAATCCACTGTTTCGATTGCTGCTTACTGTATGGCGTTTCGCGATTACGCATGTGAGCAAAATCGGCATCGATTATACAAACACATTTCCTTTAAGCAGTTCTTTATGCAGAATGTTCTGCGCGTAAGAGATACGTCTATCTGAAGTAACTCGCGCACTACAACTCAGCGATCTACGTCTACGAGATCATAGATTTTGCTTAGTTGTTCTGTATAGAGCTCTTTGAAAGCATTGCCATCTGGGCTTGTACTTTTCAATTCACTCTCAAAGGGTCAGAGGCAAAACCATACCAATTTCCTTTTACCCATTACCGATGGATAGGTTATTCCACAATTTCTCTTGGAGCCTTCGACTCCTTTGCATCTCTATTTGCCCGTGTGTGGGGTTCGCCTGGTTGGCCTTAAAATATATTGACAAGTCTGTCGGACGCGGACGCTAAGTCCAATCAAATGTTTGCAATGTTTTTGAGAGAGCAAAATTTTCCCACGATTTTTCACACTTCAAAAGAAGCTTTACATTTAACGTCTCGAAACCGGAGCTGATCATAGAATGGGCAGTGCATGAAATCAGTTTTTTGAACTAATTCCAAAAATAACGTATTTTGGTGTTTCTTTAATAATTTCCTTTCCTTAAAGAAGTGTTGACAGTGTAGTACTGGTTTAAAATTGGTGACACTTTTTTGAACTTGTCGATTTATTCATCATACATTTTTCTTACCTTGTCGATCGGATGCTGAATATTTTTAACTCTTAAAGCCTTTTTCTTGCCGCACACACTGTAGAGATGCCTCCATTCAACTATTCCGCTATCAAATGCGAATGCAAATGCAAAGTTCAAACTCAATTATGTTCGGACCGTTGCATTTCTGCTGGCGCACACATTTTCTCGAGGCTTGCCGCTGTTAAAGCAACGCATGTCGTTTCCAAGCTTCAAAATGCAATTAAAATGCTAATTGTTGTTTAGACGAGAATTCTTATTGTGTGCGGTGTGCGCCCGGCAAAAGTTCTTTGGCACAAGCCTGGCCTAAAACAATTTAACGGCTCCATTGTCAGTCCGTTGAACTTTCAAATCGAATGCACATTCTAAATATTGTCCACTTAACGTTGGAATACGATTTTTGTATTAACATATTTGAAAAAATGTTTATTTGTCACTTGGCTTCCGGGAAGTGCACTCAGATAAGCGGCGAAATGAAAAATGAGAACAGCTCTCAGATACAGATACGCTTGAGCACACGCGTTGACGATGTTTGCATGTATCTTTTTTTTGTTGGTTGGTATTTATGTGCGAGGGAGTTTGATTGGTAATTTGTTTATGTGCGACAAGTTGTACGTGAGAAAGTTACTTTAGACAGGTGGTTTAGGCGTTGTTTAAGTGAGTCACGGATGACTTTGACAGTACGAAATGACATTGTGATTTAAGCGGATATGCGAATAGTCACATACTTGTGATTGGCACCAGTGTTCGCGGGTTTCCTTCATAGATAAGAATTCCGAAATTGATGGAGGCCATTTCCGGTATTGAATATAATAGTCATGCTGGTAAGATGCTTAACTTGGCTGTTAATACGGAAGCACAGACATCAGCACTCAGACTGAGTTAATGAATTAGTATGTTTTTCAGTCGAAAACTTCTTTGCCAAGCATCTTCTTTACAATGACGCAACAAAATCGAAGACGTTAGATAATCAAGTGCAAAGGGATTATTGGGAAAAAAGCAACTGGGAAAGCAAACCGTGAAAACGTACAAAAAGAGCAAAGATCTCTGGGGACGATTGCCTTAAATCATAATTTAACCAAAAAATGTCTGGCTATCTATTTTTTTTGTCCTGACGGGATCCTGCAAAACCAGACGAAAGTCCGTCACACTGGGCATCCTAAATTTGCTTATAATTTAATGGATCTGAAGGGTTTATGACATCCTTCAAAAACCATTTCTTGCACTTTTTTTCCGATCTACTCTTAAAGACTGCGTCCGAGTAGGAAGGGAAACTTTTTGTTTGACTTTTTTGCATTCGCTCAATTCGCAGTAACTTTTTCGCCATAAGTTTGGTGAGTCACACAAAAACTATGATCAACGAGTTCTACGTGCCGAAGACAAACGTCGAAGGATTCGCTTCCATATCGTTAAATGTCCGGATCGATCGATTTGACTATTTCATAGATCTTTCTTTGGGGTTTTTCTGAAGTCAAATGTCTATGAGAATAAGCCACAAGACTCTGGAAGATCTCAAGGGGAATATGAATCATATTTATTTAGTTTGCAATGGATAATTGAGTTGAAGGTAACAACGAACGAAGTAAGGCTCGATTTTTTTTTTCGCTGTTCTGAAAAAGTTTCATAGCAAAGCAATAAGAAACTTTTGTTCTGAATCCGAGTTTGGCTTGCAGTAAAAAGCAGTTAAAGGGACCTGCTATTTTTTTGAAACATTAACTTTTTTATGTTCACTGAATGAAATTGATCTGTTCGATTTGAAAAATGTGATTAACTAGCTGACCCGATACACGTTTTCATGTTTGAACGTTGGATTGTCTGCGGTTAAAGCAAACGTTCTTTCGATGCTCGAATTTTCAATAAACTATCCACATATACTAAGTGACTTTTGACATTCAGTTTAACATTTTACTTTCGATGGAACGTTCAACACTCCATGCATTTTATATAATTACGTTGCAAAATCGCTCAAAATGATATTTGTCGTTACTTAAATCATAAGTTTTGAACCGATTAAGATATACTTACAAATGATGTTCAAGCTCTTTCCGGGACCTAACCTATCTTAAGGGAGTGATCTGATGAGGCTTTTGACATATTCGACAATCTTCGTTTTTTTTCGCGCTCTTGAAACTTTGTTTCCCAATTAATTTTTTCTTTGTTTGTGTTTCTATAATTTTTCATAAGCTTGATAAGCGAAATTCTGTTTCTATTTGGAAAACTTTTTTGAAGTCATTGTTTTTTTTAACTGTTTAAAAATATTAAAAATAAATAAATAATAAACTAAAGAAATATGCATTCTAATAAACAAATTAAAATAACTCCCAAATTTTGGAAAAGAAGATTCTCTGTCTTTCAAGTATTGTCTTTTAAAATACCTCAGTTCAGCAATTCCATTTATTTCAAAATAAACATAATTGATTTTTCTTTAGCTGTTTAATGTCATTAGTGGCGCGCCAACTGTCGAACGAGATGAGTGTCAATAAAGCAGACCTCTGTCAATTTTGAATAAAATCATAGACATCACTTGTTCCGAAAAATTTCGTATTCATCAAACGTGTGAAGAGTATTGAAATTATCTAATTGTAAGTTGTTGTGCAATTTTCTGGCAGAACGTTGTACTAAGCATTAGAATTTTTTTTTTTAGAACAAAAAAGATGAATGAAATCAGTAAATACGGAACAGGGACACATAAAAGAATCTTTTTCCTGTTTTTGAAGAACAATATTCATGAAGAGCATACAAACTAACAAACTGTTTATTCTTGAGGAATCCGAACCAATTGATTGGGCCAAGTAAATTTGGGCGGGCGTCATTCGCGTTGATGCATTAGTCAGCTTGTTGGCAGACAAACAAAAAAATGTTAGTCCCCATGTTGATCCTTGTGACACACCAGCTACAAGTGTATTAAGTTCAATGATTGGGCACGAAGAATGATCACCCGAAGTTAGCATTAATTTAAAAAATAGCCGTGTCCTGCGACTTCGTCCATATAGGTATCGTGAACATAGAAAAGTTGTAGGACTCAAGAAGGTTTACTCGCCGCCCTGTGGCACCAAAGCGTACTGATAGTCTAAAAACTCTTATAAAATGTTTGGCCTACTTAAAATTTTTCTAACGGATTGAAATTAATCTTAAATATAAATATATAAATATCTCTTTTTTTTAAAGAAGCTTTCTAATTCTAAAACTATTCTGTAGAAAGCAAGAAAATTTCTCTTACCATTACAACAGCGTTCGCAAAAAACTACCGCTTTTTCAATAACTTTACTTAAATCGTTGGTCGCCACGAAATACCCTTTTATTTGAATGGTATTGTTTATAGCATTCATGTTATTCCGAAGGTCCGTTTTAAGTGTTGTTGAAAGAATTTTTGAAAATCGGATGGGTTAAAGTAAGATAACCTCATACATACAAACTAACAAACGTTACCTCTTTTTAATATGAGGACAGATATTGCAAAAAAAAAACATCGGGATGAGTGTTTTTGGGGCACCTTATCAAAGGAGCAAGTGGAATTATTTTCAGTAGAAAGCTGGTCTGAACATGGGCATTTCATTCTTACTGATACAATTTTTTGAGGCAGGTTTCATATTTTTATTATTATTATTATTATTATTTATTTATTTCGTGGGCAAAAATAACAAAGTTGTAGGATTGCTTCAATTTACAATACAGAGATCTGATTACAAATAAAATATCTTTCAACTGAAAAACTAAATTTATTTATTTATGACAAATAAATAAGAATAAATTCGTCCAAATACTTTAAAAGAGAAACTACGAACACAAAACTCTTTATTAGAAGAAAATATATGGTTAATTTAGTTTTTTATTATTTATTCATAATCATAATCTTATTTTATTTATTCATAATCATAATCTTAAAACTATTTAACAATAATAAATTGAATTGAATATTAGTATCATTCTTTCACTATATTAATAAGTAAGTGGTGAATGACACATCAAGCTTATCATAACAATTGACATCTGATGTGGGGTGACAGTCAGTGTTAATTTAAAAAAGATTTTTAAAGTTAAGTGAAAGAAAAGAGAATCAAAAAAAAAAAAAAAACTTGCTTAGCATAATTCAATTCATTAAAAATATTTCAAAAATTACATTTTAAATTAAGTTAATGTACATGTATTTATGTTGTGCATAAAGAAAAAAAAAAAGAAAAAGCAGAAAACAATTTAAAAAAGTTACTCAATACATTCATAGTTTAAATTGAATAACCATCCTTCAACCTTTTTTGTGAAACATGAAAAACGAAAAGTGTCTCTTATAAGTAAGGAAAATTTATTAAAAATACTTGGAGCTGTAAATGTATAAAAATGTGAAAAATGTAGATTGTACATTTGTATATTCCTACCAGGAATATTACCGCTTTGCTTGTAGAACTCTCTTAAAACTTTAAGAACATATAAATATCTGATTGGTAAAATACGCAATTTTTTAAATAAAGACCAACTTCTAGCAAAACGATTTTTCTTAAAAATAATTCGTTATAAATGCTTCTGTGCGGTTCATAAGGGTCTGAAAGTTTGAGAATATGAACCTCCCCAGCTTGTAATGCCGTATTGCAACTTTGAGTGTGCAAGACTATAATAAATATTTGTTAAAACTATTTGAGAGCAAAACGGCTTTATTAAGTACAATTTACATGTGACCAATAACAAATAAGTTTTAATCATTTGAATGTGATCTTTCCAGTTTAAGTTGTAATCAATTACTACACCTAAGTACTTAAAGTTTTGAACTGACTCGATTTTGAAGCAATTTTCAACGCAGATTGGCTATAAATTTAACATTACCACACTTATGTATAGGTAAAGGAAATTGTTTGCAATCGTGTGCATGAAACCATAAATTAAAATCCAGCTGCCTTAAAACACATCAATTTTGTTTTTTCGCTTATAATCAATTTGTGATAGGTGAACCACAGCCGTAAGGCTTCAAGGTCATTTATCAGGAAAATTTTTCGAAAGTAGTTCGAGATTCGTACGTAAAAACTATGTCGTCCGCAAAGGCGATTGAAGTGCCATTTAACTTGAGTTTAAAAATAGAATTTATGTATATCAAGAAAAATAAAGGGCCAAGTACAGATCCCTGAGGAACACCGTTTTTTATAAGCCTGGGTTCCTCGAAATACCTTTAACATTAATTTTTTGTGTTCTATTTTTTAGGTAAGAATTTAACCAATTGAAAATGTTACCTTGAAAACCAACATTAAATAGTCTTAGTTAACAAAAGATCGTGGTTTACAAGATCGAAAGCTTTTGTCATATCTATAAACAGTCCAATAGTTGATTTATTGTTTTTTACACACCATTAAAATGGCATTCTCAGTAGATAAACCTGCTCTAAAACCAAACTGATTTTTGCTAAAGAAGTTCGACTTGTCAAGAAATGAAACAATTCGAACCTTTATTAACTTTTCAACTTTTTGAGGGACAAGATTACATTGTAAATTTCTCTTGGCGTAAATTCATTGAACACGAAACTATTACAATGCAGATCATCAGTAAAAATTTCTAAAGGAGTAGTACAATTACAATTTGTACAAGGTTCGATAGAAGGTTTCAATTTTTCAGAGATTTCAGTAAAGTACTAGTTAAATTTATTTGAAATCTTGCCTAAATCGGACTCCATTTTGCCCTCAACTTCAATACTATCAATTTTTACAGATTTTCTGCCCTTTCCTGAGATGTTATCAGATTTACAGAAACTTTTGTAATGTTTATTAAGTTTTATATTATTTTGATTATTTTTTCATTTTAAACTCAATTTCTTCTTTTCCTAATCTTATTTAGAAGATTGTTAGTCATCCATGGTTTTAAATGTTTCTTGCTACCCGACAGAGTTCTTTGATAAACAACGTTAATTTATTTAAAAATTATGTGCTACGAATTGACTATTTTATTAACAAGAGAGCTATCTGCAAAGTGGGATCTGGCAAGGAACGTCCACTTGAGTTTTCGTATTCTGTCGGAGATCGATTCCAGATTCAATGGAGAATGGTGCCAGGGAAGATTTTACTTCATTTTAGGGAGTTTACTTTGCGATATTTTAATTTTTTTTTTTGGTTGGACAAAAGAATTAATTGAGCTTAAACATTAATAACTTCAAGGAGAATACCCAAATATTTAACGTAAGCATTGCACTCGATCTGTACTCCATTTAAAATTAATTGATAACGCAAAAGAAAGCAAAGTTTTCTTTTCGTGGTAAAAAAGACGGCTTGAGTCTTCTCAATGTTTATTTGTATTCTTGCCAACAAGCTGACTCTTGCAAGACTTAAATTTATCGCGATAACGAGATTTCAGGTGGACTTTCCTCCACAGACAAGTAAGTCAGGAATCATGGTTGGCCAATTGTGATGCATAGAATATTCAAGAGACTCTGTTTCAATTGAATTTTTAAAATGATGAATGAAGTAAAAATTCATATGAAAATTCAAGGTTGAATGAAATGTCATCGAGACACTGAACCAACGTTCACTGTGTTTTTTTTATTGTTTTAGGAAACAATTAGTGAAGTAAACAAGTTAAATCCCCTGGTTACAAACTATCAATAATAGGTTCTCTTAGTCACCTGAAACCTCATTACTGATATGAATCATCATCATAAACCTGTTGCTATTGCTGATCACTTTTAATGAAGCTACACTACCCGAGCTGGACCAATAATAGCAAAGCACTAAAAGTCTACATTCGCAGAGCCAAAAAAAAAGAAAACGTCCGGTCACTCAGAAGCAGATGACGAGTGAAACTAAACGCGTCCTCTGAAGTGGCGCCCAACCGAGAGTGATGAAGAGTTTCCTGCTGCCCGCTGGTGACTAGAATAAATATGTAAATTTAATTGGGTCATCTGCCTTTGTTCCTAAATTGACTTTTTTTCTTTAGAAAATTACGATAAATACCGGTAATTGAGTGAGCTTCTGCTAAAGCCAGCCCCGAAGCCTTCACCTCTGTCTACTTTAATTGACTCACTCGCAATCATCGTCGTTGTGTCTTGTTTTTATTGGTTCCATGAATCTCTTACTTTTTGTGTTTGATTCATCAAGTCTGAGATACAGAAGCATCACATCTCGCCCAGACAAAAGGTGATTCACTCCACTGGCTGGAGAAGAGTGACAGGCACAGATTGACGCTGACTTAAAAAAAAAAACAAAGACTTTCAGCTTAGCTAGAACTCAATTCACGTGGTCATTAGGCGGTGTATGATGAGGTTTCTCGTTAAAAGGATTAGGAACTGTAGCGTGGAAAGTGTTTTATTTTTAGCATTCGACTTGGCGTCGATTCAGTCTTCTTTTACCAGGTCATATGCATAAAAATATTTACAAAAAATTCGCCTATCGATGGTTTTAATTTATCGTTTTATGGGTCTTTGATTTTTTTTTTAATTCTCTTTCTTTCGATTGTAAAATAGAAAGTGGTGCCCGTGAAAGCGGTCTTTATTCGCATTTGTTCTTGCGGACAATTGGACTTGATTGAGACTACAAAGACTGGGGAGAGAAATTTACGGATTTAACTGTCAGTATGGTTCCGATAAAGGTGTCAATTGTTCTTTGGGAGGTTTTGTGGTTGTGGCTGTCTTTTTATGAGGAAGTCATAAAAAAAAAATGCCTTGCTTGCGATTGCTTTGTTGCCGGTTATTTTATGTAATGCTGGACAATGTATTGAATTTGACGATTTGATGCAGTTGTGTGACAATAGATTAGCGAACCTTTGAAGAATTGTACGGAAATACAATGAAGAGAAGAGAATTGAGCTATGGGTCGTAAAATGTTTCTGGGGAACAGCATTAACTTTATTGTTAGCTACGCACCCAGTTAAAAGTCTGTTAGTGAACAATTAGTTTTCCACTCCCAAACGCCTTCTTGACAAATTGTATGGATATATTTGGAGGTGTAGGGCGAGCTTCGTAACCAGCCACAACCTAAAAAAAAGGTTTTCGGAATGGTGATGAATTCATGCGTCGGCAAATGCAAAGTTACCGACGCAGCAGCACAAAAGAGCAGTGTAGAAAAAATATCGAGCCCAAAAAAAAGAGGTCCTATATCCAGTCACCCAGTCCAAGGATACCCATTCACTTAATGGACATCAGGTAGAAATATCGACTGGGAAAATCCCAATCGAGTCAATGAAGAAGTCACACATTTTCAAGACGTTGGCTTAAGTATTTTAAAAGGAACTTTTCTGATGGGGTTCATGTACCCAAACATCAATCAAGTATGGCTTGATGAAAATATTCACCTTGACCGGAGACGTTCCTTTGTCTTTTATGAACTACCGATTCATATCGCTGCAGAAAAGTTCCCTTAGAACATCTGAAGCCTTTGTATGAATGAACCAGTTTGGCTTCCGACTCGGTAAATAGATGAGCGAGCAAATTTTCTCCATTTTTAGGATTCCGTACCTCGAAAGGAAGAAACGGAACCCTTATAGGATTACATCCGTCCGTCCGTCTGTCAAGAACCTTTTTCTCAGGAACGCGTTAAGGTATTGAGATGGAATTTCTATGAAATACTCAGGTCTACAGTTCTTTGGAGCTGTGAAAAAATGTTGAGCCAACGCAATCAAAAGATACAGACACTCGCAAGGGAATCAAAACCTACATGGTACTTCCCGTGAACTCAGAATCTTGAAATTTGGAACGAAGCAACGTCTTATAACACAGATAAAGGAAAAATTGCGAAAACTCTAATTTTTTAGTTACATTATACAATAAAAATATGTTTAAAGAAACGAAACAGCAAATTAAACCGCATATTTTCAAACTCGCAACTACTCGCAAGGGAATCAATCCCTAACAGGTATTTCCAGTCGACCTAGAATTTTAAAATTTGGCATGTAGCAATATTTTTTGTGTCGTAATGGGTGAACGTTTACTTATATACCTTCAAGTTTGTATGGAACCCTCGGTGCGCGAGTCCGACATGGTTAGTTTTGTTTATTATTAACTCATTACGATAACCCTTAGAATGCGTTTTGTACAAAAGAAACAGAAGAATTAAACGACTTTGAAAAGGAGTGGAGAATTTCGTATCAAATTATTTGCATTCGTTCAATTCGCAGTATTTAATTCACCATTAGTTGATATACCATCCTCGTGAGCTCAATTTTTTTTTTTTAATGATTTCATCATCATACTGGTGTCAGTGCAAAAAACAATCACTAATCACAACAGAGCTTATCACTTCGTCGAACTCGAAACTCCAGAAACACAATCCGGGAAAGTGAGCTTCTATTGCTGGTCGATCACACTGAGATAAATCTTGGAAAGAGCCAACGTGTTCCTAGTATAGACTCACCACCTTTCGACCGACTTCAAAGCCGCATTTAAAAGCATTCATGGTTTTTAACTCTTAAATGTGTCCCGCTGCATTTTTGAATTTGAAACCTTGTGTCTTATTAATCAAATCAAATCAAAAATGTTTGCAAAGGTAGTTCCATAACTTAATAGGCATACCCCGATATATGAACCAATCTTGACAATCTTATTGCATTGTTCAATACAACTTGGAGCCTATCTATTGATACAGACGTAGATTAACAGTATAACATTTAAGCAAGCGTATTTGAGAATCGGAATTGTTAATGTCCTAAGAAGCTCTAGCCGCACATGACTGCAGCAGAGTTGTAAAAGAATTAAAGTCGTTGAAGGCACGGGGAAAACTTTTTCATTTTGACTTGAGTCATAGAATTTAATATCATACTTCAAATTTGAAATTTAAAATCACCATTCATTTCGAAGTCATTGATTGGAAATTCATTTTAGTGAATTCATTAATGCCATCTTCTGGAATTTATTTTTGAAAAGTAAATTTTTTTGATGTCCTTTTGAAGTCAAAACACCACTGAAGTCATTTTGGAGTCTTTTGAATTCAATTATGTTTATTTGAAATAAGCAATTTAAATAAATTTAAATTATTATTTATTTAAATTTAAATTAAAATAAATGTATATATCGTTAATAAAAAAAAAAAAAATGCCGCGCAGTAGAAGAAAATAATAAAAAAAAACTTGAATTCACATTTGACAGTGCTCCGCGTTGAGAGGTATGCAAATTAATTGAGGGAATGAGAACAAGCGTTCTTATTTGTTGCTAATTGGTTCAAAATTTTCAATGCTAGGAAGGTAGATCCTCCAGATATGTTTACAGCATTAGCTGATTTTTGAGAGCTCATCTGAAAAACGAATGGAAAAAATGTTTTAAATTCTTTAAAAATAAATTCAAATACTACTTGTGACCGTTTAATAACATTTTTTTCATTTAATTAAAAAATTAATAAAGCCATTAACGATACTGAATTGAATACGACGTTAGGAGTGTTTATTTAACTATAATGCTTGTAATCAAGCGTCAAAGATTTTAACATAACTGATTACATGCGAATATAAGTACACATATTTTAAAACATTTTATGTCTTGTGAAACATTGAGACAAAAGGTACAAAGAGTCAATATTACTTTCAATTATTTAAAAAATAAAACAGAAATATAATAAAAATATCTCAAGTAGAAACAATCTGATTCAAAAGTCTTCAAAACTATCGCAAAGACATCAATGACTTCAAAAAGACTTCAGTGACTTTAATGAAAATACAAATGCTGCCTTCACTTGAATGTAATCTTTGAATTCAAAATGTTTTGAAGTAAAAGTCTTTTAGTGAATTTATTTATAAAGTATTTTCGACGATAAATCAAATGATTTAATTCCTTTACTGATTCTGTCATCCAAAATGTCTGAAGGTAGCCCACGTTTCCGTGCTTCGCCCATTCTACGGTCGTCGTAATCATCTTTCCGCGAACACTATTCGCAGTGTGATGGATAAATTTGAGTCAACTGGTTCAGTAAACGGTCAAACACAAGTGCAGTAGAATCCGAGGCGGTCGATTTCGCGTCGCTCAGAAGAACTCGGTCTTTCTCAGACCATAACTTGGCGTATTTTGCCTCGTGATTTGGGCGTGCACCCGAACAAAATTAAATTGACCCAGGAACTGAAGCTAACCGAGCATAGCAGCTGGAGCAGTAGGAAACTGAATGTAATTTTCATCGAAAAATCAACTTCAATGATGGGGCCCATTCTCTGGATGAGTGGGTACGTCAACAAACTGAATTGAAAAATTTGGGACGTTACCGTTCCACATGAGATCAAAGAACGTCCAATGCATCCCGAAAAAGTCACTGTTTGGTGTGGATTTCGGGCTGGCGGAGTCATCTCTCCATATGTCTTTCAGAATTGGCCAGTCCATCACTGTCAACGGCGAGCGCTAAAGGTCAATGATAACACAATTTCTTTTGACCTGAATTCGATCATATGGACACCAACGACATTTCAACAGGATAGCGCCACGTTCCACACAGCTCACCAATGTGGATATTCTGCACGAGCGATTCGAGGGCATGTTCGTCTCACGTGGAGGTGATGTGAACTGACCCTATCGGTCAAATTTAGCCTTATTTATGCGCCATAGTCATGGCAAATTGCACATTACAGTTGTGGCGGACATTTGAACAATGTTATATTCCACACATAATGGCATCGATAAGCCTTACAAAGGAATAAAAAAATGTCGATGATATCTCACACACACTTTGTTTGATTTAAATACAAAAATAAGAAGCTCTTAATGAAATAACCTCTATGAAGAACGTTGGTATAAGCATTAGTAGTTTGGACATGTTCAGCTGTACTTTATCCGTAAGCAAATGGACAGCAACATAAAGATAAAAAAAAGTATTCGCCCTAAGATAGATCCGTGAAGCATACCATGTATGCCTTGACTCCGCACCTGAAACCTATCCTAAGGGAATCTTCTCATGAGTTTTATCACCCAGTTTACAGCAAAAAAATATCATGGTTGACTTTGGCATTCAGCTCTCTGCAATGAAATAAAATCACACTATGCATTGACCTGAGTACTAATTGGTTATTCATGTTGTTTTAATTTTTTAAACATTTTATTTTGGACGGGACCATGCGCTGCAAGACTTTATTTTAACATATAGCATATGTTTAACCAGATTTCTTCCGTTTAACATGATAATGATAATTTGTTTTTTAAAAGTCCCTTATAAAGTCCAAGTTAAAGTTGCAGTTTTCGCCTTTAATTCTGAAAATGCCGAGACTTTCAAGCACTCGGCGGTACACTCCATACCCTCGAAAGCAAATTTAATCAATGTCTGCATCGTTAAAATGACACTAAACTAATGTCCTTAAATCTTTTACTACACCTCTCGTGAACACGTCCAATTAATCTTTTTCTTCCAACCAAAAACTCTGTATAGATTCAATTATGGCCCGAGCCACCCCTACATGAGTCATTCTCAAGCTCTTCCTCGCTTGACTAACTGTTTTCTCATTACCCTTTCCCCTCCACTTCAGCTGACCTTATCAAAATGAATAATCCATCCAAACCGAGACCATTTCACCCTTATTCATTCCGCCATCTCGAAAGAGAAAAAAAAGAATGTTTTTCCTTTTCAAAACTTCATCGTTCATCATGCACCCTCATTGCCTACAAGCAATCTTTCCCGTGTCCTTCATCAACTTACGAAAGGAGTAGATACATACACATAGAGTATATCACCCTCTCAACCATTGTGCCCGTCTATTATATCATTATGTCGACAAGGCAGGACATAAAAATAATATAATATCTATAAAATGTTATTCAAAGCAAAACACAGATACTTGGGTGCACACGAGGACTCTTCGGAACAGTGTGTCACCAATTTGCCACCCTACTTGCAGCAATATGGATAGGGAGAGAAGTGCCAGCAGCTAGAAGCACTTCTCCCTTCAACCCTTATTATGGGCATGGAATAGATTAAATCCATGCCACATACAAGAATTCGTGTGCCCACAGGGTGCCAATTAATTTTGTTTTGGGGAATACACACGCTCGAGGGTGGGACGTGTCAGGATCATAACTGATTTTGTCGGGCGATGAAAGCCAATAGGTCAAAGGATACACATGGATTGATTAAAGATTAATGGCCGAACGATCCATTTGCCGAAGGCCAATGATAACATTATTTGTAGCCAACTCGCTCGGATGTGGCAAACAAATGTGTTTCTTGGAGGAATCTGTATCAGTCCAGAGACTTGTTCCCCAACAAGATTTATAATTAAGATCTAACTACAAAGGTTCAAGGTAGCTGACTGTTCTGTGTTAATTATTGGATTGAGGTGCTAAATAAATGCACCTTTCCAAACTAGGTGACTGAATCTCGTTTGTTAATGCGAATGGCATTCTACGGGCTGTGCGGTACTCGTATGAACGTATTAGCACCTTCCTTTTCGGGATACAGATATGTTTTCCTATCGTCTGTGGTCGTGGGAATCTATAATATTTGTGGAATCTATTGTCTATACATCGACTGGAAGTAGGATTTAGTTAGCGACTTTTTAATTAGCTGGCGCCACATGTTCGTACCGCCATGTCGAAGTAAAAGCTGAAACTCATAACCAAGGTAGCCTCAAATATGCTCTTAGAAAACCGTTTAAAGTGCTTTAAATATACTACTGTGTCCAAAAAATAAGGTGGCATTGTATTTATTTTGAAAATCTTTGAAACACTGGTTGTAGTCACTTTCCGGCTTGAATCTCCTCTATCGTATCAAAACGGTGTCCCCGGAGCAGTCTTTTGAGCTTGTTGAACAGCCAGAAGTCGCACGGCGCCAGATCAGGTGAATACGGTGGTTGCGGAACGATATGGGTTGAGATTTTGGCGAAATGATCACGAATTACGAGTGCGGATGGTGCATTATCGTGGTGTAAAAACCAAGAATTGTCTTTCCACAATTCCGGCCTTTTTATGCGGATAGCGTTACGCAAACGACGCATAACGTTCAAATAATATTCCTTGTTGACTGTTTGGCCCGTGGGAAGGAATTCATAAAGCACAACACCACGATATTCGAAGAAAACAGTCAACATGACCTTGATTTTTGAGCGACTTTGGCGCGTTTTTTTTGGTCTCGGCTCTCCTTTGGCACGATATTCGCTCGATTGATCGGTTGTTTCGGGGTCGTAAGCATAGATCCAAGTCTCATCGCCAGTTGTAATGCGTTTTATGACATCCTGGTAGTCGGAAAGCATTGTTTCACACACTTCAACGCGACGCCTTTTTGCCAAAAAATTCAATGTTTTCGGGCTACCAGTCGAGATTTGACGCGCTTGAGGCCCAAAGCATCCTTCAAAATGGTATTGACTGAGCCTTTCGATAAGCCAACTTCATCAGCAAGGTCTCTGATCGTTAATCGATGGTTTTTCAGCACCAAATCTTTGATTTGTTGGACGTGAGCTTCATCGGTTGAGGTTGATGGTCGCCCAGAACGCTCTTCGTCTTCGACACGTTCACGCGCAGTTTAAATTCATATGTCACCTTATTTTTTGGACACAGTAGTAAGTATTTATTGAAAACTGGAAAAATCACGAAATTGTTTTTGAACTATAATTCAAATAATTTTGCTTAAATTATCAAAAAGAAAACTTTGACATCCAGAGACTATGTGTTTTAAATCACTTTTGAATTTTGTCCGGACAGACAACTGGAAATTTCTTTTAAAGTCTTAAAACCACGGTTTTTGTTTTGACATCTTGGTCTCTATTTTGCTCGCAATTTTGCAGTCAATTTCTGTATCGTTGACTACGTCGATATATGCGCCTAGACCATTCGTTTCCAATTTCAAAAACACAAAAACACCTCAATCAAGTTTCCTTGAACAAACGTCAATTTCCTTATTTGTGGCAATAAACAAAGTTCTGTCAAAAATTAGTCAGTAACTTACAGCCTTTTTCAGTCTTTCTCGAAATAGATACAAGAAGACTGCATTTTCTCAGATTTTAGAAAAGTTTTTGAAAGATGATCTTGAAAATTATCATCACTTGAACTCGACAACAATATTTTGACTGGACAGAAACCTATTTGAAAAAGGGATCGTACAAACTTCTATTTAAATCTTATTTTTCTAAACTGTTAACTCTGTCGTACCTCAAGTGAGTCATTTAGGTCCCATTCTGTTTTTCCTTTTTATTAATGGTCTTTCAAGTGTCATCAAACACTTCTCGATATTAAGTTAAGGCATTAAGATATGCAAAAAGATTTAGATAATTTTGTGTCTTGCCGTAATGATAAAAATTTAATCTGTTTGTTTGTTCGAGACAATCTTCAAAACTTCTAATCCAATATCAAAATTTTCAGTTTTTAAAATGGACTTAATCACATATTATTCCGTTGAAATATAAGGGCCCTTTCTTGGTTGCCAATTTTGTAACTGGTGTCGAGGAAATAAAGGACCGTGTGAAGGAGTTATTTTTTTGCGAATGCTACCGTAACGGTTAGGGTCATTTAAATAGAGACACTTGGCTGTATTATGAAAAAATGTAAATTTGAAAGTCAACACTTAACAAAAGACATCCCTGTACTATACAATTACGTTATAACTTCCAAAGAAAAAAAAAATTCGTTCCATTATTCCGAAAATATTTTTCTAACGTTTGGAAATGTATCAGAACTAGGCAACGACCAAATTCTTTGTGGCCATTAAAATAGAGACAGTTGGATAAACAGCAGTGCAGTTTTCTGTGTTACAAAAAATAATGATAATTTAGTGAACTTTAGTGGACTATAAATGTAGGAATATTTTAAAATTTAGAAAAACATGGGCCGTGGAAGACATTGTATCTTGGAAGAGAAAGCCGTTATTTAAGCTCTTACAAAAGACAACGTGAAGTTGCCAAAAAAATTAACCGCTCAAAGAAACTTGTTGAAAATGCTCCTCTACCACAGAAAACCACGAAACAACGGGGTCAACCAAGAAAAACAACGGTTTACGAAGATCGCAAAATTGGTAGATCTGCTAAAGTTGATCCTTTTATGTCTTCAAAAGCTATTCGAGCAGAGCTTCAGTTGAAAATATCTGCAAGGACTATTCGGAGAAGGCTCGTTGAAGGTTATCTACATGGAAGAATAGCAAGAAGGGTACCGCTGTTGAAAAAGAATATTAAGAGCCGTGTACAATTCGCAAAAGACCATTTGGATTAGAGTGGACTGCAATGAAGCCAAAAATGGAGAAATGTGTTGTGGACTGATGAGACTTAAATAAACTAAAGTCACAGTACACAATAAAAACCATTAAACACGGAGGCGGAAATATTCGACTTTGGGGATGCTTTTCGTGGAACGGTGTAGGACCACTGCACTTAATTGAGGGTAAGATGGATCATCATATGTATACCGATATAATGAGGAATACAATGCTCCCATATGCAGAGGAAAATATGCCTCTTAAATGGGTCCTACAACAAGACAACGACCCGAAACATTCCTCAAAGGCAGCGCAAATTTTTTTCAAAAACCAAAATATTAAGCTTATGGAATGGCCATTCCAATCGCCGAATTTAAATCCTATAGAGCATCTATGGGGGGATTTGAAAAAGGCGGTTGGTAGACATGGCGTACAGCACGAAAAGAGTGGCATGAAATTCCGGTAAAAAAAATCTCGCCGATTAGTGGAATCTATGCCAAACAGGTGCCAGGCGGTTATCAAAAGTAAGGGTGGAGCAACAAGTTATTGAAGTGTTTTTGTTAACAAATTGCTTGAAGTCGGATTTTTTTTCAATTTTTGTTAAGTGTCTCTATTTAAATGTCCAATAAAATGTGATTTTTTGTTATTTTTATTGAGTTTCTTCTTCTACGAATAAAAGAAAAATATTGCAATTGATTAATTTTAAGTAAAAATAACCAAAAAGAAGCAAATAAAATATGAATATTTCAAAATCAAAAAGTTGAATTGAGTTGAATTTTTGGGAAAAATTTCATGGTGTCTCTATTTTAATGACCATAGGTGTATAATTGCTTGCTATTGAAAAGTTGTAGAACTTCAAAAGTTCTAAAAAAAAGTCCACGATGACATATCTCTTTATGTTAAGATTAATGCACAAATTGTAAAAAAGGCGAATCAAATTTTTTTTTTTAAATTTATTAAATGGTTGTACAGAAACTTATTGGCGAAAGTGTATTTGAATTTTCAGCATATTAATTTTAACTAGTTCCATTGTTACACAACAATTTTATCGCATAACTGTCAGCATATTTAAAGAAGTCTTCAAGTCCAACCTTCAAAAATGAATGTCAATCGAACTACTCGGATATCCACACCACAAGAGTCACATTTTTTTCCAATTCAGGTCATCACTATCATCGAAGTGTCTCCAAATCGGCCACAGCCATCCAAAAGGTTGTTTTTATTTGTTTTGACATCTACGGGTGCCCCATTCTTCGCGCCAAATTCAACTATGACAAGCGATCATTTGTAACTTTTTGGCCCTCAAATTGGTTTCGATGGTCTTGACCAGCATGCATGGAATTCCTAAGTGGGTTTACTTGTCTCTGGTGGCAGCGATGGAATTGTTTCTCGAAATTTTATCCTCCTGTGACGCTCGGCCTTATGAAAAAGAAAGTGTCAAATGGTAACGTTTAAACAGTGTCCGACATCAACCAGACAAGCCGGGCGCTAACTGCAGTGTTAAATGTCAGATGATTAACTCAGCTAAAAAAAAAAAGGATGCAGAGATGAGTGCTTCGTCTGTTTGGTTGCCGGGTGTTTTGCTGGTTGGGGTTGTAGGGTGATTATCGATTCTGTTCACATGTTCGGTTGCCGGTGACTGTTGATGATTTAGTACAACTGGGTGCATTGTTGGTGGTCAGTTTTAGCTTGCTTGGTAATCTGGGTCAATGTGGGTATGCGATGTATGCTTTGTGTGTTGGCATGTAAATAACTCATGGTCTGGTATTGGAGCACTGACTATGTAGTCGTCGCAAAACGTGTGACTGACCATTCGGTTGCAGATGAATGATTAATGTTCAACCGCGAACGGCTGGTGCGGAATTGAAAAACGATTTTGAATACGTTTTCAACTTAAAGAAGAACAAAGCGATTGGATTGGAATAAGTGTTTGGGAATTGCTTGATTTGAAACAAAAATATCTTTTCTCCCACATGAGGCTCTTTTTTATTTAGGATCGTTTCCTGAAGTACTACAAATTTTTCGTCTTCTATCATCTACTTCCGACTTATGCTTGAAGCCAGGATTATGTCTTCTGATGAAAGGAACACTCATAAGGCTTCAAGCGCTTTAGATTTCTTAAGACCGTCTTCATGTCCTTGAATATCGTCGATGGGATCTTTTTTCTTAAGCTTCGGCTGTTTTTTTGTCTGGAGCATTCGTACACACGGACCTACACGTTTGGCGAACGGTGTATCCTTTTCAGTGTTGTCGAGTTTAGGTGAACAATAATCTCCTAACAGACTAAAGAAGCAAAGATATGCAGCTTACAAAATCATAGAAGAAAAAAGCCACGGCTTCATCGTTTCCATCGCAACAACGACCGAACTTAATTATGTCACTATGGCATATAACCCTAAAGTGGTAGCGTCATAACAAGAGCTGTCCTTCGAAAGAAAAAATGTTTCTATCATAGATTAGTTCGTCAATTAATCATGCAACGCATTCCATGAAGAAAAATATGGCCTTACCTTCTTGCTAGATACTGTTCAAGTCTTCAAACAACCTGACATAAAGGTCTTTTTAAACTAATGTTACAGTTCCTTTCACTCTAGAACTAGACCACCATGCCAAGCTATCTTTAAAGTCTTCGTTCCGATGTCAGATAAATCAGTTAACATGAATCCATGACGTAACATGTTTACAAAGGTAGCATCGGCAACTCTGGTGGCTAACAGAAAATTTAAAATGCTTTTCGTCCATTCATTGTGTTTGTCTTAAAGCCAAATAGAATTCCTTTAAACTGAAAAATTGAAAAAAAAATCAGGAATGCCACAAGGAAATGACTTTGGCCCCCTTCTATACTTTACTCTGCAACAGTTCTTTTATCTACCTTTAGAGATACCACAGCCTTTTTACGCTCAAACAAAGTTCGAGAAGTGTATATTTAATTCCCCGCAAAAAAAAGACAAAGCAAAATAAATTCGAAGGAACAAAAATTTGACTGTTTTTTATTTAGTCCTGTCAGCTGATAAGAATTTGAAGTTTTCTGGATTCAAAACTTTAAGTATTGTCGTGTAATTGATATGTGGCGGCACTTAAAGAAATTTTTGGAGAATCTTAACAGCAGAACTATTCATCAGCTTGAACTTAAAAGATAAGAGCAAGTCGAGAGTCCTAGTAGATATTCTCACTACCCGTAACACCTCATGGAAACCAGTTTGTGTAGAAGCTGCCTCAAAATATACAAATTGCTTTAAATTTTAATTCGCGAATCTCCAACCTTCATCAGAGTCAGGATTATCAAGAATCTCCTCAAGGTAGAGCAAAACCGATCGAGATGAATCCGTCTAGTTTTCTCGTTTTGAAAACTTGAAGCAGCTTAAGTGATCTCCCCGTTGCAGGTCTGGAGAACTCCCTTCAACACTCAGTTTGATTACAAAAGGCCCTCGCGTTTTATTGCCAGTCATCTTAAAATGAAGAAAGGCGAACAACTTGATAGAAAATACAAAAACTTTACTCCGACCAAGAACGAATAAAATACTGCGAATCAAGCGAATGCAAATAAATAAGTATCAAGTTCTCGGTTCGAAGACGAACTGCATCTGAGATTCAAACCTCTTCTGTGCAAAAGGAACTGTTACGATAGTGAACAACGAGAGCGAGAAACATATTTAAAAAGGAGCAGGCCACCACAACTACACACGGTTTGCCATTATGCTGTTCAAGCAAAGAACCTCTGCTGAACATGTCTCGTCTTCAAAAACCTGTGTATCTTAAGACTCTTAATCAGTGACAAAGTTGGTCACAAAAACTCAATGTAGAGAATGGTTTCCATATGGTTTCCCTTACAGTCCCCAAATGAAGTACATTTGTCCTGAATTCCTAGCATAGTTTTATACAAGCCATTTCTTCTTTACTCTTACAAAGAAGACCACCATCGCTGCTTATTTTATAATGAAATCCATCAATCATCAGCTAGACGACACTTTTTCACTTCTCATTGTTTGACAGCGTGAGAATCGTGTCCCAACAATGGCCTCAAAGCCGCTCCTTAAATTCACCCCGTCCTTAAGTTTTCTTAAGTGTTTTTCCCTTGCAGCGATCATCGTTCTCGTCAAGTCTAATTACAGCACGCCGGCCGCGATTTTATTACATCGAGCGATAACCATAAGCTCCAATGTCACTTTTTAGATAAGTAAGCAAACTCATCTGTCAACACACGGGGGTACTTGACGTTTGTTTACTCCGTGCGTGTCTATTGATCGATGTACTTTAAGTGTACTCAAACTTCACTTGAGACTAGCCGATCGACACCGATATCAAAAGCCCAAGTTCCAGGCTCTCGTCTGCGTCCATCTTTCCGTGGTGTCACTTTGGTATTCAATAAATTCCAACGCCATCTGGTATCCCCGTCGTCGGCTGTGTTATGTCATCAATGACATTCCCATAACTTAGCTTGGCTGTTGTAGACGTTTCAAGGTCGGATAGATCGTCGGCGCGCATTTCGCGAATTCGAATGACACCACGAGCTGCTGTGTCAAAAAACAAGTGGAGACTTCCAATTATGGCGCGGATTAAAACAAACCATCATGTGGTGTGGTTTCTTGTCCCGCTTTTGGTGTCTTCTTGAAACGATCGTATGACGTATGATCGTACGGCAGATCGTTCCAGACCCAAAGTTGAATTGAATGTGAATGCATTTAACGGTGATTGCGGTTAATTTATGGACAGTTTCAGGTAAAAAAAAAGAGGTCAGATACGTGATCGACTTGGTTAGGAGGATCGAGAGAGGTGACTGGTTCTTAGAACAGCTATCGAAGGTGTGCCAGACGGCAGCTACACAATTGTGGTCACTTTTATTGTTGATCTTAAGCGGCTTTGGCCGCAGTTCTTGGTACTTTATGGAAGTGATTTGCTTCCTACACGTTTCTTTTCGAGGTGAAGAAAAAGTGCCTTAATAGGCTTAGTGGTCGATGTATCTTCTCGTATTACTTCTAATTCCCGCACATGTTTTAGATAAAAATCAATTAATTTGTTTTCTTTTCTTTTTTTTCGTTTCAGGTAAGAGACACGCTGTGCTGGAAGTATCTGTAAACATTTAGGAACATCTGCACGTTTGGTAATAAAACAATTGTTTTCAAATTCAATTTGCGTAGCAGGATGTGTGGAGCGATATGTGCCAGCCACCTACAAATATTGAGACTCATTTGACGGTGGACTTTGAAGTGTTGCATAAAATCGATAGCGTCTCAATTGGAGGCGGTTTCGTGAGTAGTTGATAAAACGTGAGCAGTGCTGTCGTGTTCAAAAAAAAAACTGTAGAATTTATGTTAATTTCGAACCTCCAACCAAAGAATCTTTTTGTTTTTGTTGTCAATTCCGTAAAATGTTGACGATTGAATTGTTTGCATCGGATTAACCTAGCGGCACAGTTTCTATTTACGGGGATTTAAAGAAACAGGATAAGATCTGC
The DNA here is from genome assembly GCA_963555765.1 of Orthonevra nobilis. Classification (NCBI taxonomy): domain Eukaryota; kingdom Metazoa; phylum Arthropoda; class Insecta; order Diptera; family Syrphidae; genus Orthonevra; species Orthonevra nobilis. The sequence goes on from OY743225.1 coordinate 44,506,329, forward strand.
CTAGATTTTGGATACTTTAGAAGCGGCAGAGAAAAAAGAAATCAAATTTGGATACGAATCGATTTCTGTGAGCCGAAAACCTATTTAAACTGCGGTCCATAAGTTTTTAAGTCGACAGTTTACGACTCTTAAAAGAATCATCGATCCTTTGGAAATGGACGAAAACCTAAAGGCTCCAATTTGAATCAAAACATGCGGAACAGACAATTGAATTTATGAGAAAGAGGCACCGACACCTTACAGCTCCCAAAATCTTTACGAAGTTTACCTACTCGCACTCAAAATAGTGCTTCCGCAGGTGTCAACGGTCGAGTAGATGTACGGGAATATTTGCAACTACCTCTGGATTCGTCTTACGCTTCAGACGATGATCGGAAACGTTGTTCTGAGTTTGGTAAATAGAACAGAAAAGTCCGACACGCTGAAGAAGGGTTCCGTACTGTCGTTCGACAAAAATTTACTATCTATGATTTCAAAATACTTAAGTTAAAATATTTTTTTTTAAATATTTTCATTATTATTTATTCTTATTTTTATTTTATTTTTATTTTTATTTTTATTTTTATTTTTATTTTTATTTTTATTTTTATTTTTATTTTTATTTTTATTTTTATTTTTATTTTTATTTTTATTTTTATTTTTATTTTTATTTTTATTTTTATTTTTATTTTTATTTTTATTTTTATTTTTATTTTTATTTTTATTTTTATTTTTATTTTTATTTTTATTTTTATTGTTATTTTTATTTTTTATTATTTTATATTTATACGTTTATTAGTTTTAACTGTTTGGTTTTAATTTTTAGTTATTTGTTCAATCATTAGTTGTTACAGCGGTCATAAAAGTTGTACACTTGTTTTTTTATAATAAACACGTGCACAAGGGGTTTTGAATACTCTTAAAATATTAACACATAACGCGGGTGATAGTGATCAGGGGTGAGAAAGAGATAAGATAAGCTGCCAGATCATTTGGGGGAAAGAATTTCTTGCATTTTGAAGGCATGAAATTTAATTTAATGAGTTAAGGTTAATTCGTACGAAAAAAGGCATGCTTTTGTGAATTTTCTGTGACGACACAGTTTAAGTCTCCTTACTAAAACCTATAGTACATTAAAGTATGACATTTGAAGAATATCGTTTAAAATTTTCATGAAGAAATATTAAAAAACACGGTAATGGCAGAAATTATTTGATCGTGTCTTGGAAAAAAAGTAGAATCGCGGTGACCCTCATAACTTGGTGCTAAATCATCATTTTTCACTTTTTTGCAATACTTTGGAAAGAAAAATCAAAGTTCATGCTTAAGATAATAGTTTTTTCCAGGTAATGCTGAGAGGGTTTTTCGAAATTTTAATTTTGCACTTTTTTGGTACACTTTGAAAAGAAAATCGGCTAATTTTTTATTGTTAAATAAAAATTTTTAATAAATTTAAAAAAACTATTCAGCCTTGCTTCGTAAATTATGTACAGAAAAAGTGTTCAAAAATTCAAAAGAATCGGTGCAATAGTTTTGAAGTTATGGGGAATATGCTTTAAAGTTTAAAACAGTTTTGGTATAGCACGTTCACCCAACAGGAATAAAAATACTCGTAACTTCATCAGTTTTGCTCCAAGCGACTTGAAATTTCGAGACAAAATTCTAAAAATATTCAAAACGCTGCCGTTCCTTTTACACGACCGAAGATGAGGGTCCTGAATTTGAGTACGACTATGAAAAACTGATCATCAGCGGGTGAGTGAAGTGGATAAGATGTAACAGAAAGAATATCGGTAAATAAGATTAAAAAGAGAATCGGCGACAAAGCGGACCCCTGCGGGACACCAGCATTTATATGGTAGATTCCAGCCGATATCAAATGCACGTATTTTGGAAAAAAAATGTCAAATTCTGTCAAATTTTGGGTGAGATATCAAATCACCAACGGACCTTATGCTACGAAAATCGTTCTGCCGGTCATTGCAAACGTAGATATATTTCATAAGCTGAAGATTTAACAGCGTTTGCATGAGCTAGGAAAACAGTTACGTTAGTGCAGTGGGTCAATAGCTGTAGGGTTAAGCTATTACGTGAGAGATGGACGAATGGAAAGCGGAGTTTTGTAATAGGTCCGCATTGATACTCTAATTAAGGGTACGGAACGCTTTAAAGGAACACCAAAAAATTTGGCCTGGCATTCCCCGTAGACCCCGTCCTTAACTCTATAAGCCCACTTTGCGTCAAACTTGACAGAGAGTGTCGAAAACAGTAATCTGTTGATCAATAGCATTAGAAACTATCAAGACGTTGACCGATAGAATGCTAAGATTGACGTGCAAAGTCTATTGCACGCTTTTCACGTTAACCGTAGCGGAAAAGATTGTTGGTTTTAGTCGCTTACAATCATGAAATGGTGTGATATCGAAGATCGTTTCTTGACATCGGCTTACACAAGTGTTATATGGCTAAAGGTGATATCTTTAGGACCTTGCAACCGCTTGAAAGTACTCGGTGTTTTGTTTATCATATCAAAAAATTACTTGAGGATACAAGTGGAGAACGTGCCCGTCAAAAATCCGGCCGTTCACGCACTGTGAGGACCCAAAGAGCCATTGAAGCCATGAAGCCTCGAATCAGGCCCAAGCTACCGAGAAAGCAGAAATCTTGTCGCGGTAAATTGAATATCCCGCAAAAATCTGTCTCGCATTATGAAAGAAGGCTTGGGACATGGTGCCTACAAAAGACACACTGTGCACCTGCTCTATTAAGGCGGTACGGGAAAAATGCCCCCTACAAATTCTGTTCACCGACGAGAAGATTCCTACCATTGAAGAAAATTTTTAAAAAAATGATGGAGTGTTTGTGAAAATATCAACAGGCTTCACAAATGATTCCAAGGGTTGACAGAGGCATGGTGGGGTGTGAGCTAAAAAAGCATAATTATCCTCCATTTTTGCAAATGGCAGTCAAGACTTCAGTGAAGACTTATCAAACCAATGTTTAAGAAAACGTTGTTAAGCCTCTAAGCCAGATAATGTTCGCAATCAAGCATTGGACCTTCCAACAAGATTCTGTTCCAGCCCATAAGGTAAAATCGACACAAGAGTGGCTTAAAAAATACAAACGACTTTATATCACCGGCTTATGTCCCAACTGGAAGTCCAAACCACAACAAATTGTAGTCTGTTTTGGAGGGAATGGTTTGCTCTACCCATCACAGAAATATTGACTTTTTGAAGCGAAACTTTGTCCGCGCTGTCAACAACTTTCCGATGAATGAAGTCCGTAATGTAATTGATGATTGGCCAGTGCGCCTCGGGTCGTGTTTTAAGGCAAATGGCCATTTTGAATGAAGTCTTCCACATCTTACAGCTTATGATCCAACAAATAAAACTTTTAAATTTGTTTTTTTTAAATATTGACTGTTTATAAAACAGGGCCAATAGTCTCCGCAGCTATGCTCCTGAATTTTTTATATTATCATGTAATTTTAATTACATGGTAAAACACGATTATTAAACTAATAAAAATTGGATTTTGTGTTAAATTAAACTAAAATTGGTCAATTATATTCCGTTCCTGAAAAGCAACCAGAATTGAAAAGCATTCTTTTTATTTTTTTTCTTTTTCCGACCATGTTATGACGTGAGATCACTACTGTCTAACTCTGCGATAACTTCATTAGTGAAACCAATCGGCTAATGTCCACAATAAGGTTGGAAGTGTCATAGATATTGGATCTTTAAGCTCGAAAAACTGAATTGTTCGCAATCTTCGTGTATAAGGATGTCCAATAAACTACATACTTGACTAAACGCCAGGGGGGCAGGCGCATTCTACGAAGTACCCTTTCAAAGTAGTCAGTGTAAAAAAGTTATCGAGCAGCATGATAATTGTAAAAATAAGTTCCGACGAGTTTCTGAATTTTCATTTGAGTTTAACATTAAGGCTTCTATGACCTTGTGATTCGATTAAACATTGTTAATCCTTCTGTCATGCAAAGTATCTCCATCTTAACTGCAGTCAGGCGTCAATTTGTTGTACTTTTTGTTTATTTTATTACGTGCAACTTACGTAAGCAAAAAGCATTCAACTGCAGTTTAGAGCTCTTCAATGAGAAAATGGGGACATTTTTAAGATAGCAGTAGATAGTGGAGCTTTGCCGGCGTCATCTCTGTTTGCTCAGAACACAGGGTTTTGAAGATAAATATTTGGCAAAAGTGGATAAGAGAATTGCCTCCACAGCTGGCTTATGAGGCATCCACCTGTCATTGTTTTGGAGAAGAATATCACGAGCCCATATTCTCTCCCAAATTCTTTTCAAAAATTCACGGGTCAATCTGGGTCTCATTTCTGGCAGTGTTCTTAATGATCAGTTGCCGGCTTTGATAAGGTGTACTTGTAAGCTTCTGACTCAACCTCTAACAAATATTCCCGACTGCTTCTGTATCGATATTTCGCTTCTTGAAAAGAATAGTTTTTGAAATGTTCAATGTATGTCGCTATATTAGCCTGAATTTCGAAATAATCTTGATGTGATTTTCACTTCTACAAAAAGTACTTGCTGTTGGTGGTGCTACCACAACACTAAAAACTATGATGACGTAATCCACCACTCCCTTTTGCCTTTACAGAGGTTAGATGGAATATAATTTTCCGGCCGTCTAATGGAGACGACTCAATCAATTCGCCCATCTTTGTGACAAATTACACTTATTCGGGTCAATAGCCCCATTCAGCGGAACGACTAACCTCGTTCCACAATAGCTTTGCTTTCAAACCGCCAATTTCCATATGACATGCAATCGACTAGGTTTTTCGAACACAAAAGATAAAAAATCAAACCCACGCATACATCCATGGAATAGACTTCCGCACAGAACTTTGAATTCGAATTGAACATGTGATTTTTTCATTTGGCTCTTCGGGTATTAATTTTGCATTCATTCACTTTCGTTACGCACCAAAGACTCTACTTTTGCCTTCCTCCGAGTCGGGCGGGGTCTGCTTGTGTGTATCTTTACGAGCTAGTTTCGTATCCCGTAAAACTAAATCGATGCACGATGGGAGGAAGGGACTTTGTTTTTCAATTTTGCATCCACACACACATTTCTCCTTGTCGCCTTCCAAATCATCTGTGCATTATGGCCTAAATCAGAGCAGGGCAGGGCCCATTGGTAGTGCAAATGCAACACAAGCTGCTGCATTTCGAGAACTATGTTTGGATTGAATCAGATTTATAACTTTACACAGACATTTGTATATATATTTAGATTGGAAGGAGCTTCCCTGGGTGCTGTGATGTGCCGAGCACCGTAAACAGCTTGTCTTCGAGAGCACGTACTGCTGAAGTTGAAAGTCAAAAACAAAACGAAATCATTGGAAATGGGAAATTATTGAAAATTTATTTTCATTTTAAGGTAGTTTGCAGCCAATGCCATGGCAAGGTGCATTGTAAATTAGTTTATTGGAAAATTGAATTTTAAAATAGCTCGATTTTTTCAAAAATGCCAACTTTGCAGTTAATTTTTTTTGGTCTTTTGATGACTTTAAATGTTATTTGGAAGTTTTTGGAATTGGTTCCGATTTACGAAATTCAAAGTTTTAATATATGTCTATGTTTTGAAGTTCCTGGATTTGAAAACTCATGTTTTTATTTTTTGGATGTTTGTGCGTACAATTTTTATTTCGAGTATCGTAATCGAACTTATTCCAATCGACACGTAATTGTATTATGAAAATTTGATAAAGTTTTGTTAAATTTGATTTATCGTGCTCATTTTTATAACAACAAAAAAAAAACAATGTTTCCTCTTTCGATACAGACTCGAAGCATCTTCCTGATAAAAAGAATTTATTTTTTAGGGGGAGTCTGTGGGGGTGTGCAAAAAGAGCCATATTTGAGATCCATCCTTTGCAACTGTTAATCATTTCAAGACATTTAACATAAGTCGCCGTACTTTTTTTTTAACAGCTGTTTAAAGTTCGAACCTTGTTAAGCCATTATTTATAGCGGTATTGGGTCATTTAAATTTAATAATCTTCGACCAACTCATTCCTTTATTCAAAACAAAAAACATGTCCGAATGTTGCGATTTTCGTTTTTTTTCCTAAGAAACAATTTTCGAAAAGCCCAAAACAGAAAATGGTTTTTTTTTTTTTTTATTTTTTTTTACCTACAACCTGCTGCCTTTAAATAATGAAGACAGCTACCGGCGAACCTCAGAGCTAAATAATTAAGAACCAAGATTTGGACGTCTTTTGATGCATTCGAAAACAGCTGAATACAAAAATGTATACATTATCAGCTTCAAACAGTTTAAGATATAGAATAAAACCAAAACTGAAGAATGATGGGAATTCATTACAAATTCCGAAATTGTTGGTGGCCAAATTGTACTTGAGCCGCCTTTCCACTCAAGAACACGAGAGATTAGCGACACCGCTTATTTATTGTGGACCTTTATTAGATATAGAGGAACGCCCCTGCTACTGATGAAAATATCCGCCCGATTAGGTTAGCTTCATTTTATAGTTTGGTCAGTGCTCTAAGCAACATTTTTGAGCAATAACTTCTCAGATTCATTGAAGATGAAAACGTATCCCCAGACCAACAATTTGGTTGCAGAAGTTTCCACAACGACTCCCACCAAGTGCTAATGATTACCAAGTATATAAAAGAAGACCGTTGCATAGGCAAATCAACTAGTCTGTTGTTACATGACATTGCAAAAGCATTTGATTCAATTTGGCATGAGGGTTTGATTTACAAAATGCTCATCCTTGGCTTTTATCGTTACCTTATTAAGCTTATTCAGAGTTTTCTGAACGAAACTTGGTTCAGAGTTTTATTGGTGCCTCCTCCTCTGATTTGCAATAAAATAACGCAAGTGCACCTACATAAAATATGCACGACAGATCTGCTTCACCTGCAAACTATCTTGAGAGTCAGCCATCTATGATTGACATCTTTAGAATGCAACTGAAATATTGAACCAATAATATTGGGTTTTCGAATAGGGACTTTACAAGTTTAAATTTAATTTGTGAACGCACCCTTTCACTTATCATCGAACAGTCACTGTCAATTTATTCAGTAAATTAAACATTTTCATCATGGTAAAGAACACGAACGAGCAACGTCTGTAAATTATAAAAATTTGCTACCGAAATTCGGAGTCGGTTACCGCAACTTTAAGAGCGTTAACTCCGATTTTCGGTCGTGATTCTCGCCCTAGTAGACAGGCAATAATAAGTTTATTGAACAGATTTGAGTCTACATATTCGTTTTGTGATGTTGTGTCGTGTCAGTGAGCCAATGGGTTGGTCGAAGAGCTGAAATTATCGCTACCGTTCAGGCGTCCATAGCAAACGATCCAATTCAGTCAATTCCACGGCGTTCGCAAGAATTGGGCATCGCTCAGGCCACCTTATGGCGTATTTTGCGTAAGGATCTTGGTTTACACCCAAACAAGATCAAGCTGGCTCAAGAATTGATGCCGATGGACCATTTGAAGTGACGTACGTTCTCCGATTGGGCTCTGGAGAAGATGCGCCTGCATGATGAATTTCATCGCAAAATCATTTTCAGTGACGAAGCTCATTTTTGGCTAATGGGTTCCTCAATAAGCAAAATATGCATTATTGATCGGGTGAAAATCCACATTTGCTGCATGAACCACCACTTCATCCACAAAAATGACTGTTTGGTGCGGTTTGCATGGCGGCTTCAACAGGACGTGGCACCGTCTTACAATCAATTTATTGAAGAGTTAGTTTGATGAGTGTGTTATCTCAAGAAATGAGCCAGTCGATTGGCTGCCTCGTTCGTGCGATTTAACGCCTCAGATTACGTTCTTTGGGGCAACGTTAAATTATTGGTTTATGCCAACAAGCCGACGACGTTGGAAGAGCTCAGAGCCAACATTGAACGGGAAATAGCGGCAGTTCCGGCCGAAATGTGTGGCCAAGTCATCGAAAATTGGGTCGAACTAATCGAGTTCCATTCATAAATGTTTTGAGTGCACTTCAAGATAATAAAGTTTTTGAAATATCTCAAATGGTTTGAATTTTATTTAAAAAAGAAAATTCCTTATTGGAAAACCCTATACAACAAGTAGAAAAAGAAATGCTGAAAAAATGCAAGGAATCTTTTTTACTAGAAAAAAGAAAAACTTGCTTTCTACCAAGCAATCAAGTTGTCCTAAATAGTGTGATTTTGAACTAAAGCAAGAGCACAAAATATTTAGGAATGCGCTTGACGAACAAATAAAATGTACACAGCCATTAAACAGCTTTATCCATTCATAAATAGAAAATAGCTGTTAAGTGTAGAAAATAAAATAATCATTTACAGAGTTGTTTTTCAAGCAATACTTTTGAAGTTGCCAAGATTGAGGTGATTGAAAATGATGCTCAACCTACTGCCATATCATTCCACGTATGATTTGCACAGGTAGTCCGCTGTTAAATTAGTTCCATAAAGAAGATCTAGTGAAATGATTTTTAAGAAATTGCGATATATACGATAATCCAATATAAAAAAATCAACTTACTGCTTAAACATTGTTTTTATTTTTTCTTGAATGGGCAGAAATATGTTTCGTGTGTTGAACATATTTCTGCCCATTCAGTCCCGTTCCATATTTTTTTTTTTATCAATAAAATTATTTATATTATACATTACTCTTTAATATATTTACTGATATTTTTATTTATATATCAATATATTTTTTACTTTTTTTTACTCTTTTTATTAATTTATCTATATATTAATTTATTTTTATTTTTTGTATTTATCATAAAATTTATTTGAATACTACAAATTTATTCAAATTGTTTTTATTTTCTGTAGAAAGATAAAGTTTAAATATCGAAGAGTTATATCTACAAAAGTAGATTTGAAATTTATCGAAGAAATAAAATTTATCTTTTTGCGAAACTCTGGATTTTTATGTAAATGAAGAAAAGCTAAGGTCTTAGAAACTCTAATGAAAACCCGAATTCTTCCCATCACACTTGCGTGTATGTTGAAAAACACGGGACATATTCAAGTGAGCCCGGGACTCACAAGAGCCTCAAGTTGTCATTGTGAAGGACCATCTGACAGAGTTATACCTACAAACAAGATGCTACAAAAGAGTGAAAAGGTTTGGTCAATATAAAAAAACTTTCTGAAAAATTTACTTAAAATGGGTAACGATAACACATATGTACGTTCAGAATTCTAGGGGCTAAGATTTCAGTCAAAACCTAAAATATTTGACGGGAAAGTGACTGCAAATGCAATTGACATTTCCATAACAATTTCACTTTGTTCATTAAATTAGCTGGAGAAATTTTTTTTAACAAACGAACTGATTGTTAATTTTATTCAATTCCAAAAGATAACACGACTAAAATGAGCGACACAGAAGGCGAAATTTAGAGTGAGTTTAATTTTGGGCACAGGTGCTAAGAAAATGAAATCTGAATGCACATGTTTTGGTCAACTTAAGCTTTTTTGTTTTTTGAACGATGTACAGAGCCAATAATGAATGTTGCAAAAATCAGCTAATTTCTTGTGTTGCATAAACACCAACTAGAAATCTTAACTCACATAGAATTCTATTTTCCTCTTCGTTGTGAATTATCACAGTTCAACCAGAAATCGTAAAGTCCAATAATTTCTTAAATAATTTTAAGACGACCCAGCTGACTTTTGACGCTAAGTCAATCAACTGCAAAAGCAGTCAAATATTTTGAACTGCAAATCCAGTCCACTGCCTTACTTCTTACCAAACAGAGCCTGTTGACTTGTTTGTGCCATGAATTCTGAACGGTACCAATGTAACTTTTCATAAATCAAAGTCCTTTTCAAATTGAATTTTTAAAAATTTTTACATTATTTAGTTCGACCCTTTTTATTACCAAAATTCAGTGCCTCAAACTTAAAAACTGTGAGTCAAGCATGACTATTTATAACTAAGCAGACTTCATTTATTTGCTTCTCAATTTTTTTTTATGTTATTACAGCCGTTTTATTTCTTAGGCTTGTTTTTGACAAACATGTGTTTCGATATGCTTTTCCATCTTTTGAAGTCGACAAAAATTCATCAAATAATCTTTATTTAATTTTTTATGTTAGAAATCGGAGTAAATGCTTCCACGTCAACTTGACTTGCTGACTGTGGTATTTGTGGGAGTTTACTTTGAGCAATAACAGGTGGCTCTTCACAAAAGGCCCTGGACGTTGAAGCAGTGAAGAAAATCGTTAGAGAAGTTACTGGCTTTTTTGGTAAAAAAAAAACACCGTTGTCATGTCTCTGCCACCGTATATACCCATAACTGAAAGGACCCATGAGAGGACAGCGTTCAGCGTTCTGCCACGATTGAGGTAATACAGACCGCATTGCTGGATGAGCTCAAGGCTTTAACTAAAAACTCATATGAAAAATACTTCGATGACTGGAAAAAGTGCTGGCACGAGAGTAGCAAAATAAGTATTGCTGGATAAATAAATATTTTTGAGTATTTTTGAACAAACCTCATCCCAAATCGGCCCCCACACATGGAGGAATAAGAGTCAAAGAGTCTTTATAGGATTGTCTCCTAATCCTTCTGTTCGCAAAAATGCATTATAAGGGTAGTCATAATCCCTTGAAAGTGAGCAAATTGATATATAAAAAAAAAACAAAAAAAACTATTATGATTCTTAAAAACGCCTAAAAAATCTCAAAGGCATAAAAGGAAATGAGGAAAAATCCAAAACAGGAGAACTTGATCACAAAACGACAAATGTTAAAACCTACAAAAGTTCAGTAGGTCTTCTACAAAAGAGCCTTAAGAGCTGTTGAGTGAGAATTACGAAACGCTTGGTACACTAGTACTCAAAGAAAACTCAGCATGTCGTCGAGCGGTAAATGAAAGTCCTTTGGCACAATTCGTGGTTTAAACAACATTCTGACAGCTTCATATGTCCAATTCTTATTCTTTTACCGCTTTATCTAAATATTAGAAATTTGAAGAAAAGGGGGTGGGGCTAACCACTCAAAATTAATGCCTCCTATGTACTACAAGATGCGATTATCTGGTTGGAATTTTTCACTAAATTCTTGAAATATAGGAGGATGTTTTCAACGAGGCTGTTCGGTGCCTTATTCTTTTCTCGTCAAGCTTCTATCGGTAAGACTGAATTCAATGTCAAAATGTTTAAGGGAACATTGTTGTCGCTGTGGATTATCTCAGTACGAGTTGCAACTTAATTTCCAATTTAAGAACCAGCACTCTTCGACTTCGACTTCATGATGAAGTCATTTAATATCATATCAAAATTTAGTCAAAAAGTTGGTCTCAAATGTTGTAAACATAGAGTCCGCTTTCCGAAATCCAGATCACTCCGTACCGTCTTCCAAGCCTCTTCAAAACGATATATTATGCCGGAAAGCCGCTGCAATAGAAGGAATTTTCATTAATACTAACATATAAGCTGTCATGAAAATTTGTTATTGCCAAAAAATTAAGATGGCTTTAGGAGATAGAAAAATTCGGTGCCAGAATATTGGGACATCTATTGACATGACTTGGTACTCTTATACCCCCTTTGCTGCCCAAATCATTCCATTGGCAATGGCCTGTAGTGTCGTAAGTACTCTCATCCTTTTGCTGAGCGGACAATATGCAATAGGCAGACATGATATACGATTGTACCATCATTCAAACGAGTTCTTAAGAAGCTTTTGTTCAAACTCTCCGAGCCCACAATTGCAAGTCTAAAAAAAACTCTCGACCACTTTCCGGCGGGACTCATAGATAATCCGAGCAGGAATCATAAGTCACTAACTTACCTTCTTGGATCTACAAAATAGTGTTCCTTGAATTCTCTTTGTATGTTTATAGCTTTTGCTAACTTTTTTCTTCCAATCCTGAAAGTATTTTCTGGAATACGAGTCGGGGTCTTTTTTCCCTTTTCTTATCGCCAATCGGACTGTTGAAATTCTCACTTTCTACCACGTTCCACTCCGCGAGTAATTCTAAGTCCTCTTTGACAATAAGAGTCAGAATTTAACTCTTATTCCAAGCCAACAAAAATGGTTTCAAAAAGCTGACTGATTTTTTTTTTTCATTTTGAATCCTGAAAGTATCCTGCAATTTTTCCGGTGCTCGAAAATGTCCCAACTATCTCTCAAGATTGCTTACTACAAGACTCGACTTTTGAATGTAAATATAATCATCTTCAAAGTGTTAAATGTAAGTCTGTAAGTTGATAATGACGATAACCATTTAAGGAACACTTCACCTGAAGCGATGCAACAAGAGTGCACCTAAAAATACTCGTACCTTGACCGAGATGGTTTTTACGTTACCTCTCCTGTGGGGGAAAATCATCATCATCGCTGGTACTTCGCATCCTCCCTTCACGACAACTGTACATACATAAATTTACCCCCGAGCTACGCACGTAAACATCAGATGCTGCTGCCACGTTTGTGTAATCGTGATGCTTCTGGCTCTTGCTGCCACCAGCCACTGAGTGCACAAGCTTGTTCGAGGATCTTTTTCGGACTCGTTTTCTGTTTCAATTACGAGGTACTCTGTAACTCGTCTTGGTCGTTCATCTTCATCGATTTGTGCTCCTTTATTTGGTTTCCAAACATGGCCAGCTGAAAGAATGCAACTCTTGTTACTTTAAGTTTACATTGGAGCACCACACCGAGGGAATAGGACTTTTCACGTTTGCAATTCTTCGTGATAAGCTGTTTTGAAGCGGTTACCGTTTGGCTGGAGGATAATTGTGTTCCGCAGTTGGCATTGTTGGGTGATTATTGGATTTTCAAAGTGATGTCAATGAACCTAAGCAACGGAGGGAAAAAGTAAGGCGTACAGAACTGGTTATTACTTCACTGCAGATATCAACGAGAGGAATGCAACATTCCATTTTTGCTTAAAGTTCAACTGTTTCCCATTCATAAATAAAGGAATGTTAATTCCGATCCTTCTGCGACGCTTGGCATCTCAAGTGTTACTTCAATTAACGACTTTATTTTTACTTGCTTAAGGTTTCGCTACTGTCCGCGTTGGACTAGCGCTTCAACCAACAAGCTTCTCTAGCCAGCTCGTTCCCTAGCTGGCTGTCTCCAGTTTTGCACGCCAAGTTGGTCGAAATCCCCTTGCACTTGCCTAAGTCGCCGACTGTGCCGTCCTTCGGTGGTGGATTCAATGAATTTCTGAGCCGGGGTTTTGGTGTCCCTTCGTTGTGAACCTATGCCACTCTGATGTGAACCTATCAGGTTCTTCAAACGTTCACATAAAACGGCCGAAAATATTTTAAAGGTAATGTTGAGGAGACTGATACCTTCATTTTTGAGCGCACTTTAGAGGTTCTCCTTTCTTCTTTAGGATCGGACAAACAAGGCTTTTTTTACTGATGCATAATTGTAGACTTCTCCGCGGGCATAGCAAGGATGATTTTTAACAGAATGCTCCTGGCTTCGTTTTCTTCCGATTGATTTATTAAACTGACGCAACTTGCCTGCCATGGTTCATCCTTAACACATCCTCAACAAATTATATCTCGAACCTTTTTTATTGCTTATGAAATCAGCTTATCAGCCTGCAATAACGACTTGGTAATTAAGATCGAGATGAGTCCTGCCACGCTACTCTAAATTGCATGGGCTAGAGGTCCATGGCTTAGATTCTGGCTCTGAAGCATATGGTAACTCCCTTACTTATCTGGCCATCTATCCTATTCAAATTTAAGCATGCTCGTTAATCTTCTATGTGGCCCGAAAAGCTGTGGACGGCTGAGTCAAGAACAACCAAAACGTCGCAATGAGCGCAGCGAAGACTCCTAGATTTAGTAAGGTTCAAGGCTGAACGGAGAGTAGAACACTGTCATCTCTTACTAATCTTTGATGCTCTTTTGGCAATGATTAAAGCATGTCCTATCAGCCTTGGCTGGCTTACTTACATTTAGTGAAGTGTTAGTAGTTAGTAATTAGTAAGTAAGTAGTTTTAATGCTATTTTAAGAATGGTATTCTAGCCTAGAGGCATGAATTTAATATTTTTAATATACATTTTTTTATAAGTTAAATATTTACATAAAAAGAATACAGAAAAACATCAAAAAATAAAAAAGTTGAAAATTTCAAAAATTAGCAGTCGATAGTGGGGGTCTTAAAAAATTGGCGCGTTACCATACCCACGATTTCAACCCTCCTAGCAAAGTGAAACCAAAAAAAAAAAGATTATTAATCTAGAATAATGTTGCATTGTCTGTAACTATGGAAAAGTTGGAAAGATTTTGCTCTCACAAAATGGCGACTGCCCGAAAAAAAAACTATTTTTATACCACTTTTTTTGACTGTTCCGATTTAAAAAAAAAGTAATAGAATTTTGGAGATGGAGATAGTTCTAGAAATATACAATTCGTAAAAGCAGACTCTAAAAGTTTCGGGTAAATCGGTCCTGTAGAACCTAAGAAACCGTGGGTATTATTTTAAAAAATACAGTTTCGAGAAAAACGCGTTTAAAGTTTCGCCTAAAGTTTTTCGCAATCTTAGTCATGAAATGATATTGTAGACTTACATTTATTCGATCTGCCATACCTGCTCCATACATCGGACCTTCCTCGACTTCGAAAAAACTATTTTCCGGGTTCCTCTCTTAATTTCGAGCAGTTCTGGCCTCCTATGATGCGTTGGATGCTCGTATCTCGGAGCGGTCAATTCGGGCGTTATGTCGTTTCACAGCAAATTTTCATTCCCATAAGCTCCATTCTTTTTAAAATAGGAATGAAGCCTTCACTAAAAATACAAACAGAAATAAATGTAGCTATCTCAATTATCTTAGGTCCGGAATGAATATGTTTGGATCGTCCACGTGGTTTGAAGGTTGGAATTCAACTGTTAGCAGCTGGAGGTTCATGTATTACACTATAAACGAAGGGCAACAGATTTTACTGAGAAATGTGGATTCAGCTAGATGGAGAATCCCTAATGTCTTTTGTTCGATTAGTTCCAGCCGAACCAGTTTGGGTGCCGTGTCAGCAAAATACCGATATCTTCGAAAATAATTAGAATTTTGAAAAATCTTCTTGTAGATATATTCCTGAATAGTTAAACTTTGAAAATATAAAAAAATCGATTTTTTTAAATATCTAGACTAGAATACCCTCTTAAGTTAAGTAAAGATTTTAGGTTTTGGATTAGAATTTAGTTTGTCTTCGGATTTAAATGAAAAAAAAAATTTAGAAGTCCTTACACATAGTTTTTTTGTTTTTTAATAGACATTTTTTTTTAGTTTAACAAATTGTTACTTAAATTAAATTTAAATAAATAAATAAACATTCGTCGAAAGACATATTTAAGTAATTAGGTTTAGCTTAGAGACTACATAAAGTTAAGTTTAAGTATAAATTGGCAAACAAACATGAATAAAGAGACAATAGTATTATTGTTCTTTTCTATTTCGATTCTAGTTCGAAATTATTTTAACACTTATTTAATAACACATTTGAAGATGCGAATAAATTGCATATTTGAAATAGTAAAATTAATATTCAATAGTTTTTTACTTGCTCATGTAGAGTTTAATCTTCTTAATCTTTCCGTTTCTGTATGTACTGCAAAAAACTAATTGTAAGTCTTACTTGTACATTAAATTACAAAAATTGAAATTGAAAATTGAATATTCTTCTTTTTTTATTTTACTCTGATATGAAAATCAGCTTGAATTTGATTTCATATTTTCTATTTCTGTTACTTATATTTTTTTATATTTAACGCAAGTCTTAAACAAAGTGATAACAAATCGAACGTAAAAATTGTGTTTAAAATGGAATTTCGAAATTGTTGTCTAAAAAATAACACCGATGGAATAAATAATCGTGTCATTCTTTTTGAACTGAGTATAAATTCCTCAACAAGCAATTTACTATATACAATTTAAAGTATTTTAAAAAAAAAAAAAACTTTAATTGTGTATAATTGCGAGCAAAAAACAAAGTATAAAAAACGTACAAAAAATGTTACAAAATGCAGCAAAATTTGCAACATTTCGAAATTCTTGTTTGTAAATGGAGTTTCAAGAAAAAGAAAGTCGATTTGAGGTTTGGCAAGCGATTTTGGTAAAATTTGATTCCTCTATTGACTTTAAGTGTGGAACACAAGCAGATAGAGTTAGGAAAATGAAGGGAAAACATTAAATTTATCCAAACAAATAGAGGTACAAATAAATCCAATAATATCTTTTGAAAAAGAAACACTCGCTTGTTTGCAAGTTTAAGAGCTTCACATTGAGCAAGTTCATCTTTCTAAATATCCACCACAATTCTGGTGGAAGGAAAGAAGCTTAAGATGGGCAGCACGTCTTTTCGACAGGTTTTTTGTTCATATTTTCCTTTTTTTCGGGATAGAATTGTTTGAATGTACGGCAGTAGCCTCTATTGCCTAGTATAAGTCAATCGTATCTCATTCTTTGGTTTCGTATGCGGAGTTGAAAATTTGTTTAGCCAAAGAATTACTTAATTTCTATTACAGTGTTATACTCGACATTATGTTTTTTGTTTTACTGTCGTAAATTTGATATGTTTTTCTCACCTTCAATCGTCATCATTGACAATCATTTAGATGTCAATATTGTCTGCACATTTCAACGGGGGGATCGACCTGAAAAACAATGCATTCACTGTTGACAGTTGTGCCGAACAATTACTGATTAAGAATAATTTTGAAGAAATCACTTGACATCATATTTCCTTGTCCGAATACGGCACCGGACACAAATTATTCGAAGCTTTTCTGTTCCAACTATGAACTACATCGCGCGTTTTCGAGTGTTTTGGGACTTATACGAATCAGTTTTCCAGGGATCCCGAACTCGTTTGTAAACTGCCCTGTGATGAATGCTGACAGCTTTAAAGTCGATGAAAATGTGGTAAGAATCGACTCAAAATTCCTTGTTATTAGTGACTATATACAGGGTTTTCCAATTAGGACTCGACAACTTTTTTTTTTTAAATAAAATAAATCGATTGTAAAATGTGCTGTGTGGTTTGTGGCACAATCCTGTTCCAACCACATGTCATCCAAGTCCATTTCTTCCCATTCGAGCTAAAAAAAAATCGGTAATCTTGGCGCGATAACGCTGGCAATTCACAGTAAAGTGACGATCGTTTTCGTCGACGAAAAAATATGGTCCAATAAAGCCGCCGGCATGCAAACCGTTATACTTTGTGGATAAAGCGGTAGTTCATGAAGCAAATGTGGGTTTTCAGCCGACCAGTTAACGCATATTTTGCCAAAAATGAGCTTCGTCATTGAAGATGATTTTGCGATGAAATTCATCATCTTGGCGCATCTTCTC